>CM060686.1:11494500-12694500 GCA_030686995.1 Artemisia argyi | reverse complement strand
TAAGTAAAAGGTTATACTTAATTTGGAATGAAACTTTACTTGAAAGATTTAGGAAATAAAACATACAACCTTGGAACTAAAGTTTATTATTAAATGAACAAGTGCAGTAAATAAATTCTAAATAGAATATGATATTTTATTTTGGATGACTAAATGAATATACATATTTGTAAAGATCAAACATGAATAAAATCTAAGTTTTACTGAAGGATTTTCATGTGTATCAAATTATTGTTATATCATGCTTAAGTGCTTAATGATTTGACAATATTTGATATCCAATTAAAAGTTATAATATAAATTGTGTAATAGATATTCTAATGGAAAATGTTTGAAATTAGAATAATAATCCTCAACCTGGAATAGCTCCTAAACATTACACAATGGATATTAAGTTTACGGAAATTTTAAAAGCATATTGTGGTTCATACACAATGATGCTGGTTTAATTGAGATGACACTCAATAACTAGTGCTCAACTAAGAGCATACTTGCATTAAACATTAAAGAATTAGAATACTTTAAACTTTAAAAGGTTTGAAAGTTTGATAGTCATAAGTTGGTGATTGAGGATATCACACTATTTATGAAAAATTATGTTGCTATATCAAGATAGTTGGATATACACATACAAGAATTTTACTTATTGAATTCTTGAATAAGTATTCTCAAAATTCGGATAGATCAAAGTTAGTTGAAATAATGCCTTGTCAACAAAGTATGATTGTCATTACTTGAGGCATAATTGTCTTTGAGTTATTACTTGAGACAAAATTCATTAACTAGAATTATCATGCATTGATCTATTTTGGTATTTGGATAAAGGACATTAAGCAATTATTATTTATAATGAATTAAAGTACTTAGTACATTTATTTTCATTAATAATAAATTGTGTCCTATATTTGCATGTTTAAATCCGTGAATAACTTATGTTATTCTAAATTGTCCATTGTCGATTAATGATATCGGAATATCATTAAACTAAGACAAATCTGAGTATTGGTTAAGAATATACTTGAAAGTATATTGATGCGTTGACATACCAATTTCACATGATATTCGATGAATTGAATATAGGACTTATCCCAAATACATGATTTTACTTTATGGATCTTGTCAGTAAGTAAATCATGAATTTGTTATCCTCAGACTTGAGATACCAGATAAGAGTCATGGATGTAGTGCATTTTGTGAAGCAATCTACCGCTCACCGTAACAGGGAGTTATAAGGGTTGTTTTCAGAAGTGTTGCAAAGTCCATGGGTTATTCTTGTAGTCAAGAAAGAATTTGTTCCTTCAAATTTGTTTTGAAGTTTAATACTGCTGGGCCCCTCGTAGGGTTGACAAGATGTTTGCGTGCGCACGCCCAAAGTCTATCTGGATTACGTTCAGATGTTTTGGTAATCTTGCTCAATCATAAACAACGAGAAACAGAATTGTTAATTAAAGAATGACTAAGATCCATATCTTTATTAACGTGGTATTAGAAACAAAAGGATGATAATATTAATAATGAATCATTGAAGGTTTTTCCAGGAAACCTACCTCGAGTTGAACTAGGGGCATTGGCGTGTTGCTAGACGCTAACCAATGTCATTTTACTATTAATAGATATCCAAGTGGGAGCTATTGGAATATTGGATAAATATTAATAAGTTAAATGTCTAGTATCGAACCCGAGACCTCGGGATTGCACACATTACGTATGAAGGGATTAATGATAGATAATTAATATATAAAATGTTATGTATATTTAATTATTTAAAACACAAAATAAGGACTAATGGTTGTTAGTAATTAACTGTATGGACTAACTATCGTTAGGTATCAAAGAACAAGGATTAGAGTGTAATTAGATGCCAAGAAGGATCTAGAATCCCTCTTGGATCCTATGGCCGGTCGACTTGGGGGAGGGGAAGCCCAATCCTAAGCTAACTTGTCCTCTAAGTTTACACACTATAAATACAAGGCTTAGGGTTATTTGTTTCTCACCTTTTTGTGCACTAGCTATAACCCTAAAACTTGTTTTCTTTTCTTCTTGTTCTTGGCCGATCGTACACCTCCCTAAGAGGGTCGATTGGTTTGTTTTTCTTAAACAAACTATTGTGTTTTTATTAACTAGCATTGACATTAATTCGGTTATAGTACGTGTGTACAAGAACGAGGTAACAACACACTTTTGTTGTTATCAAGGGATCGATTAACAAAACGGTAAGGGGTTAATCATTGATCCATATAAACCCTATTTAGGGTTCATCACATGTTCAAGATTATTAATTGATTCTTGTTTTGCTAGAATCACTAAAGGTACGTTCCTATTTAATTTATGTTAATCTCTTATATGTTATAGATGTTCCTACGCTTCCGCATATGTGTTTACCTATTTTTATGATTGTCATGATTCTTATATTCTAACAGGTGAAATAAAAAACAGCTCCATGACGGCCTAAGGTTTTGGCTATTGGGAGGTAGGCGGCATCATGGAAACGGGTGTTGTAGTAGCCTGCAGTAAGCTCTGGCACATGGGACCGTGTTCCATAGTGCCAGTGGATACCAGCGATCTTGACAGAGATTTTAACACCTCTGTTGTTGAAAATGGTGGCAGCGGATGTTAAAATCCTTTCTCCGTGATCTAATAGCATTTGAGAGTACCACGAGAGGAAGAACTTGCCATACTCACCGTTCCAACCACCACATTGTCTTTTGAAGAAGTTTGTCTCTTCTGGCCAACTGTTGTAGTCACCAGCGTCTGTGGGACCCGTGTTTCCCTATTCTGGCTTACCGTAGTTCTCAGCTGTGGCTTTTAAGCTACAAAGCATGTACTGCAAGTTGGTCACATCAGAATCATTGATATAAAGCTACTTTGAGGTTTTGACATGAGAAAAGTAAAAACGGACTTACCTTGTCGTACCTGGGAATTTCCATATTCCATCTCTCTCAGGGTAAGACGGGTATCTAAGCTCTCCTGCAGGACCCATTCCAACTTGAATTTCCTGTATGATTAGAGTACTTTAATACCCAAAAACAATCATGAACTCGTTATATTTCTATTGCTTGAAATTATACATTTGACCAAACATGATATACATTTTGGGCGTCTTTTGACCCATTTTACCCTATCAACCTGTTTCTTTGTTCCTATGTAGATTATATGTATACATGACGTACATAATCAAGTAAAGATAGGTTTGCAGGGGCGTCACACAAATAGCTCATATAATTTTAGTTGAATTTGAACATTTCATATATGGAGTATTAGCAAAGAAGTACTTATAGCAAGATCGATTTGGTTTATAGTGGGAGTGAGTTATTACCACAATGGTGTCACCGAGAAGATGGGAGAATTTATGTCTGAAAGCACGCATGTAGTATGAGTAGCACTGAACGGGTGTCCTGCCTTTGAGGCACGGGATGGTATCACACCCAAGAGAAAGATATTCATAATTTCTCAGTCCCCATTGATCTGTGTACACCAAATCTGGATTTTTGTCGATTTCTTCTACTACCCATTTTGGAAGCGGTATCCTACAATGTCAAAATCACTTTCCATGTTACACATGCAATTCAAAGTTAGCGAAAATCATATAAGGCCTCAAAAGAAGCAAAACTCACAAGCAAGAGTCGCCAACATTTCCACCACATTGATGAAATGGCATCACTGCTTGAACCTTCAATCCATACCTCTTCGCCATCTCAAACAGCTCGGCATAACCACCCCAGTTATACTCACCAGCCACCTTCTCCACCAGCCCCCACCACACGTCCACCATTACTCCCTCAACACCCGCGCTTTTCAAAGCCTTGAAACTTGCTTTCACAGCTTTCCTCCTATTTAGACTGTTCCACATTGTTACACTGTCTTATGGCATCATCATGTAGACTGGAACACCCTTTTCTTCCTTATTACTAACGTTGCAGCTTGGATACTCTTACTGCACCTCCACTGGAGCTGCAGGCAGCCGCCGGCACCACTAGAGTCAATTATATTACAATTATACCAAAACTATACTAATATAACAAAAACATGCTAAAATGAAAGAAAAAATATTGGATTTGGTTTACTCGATAGTAACATTGACTGGTTAATTTGTGACTCGTTCATGAATATATCTGCGGAAATCCTTTGAAAGGGTCATTGACATCCTTAATAGCATGTAGAAGGATTCTTGGTTTATTCGGGTTATTTGCTTAGATTTTGTCCATTTTGAGCAATATATCCCCATTTTTTGTCCCGATAATTATCTCAAAAATCATTGTACTTTTTCATTTTTACATCACAGTAACCAAAAGTTGGATTTATGTCTCAGTTAGGTAATTTTGTGACCCGTAACAACCTTAACAATTTTTTCACACAAATTTAGCATTTTCAAATATGAGAAAGTATACCTGGCTCTGTCCAGGCTGAAAAGCCATTGACAAATAAATTTATGGGGACGCCACAATTATGCACATGATATGTTGTAACATATGCATTAAGGGTGTAATATTGTGGTGTCCCCATCAATTTATTTGGTGTGCAAATCACCCTCCATATTATATTGGTGTTGTTTGGTTCAAAGATGTATTTCACTGTATGATGTGATGAGAATCAAAATGTAAGTGTTGTTTGGTTCAAGGATCATGTGATTCACTTGGGAATGAATTTTCTAAAAACCGACCCATCACTTCCGTTTCATACATACTTCAAAAGTCACTAGGGTGCTCGCGCTAGTGGACGTGGTGTTGTAGGGTTTGCACGCAGTAGTACCGAGGAGGGAGAGGAGGGAGGAGGCAATGTGTTTGTGTCGCTTTGCCTGATGTAAAAAGCAGTTAGCATAGTAACTTATACTCACTATGTAACAACTAACTCTTAACTACAACATAAAATCACCAATGTGTAAGATACAATCATATGGATTTACAATCGTATAGGAGGAATTTTTAGTACACTTATCTACCTTATTCGCCTTCAAAGAAAGGGTGTAAATGTAGCATCTAGTAAGAAAGTTGGCGTATGTGATGCATCAAAAAGGTATGTAACGCATCATAAAATAATGGTGGAATACCATAAACCAGATGGTTGTAACATAACGTTGACGGGTAATTGTCTTTTGTGGGTTGCGGTTTTGTGGAGTTTGTACAATCATTGATCAATTTGTTATATGACAGTTAAATAACACCATGGCTAACCAATTAAAAGTTGTGTTCAAGAACTAACCACTTGCTTGGAAATTTTGGGTGCGACATCCAAACTATCACACCAAGGGTAAATACAATAAGACCCACCATACGTGGCTCATAAATAACAAACATTCCTTCAACCGACATATCAAGGAGCGCTCAGTAGTCAGTACCACGTTGGCTACTCGCATAAATAAACAGGGAATTGAAACTTGCTATTATCCGTTAACAAAATTGACACCCATTTACCCACACAAAATCACCAACCATGAGGTCTTTCGCTGGCATCCACGCCTATATATAAAGGAAAGCAAGCCTAAACACCAAAATGAACTCAAAAAAACTCAGTGAGGAAGGGCCACTCGTTAGAAATTCCCCCAAAGAACTATACTGTTCTATAGCAAAAGCTCGGGTAGGACCCTTTACCTCTCGTTTGCAACTAATTCTCACCCCAAGGGGAATCAAGGGAACATCAACCTCACAACTCATTTGCAGGCACAAATGACCTGCAACAATCCAAGAAGCCAAAACCTAACATTGCAGTCTTAATCACTTTTTGTTAGGATTAAGGATACATAAACAATGGCAAAAGTTCAAGACCAGCAAATCAGAACACAATCAAGCTCACAACAGGTGCAAAGATCAGAACTTGGGGCTTTTGGAGCAAAAGAGCTGGTATTTTATTAACAAAATTATGAAGTACAAAGTCTAGTACATAGTTCCATATCTGCTATTGGTTATATATGTGAATAACCGACCTAACAAAGACTAACCGACCTTACAAAAACAACCGACATACAAATTCTAGATACAACCAAAATGACTAAAATACCCTTATTACTAATATTTCCAAACTACCCTTAGGAGGTCAAAGTCAAACCAACTAACAATCTCCACCTTGACTTTAGCTCCTAAGTGATGCCAAAGTTTCAATCAAATTCAAAACTTCCAAATGCTAGAGGTGCTAGCCAAATTCATAACAAACGATCGAATCCGAAAACGATCCACAAACAAATGCCGATGTCTTCAAAACGAACTATCAAATGTTAACCGACAAATCAAACTCGGTTAACCAAACAAAACGAATCGGCTCGAACGATCTTCAACAAAGACAATCAAATTCGGGCAACCAACTTCAAAAGCCCGACAAACGAAGATCCGAATTTCCAAAATGACAAATTCCAAACGATCGAACAAACTTCAAACGACTTGAACCAAGTCTTCAAACACCAAATCGATCTTCAAATTTCAAATACCAAATTCAAATTCTAACGACCCACTTATTGATAAGTATTACGGTCCAACTTCAAACTTATTATCCGTATCAAACAAACTCAAGCTAATACATAACTTGACGAATGAGCCCTAGTAATTCAAATGCTCCAAATATGATATGGATAATAATACCAATGACCCACTTATCCAATAAGAATTACAGTCTAAATTCAAATACAAATACCCAAATAACCCCGGCTAGTCTTCAAACAATCGATCACATCAACATCCAAAATAGTGACCAATCACAAAAACTATCCATACATTCAAATCATCAAATAGCTCCACCATAACTGATTATTCCAAACATTAGTATACCAGTACCAAAGTCCCCAACACAAATTTTCATACATGTATCTAATTAGCCCCAAATTCAAGAACACTCATGGTTCTTATCAAAAAACTAATATCCAGAAAAAGAACCCAAACAAATTCAAACCATTCAACACACAAATTCTAACTATCCTTAATCCCAATTGACAAACACCTTCAATCTTATCAAACTAGCAGAAGCAACAAAAGATTGAACAAAAGAAAATCACAAAACCACAAACCTGATGTTTCCAAGTTGATCGACAACAACCACCAACCACAAAACCAAAAAACCACACCTGATGTCTTCAACTAATCGAATCAGCAGCCACCCACAAACGAAAATCAAATGATGTCAAGAAACTGATTCTTGAAATCAACCAGAAGCTGAAGTTGATCACAAACCCAAATAATTGCAGCTTGCTTCAAATTGATCATGTGGCTCTGATACCAATTTTTTAGGATTAAGGATACATAAACAATGGCAAAAGTTCAGGACCAGCAAATCAGAACACAATCAAGCTCACAACAGGTGCAAAGATCAGAACTTGGGGCTTTTGGAGCAAAAGAGCTGGTATTTTATGAAGTACAAAGTCTAGTACATAGTTCCATATCTACTATTGGTTATATATGTGAATAACCGACCTAACAAAGACTAACCGACCTTACAAAAACAACCGACATACAAATTCTAGATACTACCAAAATGACTAAAATACCCTTACTACTAATATTACCAAACTACCCTTAGGAGGTCAAAGTCAAACCAACTAACAATCTCCACCTTGACTTTAGCTCCTAAGTGATGCCAAAGTTTCAATCAAATTCAAAACTTCCAAATGCTAGAGGTGCTAGCCAAATTCATAACAAACGATCGAATCCGAAAACGATCCACAAACAAATGCCGATGTCTTCAAAATGAACTATCAAATGTTAACCGACAAATCAAACTCGGTTAACCAAACAAAACGAATCATCTCGAACGATCTTCAACAAAGACAATCAAATTCGGGCAACCAACTTCAAAAGCCCGACAAACGAAGATCCGAATTTCCAAAATGACATATTCCAAACCATCGAACAAACTTCAAACGACTTGAACCAAGTCTTCAAACACCAAATCGATCTTCAAATTTCAAATACCAAATTCAAATTCTAACGACCCACTTATTGACAAGTATTACGGTCCAACTTCAAACTTATTATCCGTATCAAACAAACTCAAGCTAATACATAACTTGACGAATGAGCCCTAGTAATTCAAACGCTCCAAATATGATATGGATAATAATACCAATGACCCACTTATCCAATAAGAATTACAGTCTAAATTCAAATACAAATACCCAAATAACCCTGGCTAGTCTTCAAACAATCGATGACATCAACATCCAAAATAGTGACCAATCACAAAAACTATCCATACATTCAAATCATCAAATAGCTCCACCATAACTGATTATTCCAAACATTAGTATACCAGTACCAAAGTCCCCAACACAAATTTTCATATACGTATCTAATTAGCCTCAAATTCAAGAACACTCATGGTTCTTATCAAAAAACTAATATCCAGTCACTACGCCAAAAACTGGAATTGGTTACACCAAATATGTGTGACGATATACATATAGTCACACATGGTTTTTTTCGTATGTGTGACTAAAGGTGGTGTGACCATAGGGTACCTACGGTCACATGTTTTGGTTCTTTTTAGTCTCACTTAAAAAAGAGTAACCAAAATGTTAAAATGTGTGACTAAATAGGTACAATTTTATTTGGATTAATCAGCTTTGTGTGACCAAAAACTCTTATAGTCACACGAAGCATTTTCTTTTTGTATATTTAGTCACATACAATTAACCATAAAGTGGCCAAAAGTGTGAATAAGTGTGACCATATGGTGTTGAAAGTGAAGAAATGTATGTTTTGTGTGACTATAGATCATCTAATTGCCACATAAATTTGGTGTTCGTGTGGCCTTTTGTACCATTTAGTCACACAAATCATGTTACTTTTGGGTATTTAGTCACATACAATTAAACATCAAGTGACCAAAAATGTGAATAAGTGTGACCATATATTCTTTAAAATGAAGAAATGTGTGGTTTGTGTGACTATTGATCATCCAATGGCCACATGAATTGTATGTTTGTGTGGCCTTTTGTTACATTTAGTCACACAAAGCATTTTTCTTTTGGGTATTTAGTCACATACAATAAATCATAAAGTGGCCAAAAGTGAGAATAAGTGTGACCATATGGTGTTTAAAGTGAAGAAATGTGTGTTTTGTGTGACTATTGACCATCCAATGGCCACATGAATTTTATTTTTGTGTGGCCTTTTGTTACATTTAGTCACACAAAGCATTTTTCTTTTGGGTATTTAGTCACATACAATAAATCATAAAGTGGCCAAAAGTGTGAATAAGTGTGACCATATGGTGTTTAAAGTGAAGAAATGTGTGTTTTGTGTGACTATTGACCATGCAATGGCCACATGAATTTTATTTTTGTGTGGCCTTTTGTTACATTTAGTCACACAAAGCATTTTTCTTTTGGGTATTTAGTCACATACAATAAATCATAAAGTGGCCAAAAGTGTGAATAAGTGTGACCATATGGTGTTTAAAGTGAAGAAATGTGTGTTTTGTGTGACTATTGACCATCTAATGGCCACATGAATTTTATTTTTGTGTGGCCTTTTGTTACATTTAGTCACACAAAGCATTTTTCTTTTGGCTATTTAGTCACATACAATAAATCATAAAGTGGCCAAAAGTGTGAATAAGTGTGACCATATGGTGTTTAAAGTGAAGAAATGTGTGTTTTGTGTGACTATTGACCATCTAATGGCCACATGAATTTTATTTTTGTGTGGCCTTTTGTTACATTTAGTCACACAAAGCATTTTTCTTTTGGCTATTTAGTCACATACAATAAATCATAAAGTGGCCAAAAGTGAGAATAAGTGTGACCATATGGTGTATAAAGTGAAGAAATGTGTGTTTTGTGTGACTATTGATCATCTAATGGCCACATGAATTTTATTTTTGTGTGGCCTTTTGTTACATTTAGTCACACAAATCATGTTTCTTTTGGGTATTTAGTCACATAAAATAAATCATAAAGTGGCCAAAAGTGTGAATAAGTGTGACCATATGGTGTTTAAAGTGAAGAAATGTGTGTTTTGTGTGACTATTGATCATCCAATGGCCACATGAATTGTATGTTTGTGTGGCCTTTTGTACCATTTAGTCACACATATCATGTTTCTTTTGGGTATTTAGTCACATAAAATAAATCATAAAGTGGCCAAAAGTGTGAATAAGTGTGACCATATGGTGTTTAAAGTGAAGAAATGTGTGTTTTGTGTGACTATTGATCATCTAATGGCCACATGAATTTTATTTTTGTGTGGCCTTTTGTTTCATTTAGTCACACAAATCATGTTTCTTTTGGGTATTTAGTCACATAAAATAAATCATAATGTGGCCAAAAGTGTGAATAAGTGTGACCATATGGTGTTTAAAGTGAAGAAATGTGTGTTTTGTGTGACTATTGATCATCCAATGGCCACATAAATTGTATGTTTGTGTGGCCTTTTGTACCATTTAGTCACACATATCATGTTTCTTTTGGGTATTTAGTCACATAAAATAAATCATAAAGTGGCCAAAAGTGTGAATAAGTGTGACCATATGGTGTTTAAAGTGAAGAAGTTTTTGGTTTGTGTGACTATTGATCATCCAATGGCCACATGATTTGTATGTTTGTGTCGCCTTTTGTACCATTTAGTCACACATATCATGTTTCTTTTGGGTATTTAGTCACATACAATTAATCATAAAGTGGCCAAAAGTGTTAATAAGTGTGACCATATGTCGTTTAAATTGAAAAAATTTGTATTTTGTGTGACTATTGATCATCAAATGGCCACATGAATTGTATGCGTGTGTGGCCTTTTGTAACATTTAGTCACACAACGAATTAATTAAACAGTCACCAACAAAAAGCCGTAAATAATAAAATTCAATAAAATTCAAATATATCAAATTAAACAAATTCAAATACAATAAAATTTGAATGTATATAAAATTGTAATGCCAAAAATAATAAAAATCTCATAAATTTAACTTCTTAGTCTTGATCTTCTGTGCAGCTTCACTTTGCATGGCTTTAAGAGAGACGTAGTTGCGCTTCCCTGTTATTTTAGGTGGATCTTTGTTATGCTCACTAATCATTTGTATGGTACTTGGTGGTGGTGTTGCCTGTAAGAAACAAAAAGCCGGGTGTATCAAATACTGAATTAAATATGAGAAATTATATATATATGTATAGTAGGTTGATAAAACTCATGCATGTATGTACCTCATCTTCCAAAATCACTTGCTCCTTTGGCCATGCATAAAAACCACCTAGTGCCTTCATAACTGTTGTGAAACCGTTACCTCCTACATCCGGTATGAAAGCTGCATCATGTAAGGATTTATCAATAGACACTCTGTAGCAATCCTTGGGGAGTGGTTTGTTATGAAGCATTTGTTTTCCAGCACTCATGTAGACTTTGCCCAAAGCAATAATAGTTGTTCTCTTTGAGTGCCACAATTTGCAATTAATTACCTAAAAAAATGATTTGTTGGATGTATGTATCAGAAATCAGTTAAACAAAATAATATATGAACATGTTTAAATACATACTTGTGGTAGTACTAGTAATGAAGACTCATCTTCTTGTGATTGGGAAGCTTGATGTGCATCCTTTCGTTTTGCTCTAGTCGTTTTCTTAGATGCGACAGATTTAGCAGTTACCTATACATATAAAACACAGTAAATAAGACATGCATGTAGATTTAGAAAATCACATGTGGAAGTTTTATTACTTACACTTGTTTCATTTTCCTTTTCCAAAGTTGGTAGTCTGATTATTTCCTGAATGCTCGCAACTTGCTCAAATTCAGAAACACGTGTTCCGGCATCCGCATCAGCAATGCTGTTTATATGATTAATGTTCACCGAAGACACCTGCAATATAAAGTGTTTAAGAAGACTGCAGCAGTTTTTAAAATTGGGTCAATAAAAGATGGAATGTTACTTCTGCTGGTGTCAATGGACTTGGCGTCAATGGAGTTGACGTCAATGGAGGTGTTGCCATTGGAGTTGATGTTGATGGAGTTGATGCCAATGGAGTTGACGTTGAGTTCGACTGCCCCTTTTGTGCAGCCAATTGCTTCATCAAATCCTGGATTACCGCATCTTTTTCTTGATGTTGGCGTCTCTCATTCTCAAGTTCATTTTGAAGTAACACCACTCTTTCATCAGATGCTTGTTTGTTTCGAGGCAGATCAAAATACCTCCTGTAGGTTACTCCACCTCCTACTCCTCTCGCATATCCTCCCTTTTCCTTACCTAATACAACTGTCATGGCATCACTGCCATGATCAACCTTCAAGGTTCCTTGTTTGATCTTGTCCTCCGTTTCTTGCTGCACACACAATATGGGAAATAGGTTAATATATGTTGATCCCTTTAATATAAGCAAGAAGACTTTTTAGCCCCACTATGCACATTATAATAAAATATGCAGTAAAACTTACAATTTTTTCTCCCACGGCTCTAGTATGATCATCGTAAAAATCTCCGTCTTTGTTCTTCCTTCCTGTCAACCACAGCGTGGTACGCGGTGGTTCTTCATCTGGTTCAATTTCTTTACGATCGATCTTATAAACATCAAATGCATACACACGTAAGACAAACCAATATAAACGCAAGTATGATGCTATTAAGTGCAAATGTTTCAAGTTACCATTTGATGTATCACAAGGGCGTATCCACCTCGTCCCATTCTATGCTGATAAAGAGACTTGGAACGCGCCACTTTTGTTGCAGCTGATTTCACCTTGCAACACAAAATCATAAGGCGTTTAGATGTAGTAATGATTATATACTATAGAACTAATATATATGGAAACAAATGCTTGAACTTGAATACAAAATTACTAATTAACACCTTGTATTCATCGCTTTGTGTATAATTTACAAAATTGACCCAATCATCGGCTGATATAATTGCATCATATTTAGTCGGGACTTCATTTAGCTTAGAAGGTGTTTCTAGGTTGGGCAATATGTAGTTTTGTGTCAATTTACTTCTGAAATTGCGTAGAAGTTGACCAAGACGATTCATTAACATCTTTCTGGCTGTCAAGTCAAAATCAAAAAATCGCTGCAAAGATTAACACAATGTTCCTAATTAGTTGCACATAATGTAAATGCTACGTATATATTTCATGCTATATTACTGGGTTAAGAAATAGTATAGGTTTACCGTGATTTCGTCCCACATTTTGTCTCTTGCTTCTGAATCAACCTTTTTCCAGGATAGAATCCTGACACCTACATGGTCACGAACCATGTCTCCCAAAAAACTAGAAAACAATGAACGGTGTTTTCCTGATATCCTATTCATAACATTGAAGGTTACACTGAGCTTCTCTCCACCTGCTTTTCCATATTCCCTTCGAAACTTTGCTAACCTGGTTATGCCCCTCTTTTTGACATAACCATTTGATTGGTTGTTATCACGTTCACCATCATCAGAAAACTGCTCCGATTCATATCCCAAAGCGTGGTCATGATTTTCAGTATCAGAAAAATCAATATTATCATGATTATCATTTTGGGTTTCCATGATTCGTCTGAAGCAATGTGTAAAAGAAAAATAGTAAACTAAATTGGTGAATAATGGTTTAAAAAGTTATTGATTTAATGTTATGAATGAAGGCTGATTTTTTGGAGAGAAAATAGGGCATATGAGGGGGCAGTTTTTCGATTAAGGAAAACACAATTTCCAGAGTTACTTTTAAAATTTTTGTTTGAGAATTTAAAATTTTCAGAAAAAAAATTGGCTCCATAATTTTTAATTAAGAATTTAAACATTTCATTAAAATTTTGGCTCCAAAACACCCATATAACTTTTGAATGACATAAATTGTGCTTACACGTCCCAAACACCCATATAACTTCAAACCCGCTGTCCCAAACACACATATAACTGCATAAACACAAAAATCACCACATGGCGCAAACAAATGAACAAACACGATATGAAAAATGAGGAAAACGTATAAAACATGTAGAAACGGTCTAAAACATGATTAAACGGGCGAGAACGTGTAAACACGGACTAAAACGTATAAAAACCGACTAAGAATTATAAGACGTAGGAAAACTGAGGAAAAAGTATGATAAAACCTGAAAATGACAAAAACCTACGAAAAAGGATAAAAACGTGTAGAGACGGAAACATGGACGAAAACGTGTACACACGGACGCAAACGTATCATATAACCTAAATATACCCTAACGACAGTATGACACAGTGTTCAGCATAGTACATATGACTTTACTGATTTTATAGCCTCCTCAAATGTCAAAATTTAACGTGCCCACCTTTAGTAACTTTAACACACTTCATATAACCTTCACAATATAACTATACACATACCAAGTCTATGCAACCCATGGATGACCGGTGATAATGGCTAATTCACATGGTGGGTCATTGGTAGTAGGTTATAAATGGTCACATTCATTAATGGGTATTTGAAATCATATGGGCATTGGGTTATAGTTGTTTAGGGGTGTCATGATTCAATGAATAATACGTATGTATAATATTATGTTATCAAAAACCCGACCAAATGGTCAAGATGCTCGCTCCCTGAGATATTCCCGGGTCGTTTTAACTGAGCTAATGTCAAATATTGATCGTGTTCGTTAAGTTAATAAATAAACGAACATAAACGAACTTTTACCAAACAAATCATGAAATGTTCAATGAACGTTCAGTACGTTTACATTCCTAGCTACTCACAGGATTCTAATAGGCCGGGAAATAGTAATTTGTAATTTAAAGCCTAGAAATGCAAATTAACTTTTCTTAAGTCCTAAATGATTTAAAATAATGGTAGGGAAAATATTTTTATTTTTTTTACTTTTATTTTATTTTTTAATAATTAAAAACTAATTTTAAGTAATTAAATGATAAAAAAATAGTAAACTGATTAAGAATACACAAGAAAAATGTGCAATAACTACTTAAAGTATTTAAGTTTGAAGCAAAAATAAAAGTGACAAACCAACTTATTTAAATAAGCTGTAATAAGCTTAAAAGGAGAAATAAGCTAACAACCTAAAAAGTTTGTTTATATACAAAACAATGTAACATATTTAATGAAGAAGTCCCAAGGGCAAGTGGTAAGTGTGTGGTGTGTTGAGACCTTCAAAAGGTTGAGGCTGGTGAGGTCTCGGGTTCGAGCCTATGTTTCCCCTTGATTTCATAGCTTCCCTTTTTATGTTTTTTAAGAAAAACTTTTTGATAAGATAATTTTAAACTTTCCCTCCAATATGTTCTTCAAATATATTTGTCAATTCCCTCCAATATGACTTAAGAAGCAGTTTGGTAATGTGTCTAGTTAATTGGTTTAAGATTGAGCATTTTGTTTTCACATAACATGTCAATTATGTCAGTTTAACAAGATTGCATCAGACATACTAAATTACATTACATGCATATTCATAAAAGTAGATATATATATATTAGATTCCATAATTGCTGAAAGTAACTATTTAACACTAATTGTTCAACTTAACTAATGTATAACAGTACGTACTAATATTGTTCAAATTTAGTAAAATACCCCCAAATGAATGCATGTTGACAACACACATAACTGACAAAAAATTATATACTTAAGGGGGTATTTACTAACAAAAAATATAATAAATATTGTTTGAGTGCAAATGAAGCATAAATTGTTTGAAGCTGGACACATCAGCACAGATGAAACACGGGATACACAGAGTCTTGCAAATTATCACCACCACTGCCATCAACATTTAAATACATGAACTTGAACCTGAACAGCTTGTTTGTTGCGAAAGAGCAATCAGCGGCAAACTTCCTCCACATCCCATAGACAGTCACACCACCGGTCAGCTCAGGATCGGCTTTGTGGGGATTCATCGTCATACTCATGAAACATTCGACACCCCGATGTCTCATGAGGACCCTCCGGTATGGGTGGATAGGATGCTGCAACAGGAAATCTGCCGGGATATCCTGCAGTTCAAATTACTATTAAGCATATAGTTTGTTCCAACTAATTAAACAAAAGTAAAGAATATCTATGAATGCTGAGATACGTACAAGTTCTTGATGCACTCGAATTGTTGACAATCTCTTATAGAATGCATGACCTTCAGCAAAGTGGTCTTTATGTGCACGCCATTGGCAAATATGCTTCAAGCGATTGTCATCTATAAATTAAAGAATTTTAATTATAATCACTTAATAAATCACTGACAGATATAACGTGTAGTATGAAAGTATTTGGTAAATATTTACCTCTTTCGGTCAATAACAAACCGGGCTGATCAGGTAGCAAGCTGGTGGCACCAAGGAAATGCGCGTTGGTAGTTAGACTACCTTCACGACTGAAGCCGGTAAGCAAAAAGTTTGTTGCGCGCTTCCTTGTGAAGATGAGAATCATTCCAGCTTTTAAACCAACAAATTCTTCAAGCTTGTTCCAATCATCGGGGTCCAACTCATACAGCACCTGGCCGTTGGCTCCTCCCGCTTCAACATCAATCAAACCAACATCAAAGTTTTCCCCGTCTACTTTGATTGTAATCTGCTGTGCATTACCTAAGCCACCAAGGAATGCAGCTGGCAGGGTCTGCAAATAAATTTTAAGAGTAACCTTATTAGTACATTAAAATTTAATATTTATTGACTTATGAAATCACATGTTTGACATAAGATTAGTAAATTATGAAGCTTTAATACCTGGAACTGATCATAGAAGGAAAAAACACGAGATTGGAACCTTGAAACCCGACCGCCATTCATGTGGTAGCCACCAAATTCAGCTCCATCGTTAGTGTATCCGGTAACAAAGAAGCAGTCATCACCTTCCTCAACGAAATGCAACAGCCTAACATCCCGACTCAGGTTTTCCAAAGCAAACCTTCTCCATTTCTCTCCTGTAAGCACAATGGGGCGGTTAGTTTGAGTCTCTACTTGTACTCTGAAACGAACTCGCTGAGCGCTTGTGATGTAAATCAGCCGCCTTCCATGGTAACATGATTCGGCGTAAACAGATGGAAGTTCCTGAAAGCATTTCAATAATTTATTTTACATTCATGATACAAGCATTTATGGTATAAAATGTAATTAAGGCGTATGTGTGAGATTACCTGATAGTCCGGGAACGTGTTTTGGTTTAAAGTTATCAGAAATTCAACGGCCATATTTCTACAAAAAAACAGGGCACATGTTATACTATAATATTCAAACACACATAAAATATTGATGTATCATAAACAAAAAACAGGGCACATGTTAAGTTAAAACAGGGCACATAATTGGCAACCTATAAATTTGCATCCTTACTTGCTAATGGAACCCAAATGGATCAACACACAAATACTTTAACATTCTCCCTTGAAAGTAATTCTATATATACAAACCGAACCTGACCGAAACCAACTCATTCCTACAAGCTAATAGAAACTGAACCTTCCTCAACGAAAGCAACACATTCCTACAGGCTAACTCTAACCGAACCCGACCGAAACCAACTCATTCCAACAGGCTACTACAAACTGAACAACAGTCATTCCAAAAAGGTAATACATTGCTTATAATTGACAAACATAAGTCAAATGCATATCCAAAGTGATTAATTAACTGATTATTTGTGAGAGAAATAACCAATTTTATACCACAACTTCAATCCATTCAATATATACCATTTTCCCCTAAATAATCAACAATTCCTAATAAGGTATATCATTACTAATCAACAAAGTTAATAGACTTGACATTGCAAGTATCATATTGTTAGATTCTAATTTCTAGGCTATCAACTGTGTTTGAGAGGGAAACCCACATGCAACTTCTTATGACTACAATAATGTTTATAACCATTTCACACAAATGAGTTTAAACTACAGTAACATGAACACATTATTTAATCAGAGCAATAAATATAAGGTAAAGTGATCGACACATTATGAACAAGTTCGGCATAAATCACTTCAAACAAGTTCATAAAAAAGGGAAATAAACAAGTTTACTTTGATGTTGATCAAAAAGATGAAACCCTAACCTGTTGTAGTGCAGAGATGTTGGGGATGACGGTTTGGTTGCCTGTGAGTGTTAGTTGGTGTTTTAATTTTTTTGTGAAACCAAATGGCCGGAATTAAAGTTTACGTGACATATTTTTGGGAGATGCACGCATAATTTTTTTGGGTCAAAGTGGTAGTAAATGAAATTTATTTTAAAAAAATAAAAAATAAAAAAATATATATTATTTAACTGAAAATCGGACGTTCGCAAACATAAATAACGTATAAAAGTAAAACTAAAAAAAAATGTCAAAGATGTACGAAAAGTAATAAAATGTATGTAAACGTATTTAAACGAATAAAACGAAAAAATTGCACAAGGGTCGGGTTACCGACTTACCGTGGCCAACTTATCTAACGCCACCCAAATAAAGACATATGCAAAAAGACGATAACGTAAAAAAACAGACTAAACGGGAATAAAACGTGTGAGAAAGTAAGAAAACGGCTATAAAAGGACGGAAACGGACAAAAGACGTGTAGAAACGGACTAAAGCATGACAAAACGGGCGAGAACGTGTACACACGGACGCAAACGTATCATACAACCTAAAGATACACTAACGACAGTAGGACACAGTCTTCATTATAGTACATATGACTTTACTGGTTTTATGGCATCCTCAAATGTCAAAATTAACGTTCCCACCTTTAATAACTTTAACACACTTCATATAACCTTCACAATATAAC
Source organism: Artemisia argyi (assembly GCA_030686995.1). NCBI lineage: Eukaryota > Viridiplantae > Streptophyta > Magnoliopsida > Asterales > Asteraceae > Artemisia > Artemisia argyi. Next base: position 12,675,866 of record CM060686.1, on the reverse strand, counting down.
TATACACATACCAAGTCTATGCAACCCATGGATGACCGGTGATTCACATGGTGGGTCATGTGTATTAGGTATTTGACATCATATTGCCATTGGTCTATAGTTGCTAAGGTTGACATGTTATGTGATGATTGAATCAATAGTATATATAATATTATATTATGATAAACGGTGGATAACGTGTAAACATGGATGAAAACGTGTACACACGGACACAAACGTATCATATAACCTAAAGATACACTAACGACAGTAGGACACAGTCTTCATCATAGTACATATGACTTACTGGTTTTATGGCCTCCTCAAATGTCAAAATAAACGTTCGCACCTTTAATAACTTTAACACACTTCATATAACCTTCACAATATAACTATACACATACCAAGTCTATGCAACCCATGGATGACCGGTGATTCACATGGTGGGTCATGTGTATTAGGTATTTGATATCATATTGCCATTGGTCTATAGTTGCTAAGGTTGACATGTTATGTGATGATTGAATCAATAGTATATATAATATTATATTATGATAAACGGTGGATAACGTGTAAACATGGATGAAAACGTGTACACACGGACGCAAACGTATCATATAACCTAAAGATACACTAACGACAGTAGGACACAGTCTTCATCATAGTACATATGACTTACTGGTTTTATGGCCTCCTCAAATGTCAAAATTAACGTTCGCACCTTGAATAACTTTAACACACTTCATATAACCTTCAAAATATAACTATACACATACCAAGTATATGCAACCCATGTATGACCGGTGATAATGGCTAATTCACATGGTGGGTCATTGGTAGTAGGTTATAACTTGTCACATTCATTAATGGGTATTTGACATCATATGGGAATTGGGTTATAGTTGTTTAGGGTGTCATGTTACGACATGATTCAATGAATAGTGCGTATGTATAATATTTTTTTGACTTTTATTTTATTTTTTAATAATTAAAAACTAATTCAAAGTAATAAAATTATTAAAAATATTAAACTTATGAATAATACACAAGAAAAATGTGAAATAACTACATCAAGTGTTGAAGTTTGAAGGAAAAATAAAATTGAGAAAACAACTTATTTAAATAAGCTGTAATAAGCTTGCTTATTTAAATAAGTAGTAACAAGCTAAAAAGGAAAAAGTGGTTAAAAGAAATAAAGAAGAAGTGTATAACGAGAAAGTCCCAAGGGCAGAGATGGTGTTGTTGTTTCTTGTTGAGTTTGAGGTGTTGTTGAGGTCACAGGTTCGAGCCTAGTTCACCCCTGACTTCATTTTTTTTTTTTTTTTTTTTTTTGCACTTTTTGTTTATTACCTTTGCTAGTACTTGTTAAACGTGGCTAAAGATACATTTCCTCCAATATTTTCGTGAAATTTTTTGTAAATTTTGTAAAAATTTGAATTTATTCCCCAAAATTTTCTTCAATCCCATTCTAAACTAATCAACATAATTTCAAAACTCCTCCTATCACAGCCAAGAATACCTCTCATATCACCAAAAATCCCGTCACCACCACTACTCTCCTGTCATAGACCCACCACACCGTCACCACCACAACTCTCCTGTAAATTTTGGTAAGTATTGTTATGTTTGTTTTGTATTAATCATTCTAACAAAGTATATACGTACCCCTACAGTTATAACCATATTAGGTAATTCAACATTTTTTTTGAGACGATAACCTCTTGTAAATTATGTCACTTTCTTGGTAAATTCTTGGTAAATGTAGATAGTTAATTGGTTTTACAATATAAGTAACCCTGTAAAGGCTTTTACTACATGAACATGGAACAAGAATTTAGTTTGTTAATTGGTTATCCCTCATTGACCCAAACACCCCTTTAGGAACTGTTTCATTAGACTTCATTGAATTATTAGCATAATTCAATACCACATTCCATCTTTTATATATGTTCCTTACTTGGACTGTCTTTTTATTTTTTATGCTCATCAATTGGAGTTTCATTTTGTCTTTTATACTCATCAATAACTTGGGCTGTCTTTTAAACTTGCCTGCAGGGAGCACATTTATAAACATGGACAAGACTTGGATGCTAACTAAAAGGACCACCAAATCTTATATTGATGGAGTAGAGGCGTTTATTAATTATGCTGTAGACAACTTGCGTAAGATGGGGAACATCGACCCACGAGTTAATAAACTTCATCTTAAAATGCCATGTCCGTGTACAAACTGTTGTAACCACATAAACCGAACAGTTGAGGAAGTGCAGTGGCATTTATTCAGGAATGGGATTGATCAAACATACATAAAGTGGACCAAACATGGAGAGAAGGATGAGCCATCAAAAAGTTCCCCAAAACCTGTTGACGCTACAACAGAATTTGTTGATGCTACAACAGAATTTGTTGACGAGACGGATTTTGCTTCATATATTCCAACAGATGGCCCAGCAACGGTAGATATGGTTAACGCTACAAAAGATAATTTTGAAACATAGGATGACCTTGTCAAGTTTCAAGAACTATTATTAGATGCAGAGAAGCCTCTTTACGAAGGATGTCCCGACTTCACAAAGATGTCCGCAATAGTTAAACTACTCAACTTAAAGGGTAAGTACGGATGTTCTGATAAGTTCTTTACTGAATTACTAGGATTATTAAAAAAGATGCTACCTGCTGGTAACGAAATGGTGGAAAAAACATATGAAGCCAAAAAAGTTGTGAAGTTGATGGGTTCAGGATACAAAAAGATACATGTATGTATCAACAACTGCCTTCTTTACTGGAAAGATGACAAGGATTTGTCTGTGTGTCGAACTTGTGGGACATCAAGATGGAAGGTGGATGAGAAGACACATAAAGTGTACGAAAACATTCCAGCAAAGGTAATGTGGTACTTTCCAATTATACCAAGACTGCAACGACTATTTAAGATAGAAAGAATTTCAGAAGATTTAAGATGGCACGCCACACGGAGGATAACCGACGGTGTCTTACGTCACCCCGTAGATTCACAGGCATGGCGTACCATAGATGAAAAATTCCCAGAAATTGCTGAAGATCCAAGAAATATACGGCTGGGAATATCGACTGATGGGGTTGACGTACACACGGGAAATAGGCATCACAGTGTATGGCCAGTTTTAACTGTCATATACAACCTTCCTCCATGGTTGTGTATGAAAAGAAAGTTTATCAATCTTTCGGTATTAATATCGGGATACCCGAGAAATGATATCGATGTGTTTTTAGAACCATTGGTAGATGATCTGCACACCTTATTCGAAAAAGGGGTTCATACATATGATGCATCCATAAAAGATTACTTTAAGCTACGTGCCGTTGTGTTATTGACAATAAATGATTACCCTGCACTTGGTACACTATGTGGATGCCCGTACAGTGGATTCAAAGGTTGTGTGGTTTGCGGGAAAGATACAAACTGTCTTAGACTTTCTGCCTCGTCCAAGCAAAGTTATGTTGGACACAGACGATATCTACCATATGACCATCCGTTCAGAAGGCAAAGGAAGGCATTTAATGGACAGCCAGATTTTCTCCCGGCTCCAACTCCAATGACCGGGGAACAAATATACAACGAGGTACAGCATATTGAAAATAAGTGGGGAAAAGGAAAACGAACAAACAAAAATGCATCAGAAAACCAAGAACATACGGGAGGCAGAGGTGGGAAGATTAAAAAGCATAAAAGAAACACAACAGACGAAGAGGGTTGTTCAAGCCAAGCAAACGGACAAAACGGTGCGTATTGGAAGAAATTCAACATTTGGTACCGAAAACTTAGGTATTGGAGGCATAATTCTGTTCCACATTGTATTGATTTTATGCATGTGGAAAAGAATGTTGCTGAGAGCCTCGTCGGAACTTTGCTAAATGTTCCAGGAAAGACGAAAGATGGACTGAATGCTCGATTGGATCTGGCTGAGTTGGGGGTAAAACAAGAATTGTTTGCTAGGCAAGAACAAGACGGTACAACACTACCTCCAGCAGGTTACACATTAACTAATGCTGAAAAAGACATTTTTTGTGATACGTTGCACAACATCAGGGTACCTCAAGGCTATTGTTCAAATTTCTCTAGTTTGGTCAGCCTAAAGGATAGGAAGCTCATTGGCCTAAAATCGCATGACTATCACATGTTAATGCAAGAGTTTCTGCCCATTGCAATACGTTCAATCATGCACCCACCCACACGATATGCTATTATCAGGTTTTGCTTTTTCTTTAAATCGATATGTAGCAAAGAAATAATATCGCAACAACTAGATAATATGCAAGCAGAACTGGTTGTGACACTCTGCCTACTCGAGAAGTTCTTTCCTCCATCTTTTTTTGATATTATGATACACTTGACTGTGCACCTTACTAGGGAGGTCAAATTATGTGGTCCCATATGCTTTCGGTGGATGTATCCATTTGAAAGATGTATGAAGGTTATTAAAGGACATGTGCGAAACAGGAGTAGACCAGAAGGATGCATTGCTGAGGAGACTATTGCGGAAGAAACAATAGAGTTTTTTAGCGAATATCATAAATCCATGGAAACTATTGGTCTCCCACATGATAAACATGAAACTGATGAAAATGAGGATGGAAAGCCATGGTCGGCCGGCAAATCAAGTGAAGTTTCTAAGGAACTCTTTCAGAAAGCACATTTGTATATAATACAGAATACAGATGAAATTGTACCGTATATCGAGTAAGTTTTAATAACACATGTCTATTTCCTTACTTAAAATGATCTATCAAATATAATAATCAAACACATTGTTTCAGGCGACACAAGCAGGTTTTGAAAACACAAAACCCGGGTACCAGAATGGCATTTCTGGAGAATGAACACACTAAATCTTTTGCTAAGTGGTTACGCAAAGAGGTAATTAATCTTATGCTATTTATAATTGACTTTTTTTTCACTGCCATATACATAGTTTAGTTTTCACTGCCAGACATAGAATGAATGTGTGTTTGGGAATGCAATTAGGATGCCATACTAAATCCTTCCAACTTGTAATGAAATTCAGGTTGAGAGAGAGTTGAACATCGACAAAGAAAGTGTATCAGAAACTGTAAGGTGGATATCATATGGACCACGCGCCAGCGTAGTGAAATACGATGCATATATCATCAATGGGTATACCTTTCGTACAAAATCTCATGAAGGCAAAGTTTACCAGAACAGTGGGGTTAGTGTTGAGGCATTAGATATGCACATATCTAAAGAAGTTGCAACCACAAGGCAAACGTTTTATTATGGGGTTTTGCAAGAGATATGGGAGCTAGATTACCGTTACAGGCAAATTCCTCTTTTCAAATGTGATTGGGTTAATCGCAAAGGTGGTGTGAAACGCGATACTATTCTTGGGTATACATTGGTTGACCTGAATAATTTAGGCCACAAAGCTGATCCGTTCATATTAGCCTCGCAAGCACAACAAGTGTTTTATGTGCAAGACCAGTTAGATAAAAAATTGTCTATTGTGTTTAAGACACCTCCCAAGAATTACAAAGATAAGTATGATGAAGTCGATGAGGAATTTAGTACCGTCATTCACCAGCACAATGATAACATATTGCCACGTGTGGATCGACGTGACTTGCGTCACGAATCACGAACTGACTACTATCGAACCGACTGTGGAGGTGTTGTTATACGAAAATCCAAGTGAACCATGTTATGTAATAAGAGCTGGAATTGTCCAATGTATTTAGGTGTTTGTGTTATGTTATGGATGTATAGTTTGTTTGGTTGTTGTTTCATGTAACATTGCCTTTATGGCTCACTTTCTTAATAAATTTACCTTAATTAAGCAAAAAAAAATGTTTGAGCTGTTATTTATGCGTATTTTGTGTGACTATTGATCATCGAATTGCGACATAAAATTGATATTTGTGTGCCGTTTTGTAACATTTATTCACACAAATTAAAGCATGTTTCTTTTGGGTGTTTAGTCACACACAACAAACCATAAAGTGACCAAAATTGTTAGTAACTGTAACCATATATGCTGTTTAAAGTCAAGGAATGTGTATTTTTTTATGACTATTGATCATCCAATTGCCACATGAATTAGGTTTTTGTGTGGCCTTTGGTAACATTTAGTCACACAAACCATGGTTTTGGGAGTGTATTTACTCACATACAACTAACCATCAAGTGACCAAAAGTGTTAATAAGTGTGACCATATGGTGTTGAAAGTGAAGGAATGTATGGTTTATGTGACTATAGATCATCCAATTGCCACATAAATTTGGTTTTTGTGTGGCCTTTACTAACATTTAGTCACACAAAGCATGTTCTTGGGAGTGAATTTAGTCACATACAACTAACCATCAAGTGACCAAAAGTGTTAATAAGTGTGACCATATGCTATTTCAAGTGAAGGAATGTGTATTTTGTGTGACTATTGATCATTCACTTGCCACATGAATTTGGTTTTTGTGTGGCCTTTGGTAACATTTAGTCACACAAAGCATGTTTTTGGGAGTGATTTTAGTCACATACAACTAACCATCAAGTGACCAAAAGTGTTAATAAGTGTGACCATATGGTGTTGAAAGTGAAGGAATGTATGGTTTATGTGACTATAGATCATCCAATTGCCACATAAATTTGGTTTTTGTGTGGCCTTTACTAACATTTAGTCACACAAAGCATGTTCTTGGGAGTGAATTTAGTCACATACAACTAACCATCAAGTGACCAAAAGTGTTAATAAGTGTGACCATATGCTATTTAAAGTGAAGGAATGTGTATTTTGTGTGACTATTGATCATTCACTTGCCACATGAATTTGGTTTTTGTGTGGCCTTTGGTAACATTTAGTCACACAAAGCATGTTTTTGGGAGTGATTTTAGTCACATACAACTAACCATCAAGTGACCAAAAGTGTTAATAAGTGTGACCATATGGTGTTGAAAGTGAAGGAATGTATGGTTTGTGTGACTATAGATCATCCAATTGCCACATGAATTTGGTTTTTGTGTGGCCATTACTAACATTTAGTCACACAAAGCATGTTCTTGGGAGTGAATTTAGTCACATACAACTAACCATCAAGTGACCAAAAGTGTTAATAAGTGTGACCATATGCTATTTAAAGTGAATGAATGTGTATTTTGTGTGACTATTGATCATTCACTTGCCACATGAATTTGGTTTTTGTGAGGCCTTTGGTAACATTTAGTCACACAAAGCATGTTTTTGGGAGTGATTTTAGTCACATACAACTAACCATCAAGTGACCAAAAGTGTTAATAAGTGTGACCATATGGTGTTGAAAGTGAATGAATGTATGGTTTATGTGACTATAGATCATCCAATTGCCACATAAATTTGGTTTTTGTGTGGCCTTTACTAACATTTAGTCACACAAAGCATGTTCTTGGGAGTGAATTTAGTCACATACAACTAACCGTCAAGTGACCAAAAGTGTTAATAAGTGTGACCATATGCTATTTAAAGTGAAGGAATGTGTATTTTGTGTGACTATTGATCATTCACTTGCCACATGAATTTGGTTTTTGTGTGGCCTTTGGTAACATTTAGTCACACAAAGCATGTTTTTGGGAGTGATTTTAGTCACATACAACTAACCATCAAGTGACCAAAAGTGTTAATAAGTGTGACCATATGGTGTTGAAAGTGAAGGAATGTATGGTTTATGTGACTATAGATCATCCAATTGCCACATGAATTTTGTTTTTGTGTGGCCTTTGGTAACATTTAGTCACACAAAGCATGTTTTGGCTACACTAAAATAATGTGTGACAAACTGTTTAGTGTGACTATTTGTACCAGATTTTGGCTACACTTAAATAATGTGTGACAAACTGTTTTGTGTGACCGTATATGGCATTTGGTCATACTATTAGCAGCAAATGTGACTATAAGTTTAGTGTGACCATATCTCGCATCAAGGTTACTTGTATTTGTCACACGTTCCAAATGCATATGTGACTAAATGATCTGGAACAAAATCACCAGTTACGTTTAGTCACATAAGGGTCGATTGTGTGGCAATAGAGGTCTTATGGCCACACATTCGAAATGCTCATGTGTGACTAATTCGTAAATGCTGTCAATTTTCCTACCTTCAGCCACACAAATATTTGAATGTGTGGCTGTTCCAAATCGAGCATGTGTGACCATAGGTCATTTTTGGCGTAGTGAGTAAAAGAACCCAAACAAATTCAAACCATTCAACACACAAATTCTAACTATCCTTAATCCCAATTGACAAACACCTTCAATCTTATCAAACTAGCAGAAGCAACAAAAGATTGAACAAAAGAAAATCACAAAACCACAAACCTGATGTTTCCAAGTTGATCGACAACAACCACCAAACACAAAACCAAAAAACCACACCTGATGTCTTCAACTAATCGAATCAGCAGCCACCCACAAACGAAAATCAAATGATGTCATTCTTGAAATCAACCAGAAGCTGAAGTTGATCACAAACCCAAATAATTGCAGCTTGCTTCAAATTGATCATGTGGCTCTGATACCAATTTGTTAGGATTAAGGATACATAAATAATGGCAAAAGTTCAGGACCAGCAAATCAGAACACAATCAAGCTCACAACAGGTGCAAAGATCAGAACTTGGGGCTTTTAGAGCAAAAGAGCTGGTATTTTATTAACAAAATTATGAAGTATAAATTCTAGTACATAGTTCCATATCTGCTATTGGTTATATATGTGAATAACCGACCTAACAAAGACTAACCGACCTTACAAAAACAACCGACATACAAATTCTAGATACTACCAAAATGACTAAAATACCCTTACTACTAATATTACCAAAGTACCCTTAGGAGGTCAAAGTCAAACCAACTAACAATTTTTATTGAAAAATTGCAGGCTGTATCTGCATATATCAGCACTCACTGTGTGCATCTCATGCCCAACCCTATGCAGTTCTTAAGAGTTAGGGGTATAAATCTCTTTACGAGAACACTAGTCACAAAAATATGCAAGTCCGAGGCCCTACGATGCATAGAAGTTGCCCCGATTTAAACATATTTGCGCCTGTAGCACTAACAAGTAACAAGAATTAAGTGACCATATTGCGTGTGGTTAACTAATCAAATCCACACCCTAATGCCAGTTGCCCAAAAACAAGAGAAGAATATTCTTAAAATCTACAGTCTGCAAGTAGCAAGCGAAGCTGATAACACATAAAAAATGAAAAGAACCATTCCCTGCTTGTAAGATTATATACTACAGCAAAAACCTTGAACGCAGACACATCCTCCAACCTTTATCACACATTTCCCTAACACTAAATCCTCCCTCAACCTAACTCCTAAGACACAGATGTATGTAAAACACGAAACCAGAATGTGTAAGTATTCCGGAATGCAGTAAGTGAATTGCTTTTCTTTTGAACGATTTGCTTTAACATATTCAAATTCAAATGTCTTAAAAGGAATCATAGTGATCAGATCAATTCCCTAAAACCAAGCCTTAACTCTTTAACATTTTCAAACTAACCACCAAATGCAAGTATGCAACAGCCAGAAAACAATTTTCAACCACTTGAGAAATAAAAATAATTTTATAACTCTGTAAAGAATCGGGGGTGAATGTACCGTCTAAAAAGGAAGTTAGCGATAAAAGTGAAGCATCAGAAAGGTATTCAATCTTCAATCTCCTTGTTGTGAAGGGTCTGATAGGACAGTCGTGTTTCAATAAAATAGAAGTGGAAAACCAGAAACCAAATGGTTGTAACATAAACAAAGAGGTCGTACCTGAGCTGCTTATGCAACCTTAAAGTCTAAAGAGAGTCGGTGTAATCATGTCGATTTCCTAGAAACAGGCCTTAACTATAACACTTTCCACTTTTTATAACTCAAAAACGCCCTATAAAAACAGTCATGAAACCAATCAAGTGGGTGTTTGTTTTAGCCTATTTGATGGGCTTTTAAGTTTATTAAGATTTTTATAAGCTCGTAAGCTCATTATTAATAACTTAGTATAAGCTTATCCACCTGAGCTTATATAATTTATTAATAATGAGCTTACAAACTTAATAAAATCTCAATAAGCTCAAAAGCCCCCCAAATAAGCTAAAACAAACTTAAACTTAAACTACTTTTATCATTCCGCAATACTAAAGAGACAAATCAAAAATTATGTACGTAGGCATATCCTTGTAACGTTATCAACTATCCCTCAACCTATCTTCTACATCACAAGTATGCATGTAGAATCTCCAGAAAGCAAGTTTAAGCATCACCTAAGGACTTAGCGAATTTTGCAAATTTTGCAGCTTAAAATTAGTCGGTGTAATCAAATCAAATCCCTAGAAACAAGCCTCACCTCCAACATTTCCCAACTCATAAAACATACATCATACTAAGGGGTGTTTGTTTAAGCTTGTTTGATTTCGACTTATATTTCATAAGCTCAAATTTTGTGGCTTATTTTGGGATTTATGGGCATATATAAGCTTATTATCTATACTACTATATAATGCATTTAGGACATTCTATAATTAGAAAGGCTTAAAAATTCAGATTTTTTCTATATAATTATGGAAACCTCCAGACAATTTATAACCTATATAGAACCTACAGACAACTAACCGAATAACCTATATAGTCACAGGGTACCCGCCGCCGCATTGCGCGGGTACCGTTCTAGTATAATCATAATAAGTGTATATACAAGCTTATATAAGCCCATAAGTCTCAAAATAAGCCACAAGTTTGAGCTTATGAAATCAAATAAGATCATACGCCCACAAATAAGCTTAAACAAACAACCCCTTAGGGGGTGTTGGTTTAAGCTTATACGTGGCTTATGAGCTTGTTTTTCGGCTTATATTTCATAAGCCTCAATTTTCCGGCTTATTTTGGGACTTCTGGGCTTATATAAGTTTATTATGATATAAACTTATATAAGTTCATAAGTCTCAAAATAAGCCAGAAAACTGGGGCTTATGAAATATAAGCCGAAATCAAATAAGCACGTAATAAGGCCACAAATAAGCTTAAACCCTAAAATGCGAGTAAGCAACAATTTTCTAAACCTAAACAACTGATTCCACATACTTAAATGCAATCAACCATAAAAACAAAATGCAACGAATCATATATAACTTTAAACGTTCTATCAATTTCATATTTTTAAGTTGCAATTGGCGGTGTGATATTCGTTAACTTATACATCTTTTTAATATCAAAATCCTTATATTTATGATAAAATAAATAACCAAACTATGTGTTTTAATTGCAAGTAGTCTTAAATTTGTTATTGTACTTTGTAGGTATTAAGAAACGAAACAAAGCAAAAACGTGAAATTTCGGACAAGTATTGATCGAATATACATTTTTAACGAAGTCCAAACGAAGCCTCGAGAACACCCTAAGAAAGACCATGAAAAAACGAGTCCATCGGATCCACCCTGTTCCAACAACCGGCCCGCCTCACCCCAAACTGACCAGACCGAGCATAAACCGGTTTATTGCAAAAACCTGGTCTGGTTGGAAACAAGGAATAAGAAACTAGATAATGGATGTACATAAAAAACTGGTCACTTTGTCCAGTGGTTATCACGTTGGAAATTGTCAGTAGAGACCCGAGTTCGAGTTATACCTAAGGCAAGTGGCCGAATCAGGAGCTGCCAAGTGGTGTTGGGGTGACCAGTTTTGCAACAATATGTAACCTAGAAGGGCTGTTTGGAAATATATAAAACCCTATTTTTGGATTAGTTTTGTAACTTTAGTTTCATATAAATCATCCCACCTCAAACACATTACTTTCATCTTTATTTCCTTATTTTACACACACTTTAATTTTAGTTCTTTCTAAGTTTTTATAATTTTTTTTTAAGTTTCTCATCTTTATGTGCTTGATTTTGCTTAAGTTTTTATATATCTTAGTGTAGTATCATCTTTATTTATGCATCTATATATCTTTCTCTTATTTTCTATTTAATCTTTTATTCATAAAATCTTCAAAATTTTGTAAAAATAAAAATATTTAAAGTTGAGTGTACTAGATTTTGTCTATGTGTTTTGCACACCTTCTACGCACACTCATATTTCGTAGTTTATTTTTATAAAACTTGTACTTTTATCTTGTTTTTATTAGTTTAAAAATATAAAAAGTAAGAAAAAAATTTGTAGTTTATTTTTGTAAATTCCTAAAAACTGTTTTTGTTAGTCATAAATTTTACGAGGTTTACTTTTGCTTTTAGTATTTTAAAAAAATCTAAAACTATTTCTGCAATTTTTAGCTTTAAAAACAGTTTTAGTTTTATTTTTAAAAAATAGTTAAACTTATCAAAAAATTATTCTTCGAATTTCTGTTAACTCATAAGAAGTTTATATACCTAGTGGAATGTTTACGTATGGATGTGCGTTTAAGTGTTGAAGATAGAAAGAGAATTATTGAAGTAGGGTTCTATTTTTAACACCATTTTAACAATCACTTATTTTATTAACACTATTTTAAAATTTATTTTAACAGAAGTTTCAGAGTGGGAAAGCTAGAGTCTTTTTGTTAACATCCGTCATTGGCGGTGTGAGTTTAACACTCACAAAAGGTGATCGAGTGATACTGGTGGATCTCGCTTGGAACCCTAGCAGTGATAATCAAAGTGTTGGTAGGGCGTACAGATTATGTCAAACTCAGTGTACCACATTTTGACATGTAGAATAATGGAGGAGTTATTTACAAAACACAAGTAAAATATTTGTCATTCTTTATAGGTTAAATTTTTTTATAGCTCTATGTTTTTTATATCTTATTTAAATATATTGTAATAGGTTTACAAGAGTACTCTAATTAGAAGTGTGATGGAAAGTGAATTACAATATTCATATTTCACTACTAAGGTGAATCTTTTAATTATTTAAAATTCATTTGCATAGTGATATATGTCTATTATGTATTATATCAGGAGAAGAAAGAATGTTTACTAAAGACAAATTTTGATTTTTCATCAAGTACGAGACAACTATTAAAAAAACAGAAGCGTGAATGGGAACCATGTTTTTTTTTTTAGCCTTTAATTTTTTTTTCATTTACCATTGTTTTGTTCCAACATCAGTCATTATTTTTTTCTTACTTTAGGAATTCTATTCTTCAACAACATGCTGATCATATGAACTCTGTAACACCCCCAAAATATCGCAGCGGAATGATAGTGTCATTGGGATGCTACTTCAGGGCACAAAGTACAAGATATAGAAAACGACCTCTAAATGAGACGTTTTGAAAAGTTACCATTCGAATAGATAAAAGTCATAGTTTACAAAACAAAGATCCCAAAGTAGAATAATACATAAGTTTTTAAAGTGGATCTAATGGTAAACGATAAAAGCGAAAGTCTCCAAAAGCATGCCCTAAGACTCTCAGCTCCACATACCTGCTATCGCCTTACTAACCTGAGATAAACATGCTTAAAAGTGTCAACACAAAGGTTGGTGAGTTTATAGAGTTTGTCTTAAAACAGTTAAAAAGACTTTAAATAATGTTCACACAGCAAAGGCATTGTGAATCCACTCAGTTGCAAGTCCCGCCCATAACAACACTTGCAACCTGTGTGTTCACAACCCCCTGCTAAAATAAATATGATTAAGACATGTATAAGTTCATCACAACAGTTAAGCAATTAGTCGTGAGTCTACACTTCATCTCTGAAGACCTCACGTGTATGATGTATCAAAGCTAATGGACATCCAACAACTTAATTTGGAGCCACTAGATAGTCTCAATGGTCATCCAACAACTTAATTTGGAGCCACTGGCAGTCTCAATGGTCACCCAACAACTTAATTTAGGGCCACTGGAAGTATCACAATTTAGTATAGCGCAGTTAAGTATAACACAATCATGTATGTATGAAATCAAGTATAATGCAATCAAGTATAAGTGTTTTGAGTATTTGTACAAGTAAGCAAGTAGTTGAGCATGTATCTCCCCCAAAGAGTTAAAACAAGTATAAAAAAAGTAGGGGCTATGACTCACCTGGAGTGATGATACAACGATGTGAAATGATAGGGACAACAAGGAGCGAACTCTATCCGCAACCTAATATGAATGATAGTGATCTACTTAGATCGTGAAATGATGTAGAGAATATGCATGCACATGATACCTATACCACTCATAATCTTGAAAATACTAGTTATAGTCATAGTAAAATATATTCCATACTTGAGAAAAATAAGTCTTAACTAGATTAATAAAACTTGTCGTAGTATATCGTATATAGAATGTTAGTGTTATAATCTTCGCCTTGAAAACCTTGAAGTAACGTCTAATATTCGTAAAAAAATAAACTTGTAATCATAAGTACTTCATTAGTTATAAGTTTGGCACTTTGGTAGTATTTCTAGAAAATCTAGAATTTAGTACGTAGAAGTAGTATTACTATTATTTCTAGTAAAAGCTGTCAATTATATAGAGTTTTTGTCGATACTGAAACGTGAATAACTTGGTCGTTTTAAGTTCATTTTCTTCGTTCTTAATATCCCCGGATTTGTCTTAGTATGTACTAATATATTTTTGATAACTCGGCTTCTCTAGGTTACGTCTAACGCCTCGGTTTGTCCACCAAAAATCGTCCAACAGCATACAATTTTCAGAAAATAGTTTTCGTCGTTAAACTTGCAAAAATCATATCTCCTTCGTTATAAATCCGTTTTAATCCGTTCTTTCGCCCACGGCTTCGTTTTTGAAAGTATTTTCTAAATCTTTGGTCAAAATTTAACCATCATCTACTGATTTTTCCACGTTTTCAAAATAAGGACAGTAGATATATATATAGTTTTAAAAATCAATTATAGAGTTCCAATCTAGTTCCAACTTCAACCAAATCACTTTCAATCACCACAAATCTAGTCAAATCTTACCATACACCTTCTTAGGGTGTCATGGGTTCCTAAACATCATAAATCAAGTGGATCTAACAATGATCTAACTATAATCTATTTCTAGGGTTTCCATACACCTTCTTAGGGTGTCATGGGTTCCTAAACATCATAAATCAAGTGGATCTAACAATGATCTAACTATAATCTATTTCTAGGGTTTCAAAGTTATAAAAAACTCTAAAAAACCCTAAACGAACCCCTCTTTGGCGATTTTTTGTAACCCCCACTCTTTTTATCGTTTTTTCTCAATTCTGCTTCTTCCTTTTGATTCTTTGTTCCAATCTGGTTTAGTTATGATCTAACATTCTTTGTTAGTTGTTTCTGATCGGATTTGTGCATTGATTCATTAAGATCTTGTGGTTTTTTGATAATCGATTCTTAGGGTTTCATTAAAATCGTTTTCTGCCGACTGTAAGGTTTTGTGATCGCTACTTCCTATCTTTAATCTTAAGTCGGTTTTGTTGGTATTATATCCATTGTTCTTTATCATTCGTATGTGTATTATGGATATAGGTTAGTGATTTGGCGATTTCTTCTAAACCCTAAGCGATTAGGGTTTTTTATTTTTCTCATTGTTTGCTTACGGGCTGGTTGAATTGCTGTACGGGTCGTGGGTGTTGAGGGTGATGATTAACAAAGGTTTCTTGAATTCTAGGGCTACTACTGATGCTTCCAAGCTTCCTCTTGGTAAGGTTAATAGTAATCTGATTTATGATCAAGTGGAGCCGATTCCATTTGGTAATTCTGAGTATATGGATGATACGGGTGTTGAATGTGTGAAAACATCTAGTGGTGGTTTTGAACATGGTACTAGTGACAATCTTATATCTAAGTTGGATGGTAACCTTCCTGAGGGTGATGGTGTTCATGTTGCTCAAAGGGCTGGAAAATTGAAGTTATCTGCAACGATTGACAATACTAATCAGTTTCCTAGCCTTACTTCCAAGGTTGGTACATCACCTCCTATACATGAGAATACTAGTAGTACTGGAGTTAAATCGATCACTTATGCGGGTGCTACTTCAAATGAGCCAAAGAAACATGAATCTAATTTTCGTAGGTTGGAAAGTAGTAACAAGAGGGATGATGTTGATCTTTCTATTCCGTTGAAAGTGGTTGAAGAGGTGAACACTCGGTTTGAGAATACTCTTTATGGGTATTTCCTTGGTCAACGCCTTGCTTTTCCTGTTGTTGACTACTATGTACGCAATGCGTGGGCTAAGTTTGGTATTCAAAAGGTAATGATGAATGCTAAAGGTTTCTTCTTCTTTAAGTTCAATTCTAGTAAAGGTGTTGATGATGTGCTTGAGAATGGTCCTTGGTTGATCAGAAATGTGCCTATTATTCTTAAACCATGGACATTGAACACCAACTTACTTAAAGAGGATTTGATCAACATTCCGGTGTGGGTTAAGTTTCATGATGTCCCACTTGCTATGTTCTCTGATGATGGTCTTAGTCTTCTTGCTACATTGATTGGTACGCCTAAAAGATTAGATGCTTTCACCAACCAAATGTGTAAGGAATCATGGGGCCGTAGTAGCTTTGCTAGATGCATGATTGAAGTTAAGTCAGAGGAGGTGCTTAGAGATTGTATCACTGTTGAAATTCCTTTGCTTGATGGGACGGGTTCGACAATTGAGAAGATTAGGGTTGAATATGAGTGGAAACCGCCTCGTTGTGAAAAGTGCAAGGTATTTGGTCATAATTTTACTGATTGTCCTAAGTTTGTCCCCCCTACTACTCAACCTAAGCCGAGTGTTAATGATGGTTTCCAAACTGTCAATAATAAGAAGAAGAGTAATAGTGGTGGTCAATCTGGTCCTATGAAAGGAGGTTTTACTAAACCTAGTGTGGGTAAGAAAATGCAATATCGTCCCAAAGTACCTCCTCCGGAACCCAAGAAAGTGGATGCTAACAAGAAGAAGACTGTTGATATACCGAGTACTAGTGGAACAAAGATTGTTACATCTAATCAGTTTGATGCACTTAATATGGATGATACTGATGGTTCTGATATTCCTACTAAGGTTGTAACTTTGGATGTGACGTCTGGAAGTATTGAGGAAGCTCAACAGGATGTGGATGCTGGCAGTCCAATGGAAGTTAATCAGGATGAGTCGGTTAAGACTGGTACTACATCACAAGTACCTCTTGTGAGTGCTATGCAAGAACCAATTTTGAGTGATTCTATGGGAACTATGGAAGTTGGTTCTACTCCTGTTGCTGAGAAGATTAGTAAGCTTGAAGAGCTATTGATCGATAGGAAAGCTATTCTTGTGGATGATGCTGGTCATCCTATTCCGTTTACCTCTGCCACTAAGAGGACTAACCCATTTTCGAAGGTGGGTGATATTGAGGTTTCTGATACTGATGAGGATGAGGTTCTTAACCCGTTCGATGAATCAGCAAATCTTTTTGGTGGTAGTCATGAGCGTGATGATTTGTATGACTATGATGATTATTCGAAGCACACTTATGATCTTCCAGGGGAATTGGATGCTCTTAATGCCATGTATGGTGTTAATCTCCAAAGTCGTAGGAAGTAGTTTATCTTTTGTCTGATTCTCTACTATCATGTGAGTAATGGCTTGTTTTCTTGTTTAGAAAATAGGAAGTATCTTGTTATGTAAGCTTTTCGCCTATGTAACGGGCTGAGATATGGGATTCACCCATATCCGTTGTACTTAAACGTTTTTTGGAGTAATATATTTACCGGGTCGTTGACCTTTTACCCAAAAAAAAGTTAAAAGTTTATAAAATAACGTGGTATAACTAGCACATGCATGAAATATAGTATGAAAACCATATGATCATAATAAATACTTGAAGAAATGATAAAAAAAAAAATATATAAATTTTGTAAACTTACTTTGAATGAGTTAGGTGTTTAGATGATGAAAACCTAATGATCCTTGTTTATATTACAAAACTCTAACAAGGACAACTATAGGGACTAGATTAGAGCTTGATCTTGGAAAATTTTTTATTATTGCTTGTTCTTTGTTGTTTTGCCGAGCCCAAGAAGAGAGAAAAAAGAAAGAAAGTTTACTTGTTTGATTTTTGGGAAAATGAGATGAAAAGTGTAGTTTTTATGTTTTATATTTTTCATTTAGACAATTTATGACAAAACATTAATGAGCTTGGATGAAATTCAAGATTTGTAAGGTGATTGGTAGGGGGCGGCAAAGTCAAGAAGTTAGGAAGAAATGATGAGATTTGTAAGACTTTTGGTTGATTATACTAGATATTATTAGTTTTAGGTGATACCGGGTACTGAGTTAACTAGAAATAAATTTTAACGGAGTTAACCAGGACATAATAAAGTCATAAAAATTGTAAAAATATGTTGGGTATAAATATTGAGTGTTTGGAAAATTATTATTTAATTTCTACGAAAACTGTCGTAATTAAATTAGGCGTACGATACGAAATAAATAAATTTCCAAAATATCGGGTAAATTAATATTATAATTTTTATATTATTATTATGAATATAAAAATATATTGGGATCATAGTCGGGAGCGTCGGACGTGTTAGTCACATTATTGATCGCGTGTTAACGTTTATTTAGAAATAAATATACGTAAAAGTCAATTATACCAAAAGTACTAATTTAAATACCCTACGAGTGGAATAGTATGCAAGTGCTATAATGATGATATGCAGACTATTTCTAGTCCGTATGAAATGTCCTTGATGATAATGCATGAATTCGCACCTGAACCAATACGGTTACGCGAATTTGAATACCCGTAAACTAAATTTACG
Source organism: Artemisia argyi (assembly GCA_030686995.1). Lineage (NCBI taxonomy): Eukaryota > Viridiplantae > Streptophyta > Magnoliopsida > Asterales > Asteraceae > Artemisia > Artemisia argyi. Next base: position 12,657,194 of record CM060686.1, on the reverse strand, counting down.
ATGAAATGAGTAATGCACATGAATAGTGGTTTTCTTTCGGAAATGAATAGTGTCATGTGAATAGTGAAATTTTTGAATGTTTCTCGGAATATCAAACTGACCTCAAAAATGATGAATAGTGATCGATGAATAGTAATTGGTGAATAGTAAGATGTTGAGGTTTGGAAAAATGACCTGAAATTACGAGTTGTGACAAACTCATTGGCCAACATAGCGGGGATTCTTAACCATTCTATTCTCTTTCCAAAACCTGCTCCCAGAAAACCACCTAAAATAGTCGATGACACTAAAATCACCAACACATTTCATCGTACCAAGATCTCATGCGTGATGTTTGAGTGTCTTGAAACATATCATATCTAGGAGGTTTTATGGGAGCGGATTTTGGAAAGAGAATAGAATGGTTAAGAATCCCCGCTATGCTGGACAATGAGTTCATATGTTTAGCATGTTGTTGAAGAATAGAATTCCTAAAGTAAGAAAAAGATAATGAATGATGTTAGAACAAAACAATGGTAAAAGAAAAAATTCGAGGCTAAAAAAATACTCACGGTTTCCATTCATGTTTCTGTTTTTTTTAATAGTTGTCTCACGCTTGATGAAAAATCAAATTTTGTATTTCGGAAATATTCTTTCTTCTCTTGATATAATACACAACACATATATCACTATGCTAATGAAATATATATATTGTAATTCACTTTCCATCACACTTCTAATTAGGGTACTCTTGTAAACCTGTTACAATATATTTAAATAAGATATAAAAAAACATAGAGCTACAAAAAATTTTAACCTATAAAGAATGACAAATATTTTACTTGTGTTTTGTATATAACTTCCTCCACTATTCCACATGTCAAAATGCGGTACACTACCACATTTTGAGTTTGACTTAATGTGTACGCCCTATCAACGCTTTGATTATCAATGCTAGGGTTCTAAGCGGGATCCGCCAGTATCACTCTATCAGCTTTTGTGAGTGTTAAACTCACACCACCAACGGCAGATGTTAACAAAAAAGACTCTAGCTTTCTCACTCTGAAACTTCTGTTAAAATAAATTTTAAAATATTGTCAATAAAATAAAATAAGTGGTTGTTTAAATTGTGCTAAAAATAGAAACCTACTTCAATTCTGCTCTTTCTATCTTCAAACACTTGAACGCCCATCCATACGTAAACATTCCACTAGGCCCAATATGAACAAATAGTTAATTCGGTGATTACATTTGACTATATTTTCAATAAGGTATGTGGTTTTACAATCAGCTTATGTATAACCAGCTCATTTGTGTCAAATAAGTTGTTGTGCATGACCCAAAATGGAAGAGCTTATTTAGCTTTTAAACTATTAAGTAGATAAACACAAACTCTTTTAATAAGCTACCTCTCTCATACCTTGCTTGGGTTTTTCCTAAAGCAGGGGTATCATTTAATCTACATTTTACCTCCCTCATACACCGCTCCGACAGGGTATTGTTATTGTTGTTGTCTTTTAATAAGCTAACCGAGCGAAGACCAGTTAGTATGTTCATGTCCAAACACAAGATATACATAATGCACACAACATCCCTCGCCCTCGTAACCTTTCTACATGTAAGTTATAGTTGAATTTGTTTCATCATACAATCAGCTAGATTGTAAATTCATAAATACGTGATGGATAACTTTTTTTTACCGCATAACCCGTTAATCAGGTTTTGTTTAGTTTGTTTTGTGCATGATATAATTATAAAGAAACGAAATGCATATGGTGATGTTTCTTTATTTCTGTAAATGTGAGATAATGATTAATTAAAAAAAATAAAAAGAATATATATATATATATATATATATATATATATATATATATATATATATATATATATATATATATATACACACACACACACACTAGTGGTCATGGCCCGCCCAATGGGCGGGCATGCTTTGTAAGCCCGTTGGGCACATGTGCCCGCCAATGGTGGGAATCACTTGTGATTATTCTTCGAGGGTATTACTTTTCGAATAGCAAGATATATGTGTGCGAAGGTATTTTTTGGCAAAGTAACAACATGTAAGCGATCATCAGTACACTTTAAGTTACATAACATATAAAGCATTTTGCATATGCAACAACATACTTCCAAAGCAAATATCTACATACGTGCGATTAGGCTACTACCTTGTCATAATATGTACAAAGTGTAACTATTTCACTAATCTCATGATCTCGGTCTCTATTTCTCTTTAACCTTTAACCTTGTCATAATATCTCCCCCACGGCTGCATCTTCAGCCTTTAACCTTCTCTCCATTTCTCTCTCTTTATGCCTCTTTTCACGGAATTTCCCTCTCTTGAACCTTTCCTTCATAACCTTAGTAGTCCCGTTACCTAATCGTCTCGTTAAACTAAAAAACTTGTAGGGAAGAATGAGCATAAACAAAATATTACATAACGCAAATGTAAAACTGTCTAACTATGCGCCTAACTTAAACCACATGATTATCTAATAAACATATTATCTGATTGTATCTGTTAAAGTTGCAAAAAGTCACTTTGAAAATGCATATCTACACTATCGTGCATCACTATATTTACAGTGACGTTTGATTGTAGGCTTACCAAGATAATAGCATCAGCTAACCCTTTTTTAAGTTTCATATTAAACTTACTCTTTATAACATCAATATTTCCAAAAATCAAGATTACTGCTTACTCATGGGAACTAAAAGTAATTAAAGGTGATAATCTGATTGGGAAATTTTGTCCGACTAAACGATCGTGTTCGTTTATTCCACCAAATTCATGTTCTAATGACGTAATAATATATATATATATATATATATATATATATATATATATATATATATATATATATATATATATATATATATATATATATATATATATATATATATATATATATCCAAAATTCTTCATTCGCAAGGTTATTCACAGCTATGGTTTGTTATTTACTCATCTCTTATTTTTTTGTTTTTAGCTATGTTGTAATAATCTGTTTAATGATTTATTGTTCCATATCTATTGTTTCTATCCCCCGTCATAGTGTGACAAAGATAATAATATGAACCTTGTTCAAGAGCGCGAGACTAAGGACCTTGACACCGATCTTATCAGCCATTATTATACCTAAAGGTCCCAGTGACGCGTGTTGTTACGTGAGTGTAAATATCGACAGCTAATTTGTCAAGCCCAAAAGCTGCCTGTCAAATAAGGATGAAAAGACATAATTAAACTAAAAACCAACACCTAAATGCAAGAGTACAAAAAAGACATGTGGAAAACTAGAAGGGGCGTTGAATAGTTTTACGTCTTTTTAATTTATTGTAAAAGATAGTTTGTGTTTACTTAGTTTTTTTTAAAACTTAGATTCGATAATATGTGATCTCAAGTCTTGCACAATACAAACAACTATCAATACGTAATATATAACAATGATAAGTAATGAAATAAGTAAGAGATGGAAAGATCGAAGCGCGAGACAAGAGATTTATAGTGGTTCGGCTACAAGGACACCTTCCTTGCCCTACTCCACTCCCCGAGCACCTAACTCGAGAGTTTTCTTCACTATATCAACAAGCTCCCTTATGGAGGAGAAAACCTTACACACCAATTTACACACCACAATGCACACCAATTTACACACCAATTTACACACCAACAATCACACCACAACTCCTTCACACCTAAGTCACAACTTCTACACACCTTCTTCAAATCAATCTACTACACAACTAACTTCTTCACATCTATCTTCTTCACACCAATAAAGTTCCTAGCTTTTCTTCTTCACACCAAGCTATCAACTAATCACACAATCTATATCTAGCACAACTATCTACAAGCATATATTCACAACAATCTTCACAAAGAATATGTAAATAATCTTGATGATGCACCAACAACTTGGATGTGGAGATCACAACAAGTTGTAATACTTCTTGTCTTGGGAGATAGAAGTATTCTTCTCTTGCACTTGAGAGGATGAAGATTGGATCACTTTGAAACAAAGAATATATACACTTATGATCAAAGGATGAGAGAATAGAGAAATTGGATCTAGATCAGAAAGTTTAGAAGTGCAAAAGGTGAGAAAAAACTGAGGGATGAATCAGTATTTAAAGGGGGGGAAAATACTGTTCTGGAGCGTGGCCGGTCCCCTTAATTAGGGGTCGGTCCCCTTAATCATTAAGGGGGCCGCCTAGTAAAATTAAGGGGGCCGCCCCTTCAGAACGTTGGTTTTTCTTGTCCTTTAGTGGGGAATATTTTCTGGATAGAATTTGCCATTTTTGGTTGGAAATTTGAAATCATATTTTTATAATGAATTAAACATATTCTTTTTATTCCAAAAGTAATTTTGTAAAAGATATTAAGTGTTTAATGTATTTTATAAAAATTCTAGTAATTAAAGAAATTTCCTTTGATCATGAAATGTAATAAACTCTTTGTTTATTCATACCTTAAGTGATATGGAAGCAAAGACAAGTATTAAGCACCAAAAACTTGTTTATGTCATAAGTTTTAGATTAATGAGTTTATGCTTTGTAATTATCAAAACATAGAGACATTGTTAATATGCTAACAATGTTTTAAGACATTATTTATGTCAACAATCTCCTCCTTTTTGATGATTACAAAACCTTAAACTCATTAGGTCTAAAAAAATAATTTTTAGACAAGAATTTAGAGTTTAACATTCTCTTCTCCCCCTTTTTGTAAAATCAAAAAGGTTAATGCTCCCCCTTGATGTAAACTCCCCCTCATTTGAGAGCATCAAGGGAATGAGCTATGGAAGTCTTGGCTACACAAAATATTAGAAAAGAACAAGGCACATATATATGCAAAGCAATAGTTATAAAAATAGATTCATTCAAGCATCATAGAAAGCATTACAATATTTAATATGCTTAAGGCATATTAATCATAATAAAACAAAAGAAAAGACATAGTCCTATATAGCCTAATGAAGCACTTGGACTTGCTTGCAACCCATGGTTGATTGTGTTATTTGCTTGAATGGAAACATAAGCATAAAGCTTAGATGTTTGATTGAGAGGGATATGGAGTGGAGTATGGAGCGGAAGAGGTGGATCTCACGATGTTGTATCGTGTTAAGGGTGGTATTGGATGATTACGAGTGAGAAGATATTTAATCCAAGAAATATCTTCACTCAAGTAGAGGATTTGTTTTTGAAGGAATATGCAACAAGGGCAAAAGTGAGTGTGGTTTGTAACTTGATCCAAATTGAGAGAGTGGGGAAGGCAATTTGCATAGGGTGATGATGGAGGTTGCCCTTTGTTGCGTTGTGCAAGATGCATAGCAAGGAGATCACTAAGATCATGGATTTGGTTTTTTCATCACGGAACTTTTGCTTTTCCGTGGCAATGTGAAGAGGATCATAGGTTTGGTATGGATGTGTTGGATTTGTGTAGTTGGAATTGTAGTTTGATAGTTGATCAAACTTGTATGGATCATTATAAGTGGTTGGAGGTTGAGATGTGTAGTTTGGCTTGAAGGAAGATGGTTGGCCAATGTTGTATGGTTTGTAAAGAGGATCAAATGAATGACCTTGTGGGTTTGAGGCAAAGTTTGGGAAGTAAGAAGTTGGAGGTGTTGAATGACTTCCAATTTCATTGGTTATGATGGATTTGTTTTGAGGGCTTTTTCTTCGCCAAACGGGTTTTTTCGTCATCCTTGCTAGCCTTGAGGCTTTTGATTTTTGTTTTTTTGGTGAGTTCATGATGGGATGAATGGATAGTTTTGAGGATTGGGGATATTTATAGTGTAAGATTTGTGTGTTTAAGGATGGATAAGGTTTGTTTGGAAGATTGGGACAAAGTGTGTTGGTTAAAATTGGGAAATGTAGGTTGAAATGGGCTAAAAAGCAGAAAAGATTCTGTAAACCCGACCATCAAATGGTCGGTCCCCTTAATTAGGGGGGGTTGGCCATTCCCCCACACTAGGTGGTAGAAAATAGAAAGAATCAGAGATACGGGTGAAAACCCGTATTGTGCTATTGTTTTTGTTCATCGAGTCGCTAGCTTGACTCGATCCCCGAATTCAATTGTCCTTGGGGAAAGTTTGGAGATCCGGGACGACCATGGATGGTACGTCCTCTCCAAAGTAGTGCTTTAAACGATTTCCATTCACTTTGAAATTAGGACCGTCATTTTGAGATAATTCGACGGTGCCATAAGGATAAACCTTAGCGATAGTGAATGGACCAGTCCATCGGGTTTTGAGCTTTCCCGAGAAGATCTTGAGTCTAGAGTTGAAAAGAAGGACTCGATCACCAACGTTAAAAACGTGGTTTTTGATTTTTGAGTCATGGATCTTCTTTATCTTTTGTTTATAGATCAAAGAGTTCTCGTAAGCTTGATCACGAAGTTCGTTTAATTCATTTAGTTGAACTTTTCTGTGATCACCCGCCGTTCTGAGGTCGAAATTGGCATGCTTGAGGGCCCAATAGGCTTTATGCTCAAGCTCGATCGGAAGATGGCACGCTTTCCCGTACACAAGTTTATAAGGCGTACACCCAATGGGTGTTTTGTAAGCCGTACGGAAAGCCCAAAGTGCATCATCTAATTTATCCAACCACGATGCACGATTTTCACCTACAGTTCTTTCCAATATTCTTTTAATGCCCCGATTGGAAACTTCGACTTGTCCACTCGTCTGAGGGTGGTACGCAGTGGAAAGACGGTGAGTTACACCGTACTTTTGCATGACTTTGTCAAATTTGTCATTACAGAAGTGCGTACCACGATCACTAATAATAGCACGTGGAGTTCCGAATCGGGCAAAGAGAGCTTTTAAAAATTTCACAACTACTCGGGCATCATTTGTGGGTAAAGCTTTCGCTTCAACCCATTTTGACAAGTAGTCAACTGCCACGAGTATGTATTTGTTGCCATGAGAGGATGGAAATGGCCCCATAAAGTCGATGCCCAAGATATCAAAAATTTCACAAACTTGAATTGCATTCTGAGGCATTTCATTCTTTTGTGAAATATTTCCGTGACGTTGACAAGCGTCACAGGATTTGACCAATTCTTGGGCATCCTTGTAGATCGAGGGCCAATAAAAGCCGGAATCAAACACCTTTTTGGCGGTGTAGTTGGGATTGTGGTGGCCCCCCGTGGGACCAGCATGGCAAGCCTTTAAAATTTTAGCGGCTTCCTGACCATACACACACCGCCGGATGACTTGATCCGCGCATATCTTGAACACGTAGGGGTCGTCCCAAAAGTAATGTTTTACATCTTTGAAAAATTTATTTTTTTGTTGGGACGACATCCCTTTCACAATGAAGTTACCCGCAAGATAGTTTGCAAAGTCGGCAAACCATGGGGTAATCGAGTCTCCACGAAATGAATCCACATTGAGGGTCTCGAGAGGAAATGTTTCATTTATTTCCTTTTTCTCGAAAGCATTTTGGTGAGGGTTTTCAAGACGGGAGAGATGATCAGCGGCTAGGTTCTCAGCTCCTTTTTTATCACGAATGATGATATCAAATTCCTGAAGGAGGAGAACCCATCGGAGGAGTCTCGGCTTTGCATCCTGTTTTGCAAATAGATACTTCAAAGCCGAATGATCCGTATACACTATGCTTTTAGTCAGAATCAAGTATGGCCGGAATTTTTCAAAAGCATACACCACAGCTAATAATTCTTTTTCAGTGGTGGTGTAATGAATTTGAGCCTCGGTCATAGTCTTGCTGGCATAGTGTATAGGCTGAAAATGTTTTGTTTTGCGTTGCCCCAAGACTGCCCCTATAGCATATTCACTAGCATCACACATGAGCTCGAAGGGCAAGTCCCAATCTGGGGCAACAAGAATCGGTGCCTCGGTAAGCCTTTTCTTTAATGTTTCAAAGGCTTTGATGCACTCAGGGGAGAAGATAAAAGGAGCATCCTTCTCAAGGAGGTGGGTCATAGGCCGGGCGATTTTAGAAAAATCTTGAATAAACCTACGATAGAAACCGGCGTGACCCAAAAAGCTCCTAACACCTTTCACAGTCGTGGGATGAGGCAATTTTGCAATGACGTCCACTTTGGCACGGTCAACCTCAATCCCATTTTTTGAAATTTTATGGCCGAGGACAATGCCCTCTTTGACCATAAAGTGACTCTTCTCCCAATTTAGACATAACTTTGTGTCTTCACAACGTTTTAGCATGCTGTCTAAATGGGAGAGACATGATTGGAACGAATCCCCAATGACCGAAAAATCGTCCATGAAGACCTCCATACTTTTCCCGATCATGTCGGAAAAAATGGCCATCATACATCTTTGAAACGTGCCCAGAGCATTACATAAGCCAAATGGCATACGTTTATATGCAAAAGTTCCGTAGGGGCACGTGAAAGTGGTCTTTTCCTGATCTTGCGGATCAATGGGAATCTGAAAGTAACCCGAGAAACCATCGAGGAAGCAATAGTACTCATTCCCCGCTAATCTCTCGAGCATCTGATCCATAAAGGGCAGAGGAAAATGATCCTTACGGGTGGCGTCATTTAACTTACGATAGTCAATGCAGACACGTCATCCCGTAACCAAACGAGTTGGAATTAACTCATTTTCCTCGTTTGTGACAACAGTAATGCCACCCTTTTTTGGAACACAATGAATTGGGCTAACCCAAGGACTGTCCGAGATAGGGTAAATCAATCCGGCATCAAGAAGTTTTAAAACCTCTTGTTTGATAACCTCGTGAATTTTTGGATTCACCCTTCTTTGATGTTGGACCGCAGGTTTGAAGTCATCCTCCATTAAAATCTTGTGAGTACAAAACTCAGGGTCGATGCCCTTGATGTCGGAGAGACGCCAAGCAATTGCTCGCTTATGAGACTTCAAAACCTTTATAAAAGCAGCCTTTTCTTCAACACTTAAGTCTTTAGCAATTATGACGGGTAATTTATCATCACCCTCCAGAAATGCATATTCAAGATGAGGTGGCAAGTCCTTAAGTTCAACCGCGGGAAAGTCATCAGTTTTCTCAACATTTTTGACTTCCTCCTTATGAAGTGTTTGTGGTAGAACAGGAAGAGGAGAGGGATCTTCGTTTAATAACTTCTCAATCAGGAGAATATCCCCCTCGATGTCAATCTCATGGTTATCGATTACATCGGGAATCGAATCGCTTTTGAGAAAGGCTTCAATCTCTTCTAAGATGAAGTCACTTCCCTCAAATGGAGTGAGGGAAGGAGAAGAATTGGCAATAATGGGGTGAGAAGATGGAGTGAAGTTTTCACTCGGAGAATCATCGACAAAACCTAGAACCTCTTGAGCGTACTCCTCAGACGCAACATCAATGACATCAATTCGGTTAACCGTTTCGGCGTCATAGTTAGAGGAGTACCTCGAAGTTTGATCGAGGTTAAAGGTTACAGCTTCATTACCAACACGAAGAGTTATTTCCTCTTCGTGCACATCAATTAACGCACGACCCGTCCTTAAGAAACCTCTCCCAAGAATGAGAGGAACTCGTGGGTCAGCATCAAACTTAACAACAACGAAGTCAGCGGGGAAATGGAACTTTCCTACTTTCACGAATACATCTTCAGCAATGCCGAGAGGATGAGAGATTGAACGGTCGGCAAGCTCAAGAGTCATGCACGTAGGAGTAAGTTGAGGAAGAGAGAGTTTCTCCCACACTGAGTAAGGCATCAGGTTGATGCTAACGCCAAGATCAGCTAAGGCGAAGCATTCAACCATCCCAGGGAAAACACATGGAATGAGAAATCTCCCAGGATCTCCAAGCTTTTTAGGAAGCTTCTTTAAGATAACTGCTGAGCAGTTTTCGTTCAATGGAGTCTTTGCCATTTCGTACAATTTTTCTTTGTTGCTTAACAAGTTCTTGATCATCGATGCGAATTTGGGCATCAGGATGATAGCATCCGCAAGGCTAACGTCAAAATGCAAATCTTGAAAGATTTGATAAAACTTATCCATTTGGTGACTAGCCTTTTCGCGGAGCTTTTGCTCATTAAGTCTTGACGGGTATGGTAGTGAAGGTTTGGATTTAGGGTTCTCTCCAGGAGTTGTTGATGGTTCAAACACAACTCCCGATTTTGGTACAAGTCCAGATTTTGGTACAATTTCTGGAACAACCTGAGGGTGGACGTGTGCGGTACTTCGTGGGCTAGTAAATTGCACCTTGTCCGTGGTTGTCTCAGGCTCAATTTCTACTTCCTCGGAATAAAGAGGAGGAGGAATAGGAGGAACTGGCGGCTCTTCATAAGCTTTACCACTGCGTGTAGTAATAGCTTTGAGTTCACCCTTGGGGTTAGCAACTGTATTAGCCGGGAGACCTCCAGATGTAGAGGGTGGAGTGAGATGATTCATAAGACTGGCAAGCATATTCTCAATCTTGCTTTGAGATTGATCAATTTTGTTGTTTGTTACCATCAACTCACTCTTCAGCTCATGACCCTGTTTGGCTATTGATGATTGGAAATCATTCTTCAAATTTGATATTTGATTTTGCATTGCCCTCATTTTGGTCTCATTAACTTTGATGTAGTTATTGAGCTCGTTTGGGAGGGGATCTTGAAAATTTGGAGCTGAATACCCTTGATTACCCCTTTGGGGTGGGTACTGATTGACGGGGGCAGGATTTTGATTTTGCATATTAGGCCCCCTTGGTGGATTAGGATTAAACCTATTTGGATTTTGAGGAAACCCGGGAGGTCCACCCTGATTGCTAGCCCGGTAATTTGGTTCCACTTGAGGACGGTATTGGTTACCTCCTTGGTTGGAATTGCCGGCTATTGCATTTACTTCGAACGGATTGCCTTCGGTGGCAGTGCAATTGTAATATGAATGTGGACCACCACAAGTGACACAAACTTCTATCTTTTTGATTTCAGCTTGTGAGGAAGGAGAAGAATCTTTCTTGCCTTGGGCGAGAACCAATGCATGGACAGCTTCCGTGAGTTTGTCAAGTCTAGCATCGGTGCTAGACTGAGCCACGGGCAATGAGGAAGAAGGAACAACATCCCTTTGGGAAACAACCGATTTGCTTCGGGGAATGCGGACCTTAGATTTATTCTCAATGATTGCTAAAGCATCCTTTGTGGTGCGATTCAAGAAGTTACCTCCAGCGGAGGCATTTAGAGAGTCTTGATCGGATTGGCTTACACCATTGTAGAAAGTATCAAGTGTCATGAGATCGGAGAAACCGTGGTGAGGGCATTTTCGGAGCAATTCTTTGTAACGATCCCATGCCTCACTAAAGGATTCATCAAATTTCTGCGTGAATTTCATGATCTCATTCTTGAGGCTCGTGGTTTTGGAAGGAGGAAAGAATTCATTTACGAACTTTTTCACAAGATCTTCCCATGTCTCAATAGATCGTGGAGGTTGTTTTTCAAGCCAAATCCGGGCTTGTCCCTCCAGGGAGAATGGGAAGAGAAGAAGTTTGATTGCTTCACAGGGGACATCTTTGCATTTGATGGTGTATGTGATTTTATTGAACCATCGAATGTGATCTTGAGGATCGTCCCTCTCATAACCGTAGAATTGACGTGATGTGGCCAGGTTTATCAACCCAGTTTTAAGCTCAAAATTGTCGGCCATGATTGCCGGAACAACGATAGCATCTCCGTAACCCTCGACGGGTGCTTGGAGAAGCTCGTTCATAGTGGGTTCAGCCGCCATGATGACAGCTGAAGGTGGAACAGTACGGATCTCAGATCCGACTGTTGGTGCAGAACGTCTACGAGGTCTTCGAAGTTTCCGGACAAGCTCACGTAATGGGCTAGTGGACCTTGAAGAACGAGTGCGCATGCACTAGGGATAAAAACTTTTTGGACAATATTTTTGTTATCGTCCCGTAATCCAGAATCGTTTCTCTTTAAGAATCACCTTAAAAGAAAACCGAATCAGAAAACGTTACGATATGTTTTGTTGTTTTTTACTTTTTTTTGGTGTTTTAACACTTTAGGAAAAGTGTCAATGACTTTTTTATGTGTTTTGATTTTGAAATTATTCACAAGTGATGGTATTTGTACAGTGAGTGAAGTGAGATAACACTAATCTCGAAAGACGCTACAGAAACGCGCACACCTCCCCGGCAGCGGCGCCAAAAATTGATTGACGCTAAACCACCAACTTATATTGACCAAAGAATGGTCAACAAAGTCAAATAGCCTAGATCAATACTCCGGGTAATATAAGGTATCACCGGGTCGTTAAATCCCGTTGAGGTGTGAAATGTAACTTTAGCGTGCTTTGTGATCGGGTGTTATTCACAGAAAGGTTTTGTTGTGAGAATTATTTGGAGATTATTAACAAAAATAGCTTAGGAAAGCTATGTGAATGATTACGGGAACTAAGGTTGAGAAAATATCACCTAAAACTTAAAACCGTACGTTTGCCGAAGACGTGGACAAACGTACAAAAACGTGAATACGGTGATCTGGAGAGGCTACTGGTATGAAAATTAACTTTTTACAAACCTAATGATAAGAGAAAATTTTTGGAAATTTAAAACTAAATTTTACACTAATCTTATAATTACTATTAATTAAATACTATTTTTCTAATTACTTTTAATTAACTAAATTAACCTAAATTATAACTAATTATGAAATTAACTTGGAAAAATAAAAATTAAACTTAGAAAAATCTAAAATACTATAAAACTAATTTTAGAAATGAAAATATAATTTTAAGACTATTTAATTAATTATTACTAATTATTAACTAATTATTAATTACTTTTTAATTATTTAAAATAACCTAAATTCTAACTAATTATTAAATTACACTAGAAAAGTGAAAATAAAATTTGGAAAACTTAAAAATAACTAAAAACTAATTTTAAAATTTAAATTATATTTTTCTGATTTACTAATTAATTATTATTAATTATTAAATATTTAATAATTACTAAAAACTACTTTTAATTAAGAAAAATACTAAATGATAAAAGAAAAATCTGAAAAAATTACAGAAATTGTTTTTACACACCAGAAGCCTATGAAAATTGTAAAAATGGAATTTGCTTATAAATAAGCTGATGAATAAGCCAAATGGCTTAAATAGAAGCTATCACTTCTATTAAAGTGGGCTTATTTGAGATTTTCTTTTTCCAAACTGATTATTACAACTTTTTAGACAACTTTTGTGAAGTGAGATTGACTGAGGTTAAGGAAATAAGCACTTCAAGTGCTTATAGCCTCAACAGTTGACTTTTTGTTGACCAAGAGTGAAATAAGCTCAAATGAGCTGATATGGGACCCACTCTGGTGAAAACAGATATAAACAAGTACTATGAACAACTTAAAACAAGTATTGCACAAATAAGCCAAGGAAATAAGCTAAAATACCAAAATAAGCACTTGGCTTAATTGGTTCTGAGTCAGTTCTTGGACAGACTTTGGGGGCCAAATAAGGTGGGGTCCACTGGTCTTAAGGTCACACAAATGGTCAACCCTTAATCCTGGGTAGGAGGGGGGTTGAGTGATGCCAAGTCTGAGATGTGGGACCCACTGGGTCAGTCACAGACCACCACCAAAGTTGGGAAGGTGGAGCAAGTCTGCTGAGACAGAGCAGGGTGTTTGCCCTGCAGCCCACTTCAAGGGGCAATTTGGTCAATAAGAAAAAATTGTAAAAATGCAAAAAATGTGGGAATCACAAATTTTGCTGGTAGACAACAACCCTAACAAGTTTCAAGACCTAAAACCACCCACAAAATTCACAATAATTCAAGCCATTTTTGGAAAAATCTGAGTCTTAGCTTTTTGACTTTTTAGAAAAACTTGAGATTTTGACTTTTATGACTTTTGATTACTGATTACTGATTAAGAAACATGTAATAAGCACTATTACAACTATTTTAAACTAAATGAACTAATTATAAGCCAATTAGGAAGGTTTGTGAATCCCAAGTCCCTCACAGTTAACTGTGAGGGGGAGTTGAGTTTGATTTTGACCTTTGGGTTCAAAAGGAACCAAACCAATGACCAATCTGACTTTATATGACCCTATGTAACTTACTTAAACCAAGTTTAACACTAACACATAACTAGAACGTAGCAAGATGTCATGATCCAAACACCCCTTACTAAAACTGTTTTGAAGTTTTGTGAAGCAAAATAAGATTCAAAGATACAAAATTGCTACCTACTGATGGAAACTAAAATAATAAACAATGACTAAGTATATGAGATAGTAACAAACAACCAAACTATAGAAGAGAGTGAAAATCAAAAGTGAAGCTTACATAAGCCTTCCAAGCTATCAGTTAATGACCAAGGAACCAAGTAAACCAAACCTAATGACTTCCACAAGTCCCTAACCCACTGCCATCCATGATTCACAGTGCTCCATGCTTTCTTCAACCTTTAATCACCAATTTTTTTATTTATTTTTATTTTTCTTATTTTTTTAGTATTTATTGAAAACTGAGTTAAGAGTGTTCACACAAGCTTATGATGCTTGTAAAATCTTGTTTCTGAGCTTGTGAGAGCTTCTGAGTAGATTAAACACACATTAGATCTCTTAATTAGAACTTGATAATTTGAAATGAGACTTTGAAAAGTGAAAATGAGAATTAAACTTTAAACTGAACTTTCATTGATAAAAAGAGTTACATTACATTAAAAATAAACTGAAACTACATAAAAACTAAAAATTACACACTAACTAAGGCTCACATGAGCTAAATATATAATACGAGCTAAGAATGAACCCTAGGACCTCCCACATGGCACCTTTTTGAAATCTGATGGTCCCAAGGTCTTTGTGATGACTTCTTGACCAAATCCTCACCATTGAATTAGCTTTTGATGCATCCACACCCTTGATTGCAAAATTGGCGCCAAAACGTGTCGGGGCAATTTTTAGTGGTTCTGGTGGGGGGTTGGTGTGGGGAGTTATTGTGGTGGGATAGTTTGGTTTGGGCATTAATTGTGGGGGGCTAGTGGGTGAAAAAGGTGAGGAGGGGGGGAAGATACTTTCCCTGGTTTTGCGCTATTGTGTTGGGGGAGAAGGAGGGTGTTGACCGGGGTGTTTGACCCTGCTTTATTATTAAAAAGGGGGACGGGCCTGGGTTGGTTGGGCTTTTGGGTGGACTGGACCAGGGATTGGATTGGGGTAGATGGGGTTTTGGTTTTGGGTTTAATTATAACAAAAGGGTCCGGTTTGGTGGCATGTTATCAAGGACCAATTTTGTAATTCCTCCAAAGTTGAGGGGCTGATGTAGATTATTTCCCAAAGTAACCATAAGGACCAATGTTGCCAATACCAATCATACAAGGACCAAATTTATCAATTTTCCACTTTTTCCAAATTTCAAAAATTCCCAGGGACTACTTTTGCCATTTTGGATTTTCAGGGACTAAATATGTAATTTTGGAAAACTTGCAACCTAAGTGTAATATTTTGTGATTATTTGACTTTTAAAACCTTGGGTTGACTTTTTTCTTTCAAAATAAATGCTTAGGGACTAAAATTGATAAGTTTTGAAACTTGGGGGACTGAAACTGCCAATACTGCAAACTTTGTACGTTTTTTCTTTGTTTTTGCACATTTTGCTTTTAAAACACATAAAACACAATCCCTGGGATATTTTAAGTATTTTGATATCTTTTTTGATTGTTTTTGTGCGTTTTGGCAGTTTAAATATATCAAAAACGATGAGTGTTTGAGCACTCATCACTTGTCATATTTTAGATTAGGCAAATTTCTAACTAATTCCTTAGAGGCCAAAGATTGTATTTGTTGCATGTTAGCATGTCCTAATCTCCTATGCCACAATGTAGAGTTTTCATCTAGGGTCGTTAGGCATATCCTATCTTCAGGTTTGTTTCCTAGTTTCATAACATATACTCCTCCTTTCCTAATACCTCTACCTATAATCTTTCCATTCTTAACTATTTAGCTATCTTCTTCGAAAAAGATAACTCTACATTTATTATCGCATATTTGGCCTACACTAAGTTATATGTTAAATTATTTACATGTTCAACATTTTCAATAGTAAGTGAGTCTTGAGAAATCGTACCTTTGCCAATAATTTTTCCACGCAAGTCACTACAAAAAATAACGTTACCTCCATTGTATGCCTTGTATGTAGAGAATAGCTTGCGGTTCCCCGTCATGTGCCTCGAACATCCGCTATCCTTGATCCATTCGTCAGGCTCCAAGTCAATTCCAAGGCATATTTCGTCGGTTGCATTTGCCACAAAACACTTTTCTTCTTTTGGTTTTTCCACTTCTTCTTTATCACTATCACTCCATGTTCCACCAACAAATGCGCTTTGATTTTCATAGCCCGGCGGCTTTAGACATTCTCCAACGAGATGATTTGGACTTCCACATCTAAAGCACTTTCTTTTCACGTAATTATCACTTCTATTTCTTTGGAACAACTTTCTTTCGTCACGTGGTGATCTAGTGAATCTTCCTCGTCTCTTGAAGAATTTCTTGAATTCTCTTACGGCCATCGCATATTCTTCATCTTCACTCTCGTCACTTAAATCATTATCGTCACAATGTTCCTTTTTGGCTTTTAGAGCAATGGATTTGATTTGTTCTTTCTTGACTTTGACCGTTTCCGAATCTCTTCTTATAATTTCTTCATGGACCTTCAAGTTGCCAATAAGCTCATCTAATGACAATGTCATCAAATTCTTTGATTCTTCAATAGCCGTGACTTTAGCTCGCCATTTCGGATGTAGTGCCCTAAGAAATTTCCTAACACAATTTTTACTAGAAAATGTCTCATCAAGTGCTTTTAAACTTGTGATAATGGTGTTAAATTTAGCAAAAGCATTATCAATTGATTCCTCTTCCGGAATCGTAAATTGTTCATATTGTTGTACAAGAAGATCTATTTTGTTATCTTTAACTTGACTATTGCCTTGGTGAGTGATTAGTAAAGAATCCCAAATTTCTTTTGCGGTTTTACACATAAAAATTCTTTCATATTCTTTGCGTGGTAACGCATTATAAATAACCATTTTAGCCTCATTATTTTTTGCTAGTTTCTTTTTCAAATCATCATTTTGTTTTTCAAAAACTACAATTTCATCCATTTTAGTTTCAACATTATATTGAGTAGGAGGAAAATCACCAAAGATAATAATATGCCAAAGATCAAGATCTTTTGATTTCACATAGGTTTCGAATCTATTTTTCCAATATAAAAATCCATCACTTTCAAATAGTGGTGGTCTTTGCATAGATTGCCCTTCTAAATATTTTTCAGATTCCATAGATCGTTACAAGTTTTAAAATACAATATATTTTAAAAATCTTGCTAGACGTGGTTCTTGACACCAATTGTGAAAAACTAGAAGGGGGGTTGAATAGTTTTACGTCTTTTTAATTTATTGTAAAAGATAGTTTGTGTTTACTTAGTTTTTTTTAAAACTTAGATTCGATAATATGTGATCTCAAGTCTTGCACAATACAAACAACTATCAATACGTAATACTACCTCCGTCCCATAATTATTGTCTACGTTTGACTTTTGAAGTCTTTATTTTGCAACTTTGACTTTAAATATTTTTATTTGTGTTATATAATACTTGTTGAAAATTATACGAATGAAAATACATTTAAAACTCAATCCATTTCTATATTTTGCATCAAGTAATATATATCACAAAGAAAAATATTTACAGTCAAAGTTGAAAGCTAAAGACTAAAAAAGTCAAATGTGGACAATAATTATGGGACGGAGGGAGTATATAACAATGATAAGTAATGAAATAAGTAAGAGATGGAAAGATCGAACCGCGAGACAAGAGATTTATAGTGGTTCGGCTACAAGGACACCTTCCTTGCCCTACTCCACTCCCCGAGCACCTAACTCGAGAGTTTTCTTCACTATATCAACAAGCTCCCTTATGGAGGAGAAAACCTTACACACCAATTTACACACCACAATGCACACCAATTTACACACCAACAATCACACCACAACTCCTTCACACCTAAGTCACAACTTCTACACACCTTCTTCAAATCAATCTACTACACAACTAACTTCTTCACATCTATCTTCTTCACACCAATAAAGTTCCTAGCTTTTCTTCTTCACACCAAGCTATCAACTAATCACACAATCTATATCTAGCACAACTATCTACAAGCAAATATTCACAATAATCTTCACAAAGAATATGTAAATAATCTTGATGATGCACCAACAACTTGGATGTGGAGATCACAACAAGTTGTAATACTTCTTGTCTTGGGAGATAGAAGTATTCTTCTCTTGCACTTGAGAGGATGAAGATTGGATCACTTTGAAACAAAGAATATATACACTTATGATCAAAGGATGAGAGAATAGAGAAATTGGATCTAGATCAGAAAGTTTAGAAGTGCAAAAGGTGATAAAAAACTGAGGGATGAATCAGTATTTAAAGGGGGGGAAAATACTGTTCTGGAGCGTGGCCGGTCCCCTTAATTAGGGGCCGGTCCCCTTAATCATTAAGGGGGCCGCCTAGTAAAATTAAGGGGGCCGCCCCTTCAGAACGTTGGTTTTTCTTGTCTTTTAGTGGGGAATATTTTCTGGATAGAATTTGCCATTTTTGGTTGGAAATTTGAAATCATATTTTTATAATGAATTAAACATATTCTTTTTATTCCAAAAGTAATTTTGTAAAAGATATTAAGTGTTTAATGTATTTTATAAAAATTCTAGTAATTAAAGAAATTTTCTTTGATCATGAAATGTAATAAACTCTTTGTTTATTCATACCTTAAGTGATATGGAAGCAAAGACAAGTATTAAGCACCAAAAACTTGTTTATGTCATAAGTTTTAGATTAATGAGTTTATGATTTGTAATTATCAAAACATAGAGACATTGTTAATATGCTAACAATGTTTTAAGACATTATTTATGTCAACAAGACATACCCTGGTTTTCATATTCTTTATCTTTAATATCTGTGGGTGGTCCTCAATCGCGGGATGCTTGATGCTTCAATCTCGACCTTCTAAGCCACAACATATTCCTCATTCCTGTTCTGCCTCTTCAGAACCGACTCCGTAACCTGGCGTGTCTTGCTCTTTCCCCTAAATTCTGAAAGAAAAATAGATTTTAGGATTTTCCAAACAACCCTTAAAGCGGGTAACACAAAGCAATCAAAACATCTATTAATCCAATTAAATAAGAAATCAGATTTTAATATGAAGCATCTAACAATTTTCAGGAACCCCTTAATCTAAAAGATATGCCAAACGTTTTAAACTGTAATCATCTTCATATTTTTGGTTGCACTCTACAGTCTAAAATGTTTCACATATTTATCTGTCTTTTTAAATTGGGTAGTAACAGAACTAATGCTCAACATGACCCGACCTGTTACCTAATGTGCCCATTTTGCCACAACTTTTCAACCAACGTATCTTTAGTCATTAAAAGGATCCCGAGAGAGCAATGAACCTGCGGCTTAGCTTTTCTCTACTCTTTCTCTGAGATCAAAAGAAATTTATATCAAGAAAAAGGGTCAACTTGCGACCTCTAAGCTATATCAAGCAGTGACGTAGATAGAAGATGCTGATTTCGGTTTACTATTTGGTATTCTGGAATTCTTATGATTAATTAAAGCTTCTCTAGGCTTCATAGCAATCAAGCCTTGGATATGTGCCTAGTATTTCCTGCACTATAAACATCAGCAGCTCGATCTCAGCCTTTTCGATAACTTTTAACTTACTTTGTAGATCCTTCAACTCAGCAATTGCAACTCGGTCTACAATTACAGATTCCTAAAAATAGACATTATGAAAATAATGTATTTATGCATTCTGAAATAATAAAGTTTTTATAATTTTACCGATTATTTATAAGATTTAAAAAAGAAAGGAAAATTACGTTTTTGATATTGAACCATATTGACCTAACCCGTGTCAAATAACTTATTTGAACCCTTTAGCCAGCCCGCCTGACCCAACTAATTAAAACTTACGAAAGGTTGCACTCTTGTATGTGGTCCAATCAGTCTTGTGGTTTCTGTTTCTGGTGATGATGGTATTGTTGGCACCATCGCCAAACATGAACACGTTTACTTGTTCTTTAGTCTCAGTTACATACTCGTCATAGATCCCTTCCTTTATTGAGTGGTTTTTTTATAACTAAAATGCTGAGACAGATTCATCAATAGATGAACGTATTCTAAGCACCACAACCTCCGCACATATTGCCCATGTCATCAATAAGTTAATTAATAAGTATGACTCACAAAACGAAAGATAAAAGATATAAACTTTAAGAACCTTCATGGTATTATACTTCCACAAATGAGCAACCAGAACTTTTACACCTATTTGGTCTTGCTTCTACCTCCTTCCTCCTTATTGTGGTTGTAGCACATCTTTGATTGTTGTGTCAAAAATCGATTTGACGTTCTAATTACAAATACAAAGGAATGACTTTATAAGCTATCTAATTTTATTAAATATAACGGAATGAAACAGAAAAGTTGAAGTAAACTCGGTTATAATGTTTGACATTTGAAGTACCTGTTGAGTCTTGGAATCACATTCGATGTAAGCAACTGCGCCTACTTGTTTCCTTAGCTCCTCCCCCTAAACGTCAAGAATTTCATTAGGGGTTTTGACAGACAGCAGGAAGTGGAATGTTTGGATCTTCGGTTATCAGAACTTTTTCACTCGAGAACAACTCATTATCTATGATAGGATGAAAAAGGGGGATTTCTCATATTTAGAATCTTTCTCAATATCCAGATTATCCCACTCTCAATCTGTACATCAGATTAGTACAAATATATATTTAACAAAGGCATCATAAACCAACAACTATGAGGGTTCAGCAAAAAGCTTATATGAGTAACTGAAGTCATGGGCAGGTTCAATTATTTAAATTGTGTTTAACGTACTTATGTGCAAGCAACTAATAAAAGTAAATACAATTTTTTTTTTGGGCTAATGTCACAGGCAGGTTCGATCATTCAAAACTTTCTATCCAACGGGATTCAAGTGATTGTTAACTATAACCCATTTCTATCCACGGGCCCATCTTGCCACCTGTACTAAAGAGATAATACACCAACTATGATTGCGCATTGAGGGAGGGAGCTGTAGAATGCAAACCTGTAGTTCGATAAACCCGACATTCTTGTTAAGTAATTGGAGACAAAGCTCCGTGCACTTCAAAGTTGCATTTAAGGTCATCTCTCTCAAGTGTCGCATTGACGTTTTCTTCAATCGTCACAGTGATAGGATCAGTAGGTGGTGGATCCATATGTGATTTACTCGGAGTGCTAACAGCTGCACTTGAACGATCTGATAAAATTCACATTCAAATGTTACTGATTGGTTATCTGTTTATATACATTCTATATTCTTTTTTTTGTTAAAACATTTAGACATGCTTAATAAAGAGTCGACATCTTACAATATTTCTTCACGTGTTGCTTCACGTGGTCAATCATTACAGCCTCCGTGGGGTCAACGGACATGACTTCATCAAAAGCACATATAAGTTAAGACCAAACCTTGCAAGGACCATCTTCATCACTAGAGCGATAAAACTCCCAGACCTATGCATAGTTAAGAAATCAAACTTCATGAACCTCATATGCAGTCGATGAAATAAGAAAACGTTTAGCATCATCAATTATGGCAAAGTTGTTGCTTATAAACACCGATGTCAATTCAGTCGCTATGAATATAAACTTACAGAGGCTGACATACAATTGGGTAAACAATGTCTGTCCTAGCCTCTAATTTTTAGTGACACTCGAATGCATACCTGAATAAGTAAAAAGGCATAAAGAAGTGGTGCTTACATGCTATTAGAATAATGTTGAATTAAAAAACAAGTATCTCATACAGACATACCTGAGAACTGAGTAATTCATTCACACCGTTTAACCGGACCGGATAACACGATCATCTCAATTTCATCTCTTTCCAACTTCAAGCTCTTACAATCACGTTTCTCTATCTTTTTAGAACTCGGGACCTTCACAGAACTACCATTCAAAGAACACGATTTTGAATTATCTACAGATACAACATCTTAGCTTGAGGGTTGACATAGAATCCACCTTTCAACCTTGCTTCACGCTTCAACTGAATCAACTCCGGTCGCTGCATTTCCAACACACATTATAAATCCAAGCAACCAATATAGCAATAGCAACGTTAGAACTATCTTAAAGTAAGCAAACTTGCATCGTAACCTTTCCGTATTTGGGTCATAAACAGATCAAGTATATAATAGATTTAACAGTATTGGAAAATCATAAAACTAATAAAAGGCAATAAACAAATAACTTTTAATGCTAATAACTATAGTTGGCTGTCATAAAAAGCTGGAAAGAGGGAGTATATATCTAATAATAGCAGTAATTAAGAAATTACTAAAATGGTCATACCACCCCGACCGCCTGGAGCAGGTCGTGTGTGGTGCACTATTCGGTATTTTTACCTCATTAGCTTCTTTAAAGATGTAGGTAGATCAAACTCTAAACTAATAAATGACCACGGTTATACCTCACTGCTCCACGTGATGTTTTAATAATTTCCATCAGATATGAATTTCTGTAAGAAAAACTTTAAGCTTATAATATTTACTACAGTGTGTTCTTTAGTACCTGAGAAACCAAACGGTTATGGTTGGTGTAGGTGGGTCGCTCAATATCAAGAGAATGCCTGTAGGTATCATAGATGGCTTACTGAATTTTCTTATATGAATGTCTTACTGAATTTTTAACGATTGTTTGTGTTTGTTTTTAAGTTTGCACTATACACATGCGTTGTTTCTTAAACTCAGGTATGTTCAAGGTTGATTGAATTAGCATTAAAAAGAGTAAGAAAGCGTATTACGAAAAAGGACTTTAGTAGTGTTCTAATGGGTGATGTTTTGTTTACACAATCTGACAAATAAAAAAGAGATTATTTGTTATGAAGCCCAACTGGATTTCACCTGAGTTCCTACATTTTTATCTAAATTTAGAACTAATGATATAACATGTAATTTAGAAATGAGATGGATTGGAAAAAATGGTTTCGTGATTCTATAAGATGTAGTACTCAAAAGTAATCTAGACGTGTGAATGCCTGCAAGTAATAGTAAAAGCTTAGTTTTAGTATGCTCCTGAAATATTTGTGCGAAAAATGGTCTCGTCAAGTAAGAATAAGTATTATCAAAAATTGAATCCATGAAACTTCTTTTTTTGGTACAGCTCAAAGAGACAGAAGATTAGAGGTGTGTTTGGTTTAGTTCTTGCTGCAACATGTGGCTTTATTCCAGCTATCTATTGTAGTGGTTCTGGATTTAAAGTCATTAGATGTGTGATTGTTGAGGCTCCCAACTGCTATACAATAGAATGCAGGATAGTATAGTTGTATGATTAGCTCGATTAGAGAATGAATCAATAGAATAAAGTAAAAGTTTGATTGCCTATTAAGAATAAAACTTCCTTGTATAACTGTTGGCGAGTTTGAGGTCATCGTACTCGCAACATATGACCTTAAAAGGAGTAATTGGGTTGAAATGGTCGAATAATTTTTAATACCATCTAAAATGATCACTGTAAAAATAAACTTGTTGCACCCTACTTAAGTAGCAAATAGAGTTTTCATTAAAGGTGTGGTATCCTACATAAGTAACAGGTTGTTTTCACTAAACCTGCTGCATCGAATAGATTTTTCCAGTGATTGAAATTGCTTATTTACCACCGAATAAGCAGATACGAAGAAGCATTTGGTTTTATCCAAACACTCTGATGGCAGGCTACTGTCATATGTTAATTTAACACAAATAAAGCCATCCAAGGTGAGCTACTTTCATAAGTTTATTTAACACATATAAAGCCATCTATTCAGGTCCATGCAATGGCGGGAGGCAGTAAACTAAGTATGCAAATGAATATATGTTTTTTCTAATCCAACTTATGTTCTGATTTTTTGATAGCTCTCATTGCAGCAGCTTAAGAAATCAGGCTTTATACCTTTTTATGAAGAATATGTTATGCTGGTTACGTACCTGTTTAATTGGGTTTCAAATGATCGAGTTTTGACTTAATATGCTCTAATTAACTCTGCATAACACAGGTTAGGCCATGAAATGACCCTTTTTGACCCGTTACCTGACCCGCTCTGCCTCACTCCACCATCTTTCAAAGTGATACTCTTCTTCCCACCTCACATGTGCGACGTGGATAAACTTTCGTTGCTTTTACACATCAAAAGAAGCCAATATTAGTATGACACCTAATAAGAAAAATCAGTAACGTGGAGATTTTAGTAATATCAAAATACTTTTTTCTGTGTTCCACACTGATTCCTGTTCCATACCAATTTATGTACTGACTAAAAAACTTTTCTACACATCCAGACAGCCTTACAAATACTGAGATAATGGGAAAAAATTACGCCTGCATCTTGTTAAATAAAACTGTACTTAACTAAGCAAAACCGTTATAAGTAACATATTTTACATGCCTTTTTATTGTAGGCTGCAATGGTCTTCCTATATTCCTTCTTCCTTTTGTCAGGTTTGGCTTGATAAGGTACTTTATCTTATGTTTATATCGCCCAAAACAACAAAAGTAAATCTCTTAAAACTCTCAAATCGAAACTCAATATTCTCATGTGCTTAGTTTAAGTAGCTTATAATTGCTTATTTATAAGCAAAAGGCGAACAAATAAGTAACTCGAACGCCAACTTAAAAAGTTCAAAAAACCGTAACCTGATCAAGCGCTATTGGAACAACGTTAGCGCGTCCTCTCAACAAAATCTGGTATCAACTCCTGTTGGTGCCTTCTGCCTCCCTTCCCTTTCTCCTATTGTTGTTGCATAACCCGTAAAGAAACAAATCAAATTTAAAAGAGATGTAATCCAAAAAATGAATACCAAAATTACCTGGAATACAACTATCATGTCGAGCTCGAGCTCAAAATATGAGGCTCTATCAACTTCGGAGTTCCTACAACCACAAGTACACCAAACATGTTATAACTTAGCAATGACATGCTTATTGGGAAGCCCGAATCATGCTTAAAAACTGTCAGAATCTTGCAAAGCTCAAACTACACCTGCATGATCAAGAACTATATTTGCCTGTATGTGAATTAAATTGGGAAACACCAAGATAGTTTTAAGAGTCTTGGATTTAAATTTATATTTGGTACACTATTACCATGCTTCTAATAAAAATTAAAGCATTTTAGACGGGGAAAGAAAAAAAAATACTCATTAGTCATTACAAAGGTGTTGATCATTCTGATTTAGTACACATAGCAATTAACAACAAAAACCTTCTCGGAATGTGGCTGTTAATAAGTATGTGATCAATAAACTATAGGTAGTAGCATGTTACATAAAAAAAAGCTCAAATTATTACCTTATGTTGCCATGGTGATACAGATTGCTTGAGCATGATTATGGCGCAACTGAATAAGAATAAAGAATCAACGCACTCAAATGAATTGAGCAAAAAAATTCAGTCCGACCCATAAATCATTATTTTATTTCACATTTACCCATTAAGTCTTGCTAAAGAAGCAAACATATATAATAGCTTACCTCCTACTGGCTGAGAAATTATTGTCCAACGACCTTTTAGAATAGAAAAGAAAGTACCAAAATAACTAATAGTGTCTCTCTATAAAATAAATAAACACATTCTCATTCATTGAAAAAACACCTAATACTGTCTCTCTAAAACACCTAATACTGTCTCTCTACTAAAGATTGTTACCTTATTTACATTGTGCAATACTTCCGTATCTGAATTGCTCCTCAGAGTGTACACAGGGAGAAGGTCCCGAATACATTCTAACAATTCACCTTATTTCTCGAGTGATATGGATAAACAGGTCCACGTGTTCGGCAATCAAGACTCGTCATTTGGACCCCTGAATCAATGTATCATCAAATATGTATGTGACCCAAGTTTAAAAGCCTGCATTTTAATGTACGTATTAAAACATATCTGAGTTATGTAGGAGTGTCATTCTGTGGTTGACATGTAGTCTACTCCATTAACAATTTTAAAGCTACCACTATATCAGCTACAATACGACATTAATTATGCACTAGTCCTCAGATAGATATATGCTATTTTCCTACATCAGGTTGATGCCTGCAAGTCTACAACATGTTCAGCACACATATAAATTATATCAGCCCTTGTGTTTATAATTTTGGGGCCCCTGAAAAAATGGAGGCCTGTGCCATCAATCACTTCGCACATCGCTAAACCGAGTCCTGGGCAGAAGCTTTTCTCAATTCCATGACAATCTTTCCTTCAGTATCCCTCCGATAAAACGCGACTAAAAACAAAGACGCAGACTTGAACTTCTTTTTTTGGAGAAAGATTTCACTAATTAAACTTCAACTACTTTTAAGATATACAGGTACAAACAGAAACACTGATAATAATACATAACATAAGAATCACCTGTGTCACCATACATAAACTCATCTTTGATGAGACTATTAGGACCCGATATGATTAACGATAATGTTGTAGGTTATACAAATATTTTATAAAGAAACTATCAAGAAACACGGAATCCAGATCTCTAAATTCAAACAATTACCATTGGGATATATAATTATGATCTGAACACACCACCTTTTAGTGTAGCTTGTGTTGACTGATAAAGCTATTTTAACATGAATCAAAGATGGTGACTCAGGGTGACAAATATAACTGACTTACTTCAGCCTAAGCTTTAAAAGAGCACTGAATTGAACTCAATATCATTGAATACACTTTCACACGGTCACCAAAATAAAGTTATTAATAAAAATCGACTATATTGAACCCAATATATTCGATACATACATCGACAATAAATAAATAAAATGAAAGATACCTTGATGGATCGAATATTGTGTGATCAAGATGAAGACCTGATAAACAAATTAAGATGAAGATCGAATATTGTGTGATAGATGTGGACAAATAATTAAGCTTATGCAAATCATATAAAAATTGTTAGAATGATCATTGATTATTACATTATATGATCTTATCGTTATCATCATAAAAATGGTTATAAAAATACAAACATTGTATAGTAAAAAACGTAACAATAACTCGAAAACAATTAATTTGCATATACCTTCTCAAACCTCAATAGCCTGAGGTAAGAAACTGCATGGGTTTTTAGAGAACAGAAATATATATCGAATAAAATAATTTTAACATCAAATCAGAAGAAAAAAATACCTCTTTGCAGATGAACGTGAATTTAGATTGATGAGATGGATTAGGTAAAAAAAAATCATTAGGGTTATGAGAAAAAGGAGTCGTGCCTTTTTTTTTTACCTGGTTTTTTTAATCTTTATAATTAACAATAGTAAAACGCATGCATCCAACCTGCAAAATTACAGCAACATAAACGTACATTAGGGTTTTTAGAAAAAAAGAGGCGTATGACTGAGATCATAGGGATTAGGTTAAACATTATAATTATAAAACTATAATTAAGGAATGGATATATGCTATATAATTTTTGGAGATAAATACATTCCTTTTCAAACTAATCAAAATTATCATTAATTGGTTGCGTAAGTTTATAGATTTTGTTCTGCAAGATATAATCCAAAAAATGTGTTGGTCTAGTGGTAATCATGTTTATGTGTTGGTCTAGTGGTAATCATGTTGCTTCGGTGGCGTCCAGTGGCGTTGAGGTGGCGTTATGGTTGCATATGTGGCATTAATGACGTCATGTACATCCTGTTATATATATATATATATATATATATATATATATATATATATATATATATATATATATATATATATATATACTGGACTTCTAAGCCCGCCCGATGGGCGGGCATGACTTGTAATTAAAATTTGGATGATTTTAGTTAACGTAAAATTATTTTAAAGGATGCCGATTTCATTTTTTTTGTTAGGCTATTAGTTTACGGCTGGGAAATTTTTAGAGAAAGTTAATTATAATTTTGATGCAAATTGTTTGTGTTTGTTACAATTTTCTTTGTAACAACATAGTATACTATTTAAACTCAAATGCGAGATAACGCTTCTTTATACACAACGTTGTGTAGTAGCATAGCCCGTGCGATGGTTGGGTGAGCCTTATGAATATTGTTGAAAATTTTTAGTTAATGAATATAAGTTATAAACATACCAATTTATTTTATTGAATGCATTAAGAACAAAACGAAATCAACGTTTTCTCCAATGCTTATTAAAAAATTTGCAAAGTGATACGCAAGAACAAAGCTTGTAACCAAATAAACTCAAATATGAATTAAAGCTTATTTGTATACAACGTTTGCATACAATGTACGGTGTTTCTTATGTTTCATTTTAACTCATAATTATGATACATGTCACTTGCATGTACATAATTATTTATACATGTTGATTTTAGTTGGTTGATTGCTTCATAAGAGATAATGGCGCAGATGTATACGAAGGTTGTATTTGTATGTAAATAATGTGTTAGGAAGTTACTATAAATTGTTAATTATATGTGTTTAGTTAGATATATGAATATTTGTCTATAAATTTCAAGATGGTTATAAAATGACACTTGTCTATTTCGAAAACGTTAGTGTTTTCCTTGAGCATATTTGTGTTGGCACAGTGGGGACATATTTTTCCATCAACCTAATCTACATGAATTTCGTTAAAAAAGATAAGTTAACGAAAAATAAGCTATAAACATACCAAATTTTTCATTCAATGCATTAATAAGGAAACATAATATACAACTTTTGTATAAACCTCATACATATATATATATAACTAACTTTCTTGAATTAATTTTATTTGGCATGTGTTATAATTTTACTTTTGTTGGTGTTACTTAACGGAAATTTGTTTTTTAAGTACGATGATTTTTATTATTGTTAAGAATGTATTAGTTTATGTTAAGTTGTATGTTTGAACCATGTATTAGGTTTGATTAGATGCATTTTATATAAAATCACTCACACATTTAAATTACTATTATTATTATTATTATTATTATTATTATTATTATTATTATTATTATTATTATTATTATTATTATTATTTATTTTATTATATTTATTTTATTATTATTTATTTTATTATTATTATTATTATTATTATTATTATTATTATTATTATTATTATTATTTTATTTTTTTTTTTATTTTTTTTTTAGGATTTTACAAGAAATTAGTGGGGAGCCGAGATACTAACTGAGCCCCCACACCTCTAGCTACAGCAAAACCAATCCTACAAAAAATATGTGGAGCAGCACGTATTTTTATTATTATTATTATTATTATTATTATTATTATTATTATTATTATTATTATTATTATTATTTACTTTTTTATTTTAATTTAAAGATTGTTTTTAACTTGATTAAATCCACAAGAACGATGGGTGAAAATTTTAGAGCCACAGGGACCTTTTATGTACTTGACTCAAGGGCTAATGGTATTGTTTAGAGCCACATGGACGATTTATGTAAATTTATTTAATTAATACCATGCCACGTCAGATTTATGGTTACAATAGGAAGATTAAGAAAATTTATGGTTACAATAGGAAGATTAAGAAAGTTTGTGCATATAATAGGAAAAAAAATGTTTGATGTATACAATAGAAAAAAGTGGCAAGTTCGATGTGGTTTTAGACCATTTTCCCTTCATTAAATTTAAAAGCTTCTTAGAGTGTAAGAAATTTTGAAAGTGAGGGAATTGTTTTGTGTGTCTATTTTTAGAAGGTGAAATTGTGGGGTATAAATAGTAGGGGAGATCCACAATAAACTTGTAAGAGTCACCACTTGGATGCAAAACATCGACAATAAACATATAAGAGTAACCACGCGTTGCATACAAAACATCGCCAAGCCAAATGTTACTATAGAAAATAGTTTCACACGTCAATGTCAGTCAATGCAAGCTCACATTCAGCAGATGATAGAGCTTCACAAGTCATGAATATGTTGTGCTACTATAATTTATAAGATAATTGGGATGAAGCAATAACATTCACTCGTAACTTTGTACATTTAAGTGTTGGGTAGCGCACGGCCACCTATTTTCACATTGAGGTATAGCAGAACATGTGGACCAAATTACGATAATTATTAAACATAGTAGAAGTTGGTATAGGACAACATCAGTCACAGAAAACGGAAACTAATATAAATAGATAACAATGAAATAAAAAACATCAAAGAGCATAGCATGTAAAAAAACTTGGAGCATACAAATTTTGTCACCAGGAAAACATATTATTTAATTTCCGTTCAAGTCAACTCAATACGTTGAAACCGGAAAGAATAAAAGAAAGAGAGTTTTTGAATTTCAGTGTAAAACCCTTAGCAAGTAGCAATGAACATCAATATCGTAAGAGACATAGGAATACCCCTTTCAATTAGTTTCCCAACCATTGACGTGTTTCCTTTAGCTTCTTCCAACTTGGCCGCAGTAATCCAAATTTCCGGTTCTTTAGGAAGCAATTATCATGCCTTATTTAGTACTTGCTTCTCAGTATCATACTTTTCTTACCGAGCCAAAGGTCGCCACAATTCAACATGTGACAAGCAACACTCAACACCCCCGGTTATCACAGCCTTGCTTTCTGATTTTTTTCCCGCAACTTTTAATCGTCCAACTGCAATCTAACCAGGTGCATGTTTCAGATTAGTCTGAATAACAAAATTCAACAACAGTCTCGCCTTTTTAATATCTGATATCTCAGCATCGTTACTAATCTTCAGCAAATCAGTCAAACACCCTTTAGCATCAACAACTGTTAAACCAGGGACGGAGTCGTGTAGGTGGTAGGGTATGCCATGGCCAACCCATAATTTTGCAACAAAGCCTATATTTTCTTTAGACTAAAATGTCACTGGTCACTAATTACTTATTTGGCCCACCTTTTAATATAAGCATACATCATGCATTGCAAAGCAAACTTCTGAGTAGAAAATTGTGTATAGCATTTAGAATAAAGCTATTGTTTAGGGATATAGCTTTCTAGGCTAAAAGTTAATAGTCATTGGCCCACCCAAAACTAAAATCCTTACTTCGCCATTATGTTAAATCACAAACAGAATCCGAAGCCCTATCCAACTTATAACATGGGACACTTTTTTAATAAAATGCTTCCTGCTTCAGTGTGTTTGAAGGAAGTCTTCTACCATTGCAGCGATTAACCATGAACGCATATCCTCTGAGAAGCTATGACCATGTTAAACTTGGCTAGGGTAAGCTTCCTCATTACGTGGCTTTCCATGAGTTTTGAAACCCCCCATCTCTGTTACAATCTGTTTGGGTTAGGTGGTGACAGTTACCATTTCTACAATACAGATTTGAACGCCTTCATATATAGCACTAAGAATATAGAACACGACATTATGTTACATTTGATCTAAACCAATTAAAAAATAATAAATCCACGTCAAAATCACAACACAGAGAACAAAGACCGGAATAATCTGTAAGTTTAACCATTTTCAAAAGATTTTGAAGCATGAAATAGATGTAAAATACTCGGACCAACTAATTAACCTATTAACTTATTAAGGTACTGATCATATCCCCCGCAAGAGTGTTCAACACTTCTTAGTTCCAGGCCTCATCTTGGTGGGAACCAACCAATCATCTAATTCTATTACAATGCATCCGGATTCACAAAAACTACAGAATTCATTGGTAATTTTGTGTCTTAAAAAGCCAAATTTTGGAAAATAAATTAAAATGTACCCATTAAGTTACTGTAAAGTTTACAGCGGTTATATCCAAAACTTTCAAATTCACGCTCGAAAACTTTCGTAACCAGAAAATAAGTAGAGAGTTAAATGCAACATGCATCTAGCATTCCTAAACAGCATAATGGTGATATACATGAAAATAGTAATTGCACATTTCACACCATTTACCTACAAACAGGTCAATTTGGGTTATATCAAACAGGTCAAATGTGATGACTTTTAAAAAGTAGGTCAAATGGGTCAAACCGTTTGTAATTAAATGATTGCAATCTCCTAAGCTGGTTTTTCTTTTAAAAATCAGCATAAATGTATAATTCCCCCCTCAGTAGCATAGTTACTGTATGGAACACTTCAATTCACAATAATTCTAAGCTATGAGCCCGGCGCCTATAGCCTTGTCAAGTTATCCTAAGAACTTAACAATCAGATAACCATAAGTATAAAAATTTGTCAATGGGGTGAAATGGCACCTCATGTACTGCACCTGTAACTGCCTAACTGGTACGAATGTAATGAACCTCATGTAGTGAGGTTCCAGTTTGGTTGAGTTTTACCCACGTGGAAGCAAAGACTATAACACAATTAGCCTCCCCTACTCATGGCGTAAAATTTGCTCCATTATTATTTTTTTTGGTCAAAATGTTCGTCCTAAATGCATACTGATCATCAATATTACATGATTCCATAATTACATGATTTACGACTCGCCCCGTAAAAACACTTATTTGTTAGACTATACCTTCATCTCACTGGTTTAACTGCATTAACCAATATTAGTAAGCAAGTAGGAAAGAAATGGACCTGTGCTGGGCCATTGACGTTACAGTTATCCCTTTGATCCCACCACTTCATATCAACTCCTTTATCGTAGCCCCTAAACCAACATAGCCCTCCCTCGCCCCGTCTAAGTTCTGCTGATTGTTGTGGTTCGTGAACTCCGATACTACCGTCGGTGATAACCAAACCAGCCTCAAGATTAGCAGTAGCTAGAAGTATACAGATGATGCAAAACTTCAGTTGGCTCTGAGTGTGGCTGAGAATAAATTGATGATAGGTGTACCCGTCATTGTTTATTTGATAAAAATAAGATCTGCACCATGAGGTGATTGAAGCATCACTCTCATTTAGAATCTTGATATATTTGTATGTTCATAATAGCTTACCTGAAACCTCTACTGATTTGAGCAATAAAATGATAAATCTGGTTCAGGCTTATGTTCTAATTCTGTTGGGTCGATCGGTACCCAGTAACTGTTTATAAAAACTTCCACATTTTTCGTTTGCAACTGCAGTAACAACAGGTTGAAAAAAATAAATATGATGTAAATAATTGCGTATATGTTTCGTACATATGGACTGTTTTTAAAGTTTTCTTGTTAACAAAAATAGGTAACTCTCTTACACACATACGCACCATGTAATTCAGCTGGTGTAATTTTTAGGAAAGAAAAACTGTTAAAAGAATAAAAATCTATGAGCCACAATGTGCCTTGAAGAGTGACCTATTAGTAAAACGAACTACTACGTATTTTTCAATGGAGCAGTTTCAGTGTACCACCGTCTCTTGGATGCCTTTGTTTTCAACCTTTCCCCTTCCTCCATAGCTATTGAATGATGTGAGTGTCGGTGTCTTCCTTTGACTTTCCTAATCCCAGAACAATGTAAGAAGTATTTAATTGACCATTAAATAAATTATAGAAGATATAGAGATGGATAGATTATGGGGTACCCTTTGTGCAGTTTCTATGCCAGTTATCCATCTGAGGGCTTTTGCTGCTCAACTCATCTGGTGATGTGTGCAGAATAATTGTACCAAAAGTTGAAGTTTCTTGGATAGATATTTCATGCCATTGTGAGATGGTTACCAATATCAGGAACAACAGGAGGGCTCCCCAATGCAGAAGCTAGATTCCCGTGTAAGCTACCATGGTTTCTTCGTGTTCCTTTGTTGAATCCTGTAACAACCTGTAATACGTTCGCAGGCATAGAAAAATGAGCTTTTATCACAATATAATATTGGGCAAGTAAATCGGATAAAGAACCCTAAAATGTGAATGAACTGGATTGCATGCACCTCTTTAGCACTGACGCAATTTCACTTGACTTGAATGCGTTAGAACCATGTTTCGTTATATTTTCCAGTTCACGAATCAATTAGTGGCAATCCTGAGAATGCGATGTATTAAACTTTTCATTAGTATAAAAAAAATATAGTGTGCATAGATGTGCGTTTGATCAGTGGCCAAACGCAACCTGTTTAATATACCCTAAGCAAATACAAAAACAGAAAATACATTATATGAACAGACTATACTTAAACTTTTCAGTAGTATTTATGTACGATCAAGATTTTCTACAGCCATGCTTTCAGTCTTTCACTATACTTATTACATTCAAATACAAGGAACAGACTAATGTTTTAACAATTAGCCTTAAAATACAAAGTATTAAAAAAAATTGCTCATGGATAATCAAACATATATAAACATCTTAGGCCAAAAATTATATGTACTATAAAAGAGAAAACTTACTGAGACATCGTTATCATCACATCAATAATTTTTGTTCAATCAATATTAAAAACTGGTAGTAGCCTCGATGACAACTTTCACTAACCATTAACAATTAGAACATGCACCTCGTGAAAATTAGAAACAGTCAACCTTATGAGCAAACTCAGTTATTAACTTTGGTAAATGCTCAAAGTTTTAAAATTTTTTGTTACATACTTTTCTTATTAATGTATACTCGAAGTAAGAACTATATTGCTATAAAATAGTTGAAAAGTGTACATGTTGAAAGAATGGTGGTATTGTAAAAGAAACAAACTTGGAACCTTGTATCAAGCAAGTTATTTTTTCTGTTTACTGCCTATTATTAGCAAGTAATTTCCGTGTTAATAAGAATCAAGGGAGGGATGTTTGGTAAGTACTGAGTAGTGATAATAAGGTATACTTTGGGTTTACAACACTTGACAAGGTAAGAGAATACTTTCAGCGAGGTATGAAGGTGCAACCATGTTTTCAGTATTATGAGTGTTATTTGATACGGCAAACAGGTTCATGTCAGAATGCATGTCTAAAAACTTATATTATGTTTTGATAAGGGGTGTTTGGGATTGCATTGACAAAATGTTCTCGCGTTGTTTCAGAAAAAATTATAGATGATCAGAGTACGTCCACGTTGGTCCTGAGTAACCCATCCTTTGTAAAATCTTTAGCAGGCCCATTTTGACCCGTAATTAACTGTAACCATATATTTAAAATAAAAAGAGGAACACGTGACCTTTTGGCGCATTGCTATAGCAGGATCATGAATGTCGCACACTCCTATATAAGCACATACAGACTTTTGGCAATTCAATGTTTTTTACAATCTTCTCAAGGGTCTTGTTCAGCAACAGAGGATCCACTTTAGGTAAAAAAATTGCTCCTCAGCCTCATAACAAAGATAATTCAAACACCAAAAACATCTTTATCAGCCTCTTACTCTCACATTAATCAAACCTGCAAATTCAAAACTATAATAGAGATCGTGAAAGCCACAACTTTTATAACTAAAACTGGTAAACGCAAAAAATAATTCAAAACTATAATAGAGATCGTGAAAGCCACAACTTTTATAATGATGATGTCAAGTAAAATTGAATGTTCCCATATTGCGTTAAATCAATTACGGACCATAATATTCAAAGAAACCGTCACAAACCCCCAGGTCGATGTAAACAGATTCAAGACGTTATTGAAAACAAAAGCAGACAATCAACATTAGTATGCCGACAAAAGCTCTAATTTAATACACTGATGCTATATACATAAGAAATACATAGCTCTAATTCTCAAAATGCAGTATACCCTCACTTACAAAAAATCCTTTTCCTATGAAAAGACGATTCATTCTTGGTTACTCATAATTTGAATTAAATGTGCAACATTCTAGCTCGTAGTACCTGAGTATTTCTTGTTTCGGTCGCATCTAACTTCTACCAAGTTTCAATCTCTTTTTTCTGATAAAACTTGTACTACATAGCTAATGCTCGACTCGGACTCATCATAAGTTCTTTTTCGTGTTCCAAATCATATACCTTGTCATTGAAGCCTCCCTTTTTATAAGCTTCTACCATCATATAAAAAGTTGTTTCATCTGCCCTACATTGCTTATCCTTCATCACATTGTAAACTCTCTCCATCTCCATCAGATCATCTGCTTTTGCACATGCATAAATTACCGTATTATGAAATGACATGTTCTCAGGTATCTCTAATTTCCCAGCTAATTCTACCATGCTTATCACCTTATGAAAAAGGCCTGCATTTGCATACCCTCTTATTAGACAACAAAATGTTGCCTTCATACCCTCTCCTCTCATTTGGTCAAACAGTGTATTCCATGTTCACCTATGTTTGAAAATGCCTCAATCATTGTAGGTAGAAGTTGTCCACGAGAATGAAAGCTTTCTCATGTATTCCATTACTGTTGACATTCTATCACACATCTTTTTCTTTCCATATGCATGATTAGAATGTTAAACATTCTCATTTCTGGTTCAATTAATCCCAAAATTTCTGAACTTTTCATACCATTGCTCCATAGTTTAAACTTGATCCATGTTGCTGAACAAACTGAGAATTGTGTTCATTGTCCATACATCTGGTTTAGAGGTACTGCTATCCAGCATTCCAAGTAGCACTTTTTCCATTAAATCAAATTTCCCAACCTTTCCATATCCTGCCAAGACTGTATTTTGAGTAACAGTATTTGGCGTTATGGATCTTTCAGCCATTTATTCATAGAGAGATTCCACAAGATCAAAGCGAGAAACATCAACACAGGCCTTGATGAGTATACTATATGTATGACATCAGGTTGGCATAAAGGAAGAGTTTTCATTTGGTCAAGAATTTTGAATGCCTCATCAATGACGTTGCTTCGATAGTAAGCAGCAACCAATGTTGTATAGAGCTTTGCAGTGGGTTCAAGTCCCACTTCAATCATCATGTTAAAGAGGTTTCGTGCATGTTGGGGTTGCCCATATCTTCCAAGTAGAATAATAAGCTTCATGTAAGTTCCCACCTTCGGTTGATAAAATGGTTATTCTTTCAGCATCTCAAATACCTGAATAAAGAATCCAAATTTTCAAAATGAACACTAAAAATACATTTTAGAACCAAATATCCATTTTACCATCGACATCTGGGTTTAATTGTTAAGGCTCTAGTATGTGTCATCAATATAAGACATTGATTGACGACACATCTTAAATTGCAAGAAGAAGAGAAGAGGTACCCGTATGCAATTGTAAAAAATAAATGCAACATAAAACACCATCCCAGTTAAACAAATACTAATAACTTAACCTACCTTGTGACATACAACATCGGCATTCAGCATTCCCATGCGAACTGGTAGCACCTATAGTCGGCCCGTGAGTGGCACCTATAACAGCAGTAGTTCACAAAAGGCTAATAAAATCTGATACATTATGTATATCCTGCCTGCAATGATCTACTAAAAAAACTCATGACCACATTTACCTCAAAAGGCTGCACGAATGCCGCTGTTATTGACATATTGGGAGACACAAAGCTTTTATAATTTGTCGATGACAACATGTTACATGCCCTGTAGAACACCAAACAAATGCAAGTATTGATATCAGATGCGTAATCAATAGGTTTATTCCATGACTTTGAATCATTCAGACCTATCATTCATTCAAGGGAAAAATATATTAAAAGGTATTATACTTGCCACGTATTCATCTTCTGGGTATCAAACTTTTTTTTTTTCTTTTTTTGGGTATTTTGTAAAAATTTTGGACAATTTTGCCCCTCATAGCTAATACAAAATTTTTTTTCCCGAAGGGCAAAATTGTCCAAAATTTTTACAAAATACCCAAAAAAAGAAAAAAAAAAGTTTGATACCCAGAAGATGAATACGTGGCAAGTATAATACCTTTTAATATATTTTTCCCTTCATTCAACATTGGGGGTGTTTAAGAAAACTTATTTAAGCAGCTTATTGGCTTATAGAGATTTCAAAACCGCAAAATGCTAAAATAAGATCCTATTAGAATAAAGTTGCTTTTGGTTTTTGTCTTTGTACAACTGGTAATTTCTTTACTTCCTTGATGTTTTACTTGTTTACATTGTGAAAAACTTCTAGCAGCTCTTGTTAAGTTTCTTTCATCCTTGCACAATGTTGAAATCCTAAAAACATTAAAGATCTTTCATGGATGACAATGTTGAACCTCTCAAATAAAATAAAATAAAAATAGACCACACAAATTACAGAAAATTAGGGAAAGAGACCAAAATTGAGGGGCTTTGCACGTTCTAGACCAATTTTGAGGGCTTTTGAATTTGGAAGTTTGGCCCACATAAGAGCTTCTGACATGGCTCCACGGCCCGCGGGTTCCTTACAAGTTCTTACACGGATCAAACATCCAATTATTTAAGCCCCCGGCAAGACAGTTGTGACTTGTTTTATGTTCTACTGTTTCAATATTTTGAGTCATTGTTCTCAAAAAAAAGATCCCGAGGTTAGCCAGTCACGCTCATGATTACCACTAAAAACCATGGCTTCCTGAGACAATTACAATAAACTATGAACTTAAGATAGCATACCTTATCGAGAGTATCAGGAGGAATATCCACTGATTTTTTCTTCCGGTTTATGGAAGCACACTGAACCAACTGCACATGTGTGCTTATTGGTTCTATTACAGGATACGAAGTTTTATTAATAGTCGCATCTTTAACTTCTGGTCATGGTCAACAGCTCCTTTACGTTTAGCGCTTCCTTTTAGAGACTCTTTATCCTCCTTAACTTCATCTTTGCCGAAAATAACGAACACATAGTCTAAAACCATTAAAACTTATGAAACAGTTATATAAGTTTTTGATAACGAAAGTACTCATAAATCATAATGATCTATTTCGAAAAATCAGAGTGCTTTTAGTAACACCATTTAACATCTGGTGATCAAGCTATAAATAAATTGAAACTATGTTGTTGTCTATTAATTTTCTTCTATATCTGACACTACCTTTTTTGTGGCTGAAACGGTCTTAACCATCGAAATAATGGCTGTCGTATTGGAATCTGTCATTAGAGCTAAGAATCAACAAAAAGATACATGCTTGTCTTAGTGATCCATCAACCATGAACTTTGTGACAGTAGATAATGTCGCACCAGGTCCATCCTGTACTACATAAAGTGCCACAACGTTTGGATTGTGAAGCTTTGACAGAATGTCAGCATCTCTCCAGAACTCAATTGTCTGGATTCAAACATATAAGTAGCCAGCAAAAACATGAAAACTCATTCTCGCTTGAGCTTAAATAATAAAAACTACACAAATTAAAGCAACTCTTCTTTATTCTTTAAATAATCTATGCATCGTCTCCACAAAACCTTAATCTATTCAATCATGTTATTCTTTACGGAAAAATCATGCAAAAACATGTATTGATATAAGATCATACATAACGTAGTTTAATAACCATTGACTCCAAAAGATCATCATAAAAACTATACCTTCAAAGGAAGAAGTTGTCATTCAACCCATAACTGAACCTTTAATGCTTCACTTATGGAGTTTTCTTTACAAAAAAAATCATGTTAGCATCAGTTGTATCATATACTCATATCAATATGGCTTTGCAATAAAATAAATGGAGTGCATAGCAAATACAAAAAAATATATATATATCCTTACCTCCTCATCCTACAATAATAGTTCTTGAAACAATAATTAATTTACCTCTTTTTTTTATATCATGAGAGGGTAATGGATACAAATCACAATGGATACAAAATCTGTTAATGGATACAAATCGTAGGTCTTTTTTTTAGATAACTACACCATAACGTAATAATTGGTGCTCATGCATAATAATTAATAATCTTCAAATAAAATTCACTTCCCTCTTGACAAAGTCAAACCACTTTGTTCCTGGTGTTCATAATATCCATCGACAATGAATAATCCTTATGATAAGCTTGAAATTTAAGCCTAAAATTCAATAAATTTCAAAGATGATATAGTGCGTACCTTAACAGCTTCATTATGGCATCATAAAGAGGTGATAAACTTGTATACCATTCACCTGCTTATACGTCTTGGACACTTACAAAATAAACACAATTGTTATTATATTGATACATGATCAGTTAAAAAAAATAAACATGAATGATATTATCAAACGTGTGTGAGATGGTTTGCATATCATGATTAGGGTTTTGAAGGAAAAAGAGGCGTACCTTATTTTTTTTTAACAAACCGTATTTGTTGAACCGAGAAGATATAATGACTGAATAATAATTAAAATTTATATAAAGCATAAAAAGGAGGTGACTATGCATAATCTATTCCTTAAATATAGCTTAACAATATCAATTATTTAAGAATTACTAATTTATTTTGTATTGTAAATCATAAAAACTGGGTTGGTCTAGTGGTTGAAGCACTTGTATGTGGATTAAATATTAAAAAAAAAAAAAAAAAAAAAAAAAAAAAAAAAAAACTTAATTAACAAACGTTTCTGCCAATATAAAATTTTTCGAAATTTTAATTAAAAATTTAAAAAAAAATTTTTAAAAATTTCTTACATGACTTGAATGTGATGACATGGCTTAAAAGGAATTACTGGGCATTGACTGGGTAATGAGGTGGCATATTCTTCAAATGCCTCCTGATATATATAATGTATATATATATATATATATATATATATATATAGTGTGAGAACTGCGAGAACCACATTTTTACTCCTAATAATGCATATTGTACATCATATCAAGATGGCATTTTTGAAAATATCTCCAACTTA
Organism: Artemisia argyi; assembly: GCA_030686995.1. Taxonomy (NCBI): domain Eukaryota; kingdom Viridiplantae; phylum Streptophyta; class Magnoliopsida; order Asterales; family Asteraceae; genus Artemisia; species Artemisia argyi. The sequence continues at coordinate 12,616,671 of CM060686.1, read as the reverse complement.
TTTCAGAAAAAATAAATAAATAAAGGGCATTAAAGTAATTTAAGTTTAGCACAAAAATAAAGTGAATCCGTGAATTGTGGACCAGTTACAATAGTTTTCAAAACATATCTTTCTTCAACAATTCAGTTTTAATCTTCATCATCCTCTTCCCTTATCTAAAAAAAAAGCCCCTAGCCGCCCATAATCTCCATGGCTAGAACTAGCACACATTAACAAGCATTAAACAAGTTTTAATAGCATCGACTTATCTCCACTGTCTTCAATTATGTAAGTTTTTTTCGTTGTAATTCGTTTTTTGGATTTAATATGCACGAAAAGTATGACCTTTAAGATTCGGTTACGATCTCTAATATGTGTTTTTGAAATGATAAAACTTTCGATCTATAACTATATATTGTATTTTTTTTTTTTTTCTAGGAGAAGAAAGTTAGCATCATTAAACGATTGTAGATAGCAAAACATATGTGCACAATATATATTTTAATCTTGTTTTGATCTGAAAAAAATTGATTTTTTATCTGAAAAAATATATTTTTCAATGTCATCATGGATTTGACATGAGATTTTTTTAGCTTAATCTTGTTTCGATCTAATTGAAGAAGCTTGTGTATGTCGAATGATATTGGAGAAAACAAATGCTAATTGATATATGTTCTTTTTCGTGTAGTAATGTGGCTTTATGTTGTTGACTTTATTTTCAAGATTTGGTTTTTGTGGTTTTTGTTTAAGTGGGTGTATGTGAGTTTTCATCTTATTATTTATCTCTAACTCAAAAATCATCTGCAAAATTAACATGTTTAAGTCGGGGTGTTTTTTTGTTTTTTGTATAGAAAGATTAAAAACCAGTTTTTAAACATATTATTAATACGACGAAAAATCAGTTTTACCAGCGTTTTAACCAATTTGTTTGGAACCGAAATTTACATCACCAATCTTGATAAATTCAAATTTTACCAGTGTTTTTAATCAAGTGTTGTTGACTCGCTGATATCAAATTTAAGTGTGTACTGTGGTCTGTGGATGATTTTCACTAGTTATTTTGGTTTGTCAATTTTTGTATTTTAGGGGCTACAATTTGTTATTGTTAATTTTGCACATGGGCCTTGAATACTCAATTGAATCATTGGGCCACCATATACATAATTGTTAGTTTAGGTAACAACTAATTTTTAAACATGTTAAGTGGGTGCGTTGATGAAAACTAATTTTTAAACATGCTTACTTGAGGTTACCAGTATTAGTCTTGAGTGGTGATTAAACTCATATACTAGTGCATATGTGTTTTTAAAGTTTATAAAGTTTACATGAATTTGCAGGTTATCATTTGATTCATGAAGTCGATGACACAAATGCATCTATGCAAATTTCTTGCTTTGTGTTCAAGATTACGAAGATGGTGAATGCACATGTATTGATGTGGTGAATGATAATTGATGGTGGAAGGTACTTGACGTTGTGGATGCTGGTACACACTTATATCAGTAAAGATGAGCGAGACGATAAAAACACATGTGCACAAGGAGTAAAAACACATGTGCAGATTTCATGGGTTCTTGAACTAGGCGAGGAATACATGTGCATGCCTAAAAGATGAACCAACTGTTAAAGACATTGGATTATGCACATGTGCACGCTATATATATTTGTAATAAAATTGAATACAAGTGTAAACATAATGACGTTTGTGATAAAGCTGAATATCATATCACTAGAGTAATACAATTTGTACATTTTGAAATTGCATAAATCTATTGTTAAAGTTTTGTTGTTTATATTTATATTTATTTGATATTTTTTAAAGATACATGTGCATATACAAAATACATATACATATGCATAGACGAAAAACACAATTGTTAGTAGTTAACATTCTTTTTTACAAAACACATATGCACATAATATATTTTTAACCATGTAAAAAAAAATCCTATAATTTAGGAACTGAAAAACGATTTTTATAAAAAAAAAAATCAAAAAATTATAATAAAAAAAAGTAATTTTACCATTATACCCTTTTGAATTAAATAATAAAATTAATATCCAAAAAAAATCTGATTGGTTGATGCTGGTTCTCGCAGTTCTCGCAATTCATTTTGTTCTGAAAAGAACCTCACCATATATATATATATATATATATATATATATATATATATATATATATATATATATATATATATATATATATATATATATATATATAGTAAGGATCTAGTAAAAATATTAATTATAATAAGAAGAATAAGAAGAAACTTCAACCATTAGATCAATAGATCAATGGCTAAAAATAAGGAAGTGGCATATCTGTAAATAACACCATCTTTTCTCAAAGGCTTAAGGGTAAACCTGTAAAATTGCTCTTTTTCCATATATTTCTCTTATTGTAGTCTAGCGTTATTATAAACGATTTACTCGGTTCGTCAGCAAGTGGTTGGTTTATCTTTTTAATTGATTCATCATGCATCTTAATGATATTTTAGTGTTTTTTGTCAATTAACTATTTGAAGCATAATATTCTATTTAGATGCAATGATGTATTTAGATGCATAGCTTTATTATTGCGAATTACCATGATCGATATAATGTATCATTAGATGCATGAGTTTGTAAGAATAGTTAGATGCATGTTTGAAAATTTTATGTTACATTAGATGCATAAGTTTGCGAAAATGTTTTCGAAACATGTTAAATGCATGAGCTTATAAAATTTAATTAGGTGCATCATTAAGTTTGATATCTATAGCTTGGGTAGATGCATTTGTTTGTAGGAATCTACATAAAAGATTGGGTTGTTGAATAACAAGAAGCGTGATTTTAAAGAAAGTTAGTAGATGAATGGTTTGCAGATTCAGTTACATGAACACACATGTTAACGTTTTAAAAATCAATATTTTTAATTGATGATAACCGATAAACCACATTAGATGCATCGTTTGAATATATTTGATGCAGCGTTTTAACAAATTGGGTGCAAAAGAGGTCCATCAAATTTTGTAACCAAGATTAGCACATGTATCGAATTGATCGATTTTGGACTCTAATTGATTTTGGATGATCTGCATCTAAGATATACATCACTGTTTGATATAAATCGATTATTTTATGCATCTTGAAAGGTTGCATGCATCGGTCTTCTATTCATAAAACGATAATATGTTACAAAGAATTTTTGTACGTGTTTACAAATCATAAACATCCAGATGCATTAATGGCTGCATGCGTACATATATTAGAGATGTGAATAATTAATTTATATTAATATAAGAGATGCATTATCAAATTTATTGATTAGATCTATGCATATCAGATGGAACCATGAGAGGAATGAATTTAATGAAAATGGTTAATGATCATGTTTGAGAAAACAAAAAAGAACAGCGCTTTGTTTGGAAGTTACAAACGTAAAAAGATGTCAAATGTAACTTTAGGTGACAAATGACAAAAATGCCCTTATATACTATTTAAATTGATTGGTCCATATTACTTCTTATTCTTCTTATTTTTAGGTTTCTTCTTATTTGATCCTATATATATATATATATATATATATATATATATATATATATATATATATATATATATATATATCTTTACATATATATGAGACAAGTTTCGACTTGCACATGATGCTGTACAAGTTGTACCCTTGACAGTGCTGACTGGATAATATGAGTCATATGCCCAGTCATCACCTTTTGTCCTACTTGGCAGCTCCACGTGGCAACATTATTTCGAGCTTCATACTAAAAAATAAAATATGTCACGAGTGGGATTCGAACCCCAGTCTCCCATGTAAACAACCAACAATCCAACCACTAGACCAAAGTGGTTTTTGTGAAACAATTTGAAAAACAAAATCCATAAGGGCTTGAAATCCCTTGAATGTAGGCGATATATCTACATGCTTTGACGTTCACTTCAGTTTCAACACACACAATATTTCCCCCCCCCCCCCCCTAATTTCTCTGCATTTAACTTAATTCTCTCACAATTAATCATTTCAATCAATTATACATTTGAAAATCCTTTAATTGTGGCAACTCAAATCAATTGGTTTTAAAATCCCTTAATTGTAGCCATATTAAAAACAAATTAAATAAGAGGAGCGTGCTATTCAAAATCACCATCCACATTATCACCTCTTCAAATTTATTCTCAGAAATCCCATCTGAAATGAATTCATTCTTTCAAATCCGTTTCATATATCATGTTCATTTGATTTTCAATTATTTAATCACATAATCATGTTTGTATGAATTGTAACTAATAAGGTTTATGGTTTTTGTAGTTTGGATTGATGACTCACTGATGGGATTGTTTATTCGGAGTTAACTATTGTGTGTTTCTCGATTCTGTTTCAGGATTATAAACACAATGACACAGGTATGCCATTGATTTTTACAAATTTTCAAATCATGACATGTTTATTGATTGATTTTCTTTTATGTTTAATTTGTGGTGAAATTATAATTTGGATTCATAATCAATTTCATGATGAGATTCTATGCACACCAGGTGTTTGATAAAATGTGTATGAAGTTAGCTTTGTAAAAAACTGAACTTGGGATTTTATTCACATATATCTGATGTTTTGTGGGAATTTTATTTTTATTTTTTTCTTCTGGTATCACAGGTTTTATGAAAAGCTCGCCAAGTGTTCGATGAAATGTTTCAAAGAAAGACCAATAAAGGTATGTAGGTTATTTTTAGTTTGTAATTTATAATATTATCAGATGAATCGTTCGTTGCATAATTTTATTTGAATATTTGAATTCAGCATAATAATAGTGGTGGTATTATTTACAGGATGATGCAATTGAATCTATTGATTAGTTATGTTTATATCAAATTCATTGTCAAATAAAATAAGGTAAGGTTGTTATTTTTTTTTCTTTTAATTTTTTGAAACAACATAAATCGATTATTGAGATGAGGATGTAACTGTTCCTACATGTGATCAATGATGCAGAAAATGTTGGTGTTATGGATTCATTTGTTGCTCTCATTTGCCGACGGTGTTTGGTATGTATGCATACAAGTTTTTTCATTTCATTGTTGTTAGTTTGGTTAACGTTGAGCTATTTATTGTTCTTGCTTTACAAGTATTTAATCACATAATCATGTTGCAGCTCATGTGTTAGAGAAGAAGGAAATGGCAAATGATGTGCAGTTGACTTTGAAAAAGAAAGGTAATTTTTATACATATTTCATATGAAAGTTATGGTTTTTTGTAGGGATTGCTGCATTCCCCGCATTTCGGCCTCCGGTGCGACCTATCCACAACCTATGAATGCTACATCAAGATATCAATGAAACAAGGATCAGGTTATAACCAGGTAATATTTAACTATTTATGGTTTACTCCTTTTTAGAAAATTTTATATCATATAGTCATGAAATATGTTTGCTTAATGATACAAACCAAATGAGGCATTGATATGTTTATTTATTAAATAGTATCATGTTTTACTATGTCTCGGATCTTGCTGCAATGTCCATTTCCTTATGTGTTTTTGTTATTTCATGAGTCAAGTTAGAATCAAATACATCTAATGGATGCTTGGGATTCTTTTGGTTACATTTCAAGGTGATGTTTAATTTGTTGTGTACATTTCACTAATACAAATGTCACGTCCTTTGTTTTTACATGACTATATGTATATCTTGATGGGTTTTTACATGTTTAATGATCATCAGCTGGACTATTGTACCTCTTTATGTGTTGGACTGCTGGTCGTGAGCCACTTCGATAAAAACTTATGACCATTTGAAGTTGACATGTTTTCACACACACGTCAACTAACATATTGGTCTATTTGTTTAGTTTAGCAGGTTAGATTATTAGGTAATTTTGGTTAAACCTTAAAATGTATTAACTGAATAGTATTTATTAATATATGCATATAAAAGTACATTGCCAGCCGTGGGGTTTACTAATTGTGTTGGGTTTAAGCAGTATGGTTGATTAAAGAACCCTATAAATAACCAGTATTGAGGTGGGACTAAAAGTATCGCAGCGGCAGTTGGTGGCGGCGGGAAAACAGCGGGACGATGGTTAAAGGAGAGAAAAAAGGGGACAAGAGCACATAATGCACAGTTACACGCAAGCGTTTCAGTTGCCGCACTTGCAGCTGCTACTGCTGCCTCATCGGGACATAGAAAAGACGATGAGGTGATGAAAACTGACTTGGCGGTTGCATCTGCTGCCAATTTACATGTTTTGGGTTCTTTGATTTTTTGATTTTTTTGGTTTATTTGGTTCTCTAATTATTTGTTTAATCCCTCATGGTTTTGATTGCCTTTTTGATGATCATTTTAGGAGGAGGGGGTGTTGGATGAGAAGAATTGAGGCTGGGAACCCGGAGAGCCACTCCACCACGAAACATTATTCTGGACACAACAATGGGCAACTTGCATTCTCCGACATTCTGCATCGGATTCTAATGCAGTGTCTACCAACATCACCTTTGATATTTTCTACCGTCCAAGGTGATACTTTAATCATCTTATGACAGTTATGTGCAAGCACATTCAAAATCATACATTACTTATATCAATAAAAGCTATAAATTTAATAATTGTGGTTTAACTTATTTCTTAAATAACAAATGCAATGTAGGTCTAGCCAAACATATTTTGTTGCTCCTTAAGCTAAGTACATGAAATTAGTCAGTAGCATGATATATGTCGGTGCTAGATTCAAGATGAAGCTCTGTATGGATGAGTCTCCTGAACTAAGGTTCATTGCAGTTGTGACTGGTGTTGCTGATATGGATCCTTACAAGTGAGAATTCGGTTCTTGTCTGGTGTATGATGTCACGGAAAGAAGGGGAATGTGTACATGATCTTAGCTATAACGGAAATAAGTTCCATTTTTGCATTCTTCATCCCAGTTATGCTTCGTTATTGGTCATCGGTTGTCACCAGGTTAGTGTCGAATCTTGATAGTTTATCATTTACGCTAGAGATAATTACATAGTGTCCATGTGGGTAGCTTAAATATACAAGATTTATCACTTACCGATACTTAGTTACGGAACTACGGGTATGGTCTTGAGAAACGTTTGTGTTTTTACATTTGTACATTGTATAAGTGATTAATATATCTAATCTGTAATTTGAGTGTTGACATTCATAGTTACTTATTTCTTTTACGATTACCACTCTCTGAAACTTATGCAACTGCACAACACAGAATCTAAGTTGCTCATATAAATATAGAGATGTATATAGAAGATAAATAAGGTATTTATCAACTTACTTTTAAGCAGATAAAAACTTAAAGCTACACAATCCTTAACATCCCATTGGATTAGTTGAGTTATGGGTCATGGGTCACACCATGATCCATTAAGTGAAAGGGGAAATCATTTTTTATCTGATAAAAAAGATCAGACCGGATCATACTAACCCATCGATACAACACTTTTAATAATACATTTGGTCACCCACAAGCCAAAACTATTTTAGAAGCTATTATGATTTAGGGGTTGTTTAGATGCATAAATTGATATGGATTACATGGTAAGTGAATAAGCAAAATTATATATTCAGGGAGCACCGAAAATCATTTGGCTATTTCCTAACACCTGGAATGAACATGCAATTAGGACAAGCCAATGAAGCAGCTAAATATTAGTATGTGTTTTTTTTTTTTTTTTTTTTTTTTTTTTTTTTTTTTTTTTTAAAGAATTATAAATGTAAGCAATATAGGAGGTGTTACAAAAATACACTTTGGGTGCCTTGAACCGTTTTAGTTTTAGCTAAATGTTTTTGTTCACCCATTTGATCCTTTGGAACATTCCTATGTTTACATCACCCAAGCAAACCAGGTTCTGCGGTATATATGACAGATTCTGCAGGACTAATGTTAATGTTATAACAAGTTAAAGACCAATTTCTGCGGGATTAATATATGAACCAAGATCTGCGGGATTACTATTAATGCAAGTACTTCTTTGTTTGTTTGTTACCTACACCTAAAGGTAAGTAACCTCTCATTGCATGGTTGTTCTATTCAAATGATATGCTGTGTAGCTGGACACACATCTTCTTTCCCTTTATATGGTTTCATGTACATTAAATAATTGTTCGATTCAAAATATAATTTGTGTCAACTATACACAATATTGATTATCGTATATAAATGCCAAAGGCCCTATAATTTGTGTCAACTATATATTGGTTTCATCAAGGTTACAATGATATTCACTATTGAATGTTCCAAAGTCCCTATAATATGTGTCAACTATAAAGTATTGATTATCGTATATATTTATGTTTATTGATATTCCTTCGATTGTTTGGGTGATGTAAACATAGGATCAATCACCTCATTTAGACAAAGATGATGAAAGGATCAAGCACCATTTCAACTTACAACAAAAGGATTTTGACTGGGAGAAGTGTATGGGTTAGGATCTATAGATTGTAACAAATTTAGATTGTGTTTACTCAATTACTTATTATTAGACCAAGTGTATGGGTTAGGATCTATATATTGTAACAAATTTAGATTGTGTTTACTCAATTACTTATTATTAGACTAAGTTTTTTTTATTGATGTAGCTATGAGAAACTAACTAACGAGAGTTGATTGGCACACTCACAAATTTTATTGGGACACTCCATTGTATAAGTATTTAAAGCAGGTTATAATTAATGTACAGCTGTTTGTTACATATAGTGGAGTGTCCCAATAACTTTTGAGAGTGTGTGAATCATTTCCCCTAACTAAAGGTGGGTATTCGCTGTGGGTGAAGAACATGTAGTAAAAAAAGAGGCTGACATGAGTTTATTAACTTAATAACCTACTACTTATTGGTTGTGAGCCAAATTAATGTGAAATGATGTCTGAATAAACTCTGAAACGAGTCTACGAGTAAATTGAAATTGATTGTACGGGCTGAGAGATAGTGTAACTGACTTATTGTCAATATATAATATTAAACCATATTAATTCACTAAAAAACAATACGACTAACTTCAAATCGCAGGCAGGCAAGTGAAAGTTATCGAGGATATTGATGCTCTCGTTAAAGGTTTGGATGCTGGTAACTATCCGATGTGGGATACAATGGATGATGATGTTGTTCAGATGGCTCAGGCTGCTGTCAGTGGTTTGTTTGAGGCTTTTAAAGCTGAATATCTGGCGGCTCCTAAGTCTAATGCAACATACTATGATGGTAATGGCAATGATACTACACCTAATGTTAACGTGGAGGTAAATACTCAACCTATTCCTACCTCTACGTCTAGTCCTTTGGTTGATGAGGTTGTTTGTGAAGGAGTTAACGTGTCTATTCCACGTAGAGTAGTTGAAAAGGTTAGTGCACGCCTTGAGCACACTTTATATGGCTACTTTATTGGGAAGAGAATGGCGTTTCCGGTGGTTGATTATTATGTTAGAAACAATTGGGCTAAGTATGGTTTGAAAAAGATAATGATGAATGCTAAAGGTTTCTTCTTTTTTAAATTTGATACTCAAGCTGGTTTAGAATCTCTTTTAGAAGATGGTCCTTGGATGATTCGTAACTCTCCAATCATCCTTAAGAAATGGTCTATTGGTACTAGTGTATTTAAGGAAGAGCTGACTCGCATTCCGATATGGGTTAAACTGCATGATGTGCCTATCCAAGTTTTTGAAGATGAGGGTATTAACTTGATTGCTTCATTTCTTGGCAATCCTATTATGTTGGATTCTTACACAAGCTCTATGTGTAAGGATTCTTGGGGTAGAAGCAGTTTTGCTCGGTGTTTGATTGAAGTGGGTTCAGATGATGAGCTCGTGGATGTTATCACTATTGGTGTCCCCTCTCTTACAGGGGATGGGTTTTCTAATGAATCTATCCGAGTTGAATATGAATGGAGGCCTCCTAGGTGCACTTCATGTAAGATTTTTGGTCACATCCATGAGAATTGTCCTAAAAAAGAGATTACTCTTCCGGTTGTTATTACTGTGGTTCCTCCTGCTGCTATGCATGCTAATGATGGTTTCCAAAAGGGGAGTCGTAAGAAGAAAAAAGGTAAAGGCCAGTCTGGTTTAGGGAGTCAGTTTGGTACGTCTGTTAAGCAGACTGTCAGGTATGAGCCTAAGAAGGCTCCTAGTGAACCCAAGAAGGGAGCTACTAATAATGTGCCTACTTCGTCTTCTAAGTTGAAGTCTAAAGATCCCTCCTCTAAGGGAGGTGAAGTGTCTACAACCAATCCCTATGATGCTTTAGCTACTGAAGAAGATGGTGATGATGATTGTGTGGATAACATGTATGATGAATCAGCTAATTTATTCCCTAACTTTGCTAAAGGTGGGAGTTCATCTTTCACGGATGCTGCTGGCTAGCTTGATTAGTTTCTGTTTCTTGTTCTAGGTTCTTTTTGATTCTAGAGTTGACAAGAGTCATAAGCTCTAGGTTAGTTTGTTTATCAAGCTGTTTTAGCTTGAGGTTAATGTGGTACTTCAGCCACATTCCATTTGTACTTAAACGTTTTGGTTTTAATATATTTACCAGGGTGCAGGATTACTCCCCTTTACCTAAAAAAAGTTATCAGACAGTATGATGGCTTGCACATGAAAATTTATGTGCCAGAAACTATATATGATGCACAAGAATCCTAAAACACTTAATCTATTTTTAGTATATGAAGATTGGAAACATGCAACTTCAATACATTAACTGTTGTTTCGAACTGAAATTTGTAGTTAAGAATCCAAAATATGAATTGTATAACTTGCATGCATATATATATTCACTCCATCCCATGCTGACATCTACCATGGCACACAAATTAAGTACTATCTGTGGAATATTTAATATACTCATTTATAGAAGCTCTCGAACTCATCTTGTTGAAACAAATCAGTATTTGACAATCGGTGATTGGTACAATTTTAACTTGGGATGTCTCGGAAAAGAAAATGCTGAACTAAAAGGTATGTGAGCGACTCATCAACGAGGAGGTTGTGTATTCAAGTCTCATTTGGGACATAGGCAATGTTGCAAAAAAAAGGTCTACAAGGTCGATTAATCACCGCCTAGGCGCTACAAGGCCACCAACCTTGCCGATTTATGTAACTGGGTCAACTAAATAGGTCAACTATGGTCAACGGCGATTAACGGCAGTCAATGGTGGTCAAACTTGCCAGAAACCTCAAATCGTGTCAGAATTACCCAAAACTTACCGTAAACTTATTTTGATCACTTATAGTAACTGCTTAAATCTATTACATGTTGTTTTTTAGAAAAAATATTGTCGAAAATACCTAAAACTCACCGAAAATACACAAAATTTGCCAAAAATACCCAAAATTTGCCGAAAATGCCAATCCGATTAATCACCGATTAATCCCGCCTAGACCGATTACAAGCTACAAGGTAGTCAACCGCCTCACTACCGATTCACGATTTTTGCAACCTTGGACATAGGTGTGGTATTAGGTGTATAACATGTGTGCAATTCTCTGCCTTCCGAAAAAAGATTTGATGAAGTTTTTACATAACATACTACAAAGGGAGCAAATTTAGCACCTTATTAAAACCATTACAACATTGGTATCATAGATCAAGCATATAATTTCACACACTGAAAAAGAAAGTACAAGCTTTTACAAAAAGATACGAAAATTAAAGCACGTGGAGACACGGACCGGTGCCTCCTTTTTTATAAGCGTCGGGAACACTAGAGTAGTTGTAGAGACAGTTTGACATTTCCCAACCATAATCAGGCCTCCTACATATAGTCATTTGTGGCCAACGGTTGATTCTTACATAATGCTCTCTCATCTTTCCATCTGCCATGAAACTTGTAACTATGGTGTAACAAGATTCATGGCCACCCCACACCTTATCACCAGGATCAGCCGTTTGGCTCCCATCTGGATGAAAGTAGCGGCGCATTGATGGCCCCGTCCCTATCCAAAATGGGTCCAAATTACGCCAGTATTCTGGTTGGTAATAATGGAAGAATAAACCTTATTAGAGGTTTCAGATCATTAGCAAAACTTAAAATAACAAGCAACATGATCGATCATGTGGGACAATGACATGGTGGTTGAAAAGTTACAATGAGAAGAATGGGTAACGGGTCAAAATGGTAGGTCGGGTGGGCTGGGTAACATATCAAAAATGGGTAAATTTTGGCACAGTTGGGGTCGGGTTGGGTGGACTCAAAAAACACTCTTTACAATTTCTTACATCTTTCCGTGTACATCTGAGTCAAAAGACATGCCCTCTCCGGGTAACCTTGGGTAACCTTAACAGGGAAAACCTCACTCGTTTAAAAACACCACCAAATGGCCTAGTGGTAAGGTCCTTGGTTTCCTCACAAGAGGTCAAGGGTTTAAACCTCGCTATGTGTGTACATTTGGAGGTGGCCAGGGGAGGGCCAGAAACGGTCTCGGGATTAACACAATGAGGCCGCTTACATCTTAGTAAAAAGGGCCCTCCCTAGGTAACCCGAACAGGGAAAACCTCATCCGTTTACCCTGTTTTCTAATATCTTTCCTGTAAATATACTATGTTAGGTATGGGTACAAAAATATATAATAACCATATTAATTATTTTTTGTGTGTCCATAAAGCAATTAGGAGGTTTTATGCATTGAAAAAAATACTTCAAATGAATTTTGAGGTTACTATATAGCATCAACATGGTATTGAGAGCAGCACAATAAGTTGCAAAGTACATGCCTTTTTGAAGTGAAACTCCCAAGCATGATCCCAAAGGTCTTCCTTCCTGATCCTGTTCTGATACAGAATTTCAGTCAAGAGAGAACAACCATTGTTTATAAGATCATACAATTCTATTTAAAAAAATGAAATAATTAACGGTCGTGGGGAAGCAATTTACCCGTTTGCCATCTATAACGGATAATGAGAAAGCAGACAGCTTTGACAACCCCTCAACTCGAGGCAAACGTGGTAGATGAGCCTTTCCAGCCCATAGCTCTTCGCACTATCAGAAAGAAAGCCACACAAAAATTAGGCTATTATATTTTCTTTCCTACTGATAATATTATAACGTGATTCAAACAATTATGTGTCCAAAGATTTTAAATTTAGAGCATATATGATATTTTGCTAAAAAGCACAGGGTGATTCACGACGTTAAATCAGCACGACCCGTACCAATCTAACTGAAACTCCTGCAATAGCTCCAAATTAATATGATAACTGATACAACGAACAAGTTGATCTTGAAACAAAACTAATAAAAAACAATAGCATGTAAAGGTGGAAAGATGTGTAGGTTGCTTACATGTCATTTTTTAGCATGGATTTGGTCAAGCTGCCCAAAGAAAAAACCTGCCATTTTTTTTGCATGGATTTGGACAAGCTGCCCAAAAAAAACACCATGTTCATTTCTTAAAATAATAAATCTTAATAATATATTAGTAGAATGGAGTAGGAATACAAGTTAGTCAGATTCTTAGACATGTTAATCACTATTCATTAGTTCAAATTTTTAGTCATGTCAATCACTATTAGTAAGCATAAAAGATTGTATGCACTAAATATACACTTGGTGTGACCTAAGCATCTCCAAGGTGGCCTAGTTGTAAGGCGGCCCGAAAGCCTCAAACCTCGTTTGTTGAACATCTCGATATGGCCATGGAAGAGTCCAGATCAAGCAACTAGAGGAATACCGGTTACGCCGTGTAGTACAAGAGAAAGAGAAAAAAGGCTCGACTTTCATAGGGTAGCCTAAATAGAGACCCCTCTCCGTTTGTGACTTTTAACCACTTCAATTATTTGCTAAATATATTTTGATCCGTTAAAATAAATATTAATCCAAAAGGACCCATCCTTAAGTAAGTAAATGGGTTAAAATCGCCACGTCTTTATTTTAGTAGGTCACAGGGTTTGCACACATGCATGCAAGTTTCAACCCTTTTAGATAACTCATCAACATTCAGCTTTGTTTGCCATAGTTATTTTTTTTACAATCTTTAACTTGCACTATTCCTTTTCTATCTTTACTCGAGCCATTCCATAAGATCACCAATATATTATAAGCTAAAAGGAGCACGTATATCTTGAAGACATGCAGTTGAATCTGTAGTATTATGCACTAATTAAAGATTTAATATTGTTCTAATGCTAACTCTTACTTCGTTAATTCTCCACTACCAAGAACTTAAGACATTAACTAATGGATTAGAACATTAGAAGTGTACACCAATATCACAATAATGATATATACACATCCCTAACTCATATCCATCATGATCATGCAAGAATCTTTACTCTTAAAGATTAAAAAACTAATGATCTTCAATAGATGTTACAATAAGGAAAGCTTTATTCTTCAAAGTGCTTTGTAGTTCCAAAGCATACAAATGGCAAGTTTGTTAGGATGGGTGTATGGGTCACCCGACCATCACCTCTACCTCAGCTCCACATTAGCTATTTAGCGAACCACTTTACCACCACCTTTAGAGGCGTAATGGTCACCACCTAACCAAACATATTAAAAATACCTCATTTTATACAAATTTACCCCACAATATAACCCACGCGCTCAAAAAAAAAGAAAAAAAAAAGTGTGTTTCATTTAGGTGGTATCAAATATATGTGCATACCTTTTTAGACCAAATGGTATCACTAGAAGCCACACTATGCCATTCATGTGAAACAACAAGTGCGGTAGCCACGCTTCGTGCATCGAGATGGCTAAGTATCATCAACATGATATCATAGCCAAAAACGACTAATGGGTCATGCAAGTTACACTTTTTTTTCATCAACTTAGTTTTTCTTTTCTTATATCTATCTGATATCTCGTAATCATCATCATCATTTTCGGGTACGTACCCATCTTTCACAGTGTTATGATCACTTTCTTTATCATGATTTGAAGCAAAAAATGAACTCATAAGACTTTGCTCTTCGTAAAAAAAAAAATGAAAACTTTAGCAACTAGGCAAACGTGGGAGGTGTGAATATATATACACAATAGCAAGCAGGTGAGTAATCAGTGAATACGCATTGGGTGTTGAGACTTCTTATTTTAATTTTTTGAAATAAACTTCTTATTTTAATGCATGGCCATGAAAATGAACGTTCACTACTCGACTCTTTGTTTTTTTCTCCTAATTTGTTGTTTTGTTAACAAGGTGGTGATGCACCTACTTGGCTCATGAGGTTCATGTTATATTTTAGTTTAACACCATAAAATAACAAGCCATTTGCAAAATTGTACTGACTTGAAACTCTTATTTTTTATTAATAAATAATCAAGGTTATAAAAAACATGAGATGTGACGTGACAACATTGTTAACCTCACGCATTAGGAGTCATGCCGAAGCCACGGTATTTTGTAAAGCGTGACTTAAAGTGGCACAAAATATTAAAATATTTATAGATATATATTTATATCATATTTATATATATCAAGTTTATAAAAAAATATTATACATAAAAATTAAAGTTAAGAAACTATCATTGCATGAAATCTTCTTCATTTCATTCAAAATACTCTTCTTTATCGAAGCTGAATTCAGAAAAGGTGACACGCCTCGCGCCTTGGCACGCCTTATCACGTCTTTCCACGCCTCATCTCACGCCTAGAGCCTTTGGTCTATTTCATAACGGGGAGGTCACACACCGTGCCTTAGAGGCGCCATGACTCGTCTTTTAAAACCCTGCAAATAACCCATCAAACTTTCAAATTTTGTGCCACTATCACTAAAATGGTAAACAAGTACATGTTGAGATGATCATTTATTTTCCACGTATCTAGTAATTATCTTTCATCATTATATGGACAATTTGATGATTAGGTGAATCCTGTGTGGTATTTTTAGTGTCAAGGTGGTATTTTGAAAAATTAAAACAACACCACTGGATACAAAATCAAACAACATGAAAAATTATCAATTGCTAGCATATATAGGGCTGAGCAAACGGACCGGCCGGACCGGACCGACCGACAAAACCGACCGGACCGAGACCGACCGGACCGGACCGACCACATTCGGTCCGGTCCTCGGTCTAAGCTTTTTGCCAAATTCGGTCTCGGTCCGGTCGGTCCGGTCCGGTCCGGTCCGGACCGACCAAAAACCCGAAAAAACTTGCCTAATTGGACCGGACCGACCGAAGACCGACCGGACCGAGACCGGACCGAGACCGGACCGACCATATTCGGTCCGGTCTCGGTCTATGGTTTTCCGGTTCTCGGTCTTCGGTCCGGTCCGGTCTTGGCCGGTCCGGTCCGGTTTCCGACCGATGATCACCCCTAAGCATATATATTATAGCTAGCAAATATGAAATCTTGCACCACAAAATTATGGACAATTTTATTCCACTATCACCAAAATGGTAACCAAGTACATGTTGAGTTGGTCATTTATTTTTCACGTAATTAGTATTTATCTTTCATCCTTATATGGACAATTTGATGATTAGGTGAATCCTATGTGGTATTTTTAGTGTTAAGGTGGCATTTTGAAAAATTAATGTGGTATTTTGAAAAATTAAAACAACACCACTTGATATAAAATCAAACAACATGAAAACTTATCAATTGCTAGCATATATTATAGGTAGCAAATGTGAAAGCTTGCACTATGAAAAATGATTAAGAAACATAATTCATTTGACTAATATTGTGCCTAAACAATTCAATGTTTGATAAATGCATTACACAATTTCTCACTCACTACATTTACCTTGATTTTGCCACATGTCATTTTTTTAGGCACAACTGCAAAAATTTAAACACATGAATTAGTATATCAATCAAAGCTCCAAAATTATATATACAAAATACGTTTGCATACCTTTTTAGACCAAATGGTATCACTGAAGTGTCGACGTAGCCACGCTGCCTGCATCGAGATGGCTAAGTATCATCAACATAATATCATAGCCAAAAACGTCTAATGGGCCATGCAAATTGCACTTTTTTTTTCATCAACTTATTCTTTCTTTTCTTACATCTTTCCGATATCGCATGCATCATAATAATCATAATCATTTTCGGGTACGTACTCATCATCCAAAATGTTATGATCACTATCTTTAATCTTATCATGAGTTGAAGCAAAAAATAATTTTATGATCACCATCTTTAAATTTATCATGAGTTGAAGCAAAAAATATCTTTTATCATGAGTACGTTGAAGCAAAAAATGAAAGATTTAGCAACTAGGCCAAATGGGATGAGTGGGAATGTGAATATATCAGAAGGCCATGTGTGAGAAGGGTAATAGAACAGGGTATATATAGATATAGTAAAAAAGTGACCGACAGGATATCTGTGTACATATCTCAAAGGTATGGTCAATGAGACGTATGTGGTGGGCGAATCATATTTGTGGTCATATAATTATCACGTGTACTTCCAAACACGTAATACGAGGATTTACACGTATGAGATAGTGTCATTTGTTATATATATATAGAATGCTTTAGAGAAGGGAAAGAGGACATTCACTTAGAATATGGGATTGATTAGAAACTTCTTGTATAAGCATATTGATACCCGGATTGTTTCACGCGTAAAAAATACAAAACTAACATATCACAAGTATAGTACCTTAGTTTTATCACCTCATCAGTTGATCCGTTACATATTTTCACAAAAACTACTTGTAAAATATAATAACTAAACTACTTTTTAAGTTATCATCATGTAGCAAAGACAACCACTAAAAAAGTGGTTTGAATCAGTTAGAAGCCTAAAGAACTAACACTTACTTATATTTGAAGGTAATTTAATGGGCCGTTAATTATATACATGAACATTAAAATAGGTAAGTTTGTCCAAATTGTATATTATAATTTCAAGCAATATATTAAGACTTTAAGTATGTGAGATGAGTGCATGTCATCTAGTTTAAATCCAGTAATTATTTATTGTCCATTTTTTCCGCTCTCTTAAGATCTTGATATTTCATAAAGTCACCACGAAAGAACTCAAAATAGCAAAATCTACATCAAATAAAAATGCTGTATTATCTTTATTATAAAACCGTTTTTTCCATAAATGTTACAGTATATAGTTTAATATACAATAATGTCTATGTTACTTGTTGGCTAAGGAATCATAAATAGCAAGCAGGTGAGTGATCTAGTGAATACGTATCGGTTGTTGAGATCGACTTCTTCTTTTTAATGCATGGGCATGCATGAAAATGAAAATGAATGTTCACTACTTGACTCTTTGTCTTTTTTCCTTATTTTGTTGTTTTCTTAACAAGATGGTGATGCACTTACTTGATTCATGTGGTTCATGTTCAATGATATTCATTGATTTTGTCAATAACGTATACGTGGTTCATGTGGTAACGATCTCATTGGTTTTGTCAATAAAGTATACGAGTGAAGACAAAAGGTTTAACAGAATCAGTGAATTAATAAAGATATATAAAACGAACTAGAAATAATCTTCTCAAAGTAGATATGGTTTTTGGAATTGAAACGAAGGTGCTTTTGTGAAGTACGTTATAATAGTGCTTGTAATATTTCAGAAATTAACTTTGTATAATAATGAAGTGGTAAGTAATGTATACCAACCTTACTTAATAAAGTAAAGTCAATGGTTTATTTCTTTTTCCCTTTCAAGATTTTAGGTGATATTAAATTCATAATATTTTAATATTAAATGACAAAAATACTCATTATTATATATACTAAAAGGGGGAACGTTCACTGTAGCAGCTACAGTGCTTGCTACAGTGGACGAAACAGTGATTTGTGTGAGTGTCGGGCACTGTAGCATTTTTTTACTGTAGCAACAGTTTTTTTTTTTTTTTTTTTTTTTTTTTTTTTTTTTTTTTTTTGTAATATTTGGAAAAAAAAGATATTTTGATTATTAAAAATTTTCATTTTTTTTTGTAATATTTGGAAAAAAAATGATATTTTGATTATTAAAAATTTTCATGAGAATACATTTTTGATAAGATTTGAAAAATCCATTAACAAAATTCATTTAAATTGCCACACTGGAAGCAAGAATAGTCTTTTGCAATTTAGTTCCTAAGCCCTAAGGTGTAAAAAAAAAATAAATAAATAAATAGCACGGCATTTCCGCAGCAACGCGCGGGTTCCTCCGCTCGTTTTTACTAATATACTTCATCAAATACTTAGATTTAAAAAAAAAAAAAAAAAAAAAAAAAAATCCGAAATATTGACAAAATTCACAAGTTTTGTGAGAGGTTACGAATTATTTTAAAAAAAAATCGCAAGGTTTCTTGCTAGTTTTCATAAAATTCGCAAGGTTAAACCTTACAAAATTTTGAAAATTTCTCAATTTACTTTCGGTTTTTACGCTTAGCTAAAAAATATCAAATTTGTAGATCTCTCTTTTGACTAGAAAGTATCTTTCACCGTCAATCGTCACAATTTCGTAATACTACTAACTACCATTTTCTTATAACTGTTGCATCGAGATGCACAGGTACTCTACCATATTTATATGAAACTATGTGCGAAAAGTTGTTACCTAAAATTCTCGCCATACATAAAGTTATTATCACGAAAAACATATAATCAAATAATATTATTGCTAAAAGTTTTGATTACAGAGTACCCGCCGTTGCAACACGCGTGTACCCTCCTAGTATATAATAAACTATGTTTAAAAAAGAAATGAAATTTGCAAAACAGACATCTAAGATGACACTTATTTCTAACTTGACTCAACTTTGTGACATATTGCTAAAACTAAGACTTTTTTTTCTTGAAATGACAAAATTGTATCCACTTTAACCGCAAATAATCACTTGTGCCATTTTGCTTCAGAAAATAATCTCTTTCATGCAAGTTACACAATCATCATCTTTCGATCTCATGTATATGTAAAATTGTGGAAAACTAGAATGGGTGGTTGAATAGTTTTGCGTCTTTTTCGTTTAATAAGAGTTTGTTTTTCAAAGAATTGATGGTAATTGTAAAAACCTTTGAAGCTAAAGTATAGATACAAACTAATTCACATATATCACATATACACTACTTATTTAAAGTGTTGAATAGAAATTATAATTTCATATATCTCATTTAATTATAAGTTTGTACTAATATAGATATATGTGTCTTAGTAATTGTATATACTTATATTTTACTAATGTATAATTAATGTTTTAAATGGAACCTAGTTTGATCTTTATGTGAAATCAATATATGCACTACACACAATATTAACAATATATGGAAAGCTAGTAAGTAAGCAAGCAAAGAGTAAGAGATGGAAAGATCAAACCGAGAGACAAAGGATTTATAGTGGTTCGGCTACAAGGACACCTTCCTTGCCCTACTCCACTCCCCGAGCACCGAACTCGAGAGTTTTCTTCACTAAATCAATAACCTCCCTTATGGCGGAGAAAACCGTACACACCAAAAGCTTACACCAATTTACGACACAAAGCAAGATGTCGAGTTCTAATCGTAGCTAGAACCAATCTCACACCATATATCACACCACGTCTTCTTCACACCTTTACACTTCTTCTATACTATTTCACACCACAAGTATCTTCACACCTTCACAAATACTTCACAACTTCAATGTATTGCAACTTCACAACTTCAAGGCACTAGTGTCTTCACAACTTCAAGTCACTAATGTCTTCACACCTTCAAGCCACTAGTGTCTTCACACCTTCAAGCCACTAATGTCTTCACAACTTCAATCTACTAATGTCTTCACACCTTCAAGCCACTAATGTCTTCACAACTTCAATCTACTAATGTCTTCTAGTCTTCTTCACTTGGAACCCTTAATTTCTTCACTACAAGTCCCTATTGCTACAATCTCCTATCACCACTACTATCTAACACTTCTTCTTCACTTCAAGTTCCACTTCACACTTACAATAATTCTAGATTCTTCAACTAAATCTAGCTAACTAATACATACACCTTATTCACCAAAGTATGAAAGATCAACAAGATGAAACAAACAAATAACTTTGATAGCAAGATGATACTAAGTTGTAATACTTCTAGTAGAAGTATTCTTCTCTTTGCACTTGAGTGTTGAGGCTTGAATCACTTTGAAACAAAGATCAAAGTATATAAGATCAAAGGATTTTTAGAGGATGGAGAAGGATGTTTAGATCAGAAAGTTTTTAGTGCAAAAAGGTGAGAAAAATATGTGGAATGATCCAATATTTATAGAGCCAGAAAATACTATTCTGGAGCGTGCCGGTCCCCTTAATTAATGGCCGGTCCCCTTAATGATTAAGGGGGCGCCTAGTAAAATTAAGGGGGCCGCCCTCCTGAACGTTGAAAAAGTTTTTCTGGATAAAATTTGCCCTTTTTGGTTGGAAATTTGAAATCATATCTTTGTGGTTTAATATAGCTATTCAAAAAATGATTTACAAATATATATAAAATGTTAAAAACATTTTATAAAATGTTATGTCTTAAGACAAGATTTCATTTGATCTTATAATGCATTAATCACTTTGTTTATTCATACCTTAAGTGATTAAATGATGAAGGTGAGTATTTACTACTAAATACTTGTTTACGTCATAACCTTTGGTTTGATGAGTTTTCGTTTTGTGATTATCAAAACTTAGAGATATCGAAAGATATGAATAATGTTTTTAGTCAATTATTTATATCAACAATCTTCCCCTTTTTGATGATTACAAAACCTAAACTCATTAAATCCAAAAATTAATTTTTAGACAAGTATTTAGTGAGTTTATATTCACTTCTCCCCCTTTTTGTAGAATCAAAAAGGTTTAAGCCGATAAGGTAAAGGCTCCCCCTTGATGTATGCTCCCCCTCGTTTGAGGGCACCAAGGGTTCGAGTTATGGAATTCTTGCAAGAAAAATGTTAGAAGCACAAGCATAGCAAAAGCAAACACATATATTATAATACCAACAAGTAATAAGCATGGCAAAAGATAATACGAAATACATATTAAGTCATTCATTGATAGAAAATGATTATGTCAACCCATAATCATTGTTACAAAAGCCATAACTATAGAATACTAAGACTAAGTATAGCATCCTATTGTGCTAACAAGGAGTGTCACCAAACTTTCTTGAATCCCAAAATGGTTGAAAGGTTTTATTTGAAAATGAGAAACATAAGCATATAAAATGCTTGGTGGTTTAGTGGAGATAAACTTTTGGTTTCACGTATGTTGGTGAGTTTGGAGATGTGGTACTTGTAGGTGGTGGGCTAGAGATAGGGTTTGTTGATTGATGGTTTTGATGTTGTTCAAGTGATGATGTTTGTTGAGATCTTGTAAGAAGATACTCAATCCAAGTCAAGTGCTCATTCAAGGCAATGGTTTGTTGTTGAAGGAAGATGCAACAAGGGCAATTGTTGACATGCTTCTCAACTTGGTTGATGTTGTGTGGTGATGATGGTGAGCTTGATTGGGTTGGATCCAAATTGCGTTGTGCAAGATGTAATGCTAGAAGAGCACTAAGCTCATGAGCCTCTTTTAGCTCCTCAACGAACTTCAAGTGTTCGGAGGAAGGTGATGATGGTGGAACATGATGGTTTTCTTGGGTGAAGGTTTGAACATGCAACATAGGAATGGCATGTGAGGTTGTAGGATGTGGTGGTGGTACTCTTGGTGGTGGAGACATGGTTGAGCTTGGGTAGTCATGAAAACATGAAATGGGTGGAAGAGGTTCTCTAAGAGTGAGTGGTGTTTTTGTTGAATGAGCAACATGTGAAGTATTGATTGAGAAATTGGGATTATTGTTTTGGGATTGAGCATGCTCATCATAAGAAGAAGCATGAATGAGGGAATGAGTGGGTGATAGGTTGTGAGATGAATCATTTTTGTGGGTTTGAGGTTTAGTAGTTGGTTGACTTGGAACAACATCACTTGAGTTATGACAAGAATCAAGTTTCCTCCTCCAAATGGGTTTAATAGAGATCCTTGCGGTTCTTGAAATCTTAGGTTTTTGGTTGTTGGGAGATGACATGTTGGGTGTGATGGCATTAATGATGGGAAAAGGGTATTTATAGTGTATGAGAAATGTGGTTTAGGAAGGCAAATTTTGAGGGATAGCATGGGACAAAATATGTTTGTAAATTTTGGGAAGTATAGGCTGAAATGGGTTAAAAAGTGATAAAGAAAACAGTATCCTCGACCATCAGATGGCCGGTCCCATTAATTAGGGGCCGGTCCCCTTAATCATTAAGGGGGCCGCCTTATATAATTAAAGGGGCCGCCCATCTGGTGAATTCCAGAATGCCAGAAATGGGTTTTTGACAGAAAATTTTCAGAAAGGTTG
The DNA here is from genome assembly GCA_030686995.1 of Artemisia argyi. Lineage (NCBI taxonomy): Eukaryota > Viridiplantae > Streptophyta > Magnoliopsida > Asterales > Asteraceae > Artemisia > Artemisia argyi. Next base: position 12,593,460 of record CM060686.1, on the reverse strand, counting down.
TGTTTAGGGGTTTGGATTCAAGCAAGTTCAATTCTTTGAAGCAATATAAGACATGCTATTCATGAATGTAGAGAGTGATATAGAAACAATTAAATTAGATAATTAGTTTCTAATGATCATGCTATCTATTAATTTATCAATATAGATATGCAACTAAGGAGGCAACAAGGCAAGTTAGTTAAATGTGTAACTATTATGAAAATGATAATATGTAGTTTAGTGCAAACATATTGATGAAAGTTAACAAGTAACAAGCAGAAGGATACAAGTAATAAGTAGTCTAGTGCAAACAATTTTCATCAATTCTTTAGAAACAATATAGGATATACTAATCATGTATCTAGAGAATGTGATAGAAACAAGTTAAGTAGGCAAGTAATTTCCAATTTTCATGCAATCTAGTTATTGGCCAATTACGTTGTACAACTAAGGAAGCAATAAAACATGCTGACCATATATTGGCTAATTTGAACATAATAATTAGTGCCTACAAGAAACAAATTGGAAGTAATGATTGTATGGACTTTAGGATTTGTTACAAACAAGATCCATATAGGCCAACCAAGATTCACATGCAATGATTTGATTAAGTAGTGAATGTCATTTTATAGAAGTGTATGACATATGTGAGATAATCAAATATAGTTTTAAGAAAACGTTTTTAGTTTTATTCAACAATGCTTCAAAATAGATTCAAGTGCGTATTAGAGTAAAACAATTGAGCCTTGCTACATATCATGTTTGAGAAAAATAATCAAATCTTGATTTTGGTTAAAATCAAGTTATGGTAGCTTAAGGTTAAAAAAAATGTTGTTTAAAGTAGGATGAAATGGATATTTGAAAGATTATTTTTTGATTTCAAAAATCCCAAGTAAAGAATTTCAAGAAGGATCATATCATATTTAAGAAAAACGGTTAATCCCATTGTTGCATATAATAATCTTTAAAGGCAACAAAAGACATAGATGAGTAATGGAGAATTCTAAGGATCTTAATGCAGTAAGATTATGAGGGACACGGCTAATTATCTATGGATGCAAGATTAACATACACACACACACACACACACACACACACACACACACACATATATATATATATATATATATATATATATATATATATATATATATATATATATATATATATATATATATATATATATATATATATATATATACACACACACAATACATCATAGAGTTAAAGTGCTAACTAGTCTTAATTTTAGCATATCAATTAATACAACGAAAAATGGTCATTTAGCCTACAAGATAAGCATTCGACTATTGATCATAGGTAACATTCAACAGAAATGATGAATAAGAGAAATAACAAGCTTAATTACATGTATACATATATTAGTGTTAATGACAGGTGAACAGGGCAACTTATAAATTTGATCATACTAATATACTAATCATGGCATACTTTGATATAATATGACATTTACAAGATTATGAAAAGAAAACTTACCTTAGGTCCAGCTTTCCTTTAAGAGTGGGCATAGGAGCAATAGAAGACGTCTTAAAAGTTTGCCCAAAGCATGTAGAAGTAGCAAAGACGAATCCCAACGCAATAGAGATCAAGAAAGGTAAAACAAGAATTCTTTGTCATGAGGTAGTAACGAACACACCATAAAGTCAATGCTCCAAGAGTGAAGAGTAAATCGCCAAAACCATGGATGACCGCAACAAAGTCATAAACAACACATGTGTAGAATGTGAAACAGAATAACGGGAACCAATGGTCATCAAATGAAAGAGAGCGAGGAGAGCGATTCAAAAAGTAGTAAACCCTTCGTTCGTTAATTACCTAAACATGACAAAGAGCTTGGTACCCAGATTCTCATGGGTCCGAGTTGATTAGTAGAGAACATCCAATGCATTTAAATGCACATGATGAGGATGTCGTCAAGAAGTACAAGAATTTATCATTTGTTTGTTTAAACAAACAAACAATAACTTTCTTGACTAGATAAATAATCAATGGATGTAAATAATAATAGTTCTAAATTTCTCCACCATATTTAACAAATTTTATTTGTTTTGATGTATTTGTTAAATAATCATCTGCAGTAAATCCTAAACCGGATTTATCATAAAATGACTTTTGAATGTTAAGTAGATATTTTAAAGATTTAGAACTATTTTCAAATTTAGCCAATATTTTTGCTTTTTCCCTTTCCATTTTAATTTCATGTTTGTAGTCTTGACAATTTTTACATTCAAGATCAATTTCAATATTACTTTCAAGTCTAGACATTTTATCTTCTAAAATTATTTCTTTTTCAAAGGTATTTTCAATGGATGGTGAAGATTCATTTTTAAAAACAACTTTTGATTCAATGTTGCAAAAGTGTTTGAAGTTGTTTTCTAGTTTTGAAAATTCTAATATAAATTGATCATAGCAAAAATGTTTGGTTTTGGATTGTACCTTATTTGTAGTTGTACAATCTTCACATGCTCTACGGTGATCAATCCTATTATTCATGTCGCTCCATGTTTTGTTTATAGTATTGCTTGGATCTTGGAGCATGCAATCCTTGCCGTCACTACTTGTATTTGCATTAGTAAGAAAATTCATGTAAGCCATATCTACGTCATCTTCATCGTCCTTGTTGCACCATGATTTATTGACATTTTTTCTTCGGATTTGACACATGTGTTCTTCATTATTGGTACCTTCAATGACCATATTTGAACTAGTAGTACATGTGTTTATTTCAACTAGATATTTATCTATTAAATTTTCTAGAGTAACTATTTCATGTGCAATATCAAGCTTATCATCTTTGGTTTTACATTTCTCTTGGTGAAATTTTAAGAGACATTTCCAAATATCATTTGCCGTTTTATAAGGAAATAGTCTTTCATATTCAACTCCTGGTAGAGTTTTGAAAATAAGTAATTTGGCTTTAGTGTTTTTATCAAATTTGGTTTGAAGGTTATTATATTGATTTTCAAAATCTATTTTGGTTGGTTTAAGATCACCAATTGAAATGATATGCCAAAGATTAAGATCTATTGATTTCACATAATTTTCAAATTTGTTTTTCCATTCAAGAAAATGATCATTTTCAAATAATGGCGGTTTTTGCGTAAATTCCCTTTCTAGATATTTTTCGAATTCCATAGATCGTTACAAGTTTTAAAATACAATATATTTTAAAAATCTTGCTAGACGTGGCTTCTGATACCAATTGTGGAAACCTAGAATGGGTGGTTGAATAGTTTTGCGTCTTTTTCGTTTAATAAGAGTTTGCTTTTCAAAGAATTGATGGTAATCGTAAACACCTTTGAAGCTAAAGTATAGATACAAACTAATTCACATATATCACATATATACTACTTATTTAAAGTGTTGAATAGAAATTATAATTTCATATATCTCACTTAATTACAAGTTTGTACTAATATAGATATATGTATCTTAGTAATTGTATATACTTATATTTTACTAATGTATAATTAATGTTTTAAATGGAACCTAGTTTGATCTTTATGTGAAATCAATATATGCACTACACACAATATTAACAATATATGGAAAGCTAGTAAGTAAGCAAGCAAAGAGTAAGAGATGAAAATATCAAACCGAGAGACAAAGGATTTATAGTGGTTCGGCTACAAGGGCACCTTCCTTGCCCTACTCCACTCCCCGAGCACCTAACTCGAGAGTTTTCTTCACTAAATCAATAACCTCCCTTATGGCGGAGAAAACCGTACACACCAAAAGCTTACACCAATTTACGACACAAAGCAAGATGTCGAGTTCTAATCGTAGCTAGAACCAATCTCACACCATATATCACACCACGTCTTCTTCACACCTTTACACTTCTTCTATACTATTTCACACCACAAGTATCTTCACACCTTCACAAATACTTCACAACTTCAATGTATTGCAACTTCACAACTTCAAGGCACTAGTGTCTTCACAACTTCAAGTCACTAATGTCTTCACACCTTCAAGCCACTAATGTCTTCACACCTTCAAGCCACTAATATCTTCACAACTTCAATCTACTAATGTCTTCACACCTTCAAGCCACTAATGTCTTCACAACTTCAATCTACTAATGTCTTCTAGTCTTCTTCACTTGGAACCCTTAATTTCTTCACTACAAGTCCCTATTGCTACAATCTCCTATCACCACTACTATCTAATACTTCTTCTTCACTTCAAGTTCCACTTCACACTTACAATAATTCTAGATTCTTCAACTAAATCTAGCTAACTAATACATACACCTTATTCACCAAAGTATGAAAGATCAACAAGATGAAACAAACAAATAACTTAGATAGCAAGATGATACTAAGTTGTAATACTTCTAGTAGAAGTATTCTTCTCTTTGCACTTGAGTGTTGAGGCTTGAATCACTTTGAAACAAAGATCAAAGTATATAAGATCAAAGAATTTTTAGAAGATGGAGAAGGATGTTTAGATCAGAAAGTTTTTAGTGCAAAAAGGTGAGAAAAATATGTGGAATGATCCAATATTTATAGGGCCAGAAAATACTATTCTGGAGCGTGCCGGTCCCCTTAATTAATGGCCGGTCCCCTTAATGATTAAGGGGGCCGCCTAGTAAAATTAAGAGGGCCGCCCTCTTGAACGTTGAAAAAGTTTTTCTGGATAAAATTTGCCCTTTTTGTTTGGAAATTTGAAATCATATCTTTGTGGTTTAATATAGCTATTCCAAAAATGATTTACAAATATATATAAAATGTTAAAAACATTTTATAAAATGTTATGTCTTAAGACAAGATTTCCTTTGATCTTATAATGCATTAATCACTTTGTTTATTCATACCTTAAGGGATTAAATGATGAAGGTGGGTATTTACTACTAAATACTTGTTTACGTCATAACCTTTGGTTTGATGAGTTTTCGTTTTGTGATTATCAAAACTTAGAGATATCGAAAGATATGAATAATGTTTTTAGTCAATTATTTATATCAACAAAAATTATTAAGTTTTTCATCAAACAAATTATATCAATAAACGTATTTTTTGATCCTTTTTAATTTGATATCTATTTTGTTAAAGTTATTTTTTTTACAATGTGTTGTCTTGCATTTAGAAATATGGTGTTTAATGTTTTGTTTTAGGTTATAAGAACAGTAGTTTATGCATTGAGATTGGTTACATAATGTAGGTTAATGTTTTGTGTGTTTTTTTTTGCTGATTTTTTTACGGTTTGCCCATTTGCTTGTTTTAATTGCGGTTTTTTGTTTGTGTTTTTTTTTACAGAACTATAGGGGATAAATCAATTTCCGTATTTTTGTCTTATGGATGCAATACAAGACTTTGTTAAGAATGAATGATTGGAAAGTGAAGATAATGTCAACTTGTGGAATAGACTGTTAAATACTAAATAGATTGTATTATTGAATTGTGTTTTTGTAATTACAGCCCATGTATTTATAACAAATACATGGCTTAATAAACAAGCTATGCAAACCCTAAACCTAATGGATCCAAACCCACAATTAGGTTTGGGCCATAACCTAATCGTCTAATACTCTTCCGCAGTTTGAACGGCAGCATTGTGGACGGACAAACTGGAATGAATGTTGAAAGCCGCTTCTTCTTTTCTTCATCTTCTTTTTTTGTTTGTTTCAGCGGAAGCATAATTGTATTTGGCGGCATAGTTGTGTATTGCTTGCGGCATCCTTCTTTGCGTGACGATTGCTTTTATGTCATGGCTTGCTTTGCCTTTAGAAGGGAGTGACAATTTGATGATCAACTTTTGTTGTCAAGAACAATGATCTTCGACAATAAAAACAAATAGATGATAGAAGAAAAAAAAATAGTGGAACTATGGCAACTCAACATTTTTTTTACGGCTAGAGTTTAGGGTGTATAAATAACATACGAAAATAAAATCCTAAAAAAACAATAAAGCGGAAAAAAAAACATGATCCCTCCGGATCACCGAGAACTTTAGGCCTAAATGCTTCATGGAGTATTTGGTAATGGTGGTGTATGGATTTGCTTCTTTCTATACGGGTTAGCATATGGCGTACTTTTGGTCGTGGATGATAATTCAGACCGCATTGGCGTATATCGTGAAATCGATTTTATTTTAAACACAAGATCCTTTGTCCTTTAATGTTGTATCTCTAAACATTATCCCATTTCTTTTGATAACATTTCGGTTCAATGTTTTTTATTTGTGATACGTTCACATGAATGGGTTATGACCTAGTTATGTATGTTTATGATCGTACTTGCTATTTATATTTTGTGATAGACTTAGTATTTGTAATGTACTTTGTTTAACTGTAAGGCACTTAGTATTCGTAATGGACTTAGACGTGAAAAAATTAGTCGATTTTATTTTGAACACAAGAGCCTTTGTCCTTGAATGTTTTATCACTAAACATTATCACTTTTCTTTTGATAACATTTTCGTCCCATATTTTTTATGGGCAATGATATATACATATACAAATTTACTTTGCACACATAGATTTATATGGGTATTTTTTGTCCTTATTCATGATTTGTATGTGTGCAAAGTAAATTTGTATGTGTATATATCATTGCCCATTTTTGATATTGTGATATATTCACATGAATGAGTAACGACCTAGTTATGTATGTTTATGATCGTACTTGATATTTATATTTTGTAATGGTTAATTGGTTACGTATGTTCATGACACACACACAACAGGCTCGTAAGAAATGTGAGAAACCAAATATCTAATTGCCTAAAGCAAGCAAATTTTTCAAAATTTAAATGAAAAATTTTAATGAGGGCGCCCTTTAAATGATGATAAAGACAAGGAGAGAGAAGATTGACGGCTTGAAAATGACTAAAGGCCCGTTTGGTTTGTAGGTGGGTTTAGGATTATAATTTGGATTAGGATTAGGATTTGATTTGATTTGAACTTGGATTTGATTTATATATTATTTATTATATAAATAAGAATAAAATTTAAAACTAGATTTTTTTATTATAAAATTGAAAAGAAAAAATAATTGAATTAGAATGAACGGTTGATATAGAAAAAAGTCTCACAAATAGTGAAAAAGTACATGCCCATATTGTAATCCTGACCTTGTGCCTAGGATTTGTGGACGAGGATTTTTAGCCTTCATCCCCAATTTGGGGGCCCACCTTTACAAACCAAACGATTAAATTCAACCATCATCCCGATCCCACTTGTCAAATACCATAAACCAAACGGGCCCTAAGTCAAGTTTTCAAGCCCAAGAGCATTAAATGGCTAGCAGGCCTGGAAAACAAATATTCCTAACATTAAATGTTCACGACTGTTCGAATGATTGACTCACATGCTGAGCAAGCATGAAAGACCCTCTGAGCTTTGGAAAAACATCTTAGCATTAAAAAATACATTTCAATGACAATATAAGTCCGTCACCATGTTATATGAGTATAATATATTAATGAACTGAGGGGACTTGATAGAGTATGAGAGTTTTAGCCCAATGCTAAAACCCATACTATCATAGCATGCCCAAAAAGCTAAAGACCTAACACAGTGCACCTGGAGAATCAACTCTCTAGCCAAACACTAACCAAGGTCACAACAAGTCTTACCTAGAGAATCAATCTTGAGGCATCAACTTGCATGACGGTTGTCCTCCAGATCGTTATTGTACTATGACCACATGTAGACACCTCATTGGTGTAGAGGTAGTGCCGCGGGCATTTCGTTACGACATGGAGATCATGCCTTGTACGAATATTCTCATAACGTTAAGAGCTAAGAATATCACGCCACGTGTCATTCTTGTCTCCTCCATGTGATGACTCTCACGCGGGTCTCTCTAAACCATTGGATCATATCCACGGGTCTCATACAACCCTAGCCTAAATGCATCCCTATAAGTACACATGCATTTTATGAGAATGACTAAGTTCATCTTCTTTACATTTACACACACTAAACCTTAGTTGTATGTGAGCGTTACCCCGGCTTTAGATAAAGGGATAATGATTTCTAAATGTATCCAACTTGCCACGTTTTACTATATCATGTATGGAACTTTTAATTTTGCTATCTTGGGGTCTAAAGTGCCTAATCTTTGCTAACTTATGTACTAACGGGGTGATTAAGGGATTTGCCGTTGTAACTTGCCATGTTGGCATCCACGTCTGCTTCCAGCTTGGCAAATCCTTTTGTCCTTTTCCCTAACGTTATTATTTCCCCCCAATATAACCCCAAACCCTAACAATTGAATCAGAAACACACATCACAAACACAAATCACAAACACGCACACAAATCACATACACAAACACGAATCACAAACATTGATCATTAAATTACGATTAAATCAAATCAGAGACACAAACACAAATCGAATATGGCTTGTTACGCTCCAGGAACCAAAAGAGTGACACACAGGTACGTTACAACTCATTGTGGATGTGGACTTGCTATGACTGTCAAAACGGCATGGACAAAGGAGAATCCTGGGAAACGATTTATTACTTGTCCCAAGTTTGTAAGTCAGGATTCAATTTGTTAAGCCAATCATGTATTTTTGTTTGTTATTTGTTAACCCAATCCTGGACAAAGTGTTTGTAATAAATGTTGATGAATATTTTTGGTTATAATTTCAGGACAAGACACAAAAGTGTGGGTTCTATGAATTTTTTGATGATGATCTACCTAGTGATTATTATAGGGAGTTGTTGTTTGAAGAGCATCAAAAGGTCAAAAGAGGGCTGCAAAGGAATGAAATGCAAGAGGACATTGATGTTCTAACAATGGAGAAGAATCAATTGGTTCATGAGTTGACCTGCACAAAGTCAAAATTGCAATTGTATGATAGGTTGTTTCTCATCTTGATTGGGATTATAATAATTTTCTGTCTTGTACTTGGAATGAAATTGGGAAGTTGATTTAGGTTCTTTAAGACTAGCAAGTTTAGGTTATAATTGTTGTAATGTATCCATTAGGATTATGTTTTACTTTGACTTTACAAAGTCAAAGTTTTCTAATGCAATGAAAAATTTGCAATTTTGAATGGTATATACTTTTGCAATTGTGTTTCTCATGCTTAATATGTAATGGTAATGAATGGTAATTGCAAGGCATCATATTATAACATTGACTTTAGAAAGTCAGTTTTATTCCAACTTAGCATGTGACACATTTTCCCCTTCCCCTTAGATCATGCTTTTGGGATTTTGGGAGACCAAGTTTTGATACCATGATCCTTACAGAATGTAGGACTTGGAAGGCCTAAAACCTTACCCCTTGCTTTAAATGCATCTTTCTCAGATGGTTCATTGGAAGATGGTTCCTTGGCATGAAATGGAGCTTTTTTCCTCCTAGCATCTTCCTTAGTTAAGCCTGAGCTTACCCATCCTTCAGGAAAATAATTGGCCCATGAATCCATATCTTCTGCAGAAGTTGCATTTGAATCACTTGATGAAATGTATATGATTTCTGCATTCAACAGAAATTACACAGGTAAAACAAAATAAAACATTAATAAAAACTAAAGAAATTGTGCAAAAATAATGAAAGTGCACAACCTTTCTTGCTGGAACTCATGATGTTTCTTTGTATTCTGCAACAGTCAATGTTGTAATGGTGCATTGTATTGGTAAGATATGTGTCCTTTTTATAGGAGTAATATGAATGGTAGGTATGTGGTTCAAGTCTCTAAAAATGGTCAAAGTAACTGACCAAAATTCAAGTCACTTGTCTTTTACAAAAATGGTATATATTCTCTTGTTAAAGTATGTTGTAACTGACCATATTTGCAGATTTGAAAAAAACAGTAAATGCATAGATACTAGCATTGAACCTAACCAAAGTAATCTGTAAATGACCAAAGTAGACAAAGTAATTTACTAACATACTTAATATGACTATCACAGTCATATTTCTGCATTAAAATCAAGAGTTGACTATTGAAAGTCAAATTACAAACACTACATTCATAATTCAGTTAATTGCCAAGATGAAGTACACAAAAGATGGCAATTATAAGTTAATTAGAATCCTAACATACTTAATTCCATACTAGCAAGTTTATGATTGCCAATAAATAGTACACAAAATATGGCAATCTAAAGACATAAAACAACTTAATCCAAATGCATTGCATTCTGCTGAGAGCTTCCTTCACCAGAAACATTTTTTGACAACTTCTTTTGTAGCACTCTCTGACTTGGTACCCTCCTAGGAATCACAAATGCTCTTTGTTGATTTTGTTGGATAGCTTGATTTGGTTGAGTTGGTTGAATGACTTGGCTGGACTGAGTTTGGATAACTTGACTTGCTTCATTTCCATTTGTTTGACTTCCCTGAGTAGGTTGAGTAGAACCACTTCCTTGACCTGCCCTTTGCTCACCAAACCAGTATGCAAACCCCCTGCTTGTTGGCTGATGTTGCCTTAAGGTCCTTCTTGCACCACTAGTTCCACTACTACCAGTTGCAAAATGTACTCCACCCACCTTTCTCAATGCACTTTGATGTTGTGGAGTTTGCATTCCTGGGATATCAGATCCCCTAACATCATTGGCAACACTGCCACCACTTCCACTACCACTTAATCCTGTTTGAGACACATTTGGAGCACTAGGTGCTTGGACAGATTCAGTAGGAGTGTCAACATGGTCAGTAACAGTGGATGCATTCTTACTTGGCCTACCAACCTTCTTTTTTGGCTTAACAGGTTTTTCTGCAGCAGCTTCCTTACAACCCTTTTTATTATGCCCTACCTTAAAACAATTTTGACAAGTCATTTGCACTCCAACCTTTGACACCCTTGTAGAGCTTCCACCTTCACCTTTTGACCTTATTCTTTTCTTTCTTGGCCTTCCTGGCATTTTCTTTGCCTTTGGAGGCAAAACTTTGGAGTATTCACTTTGGTCAGGCCAAAAGTCAATACCACCAACTGGGCTAAGATAATTGTGGTAAGTTGCATAGTATAGTTCCTTCCTAAACCAATTTGGAACATAATCTTCTGGCTGCTTCTTGATCTTGTAAATAGCAGATGTACCATGTACATGGCAAGCCAGATAACTCCCACATTCTGCAAGAACATGACCTCTCATCCACTTTTACTTTGAATGAGTAACTACCATTCCTAACTTCAAAATTATTTCCCCCTGCTGGTATAACATGCCAAAACCTGTACAGATTACAACAATAAGTATTATCCACATAATCACTATTTGCTTTCCTAGTTTTGTGCCCTATTTGCTTTCCTAGTTCTGTGCTCAATTAGTTCTTCTTCACAAGCACTCAAATAGTCAACAGACTTTTCTGAATAATCACTATCATCACTGTCACTATCTTCTAGCATACCATTATCCACATAATCACTATCATCAGAATCACTAGCAATTGTAGATGCATTTGTTGTTGCCACAGCTATATCAGTATCACAACTAGCAATTGCCTTACCCTTATCACAAACACTGGCCAAACCCTTACCCTTATCACTTTGACTTGACATACCAGTAACCTTATTACTAGCACTAACAATGCCTACATCTTCTTCAGCCTCTTGCTCAGCCCAACACACCATTTCTTCTTCACTAAATTCATTACAATATCTTTTCTTGTCAAATGCTCTATAATCAGAGGTAGGTGTACCAGGGTCAGGCATAGCTAAGTACTTGGTAAAGTCAATGTTGGTATGGTCTACATACACTTCTAATTTCCCAAACAACCTGGATAGATCATACATCCTATTGCATTCCCAATCACAATCTAATTTCACTAAACCCTTATCCAACTCACTATGTGGCATTTTATAGTAAAGACCAAATATTTGTGCACACTCAGTATACCTTTTCACATGTTCTGTCAATTCCTTAAGTGAAAGCCTAGCAATAAACGCGTGCAAAATAACTCCATCCTCATACCTTAAAGGGTCTTCCTTGAAAATGCCATCATTCCATACATCTAACTCAATACCATTGGGTCCAGAAATCATTCTGGCAAAGCCACAAAATCAAATTAGGGTTAGTAAAACAATTAATCATAACAGTATTTAGGGTTTCTTGAAATTGGTAAATCAATCAAATTAACTAATTGTTAGAATAAGTTTACATACCTTAGAGACGAATCAGAAGACATAAAACAATCGTTGATTAAAGCATTAGTCGTTGGTTAGGGTTTGGTGGATTTGGTAAAGTATGTGTGTGATCGTATCTGTGGATTTGGTAAAGTGGGTTTGGTGGATAAATAAATAAAATGTTTTTATTATAAAAAATTGTAATATAACGGAAAACGGGTCAACATAACGGTATTTTTAAAGAAACAAACGGAGTCAACAAGATCCCCCTTGCCAACTCAGCTAATCTCTTTGCCATGTCGGATGAGTACATAAGTTAGCAAAGATTAGGCACTTTAGACCCCAAGATAGCAAAATTAAAAGTTCCATACATGATATAGTAAAACGTGGCAAGTTGGATATATTTAGAAATCATTATCCCTTAGATAAACACTCTTATCTCGACGTTCTTACCACTCGAGGGAAATCGAACATACGACTAGCCGTAATCCTTGCTTTACGTACTATACGTACATCTACAAACTAGAAAGGCAATAGTAGATCACTTTAACAGTTGTACTCTTAATTTGTTCATGGCTTGTCTGACGACTTATTACCTGGTAAATCATAGATATTTCAGAAGTTGGTTACGTACTAGTTTATAGTTACGACATATTTATTAACTAATGTATCAAACAATACCTCGATAAATCCCCAATGTTGATACAAGTCTCTGAAGATACAATAAAAAGTTTCTAACGCCATATATGTTGAATGATGAAAAAGAAGAAGAAACAAAACACATGAATACATATATACATGGATGTATGAAAATAAACTAGTTATATGCAACAAATGTACAGTTCCAAAAAGCTTTAAGGGTATGTGTGCATACGGCGTAGGCTAGCTGCTCAAGAAAGTTAAATTCTTTCCAGTTGGATATTAATCTCCATTGTTGTTCAGTAAGCCTGAAGGAAGTAGAACGGTGGAAACAACTCTTGCTCAGTAGGGGAATTATCTTCACTCACCTTTCCGACATTAAGAAGCTTGCGCTCAATTCTCCAATGGCTGCTAGTTGAAAGATCCATCTGAGAGTTGCAATTTCATACGTGTCCTTGCAGAGCTCTCAAATCCTGCAATGTCTGCTGATTCTTGCGGTATTTATCGAATGCAAGTTGTTGTATACTCACGCTGGATCTGTCCATTAATTGACTTGATTTTTCTCACCAGTTTAGTAGTGGGTTTGAATCATAGAGCCAGTAGCCAGTGCATGGGTTGAAATCACGTTTCATCCAACGGAAAAAGATATCTGGATCATTGTCCATGATCGTGTTTAAAGACCATCAAGGACAACAGGCTATGCTAGGCACAAACTCAAGAAATTCAATTGGTTTGTAGGGGGTGTGGAGACACCGACTAAGGTACCAAAAAACATTGTGTTAATATTTTGGCTTGAGAAACGTAGAAAAGCCCTTTTGCAATAGAATGAACTTTGAAGTATGGGCGACCTGTGCGCCAAGGTTCCTTGGTTTCGTTGGATCGGGTCAGGATTTTTCCTTTCATTTTGCAAGCAAATGTTTCTTTAAACACAACCCACCGATCACAAAGGAGTGGCCAAAAATTGAAAGTCGGGGTTTTCAAGGAGTTCAGTAGTGGGTTTTATGTTTGAAAAGTCTTTCTCGTTGATTGATTTGCTAATTTCCTCAACTGGAAAGGCCATGCTGCAATTAGGAATAATAAGGATCATTAACACTTCTTGAACATAATTGTTAATCTTTTGTTCAAAAAATAAACATAAATTCTATACGGAAATATACCCAGAATTGTCATCCAGCAAATAGGAGTCACTATCGGGATCGTTGGATTCTTCTGACATTAGAACTTTAAATTTGGAAATGACCTATACAAAGATGAGGACGTGAAGAAAGATTATAAGAAAAAAGGTGAAAAGCGGATCCGAAACATTTAAATAGCGGTGGAAATTTCAACCCATTAACTTAATATAGATCAACATGGGTTATGGTTTATCCCTAAACGGGTATAATTGTTGAAACGGGTTCTCAGTTTACCAAAGTGAAATTCTAGTGTTCTAAATATTTTTTATTTTCGAAAGTTAGATTAAAAAAAAAAGTTTTTGTAATCATATTCAGCACGCTCACTACCGAGCCAATATGTTATAACCTGCACTAAAAACAACCGTTTTCGACCCAAGCCTATTTTCACCCATTATATGACCCAGCCCATTTTGGCACCTCTAATCTAGTTTTATCCTTACTTCAGGGGAGACACTATCTGTGTCGTCATTGTCATCTGAGTAGAAGGTGCAGAGTTTGTAAAGTTGATGAATACTTAGAACCTGAAACATAAGTAATTGGTTAAGTTAGACAAGGGGCGTGTATCATATTGATGTAAGCATACACAAGGGAGACTTACCGGACAGAGTTTAGTTGTGAGTTCATCATATGAAATTTTAGACTTCTGTTCTATAACCTGAACAAACGTGAAGAGTGAATAAAAATAATCAGTCAAAGTAATATTGTTCAAAGTATAGATAATTCAGAACTTTGATTGGAATTGTAATCAGAAATTGGAAAGAAATAAAAAATAAAAATCTATTTTAGTACATACCAGAAAACCGACTGCCTGCCTTACACGATCAAGTTCATCTGATGATGAGTCTGCATACTGATTCAATGAGTGGTTAGACCTACTAATATTGACTTAAAGCAAATAAAAAAGGTGTAATATCTACCCATTTACATATAAACGGGTCGATTTGATTATTTTTAATCTCGCATGGGTCAAATATAAAACTTTAGCTAAAAAGGAACAGGTCAAATTGTCCCAACAGGTCAAATACATTGAAAGTCGCCTGCATTTACTCTTAGTGTTTACATGTCAACCCAGCGTGTTTCAACGTGTAGTAAAGGCATATTAGATGAGTACCTCTGTCGTGGCCTTAGAACACCAATCCTTGAGTTTAGCTAATCCTGCTTTCACATACTCCCCGTTTGCAAATGTACAACACTCTTTATGTAGTAGCACACTGAGGTTGCCAATAGAAATAATGAAATGAGATAACTAATTTGACGGGCTTGACTATCTATCTATAAGGATATTTGCTACCTGTTGAAAATCTGTACATCAATGAAGGAGAAAACTTGAAAAAATATCTTTTGAATAATTACGGATGGCACCTGAAAGAAATATGCATCAACGATCAAACCAGGAGCAAGTGAGAGTTTTTGTCACAAACCTTATTGTGAAAGAAAAATCACTTACATATAATTCTTTTAATGTATCGAGCAGTTCATTTAAGCGTTCAATGATGCTATCCCAGTACTCAACTGGAAAAGATTTACCATCTGATACTATTGGCGCCTAAATTTTATGAAAATGCATTATAATCTCCAAAAAAGAGCTCTTTACTAGTGAAAACAATATGGTGATCACGATCAAATAGAGAAAATATGGTACCTGGATACAAGAGGCGAGAAGATGGGACAAATCCTTTTTCAAGTTGTTACGGATAAATCCGTATAATTTTTCAACATAAGCAGCAAGTTGCTTCTTGAAAAGCAAAGCTGGGTACTTGACCTCCACATGTTGCACTATACTAATGATGGAAGCTGCTCGAAATCCCTACAGATGATACTTGTTTCAATTAGATGCTTCGCAATCCTATCAAATCGGTGTCTGCCACTAATTCAGGTTATGATTTATCTCTAATGTGTCAAACAGGAAAAATATTTGCTATAGAAGTAAAAGGGTCAAATGGGTTGAAAGTAGCCAAAGTGCGTTTTTAAGGCATAAAATTGTCCCAAATGATTTTAATTGAAAAATTAGATTATCATTAAACAATGTTAACTTTTGTGATATATTATAAATATAATGGACAAATAGCGTTTTGGGTCAAACTAGCCTGACTCATACCATGATTACCCGTTTTGACCCGTTGCCCAACCAACTGCATCTACTATTACCCTTGTTTTCTAATATGCAGGACAAAATGGGTTCGTAATTAGGAAAATAGAGTACTTGAGTCATCCTTCCAAATATTGATGTCGGCTGCTGCGTTTTGGGAGGGCTTGGACTTAAACTCCTCTGAATCAAAAACAGCAATGTCGATGTGACACAGAGCCAATAAGTCATATGTTTAATGTCTTCCTTTTTCTGAAAATACGCAATACAGAAAACACTAAACTCGATTCACTTTCCTCTTAATTATAAATAGTAAAATGCAGCATCATTAATGTCAAATTTGAACATCTGACCTCTATTGCAGAACCCATCATCTGGATAATACGATCAAATATGGTGGTTATATCTGCTTCCAAAGCTTTGCTGTGCAAAATACTTTTGTATATAACGTATGTGGCAACCGGCTTCCCTTGAGAAAACCCAAGATCTTCTGTAGCAGCTTTCATAAGAGTATCAACCAATTCCTATACCAAAGATATAAAGATACATATCAAAACAGTAGGTTCCCTTGTGTTTTCATGTATATAAATCGTTCTTTAACAAAAGCAATAAAAATACTATCTATATTACAGACGATAAAGTAAAATATGAAGTATAAATAAATGGAAAAAAAAGAAAAAAAAAAAAGAAAAAAAAGAAAAAGAAAAGAAAAGAGAGATTTTGATAAGAAACATACACGCTCCCTTCCTAGAGTGGATTGCGTCAAGTTGCTGTCAAATTCCTTTGAAGGGGTGCCATCTTTTCGTTCCTGCAGATTAAAAGCTCTTCTTTAGAGCAAAAAAGGAAAAACAAAAATATGTGGAAAAGCTATAAAGGTTAGATTTGATAGTAGGAGTGCTGTGCACCCTAACACATTAGGATTTAAATAAAACCATGCATTTTTAGATTAAGTTCTCAAAAAGGCACAAATCAGTAAAATAGCAACATGCTTTTTCCTCTTTCTGTTTATGGACGAACCTTTTTTGATGCTCTAAAGCAACCTACTTTACAAAGACTCATGTTTATAGCAATAAGTTACTGGTTGTGCTCTTGACTCGTAATTAGTTTTGAATTATTATAGTATTTTCTACGTGGCTGCTGATGTGGCAATGCCATGAATTTTCAAATTTTTAATACTTATTCTGTTTGCATCAAGGCTGTTGACCCTTAGATATATGAGTGAAAACTAAGAATAGTGGTTTAGAATTATAGTTAGCAGTTTCGACATCACCTTTTGTCTCAGCATTTGGTCCTCGGCTTCCATGTCAGCAATCTTTTCTTGAAGACTAAAGAAGTACAGCAAAAAGGAAGCCACTTTTTCAGCTTCAAATAGTAATATCATAAATTTTTCGTAAAAAGAAGGCTAGAAAACTGGAAGCATATTTAAAAAATTCATCAGACAACCTTTGCATGTCAAGCTTCAAGTCAATTATCTTAGATTCTGCATCCATAGCCTCCTTCAACCTATCTTCACTCAATTTACTGGTCTCTTCAAATTTCTTTTGTATTTCACTATTTTCCTGTTCTAATGAACTAACCGTGTCCTACAAATATTCCAAAACCATGAAATACAGCAAATTAGACCAACACTCCCTTTCCTAAGTCTAAATAATATAACCCAAATGACCCGTTTTTGTAAACGTTTGACGGCAGGTGTTTCCAAAATTTCCCGTATTAATCCGAACCCATTTTGTGATTGGCCCCAAACTGCCATTTTTCCACCTCTAGTTATAGTCATCAAAGCCAGATTATAGGTACAAAAATTTTGGAGTAAGCAAAAACGGGCATGCTTGACTTCAAAACCTGACCTTGAGTTTCTCGTTGTCAGTAGTAAGTGTCTCTATTCTCACATTGTCCGCAACACGAACTTGCTCCATTTCACTTTTTGCAACCTCCAATAGATCTTTTGTTTCTTGGTATTGAACCTCTATCTCTTCTATAGCTGACTGCAACTTTGCATTTTCCTTATTTTTAGTTTCCTTCATATCAGCCTACAAAATTGGGAGCACTTCAAACAATAAAAAACAAATAACTATATTCTTTTGGTGTAGCAAGAAATATCTCAAGTTCTTGGAATGTAATCAAGTACCAATTGAACTTCCTTTTCTTGTATAGTAGACTGCAGTTCTGCAGATTCCTTATTCTTAGCTTCCACCATATCAGCCTACAAATATATAAGAATATCAAACAATAAAAAATAAATGGAAGAAAATCGAAAAGATAAAAACGAATTCATGTAATCTCTTATTATTAACTTCTTGTATATCAAAAAGTAAAACAAGTTTTTGGACTGAATTGAGCACCAATCGAACTTCCAAATCTTTTATAGAATACTGCAAATTTCCAGTCTCCTTGTTTTTCGTTGCCTCCATGTCAGCCTACGAAAATTTTAAACATAAAAAAACATAAATTTTATATAAAAAAAAGTACAGTAGAAACTACACTTTTGCTTTCTTTAATCTCTTATTATGTGTTTTGTGTATAAAGAAATAGATAAATTAAGTAGTTGGACAGAATCAAGCACCAATTGAACTTCCATATCTTTTATAGCAGACTGCAAATTTCCAATCTCCTTATTTTTCGTTTCCTCCATATCAGCCTACAAAAATTTAAAGCATAATTATATGATATAAAACAATCTGTTTGAAAAAAGTGAGAAGTTGAAAGAGATACGCAGTACCCGTTCAACTTCCATCTCTTTTAGTGTAGACTGCAATTTTGCATTTTCCTCAGTTTTAGCTTTGTCCATATCAGCCTGCAAATTTTGAAAGCAAATTAAATAACCAAAAAGTTAACACAAAAGTTTTGATTTATATGATCTCATATTTAATTCTTTGAGGATAAAAGATGAGCACCATTTGAGTTTCCAACGCCTTTAAAGCAGACTGCAATTTTGCATTTTCTGCAGTTTTAGCTTCCCCCATATCCGCCTGCAAATTTTGAAAGCAAATTAAACAACAAAAAAGTCAAACTTAAGTTTTGCTTTGTATGATCTCATATTACATGGTTTGTTGAGAAAAAAAGAAAAAATAAATAAATACCAATTGCGTTTCCAACTCCTCTAAAGCAGACTGCAATTTTGCATTTTCCTCGGTTTTAGCTTCTTTCGTATCAGCCTTCCAATTTTGAAAGCAAATTAAGCAATCAAAAAAGTTCAAACTATGTTTTTGCTTTGTATGATCTCATATTACATTGTTTGTTGAGAATAAAATTTACCAATTGTGTTTCCAACTCCTTTAAAGCAGACTGCAATTTTGCATTTTCCTCAGTTTTAGCTTCCTCCATATCAGCCTGCAAATTTTGAAAGCAAATTAAGTTTCAAAAAAAGTCAAACTTAAGTTTTGCTTTGTATGATGTGTGCTTTGACAGTTTGAGGATAAAAGATCGAGCACCAATTGAGTTTTCAACTCCCTTAACGCAGACTGCAGTTCTGCATTTTCCGTATTTTTAGCTTCCTCCAGATCAGCCTACAAAATTGGGAGCACTTCAAACAATAAAAAACAAATAGTTTTGTTATTTTGGTGTAACAAGAAATATCTTAAGTTCTTGGAACGTAATCAAGTACCAATTGAACTTCCTTTTCTTGTATAACAGACTGCAGTTCTGCAGATTCCTTATTCTTAGCTTCCACCATATCAGCCTACAAATATACGTATAAGAATATCAAACAATAAAAAATAAATGGAAGAAAATCGAAAAGATAAAAACGAATTCATGTAATCTCTTATTAACTTCTTGTATATCAAAAAGTAAAACAAATAGCCAGAAAGGTATGACGCACCAATTTAATTTCCAACTCCTTTAAAGCCGACTGTAGTCTTGCCGATTCCATTTTTTTAGCTTCCTCCAAATCGGCCTATATAAATAAAAAACAAGCAAAAATCAACCAGATTCAAAGTCATTCTAAATTATGTGCTATAGAGTTAACTAGAGTTTAAATAGTTACTAAACTACATTGATATGTTGAAAGAATACTCACTCTTGCACGTTCCTCCTCCTGCAACTGCATAGCGAGTTTTTTGACTTCTCTTTCCAATTTAGATTTGGCATCTTGGAGATCACTGGTATCCTTTGCAGCCTACAGGAGAGCAAACATTTGCAGATTTCACATACACATATACCTAATGGTGAATGCAGAAAATATATTTTTGACACCAACTTCCACCGTGCTTGTTACTTTAACCAACTTTGATATTAGGATTTTCAAGAAGCGGGCCATTTAAAATATACATAGAGTTACGTCGAACTAGAAAAATAAAAATACCAGCTGATGTTTGTTGTAAGCCAACTTAAAGAACATAAATTAAGCAGATGAAAGATGTAGTTACCTTTTTCAGACTCTTTAGTTCCATGCGTGCCATGTCTTTTCTGGCGACAGACTGAACATAGATTGCTACTTTCCTCATTTTCACATATCGGGGCAAAGCCAAATGTCGTCGACATCGACTCTGAAGTATTTACATACAACGATATCAGTTTAAAATAGTTTTAAGCCAGTGACTTGACCTTAATGAACATAAAGTCTGGTGGATACTATATAACTAAAATATGTTCTTCTTGAACGAATTTTAGTGTACCTGGATACCAATTGCTGCTTTTGTTTGCCTTTTAAAATTATATACATTGCGTGCAGCCATGCCACGCATTCCATTTTGAATAAAGATAACTGAAGTGCTCATGACTTTGTATCTATTCTGTTCATGACGCATGCGTGCATTTCTTTGGATCCTCAAACAAGCCCTTTCTCTCCTCCGACACTCATAAAGGAGGCGTGCAACTTCCCCTGTAACAATATACTATATAAATAAGCTTTCCAAATTCTATTACAGTTAACCATCAAGATAAACTTCTTGCACGTAGTTCTTAACAATCATTACCTCTACATATAGTTTGTAATGGTATTGCTGCAGATCTTAACAAGATAAACTTCTTGCATACAGAATTCCCGCGAAATTTTGTCTGGATTTTAGTGGCAGATCTTCCAAAAACCTCGCTCCTACGAGCGTCTATTTCTGCCATCTGACCTGCTCTGAGAAACACTTTCGTTTTACCTATCTGCAAGACTTTAGATCAGAAACATCATAAAAGTCATATCACCTGAGGCTACACTCAAAAGACAATCTTCTGTATACCTGAAAACCTTGAAGGTGCGCTTTCTCTAATAGAATCTTTGAAGCCTCCACCTCATCGCTACAGTTAAATGCAAGATAAAAATATCAAAGCATGTTATATGGACTTTGAAGTGGGTTATAAATTATAGTTGATGCACCTACCTTAGTTTTATAACATTAGGTGACAGGATTTTGAAGCGCTCTACAAATTCATGGAATGGTTTACGAGTTGGAAAGCCTGCACAACTGATCCTAATTGCCTCCATAACTCCCTGAAATAGTAACAGTGTATGCATGCCGAGTCAAAACGGGTTTGGGGTATTTTGGTACGGTTGAAAAAGAGTGCGCGGGTTGGCCATAAACATTTTTTTGTCCACTATAATAATTTCAAAAGTACATAACATGCTTAAATTATTAAAGAAATGTTATAAAGCTATTCATGAGGTTGTATGCATTAAAATACACTGCGGTTCGAAATTGCCACTTCTGCCTATACGTGCTAAACTTACCCCACATCGAAGTTGCTGCAGAATATTCTGGTTCTCAAATATAGCAGGCTTTAGAAGATTATTCGGTTTGACACAGCGGACGTAATGTGGCTCTGTGTGACTAAGTGTCTCAAGCAAGGCTTGTAATTGTTGCTGTGAAAACAAGAGAATCATAATTTAGTTACATGCGTAAATGGATCAAAATTGCCACCTTTTTATGAAATGCAAGAATAATGAATAAAAATTAACCTTGAATTGGGAACCGATAGATATGAACTTTGAAGCTTTAGATGAATCTTGAGAAGAAGGTGGGAATAAGCTTGATACAAAGAAACAATTTGAAGCATTCATGAGAGCCTGATGCTCCGCAACAACATAGTCCTTGTTCTTATCCAAGAAGTAATCACTTTGGTACGTGACCTGAAACAAGATGACTTCAAATAAATGATAAATGATAAATGATTTTTCACTTTTTACATCTTTATATCAGTACAAATGGAGGGGTGTTTGGATTTATCCATTCAGTGATTACTGTGCGATAAAAGGGCATATAAATGCATACATCACCAGCATAGTGGCAGATGGTGAAGTCTGTCGTTGATAGCTTTGGCTTCTTAAATCGTTTGTGATTTTTGAACGTCTGGTAAAGCTTTTCCGCAAAGGTAGCGTTAGTAGATCTTGGAAACATGCTGCATGGAATCAACATCATCAGTTTTGGATAATTTTTGAAAACTACGTCAAAATTAGACGAGACTAAACCACTGTAATAAATACTAACAGTAAGTAGTTTGCTATTCTGTGTGAAATGCATACATACCAAGCTTCGTCCAAAAGAGCAAGGATTCCCCTGGGTTTCTGAAGCAATCAAGAACCAGATTCAATAAACCGAGAAAGATATTACAAACAGCTAGAGGTGGCGGGTTAGCTAACGTGACAAAATAAATCAGCCATTCAGGTCATATGGGCGATTGTTGGACCAAAATAACCCGAAACACTTTTTATCCCAATTTTTACTTTATCTTATTATAACAGGTACAACTCTGTATTATTTACCCGAAAGAGATACGATATAACCCGAATCAGCCCATTCATAGTAAACTGGTTGACCTTGCCACCTCTAGTATTTGGTACCTATAATGAGGCAGGACGTAGAGGTAATTTGTCCCTGAATATGCACGGACCTTTTCAATGAGATCTAGAATGTCTTGGTTGTCCACGAACTCTATGTAACTCCAATCGATTTCCTCCTTGGTATATTCTTCTTGCTCCATCTTGAAAACATGCTGCCAAAAAGAATATTATTTTACCAGCAACCAGATTACGCTTATTCATGCTCCAAAGATCCAAACCAATGCTTAAGTTTAGAAACCTGATTAAAATGTTGCTGGAGTTCCTCATTAGTCAGATTGATGCAAAATTGCTCAAAACTGCGTAAGGCACGATTAAGTTATGTGTTAAACTGATATCAGATATATTTTACCGGGCGAAATGCCCTTTACCCAAAAAAAAAATAAACTGATATCAGATGATAAGTTTAGTGTTTTCTTTATTAACGAAGCTGCTAAGGGTTTTTGTGAAGTTGTTTCCAAGAAATAACCTATATCTTAAATGATGAACCAAAAGCATACCAGTTAAGCACCTGTTCGTATTGAAGCTCTCGAATCCATAAATATCCAGAACTCCAATCAAGAATTTTGACTTTGCATCTTGCCCAATAGTATTATTAATCTTGCTCACAATCCTGGGAGATGCAATAAAGAGCTTGAGCTATAAACCAAAATAAAAATAAAAACATATGGTAGAGGTGGCAAGATGCACTGGTCAAGTAAAGAGTCAAAAAGGGTCATTTTAGTACGGGGCAAAACCGGTTGGGTTGGGTTGACCGGTAGACGCTTTGTAATCCATTTTTCATATAAAATAACTAATGCATTAATATAGACGTCAGGAGACGTTCAACGCGTTTGACTTGTTTCCCTCTTAGCTAATCTTTGTTTGACCCGTTTGAGATAAAACACAACCAAAATTGACCAATGAGTAAATCGGTATAAATTGCCACCTCCAACATATACTAACAATCTTCCATTTAGATCAACCTACCAATCAAATAATCTTGAATAAACAATTTTGGCCAAAGCATCTCTACTGATGGCTGCCGAATTTGGATCAAGAGACTTTTTAATACTTTCGCCACGAGTTACCATCACACGCTTGCAGAATGATTCTTGAAGAGCTGTCTCATCACACCTAAACAGATTACGTCTACTTTACAACTTGCATTCTTGATACAAAAATGATGATATAAAATAATGAAGACCAACTACATGAAAAGCTCAGCTGCGGTTTTCAGATGAAATCGAGATTTATCATCTTTAGGTTGAGAGGAATCAGGTTCACTCCCCCTACTAAATTCAATATTCCCTAAGTGAAGAACTGCAGCCACAACACGGAATATTGCTTCCTGTTGGAAAGAAATCATTTTAGGTTAGACTTTATCAGTACATAAAATTTCACATAGATAGATACTAAGATACCTGCTCATCGGAACTGATCCCGACAACCTCCATGGCTTGTTTTGTTGCAAGGTACTCTTTGCCCTCATCCAATCCTGTAAGTTGGAAACATTTTGATTGATTAAGGTAACGAAAGGTCCTTGGATCCCCCAGTTTATACTTTTCAGACACCTGAAAAATGCACCGATGAAGGTTGTTAAAAAGTAACAAAGATCTTAACTAAAGAAAGCACCATGCATTTATAAGACAATTCCGTATCACTAGAAATCAAAACGCAGTTGACTAAAATATGTATAAATTACCAAACTCATTACCTCAGGTGGTGCTGCGCAGAGCATGTAAAAGCAATGATAACTTCTCTCAGGGTCAGAAACTTGACAAACACGTGATCTTTCCAGCAAATAAGTTCTTATAGCAGCTCCGGATATCCTTCCCTGTTCGTTGAATTGGATCTCAACAAACTTACCAAAACGACTGCAAAAATACCAAATTCAGTTAAATAAATTTGGTTAAACATAGAAAACAGTGAATATCTGAAACTTGAGTCTAGCTTGAATGAAGTATCCCTTCATAAAAGCTTTTGTGAACCTTGAATTGTTGTTCCTAACAGTCTTCGCGTTACCAAATGCTTCTAGAACTGGATTAGACTGCCAAAAGAAAGAAATGTGTGACGTATGAAAATCAGAAGAAAATCCTATTGACGTGAGATTAATGTCCACGAAGACACAAGGGTTATCTCATCAAAGCCAACATAAGTTGTTCTGATTCTATTATGGGTAAGAAACTCACAAAAAACTGTCAAGATTACAGAGATCTTTTTAAGACCCCTCAAAAGTTTTGACTTTAATCGATTTAAGGTAATCCATACAAGTTGCCATGTCATAAAAGTTGCCTTTTTGTAAATTTAACCATGTTGAATATTTCGAATGTGGCACCGAGAAAACCAATCATCTGCTGACAAGGTCAAAATTATACTTGCATCGATTTTTTTTGAAATATTGGTTAATTTTCATGGATCGAACAATGAAGGCTACCCAACACACTAATTGTACCAAATAATGTCACCATTGAAGCAAGAAATCAATAATCAGAAGAAATAATAGTAATTATGGCCCGACAATTGATTGGTGTGACTGCATGCATAGCATTTCTGCAAGATTCAAATAAATATCACTTACTTCTAGGACTTGCTGCTCTACACTCCTTTCATCACTTCCAGGGCGACCTCCCATATAAGCAAGGTATTGCATAAGGTTTTTAGTGTTTTCGGTCTTACCAGCTCCACTTTCTCCACTGACCAGAATGGACTGACTAACCCCTTCATGAATCATCTGCCTGCATTCAAAGAGGTCCTAAATTCTCATGCATATAAAATATTATGGTTCTCAGTGATTAGAAGTGGAAACGTCAGCCAATATACTTATGAAGAGGTCGGTTCGGGTGGTTTACTTATTTCTAACGGGTCAAACGGATAAATACAAAAAAAAAAAAAAAATGCAGAAAAGGTAACAGGGGAAATGGGTCAAGTAAAAGTTGCTCAGTGTATGTTTAAGGCATACAACATAATAATCGCTTCTTTTAAAGATTCAATATTTTGTGGAAAAAAAATTTGTAATGTAGTTAACACATAAAACTTTCATAATGAATTGGATGTGATCTCGAAAACTGTTTTGCACCCGGCTTGGCCCGTTATGACCCGTTACCCAACCCACCCATTTTGCCACCTCTATCAATAATCAAAATATGCAGCAAGAAAAATAAAAGATTGCCTGTATGCCATATCCGCAATAGCATAAGGATGTGGATTCAGTTCCCCAAGAGCTACCCCTTTATATTTTTCCATCACGCTTTTGTCATATATATTTGGTATT
Source organism: Artemisia argyi (assembly GCA_030686995.1). NCBI lineage: Eukaryota > Viridiplantae > Streptophyta > Magnoliopsida > Asterales > Asteraceae > Artemisia > Artemisia argyi. The sequence goes on along the minus strand of CM060686.1, from coordinate 12,567,513 downwards.
CGTTTGAAAGGGTTTACCGCAATCAATATATTTCCTGTGTAAGTCTAAAAACAAGTAGGTGAGACTTGATTTTAGTTATGACATAAATGACTTAACACAAGCTGATTGATGCACAGTATGTACTCACATAAATTTTGTTCATGTCAAATCGACTTTTTAAATTGTGTAGAACCTCAGGCTCATGCAAATAAGCCAACTTTGTCATGTCATCAACTCCACCTTCAGGGAACTCGGGATCTTTTGGATACACGTGGGACACTTTTATAACAACCTATACAATATAAAGGCATATAAAACACATGATAATCTTCAGTAGATATGATGTTCTATAACTTTAATAATGTAGACTCTACAAATGAAAAATTACTTACTTCTTTTTCTGATGAGCATTTTACTTTGACTTCCTTCTCGTTAATTTCCAAAACTTCAGCATCTATCCAAGCTACCCCAGGATCCTCCACCCAGACTTGAGATCCGACTATGATACTGGCTGAAGTAGACTGCATGACAAATGGGAGGTTCATCAATCATTAATAGAACGAATGCAGTAGCATGCAAGTGAAATACATGAAGAATCAATTGTATCAACGCGCCAAAATGTCCCCGAGTGAATATGCATGACTAAACACAATACATCGGCTCTTACTTCTTATCTGATGAACCTCAAATCAACAGCGCGAAGCATGTGATATATTACTAGGATAGTCTAATATTATGGCTGTTAAACTGCCAAAGTAATAGACCTCTCAACCTTTGTAAGCAACTTCAAACATCAATTCCACAAATAAGAAACAGAACAACGCCCACTAGCTAGTTAGGACAGTGTGCACCAGCCGGCAAATAGCGCCCACTTACTTTTGTTCTTTCAGCATGCTGATTATTGTTTCAAACAATGTGCTATAATGGTCTTCATATCAACTAGTGACATGTTAAAACGGTCAAAATCAGTCATGTGCCAATATTGTCACTTTTCCGTTTCAATATGATCCTAAAACTTTCAAACGTATTATTTTGGTTAACTTTAATTTGTTTCAAACCTCGGTGGGTAAACATTTTGGGGTTGCCAAAAACCGTCACAGGGTAACTTGCCCTCAGCGAGTGTCCTCAACAGGAAAACCTCATTCATTTATCCGTTTAATTTGAACTTCTAAACAACATGCCATTATAGTCGTGCATACCATAGGAAGAAAGGTGTTGGGCCAAAAATTTGCCCAACACTCTGTGACAATATTTAAACATAAAATAGCCTAAGTTAAGCTAACACGCTTTGATTCAGTTCTAGAAGAGTTTCATTTGTCATTCTATAGGGATAGTTTCATTTGTCGTTCTAGTTGCGCAACTATCCCTTCAAATTCTTTGATTCATTATTTCTAATAAGAATTATATACATTGAAAAGTACGAATGGTGTTATCAGTTGTCAAATGAATCTTGTGTAAACGTGTTTTTAAATTCTTAAACATATTCTCATTTTACCCAAATTTCGGACCAACAAAAAGTGAAACAACATTGCCATTCCATTACAATTAACCTCTAATTATTTTCAAGTAGCAGAATGCTTGAATTTCTCCGAATAGCCTAAAAAGGGATCCCTCTATGTTTTAGAAACATCTCCGAGGTGGCCTAGTTGTTAGACGTTTGCGGTTAAAACATCGGTCAAGCCACATACATTAGAGCCAAAAACGGCTCGACTTCCACTAAGTAGCTTAAAAAGGGATCCCTGTCTCTTTACCGAAGGTTATGCCTATGTAGCTTGATTTACGTCTATACAAACAACACTTCCCATAGCTACTAAACACATATGAACAGCTACAACATGCTCAGCGGTGACGGTGACTAAGTGCAAAATATCATAGCATTCATGATTCATCAATTGGGAAAAATAACATAAACATACACAAAACGCATACAAGTAACTATTAACACAATGCAACACTTCATGTAGTAACCAATAGTGATCAAAATCAGCTAACAAATAATCTAAAAAAAAAAGATACCGTAATGAAAATAGGTCAATTTTAAAAATAACTCACCATTTGGGGGAAAAAACAATGTGCAAAGATCTAATGATATTTTATAACAAAGATCGATCGGTTAATGCATAAATTTGTTACAAAATACTCCGGAGATCAGAAGCCCCAAATTTATAAAAATTTGTTACGTGTTTTTTTTCTTTGTATGAAGACAACGGAAACTTTGGTTATTGATGATTTTCAAGCACTTATATACGTTTATCCCCCCACTCCACTTACATTTCATTTCCTAATTTTATATCATACAATCCACGTGGCATCCGAATGAAAATTTTTGATTTCATATACTTTATTAGAAAACCTATAATATAAACATGATTTTCTTATGTTTTATTAAACTTTTGTTTTTACGCATTTTGATAATTCTCGTTCTGTATTCCAAAATCTTGTTTCTAACAAGTAAACGGATAAATAAATAAGGTTTTTCAGGTCATCTAAAAAAACGAGCCTTTAACTTACCTAGGCAGAATATTTCACCCTTCACACCACAAAAAATTGTTATTCAGTGACACTTAAAAAAAAAGTATCATTAAGAGACAAAAGTTTCTTTAAAAGTGAGAAAAGTGTCAACACTTAAACTTTTATGTGCTTCTGTAAAATTCTATTTATAGTGACAAAAAAAGTGAGGATACATTTTTTGACTTTTAAGACACATTTTGTTCATAAAAAGTGTCATCAAATCTCAAAATTTTAAGCTTTTACCCACACTGTTTAAAAGGTGTCATAAAAAGTTAGATTTACTGACACTTTTTTGTGTCACAAAAGTCTGTATAGATCTATTATCTTGTAGTGTCACAAGTGTATCTAGCGGAATTTGAACTTTGCACCTCTTTTAAGGATATCAGATAACCTACGAGTGTGTCACTTCATGATGCATTGACTTTTCTAGCATGTCTTTTTAGATGCCAAAATGATTAGAGCATATGTTGTAATAAAAACACCAATAAGTAGTTTTTTTTCAATTTGGTATCTTTAAATACATTTACAATTAAAAAAAAAATTGTTATTGCTGAGACAAGAAACAAAACAAGATACAACCATTTAATATATCATTTCGAACAAAAAAAGACATTTCGTGACAAGATCTTTAGTCGAATCAAAGCAAAAAAGAAAACCGTGTTTGTTTGTTTGTGATTTGTTTTGAGTATATAGAAAAAAAGAAAAGTTGGTGTGTATTTGGTAAAGTGAAAGTGAATTGTTGGTGTGTATGTTTACCTGTTAGAGCGCCACGTACAGTTGGTGACGTGAGTGGTGTCGTTTTTTTCTTTTTTTTAAAAGGTAAATTTTATAGCTACCAAAAAATATAAACACAAACCAACCCATGGCAAACCATGAACAAATTCATGGACCATAAGGTGGGCTAGTACAAACTTCAAAAATAAAAAACCTTGTACTAGACATAATACCAGGCCTATCATAAGCTAAAAAAAAGACAAAATGAAAAAACAATGAAGAACTGAACCAAGGAACTAAATACATAGTTCAAATCCAAAGGTTCAAAAGAGCAAAGATGAACCATTAAGGAAAGATCCAATCCAAGGGTTTAAAAGACCAGCAAAACCAACCTTGCCAGACTTCTTCAATTGCAGGCCAATCCATTCTATAACCCAATTCATCCAAACTGTGCAACTAAGTACATAAATTATCCTCAATAAAAGGATCAAACCAAGTATTGCATTCCCAGAAACCAGTACCTTCATGAAACTGGTTAACCCAAACACAGGCATAAAGGACCTGAGTAAGAATATACTTATGTAAACCAAACCTGGGTTGAGTTCTTATCATTGAGAAAAGTCCATTTGATCCAGATAGCATTACTGCATTAAACATGAAAATTCCAAATTTTTGCAGCTCTCACAACCTCAACTGTTGGTTTAATATGAAGCCCCATAAGTTTGAATCTAACAGTATCAGTAATGATCTTAAAGACTGCATCATCATCTCTATTACATCCACCAAATAATCTCTGATTTCCCTCCTGCCAAATGAAGTAAACAGCAGCCCCAAAAACCAACCTCTGAATAACACTCCATATAGTATTCTTTGCAGTTCTGTTGGTGATATTAGAAACAATTTCAGCCCATATATAAGAAGTATCATCCAGTTTAGCCATAACTTTCAGTCTTTCCCAAAGTCTTCTAGAAAAAGGACAAGAGACAAAAAGATGACTGTGTGAATCCTTACAACCATTACTAAACGTGTTCGGGTTTAGATAGGTCTTTTAGAAACACGAGTCTAAATGAATCCGGGTCTAGATGGGTTCTGGTTGAGTTCACAAGCCTATTTTCATTTTTTCTTAATATGAAAAAGTAAAAAAAAAAAAAAAAAAAAAAAAAAAAAAAAAAAAAAAAAAACCTCGATAGACCCGTCTAGACTCATTGTTTAATTATTACTATAATTGCACTTTTATCAAATAACCAATTAGACAATCTATAATATTTAAGGAGACCCAACTAAACACTTCACTAATAGATATTTATCTAACTAGACTCACGTTTAACCAATGAGTCTCAAATTACCACCTCAATCTAAGTTAAAAACACATAAGTGAACAATTAAATCACTACTACCATTACTAACACATGCATATAGCAAATTGAGTTGAATCAAGGCATATCATCGAACAATTAGAGTACATTACGCCATTCGTTTACCAAATCAAGTAAGTAAAAGTATCTCCTAAAAGCATCCCGCACAGGCCGTATAAGTTATCGGTTGGGACAGTTCGTGTGGTCTTTTTGTGTGTTCCTCCGCCAATATTAATTTGTTTAGTTTTGGCTTTATCAACATTTTAGGTTATAGGTTTGAGTGTTTTTGATATACTTATCGGGTTAGTTTTGCAGCCATTTCTTAAGTACGTTGAGAAGAAAAGATGGTTAAGTTTTCCACGAGTGCTGATCTTCCAAATCTTCATAATGCTTAAGAGACTAACGAGTCTTTAGTGTGTTGACCAACAGCAGTGTAATCAAGAAATATTTGTGTCTAGTGTGTGTTTGTGTTTTATTATATGACGAGAATACTTTGTTTTCCGGGGTTAACGACTCGGGTATTAAGATTTTTAAACGGTCGGCTTAAATATTTTGGTGGGAAATTCATCAAAATAGCCATATTTTCTTTTAGGATGTTATAAAAAATGTGTCTATAACAAAATAGCCATCAGTTTCAAACATTGGTTTACAAGACATCTATCCTTTAGATCTGTTTCTGTCATTGTTCAAGCTGAGTGCTATTTTAATACTAGTAGTTTAAATATTTGTAACAAGCTATAAGTCGAGCCTGGATGATTTGTTTTTCAGCCAAAAGTCCAGAATAAGCTCACTGAAAAGATCGCGCTTTGATTAAGCAGACACGTGTAAAAGCAATCAAGCAAAGTACATAGCAAAAAAGCATACTTCAATGACCCATTCGACAAAAAGTCATAAATTCGTTCATCTACGAGTATCCAAAAGAACACAATCGTACATAGCTACAAATTGAGGGTGAAAACGTAGCAACATCAAGCAGCCTCCTGATGGCACCTTAACAACCATGTTGCACCAACACAAAAGCAAAACACAACACACAATGTATACATGTCATTGCTTCCTAAATGGCATCCATTATGTGGCTTTTGTGTTGTGTCTTTAATGTACGCAATCGGGTTTTAGAAAGATCTTGAGTTTGTGTATCCATCTCTAAAACTCAAATTCGCTAGCTTCTTTATTTGAAATGAGTAAATCCGTTAACCTTTATCACAACCGACTTCAGTCCCTTACTTTCAGTAACTCTTCCCACATGTTCAGCAGTTGCTATAGCAGTGTACTTAGAAACTTTCGGCCTTCCTTTCATTTCGGCAAAGATCCAGCAGACGATCCTATTTTCTTGTTTCCTTTTGAATCTGATACTGTGACAAACATGTTTTTAGAAGAATATTAACATGAATGGTATCTGCAGTTTGGGCCCGTTGTTAATATCTCTCAAAACACTGCACCAAAAAAATATATATATATCTCTCAAAAACTCCTTTAACTAATGAATGTGTCGAATTTGCATACTGACATTGTCATAAATCTATACCCTTAGAATGAAATTACATGACATCTGAAGTCTAATCATTTACACTGATTGCAAAGCTGCAAATAGGTTATCAGATAATAGATTCCTATAAACGCTGCACACATAAGAATAAATGTACAGGGCACTAATTTTCAAACAAGTACTTCATCTAGTGTTAATTGCAATGTTTGATTTTTAGTTTATGTAAATTGTTCGAATATTTGCAGTAAGCAACACACTATTTGAGATGATGACGAAACAAGTCATTTTAGCATGAAAACTTATCAAATTAATATGTTACATTTTTTACTGAGATACCCCAAAAAGAAAAGGCTGCAACATTTATGGGACACTAGTACCGGAGCATATTGATTTCACTATCGCGCTCGACTATTTCTACAGCAATATATTCTACGATTAGGCAGTTGACTGATCCTTTTGTTGTTGATCTCTTCTTAGTCACTAGATGAGATTGGTATAAAAAAAATCCCTAAAATAGGAAGCTAAAGTAGGTACCCGCTGCAAGATTTCTAATTGATTTTAGTTGACTTACTTTTGTGAGTCCCCTTCTCCCCTGCTCGTATTCTCTTTTTCCTATTACTAGGAAAAGGTTTGATTACCATAAGTGAAGTTATAAGCTTATACGTTTTAACTAAAGGTCATTATTCCGATATTAAATTAAGAGTAAATTACATGGTTGGTCCCTGTGGTTTGTCCAAAATAACAACTTTCGTCCCTATCTTTTAAAAGTTGCATGGTTAGTCCCTAAGTACGTAAACAAATAACACCACGGGTCCCTTGGTTTAACTGGTGTTAACTAGGTTAGTTAAAATTTACAAGTTAGCCCCCTTTGGTTAAATAGCGCTGCATCGTTAATCCTTTAGCGCTGCATCGTTAATCCTTTTACTTAACGGCTGTTATAATTTACTTAACAGCTGTTATAGTTTACGTTTTCGCCGGTTTTCGCCTGTTTTTTTTTACGTTTTCGCCCGTTTTTTTTTACGTTTTTGCCCGTTTTTGTCCTTTTTTTTTTACGTTTTCGCCCGTTTTTTTCCGTTTTTTTTATGTTTTCGTCCGTTTTTTTACGTTTTCGCCCGTTTTTGTCCATTTTTTTACGTTTTTGTCCGTTTTTGTCCATTTGTTTATGTTTTCGCCCGTATTCGTCCATTTTTTTTACGTTTTCGTCCGTTTTTGTCCAATTTTTTACGTTTTCGCTCATTTTCTTTCATTTTCATACGTTTTTGTCCCTTTATTTTTACATTTTCACCCGTTTTTATCATTTTTTTTTACGTTTTCGTCCGTTTTGATCCATTTGTTTACGTTTTCGCCCGTTTTGTCCATATTTTTACGTTTTCGTCCGTCTTAGCAACTTTTTTACCCAAAAAGTTTCTAAAAAATTTTGAAAAAAAAAATTGGGTAAAAAAAAGTTTCTAAAATATATTTTTCGAAAAAAAAAATTTGGATAAAACGTAAACAAATGGACAAAAATGGACAAAAACGGACGAAAACGTAAAAAAAAAGGGACAAAACGGGCGAAAACATAAAAAAAAACGGACAAAAACAGGCGAAAACAAAAAAAAACGGAAAAAAACGGACAAAAACAGGCGAAAATGTAAGAAAACGGGCGAAAACGTAAAAAAATAGACAAAAGACGGACGAAAACGTAAAAAAATTGACAAAAACGGGCGAAAACGTAAACAAATGGACAAAAACGGACGAAAACGTAAACAAAACAGACAAAAATAGGCGAAAACGTAAAAAAAAAAGGGACAAAAACCTATGAAAATGAAAGAAAATTGGCGAAAACGTAAAAAATGGGACAAAAACGGACGAAAACGTAAAAAAAATGGACAAAAACGGGCGAAAACGTAAACAAATAGACAAAAACGGACGAAAACGTAAAAAAATAGACAAAAACGGGCGAAAACGTAAAAAATGGGACAAAAACGGGCGAAAACATAAAAAAAAACGGACAAAAAAAAGGCGAAAACGTAAACAAATGGACAAAAACGGGCGAAAACGTAAAAAAAATAGACAAAAATGGGCGAAAACGTAAAAAAATGGACAAAAACGGACGAAAACGTAAAAAAAAATGGACAAAAACGGGGCGAAAACGTAAACAAATGGTTAAAAACGGGCGAAAACGTAAAAAAAATGACAAAAACGAGCGAAAACGTAAAAAAAAACGGACAAAAACGGGCGAAAACATAAAAAAGCGGACAAAAACGGGCGAAAACGTAAAAAAAAGGGACAAAAACGGGCGAAAAAGTAAAAAAAAAAAAAAAGGCAATAACGGGCGAAAACGTAAATTATAACAGCTATTAAGTAAATTATAACAGCCGTTAAGTAAAAGGATTAACGATGCAGCGCTAAAGGATGAACGATGCAGCGCTTTTTAACCAAAGGGGGGCTAACTTGTAAATTTTAACTAACCTAGTTAACACCAGTTAAACCAAGGGACCCGTGGTGTTATTTGTTTACGTACTTAGGGACTAGCCATGCAACTTTTAAAAGATAAGGACGAAAGTTGTTATTTTGGACAAACCACAGGGACCAATCATGTAATTTACTCTTAAATTAAACTATCACTAAAGATTAAAGGCACACTTTTTATTTATAACGGATCCAACCATCGCCAGGTTACTCTAAATCAAATGTGCTTTTTCAAACCATCTATCCTTCTTGTTTTCTCTTTTTTCCAACCTTCACCAAATTCAAACACATGTAACAAAGTAGCCAACACATGAACAACACCAAAAGTGATCCAATTAATCATCGCACCTACTGCATAATACAACTGGAAAATTTCTAAGATAAGGCCATTGACTTTTCCTTTAAAGTGAACTTACTGTGACATTGTGATAATCTTATACTACGTTTTAACTAAAGGTCATTATGTTATAAGATTAAAGGCACACTTTTTATTTCTAACGGATCCAACCATCGCCGAGTTACCCTAAATCAAATGTGCCTTTTTCAAACCATCTATCCTTCTTGAATTTCATTTCTTTTCCTAAATACAAGATCTCATAATTATTTTCAAACACATGTAACTAAATAGCCAATAAAAACACACCAATAGTGATCCAATTGGCTAAAAATCGTCGTACCTACTGCATCATACAATGAAGAAGAAAAAAAACACAAATGCAGAAATCAATCTGCAGGCTATGACATAAACCCTAAATAAAATACCTGTAATCCTAAATACATATGATATAATTTGAGTTAATTACGAAGTAAAAAACACAAATTGAACAACTTGCCTGAAAACAGATCACGTGAATGATTGGCTGGAGATCCTCATTCTGCTGGTGAATCGAGATGAGATTCGTTCCATCACCATTGGATTGAAGATGAAGGAATTGTGAAAAGTGTAAAAACATGAACTATTACATGTTTAGTCCCTCCTCTTATTTAAGGTGTTCCAAAAGGAGTTGAGTGGCCTTTTGTGTATATTATACTTCCTACCCTTATAATAACTAGTAGTAATTGCATATAGCTTTGGAGCAGACAAATCTCCCTTGGTGAAAACCGTCATTTCTTGACACCCATCAATTTGCAAGGTATCCAATGATGGAAATTCAAAAGCTTCCTTTCCTATGCAAAATCCCTCCATATTTCCAAGAAATACAAGTTTCAAGAACTTTAGACAAGGAAACTTCACAATAGCATTCACTATGGCATCACATTCTTCTTCTTCTTCTCCCTTCACAATTACCTTCATACTATCACACCAAATTATATGTAGTTCCTGGAGTTGCAATAGACTACCAACCATGGCACATGTAAATACATATTCTAAACTATCACATTTGAAAACAAAGAGTCGTGTTAGGTTTGGAAACTTTAATACTGTCCCCTGCTTGCTCTTCCATATATACTTGATACCTAAAAACTCCAAGTCCACTTGTCTCAAGTTTGGAATTTCAGCAACAGTTTGTGAATCAAATATCCCCTCAATGTCCCAACATCCACTACAATGGACAATTTCAAGCTTTTGCAGTTGTAGCATATTATCGGATGTAAAAAGACCATGTCTGGGTAATCGGGTAGATTTCACATCCACTTCGATCAAATTATGATAAGACCAAGGAAGCCATTCCAAAGTAGTAGGCCGGTATGAGCCTGTACTCTCATAACTCGGTAATCGGGTCTACAAGGTTAAAAAAAGAAACCACAAGCTTAAGTCAGAGATAATTGTACGTATAACTTTGTTAAACGATAAAAAACCAGATGTGAGTAAAATGCGGCTCTAATATGATCCTATTTTATTACAACTTTGGGTTTTGTGGATCACATACATAATCAAAACGTTTTTATTTGTTATTTTATTACTTTTGATCATATAAATACTTTGTAATAGAAAATTATAATTTATATCAAGGCCTTATGCAAGGTGGGTAGGTTTTATTTTTTTATAAATTTTTTAAATAGAAAATATACCTGATGCGAGGTGGTAGTCACATGAAAGTTAAGGCCACATTCAAAACTATGTTTGCCTAAGCTTGTATTTATGAAGTTAAGCTTTGGAGCTGTAGACCGTCCATAAGTGAACACCGTCATTTGTGGGCATTCACTGATCACAACCTTTTCCAATGAAGGCCATATGAATTCATTCTTCCCCAAGAAGAAGCCCACAATGTTTGGTAGATTGACTAGTGCAATCAACTTCAAATTAAGAGAGACAACAACATCAGATGCCGTTTTTTGCTCTTCATTTTCTTTCCTAACAATGACTTCCATTGCCTTGCAATCCTTTACCTCTAACTCTTCGAGTTGCGTGAGGCTTTGAAGAGTAGAAAATGTGAATATATGTTCCAAAAGGTTGCACCCTTGAATTTTCAAGACCTTTAGTTTTGGAAGTTCTAGCATCGTAATATATTCTAGCCTTGGAAGTGACTTTCCAGTATCAGTATCACTCTTGTTGTTGATCTCTTGAGTTTCAAACACCTCTGTTATTGATTTGCAATTAGATATATTCAGCACTTGTAGCTTTTGCATTTGTCCTACAGCATACCATGGAATCACACTTGACAATGCTTCACAATCTGTTATACTTATATCTCTAGCGTATTGGCATAAGGACCAAGAAGCTTGAGTTAACTGAAAAAAACGAGAATTTGATTATATAATTAACAGAGCTAATAACAATAACAAAATTAACCGACCTTTATTTTAGTTGCTGAATATATAGGAAATATACCTTAAGCTGGTCATGAATATCAGTAGATATACCATTGGCACCACCACCAATACATTTGAACTTTTTGAGCTTAAAAAAGGAAAGACGGTCTAAATGAAGGAAGAAAGTGGTGGTTGTGTGGGAATATATAGAAGCATCTTCATCATCTCTGTTTGAAACAACCTCTTCAATACCATCACAATACCGTATATCAATTTTCTTTAGGTTGGAAAGAAGTTTCGCCATGAGAGGTGAAAACAAGTACTTGATGCTATGGCATTGGTTCATTGTAATGGTTGTGAGGTTATGGAATGAGGACTGTAACTGTGGTTTTTGAAGAATTAAGAATTCATTCCAATCGCACTTCCACACATGACTCGTTCTCCCCATATCCTTCAAATTTAATTCTTCAAGAAAGGGGAGTATGAGTGGTTGTTGAGCATTTTGAGCTGATTCTCTACTACTTGGAGTCGTTATCTCAAAGACCACCTCCACAGCTTTGTAGTCATCCAATTCAAGTTTATGAAGGTGGTGGAAAGTGTGTAATAGAGAGAATGGGAGTGCAACTTTAGAAATACCATCATTCACTTCCTCCCTCGATGTGGGTATAACAGTAATCTGCATATTGCAACCACAAATGTTATAATTTTTGAAAAAAAAAAATAACCCTATCTAAGAAAAAGGAATATCTTGATAAGAGAAATAAAAAACAAGAGTAAATTACTAAAATGGTCCCAGTATTATGACAAAAATAATAACATAATTTTACACATGTTGGCAAAAATGCACACAATTTTAATCTTAATTTAGACGTAGCTACAAAACATGTAATTCGTAAAAACTCATTTTCTCAGTAAAGTAATCAAGATATTGCGGGTTTCACAAGAGTTTTTAGATGTTTGCGCCTTGTAGAAAATTTTACATTGTTACACATGTGACACGAAAGCTGAAGAGGGTCAGATAAAAACCAAAAAAATAAAAATATCTAAAATCACTATTTTGTTCTTCCGTGGACGACAGATGCACCATGTTAGTGGTATATTTTAACGCATGCTAGAGTGGAGGAACAAAAGTTTTTAGGAAATTTAGGAAATTCCATAGTTTTTAGCAAACCATAGGGACCATTTTTTTAACTTACTCAATAACAAATGAGAAATAGTTTGATAGTAAAAAAGCCACAACCAAAATACCGGTTTATTCAAGATGTTTGGAAAACTTTTTTTCTAATATTATATTATTTTTTTTTTCTATGAAAAAATAATAAATTACATTCAAGTCATTTATGTCAGTTTTAAGTATTCAATTTAAAGATAGTACCTCTTGATCTTGGTTACTACTCTCAGCCAATTCATTGTTTCTCCCACTTTCTCTGCCGCAGTTATTAATTTCAACTTGTTTGAGTGCTCTCATATCAAAAGTTGTTGCGGCAGGTGTGATTAAATTTTCAAACCTCTCACATCTTTTAATACGTATTCTTTCAACAGCTTCAAAGCCATGAATCATGTTATTTCCAGCATTTTTTATCCTCCACACCTCTCTAAGCTTCCCTAATTCAAACAAATAAATGCTTCTCAACCTGCTGCTAACTTTATCCATTTCACCGACACATCCCATGTCGGTGTCGAATATCACTTCAATGGAACCACAAATTTCGACGTTAAGCTCTTGTAGATTATTCAGGAATGGAAATGGATTGCATGAAAAAAGCTTCACAAGACTTTTGCATCTCTCCACTTTGATGCTTCTCAAGCTGCTGCTACTAAGTTGCTCGATTTCACCAAAATCCATGTTGAACAAGACTTCAATGGAATCACAACCCTCGACCGTAAGCTCTCTCAATGGGCAAAGATTACTTCTGTTAAACTGAGGAGGCCATATCTCCTTCAAATTCTCCATTTTAGAAACAACCAGTTTCTCCAGCTTAGGAGTCACACCCTACAAATTATTTAAGATTTGTTCATTCTTTAGATACCCGTCTGTTATTAAACACACTTTTAGTTGAAAAGATAGTTAATATAAGTATATTAGTACAAAGCATATACCTGTGCGTTCAAGAAAGATTGCGTGGGGGATATATTACTCGACACAAAAGATGTTGCACTATCGGGATAGATGCTTGTAATTTTTGGAAGGTTATCCAACCTGAGATACTTTAAGTTGGAAAACTTAATTATATCTGATCCATCATTCTCAGTATGTATGACTGCTTCCATTATAGGGCATCTGGAAATCTCCAGATACTCGAGCTTTGACAACGTAGTTGCAACATTAAGGGTGAAAAGGTATCTCAAATCTGCACATTGTGTAACTACAAGAGATCTTAAATTGTAAAACGAAGAGTTTTGAGGAGGATGTTGAGGATGCGGGGATTCCACGTCAACATCTTCAAGAGTATTCATATCATTGACTTGTAGATAAAGTGCATTTGTGAACTTGAACAGCTCGTTGATTTTGGATTTCAGTAGTTCTTCTCTGTTGGTGATCAGCTTCAAGATGTTTTGATATGAGCATGTTTCACCTTGAGATCTCTGCAGCCAGTGAACTTCTAAAGAACATCCCACTGAGAGCTTGAATCTTTTAAGTTTCTCATAAGACATGTTCTTCATATGAACATTGTTACCAATGAATTCAAATTCTAATGCACAAAGGTTCTGCGAACGCCCTGCAAGTTCACTACAATTGTTATCAGTGAAGCAGCATCCATTTCCATAGAAACTTCTCATATAAAGCTCTTCAAGTTTCACCAAGCTTCCCAAGACACCATCATCTATAACAAGATTGTGACAACCTGTTACATCCAGTAGTCTTAGCCTCTTCAAATTTTTGAATGTGGAAGGTAGGATTGTAATGCCAGAGTTAGCAAAGCTAAGCACTTCCAGATTCGAAAGAATTCCAATACAATTTAGATCAAACATCAATGAGCATTCATGGATACAAAGAGTTCGAAGGTTGGCGGAGCACTGAAATGATGCTGGAACTGGTGGATACTCCAATTTCTCAAAAGCTATAACTTGAAGCTTTTCCATTCCTTCGTAAAAGTCTTGAGGGAACCTTAGTGACTCATCTCCTTGCATAAGTTTCAAAAGTGTAAGGTTTGGAAACTTAAAGTCAATGAGAAACTCTGACATACCCTTGCATGCTAACGAAATTTGCTTGCAAGACTGGCTCTTATTATCAGCTTCACTCCACTTTGAGAAATCATCTTCATGGTGAATGATCCAACATCCCTCCTCACCACCTCTAGAAACAGTAGCCACCACAAATGCAAGCACAAGATCATGCATTTTCACACACTCATAGTCATCACTATCTCCATCCATCAACAAATATACATTTTTGAGAGTGCTAACACTCATTTGTGTGCTGTCTCTGGCATCTTCAATAGTATAAACTTCGTTTAAAAGTTTTAACCCCCATGCATATCTTGTGAGATCTTCTATCGGGATGTTAGAGTCCTCGGGGAACAAGCCACAAAGCAGAAAAATCGCTTTATCCTCTTGTTTTAAATTATTGTAGCTCATCTCAATAATTTCTTGTACATTCTTATCAAGATTGTTATTCTTCAGACGCTTGAGTGTACGTCTCCATACACCCTTGTTCTTTTCACTTTTAAGAGTTCCAGCAATGAGTTTGATGGCAAGTGGCAAACAACCACATTTTTTTACAATTTCACATCCTATTTCATAGAGATCATGATCACGTTCGGCTGAAATCCCTGCTTTTTGACAAAAGAAATCCTGTGCTTCATTTTCCTTCAAGACACCAACGTTAACTTCTTCAAGAGCAGAATTAGCATCATCTGCAATCTGTCGGCAAACTCGTAAATCCCGCGATGTGAGCAACAACTTAACCCCATTTGGCAAAGGACTCCCTAATCCGATATCTTCAACTTTAATCTTCTCCCACACATCGTCCAGTATAACCAGAATCTTTTCTTTACGCTCCAAGAATCCTTTAAATCTTTTAGAAAGGTAAGTTGCCCTTAGTTTTTCATCAGTTTCAGTTAGAGGTTCGCCTGTGTGTGCTGCTATGGCATTCTGAATGGCAAACAAGTTGGAACTTTTCCCAATAACTACAAACACGATCCAATTAAACATCTTGCTATCATGTGCAGCCTCTTTCAGTTGTTTCATCAGTGTGGTTTTCCCCACGCCACCCATTCCACACAAGGCTATCACTCGTGCCGTATCATCATCATCTTGTTGAAGGAGCTTCAATGCATCATTAAACGTCTTATCTCTTGACTTGAACAGATTTTGGGTACCTCCACCTGATGTTGATGCCAAGCGTTTGGTCTCGACTCTTCCAAGAGGTTTTGCCGCATCACGCCAGATGATGTCAGAACTCTCTTTGATAAGACCCTCGATATCCTCGATAAGCCTCAATGCATCTCTACCTGCTCGATACTTCTTTTTTACATCAAAACATCCGATGTCGTTGCTTGAAATGTTGTCAACTTTTTCCTTGATATTTTTAACTTCTTCCAACCACCGTGGCACATGAACAGGTATCTTACGATTTCTTTCATCATTTTCTCTCACGTGCTCTTCAAACTCAGCTTTTTGATCTTCCAAAAATTGCATTCTGTTTTTCATCTGCTTAACATGTTCCACGGAGGAAGTGAGGTATCTCAGCTTTTGCGTAATATGAACCGTCAAAACATTCACAACAGGACCAACGATTGCAGATACAACTTCCATTTACCTGAGACATAAGAAAACATATAAGCAAAACCAAGGGTGTGGCAATTACTGAAACGACACGAAAATAAACAGGTTAAGCTTGGGTCTAAGCATGTTTCGGGTTGGACCGTCAAACTGTTTGCATAAACAGATTACATGGGTAGTGTTTGTAACCGAAACCCCGGCCGGACTACCAACAAAAGGGATGAAAATGTTATTTCAGGATCCATACTTCTTGTATATTAACTTATTAAGGGCTGCGTGGGATTGCTTATTTTTACTGTACATCCATAAGTCCTGATAAGCTACTTAGAAATAAGCACTTCGGGATTGCAGATACAACATCCATTTTTCTAGAAATAAACATATATTTACTTCACTAAGTTTCATTTTAAGATTAATAAATACCAATATAATGATACATCAAACTTATAAACATATATTTACGTTAAATAGCGTACTTGTGAATTAAAAAAAAGTAAGATCTTCTTGGTGTCTCAATTAGCTATAGTAACTAATACGAAAAATGCTAAATATGTAAAAATACCTTGAAATCCAGACAGACTTTAAATATTCACGAGCTGACAAGGTTGTTGTGTTTACTGAACAAAACAAATTGGTTGAGCATCAAATGTTAATCAATAATTGACCAGAAATGGTGAAGAGTGGAAGCTTGAGAAAAGAACCAAGTATTAAAGGTGAGCACTTGGCATGCATGTGTAAAATCAGGTTATAATATAATACATGTAAAAGCAAAACAGATTATAAAAGAGATAACTACAAAGTCACAATGAAGGAATAAACCAACAAACAAGCAAGCAATCTTGTGCCATGGAATCTAAATAATCTTTTCTCCATCTTTACTCTTTATTTTTTTAAGGAAAGCATCTCATACTATGTGGTCTGGGACGGATCCGGGATTTTTGAGAGGGTGTTGCACAAAATATTTTTTATAACTATGAGTACTAAAGTTGTCCGATAAGGAATTTATTAGGTAAAATTGGGTGTTGCACGAGCCCAGAAAAGTCATATTTTATAAAAAATTTATACATCGTGAACTAAAATTGGGTGTGGCCCGTGCCACACCCGGCTCCCATGTGGGTCCGTCCATGAATGTGGTATTGTGGTTTACTGTGGATAAGGATAACCTTTAGTCACAAGTTTATGTATATCATTTTTCTAAACTAAAGGCATCTTTGAATAGAGAAAATTTCACTAAAATGAAATCAGGCAAGGAAATAATAAAAATTATCAAATTTTAAGAAATATTTGGTAAGTTTAACTATTTGTAGAGCGCACACTCCTTTGACCTAATATGATTTTAACAAAGTCAAGATGCGGAACAGGCTCCAAAATAAGCTACCAGTTTATATACTACTAAGACCCTCCAATTTACTAATGGATGTTATGATCTGAATTATTTTGTCGGTAGGGGTGTTAACGATCCAAGCCGAGTCGAGTTTTGGCCTAAATGAGCTAGGCTCGTTTATTAACTACTCGGCTCGAGCTCGGCTCGAGCTCGAATAAAATTTTGAAACTTGGCTCGAGCTTGAGCTCGAATATTTTTTTGTTGTTCGAGCTCGAGCTCGAAGCTCGTTTAAGATTTATAACTTTTTTTTTACTCTTACAATAAACTAATTTTCAAGCTTAATATGTCTGTATAAAAGATCAAACTTGATAGGCTCATTTATTAACTCAAGCTCGAGCTCGAAAGCTCATTTACAATTATAAAAATTATATAAAAAAAATGTTCTTATACTCAAACTAAAGTTTATGTAACTTATAAGCTCAAAAAAGTTTGTTTAGGAACACGCAATTAATGTTTTATAACATTTAATGATTAACTATGTTTCAAAATAAGGTGGGGGCTTTGCTTATATAGAGTTTTTTCTCTTGAAAGTTTTCCTCTTCAAGCGATGTGGGATAAGTTTACTAGTCATGTCACTCTTTTATTTTGATTTCTCTTGTTCTTTTGATATTTTCAAAGTTTATAAATATTAACAACTGTTATATTGTATCAAACCTAGTATTAAATATTACAAATAAATATCAAACAAAAAAAATGTGGATAACCAATACAAATACAAGCACAATAATGTTATGAAACAAAAAATAAACTAATTCAATATTAATACAACGTGTAAGACTCTTTTAGAAGCCCGACTATCAAAATTAATAAATCACAATTAAATGATGCATATAAATAGGTATTTATTATCATGGATGTAAATAAGAAGAGTGGATACTAAAATCATGGATTATTTTTTATACAATACAAATAATCACAACAACAACAACAACAACAACAACAACAACATACCCAATCCCGCCAAGGCGGGGTATGGGGGAGGTGAGATGTAGACAGATCCTACCCCTACCCCAAGGAACCCTGCAGGTAGAGAGACTGCTTCCAGAAAGACCTCCGGCAAGTGTGTGCAAAGTGTGCTCGAAGTAAAGAAAAACGAGAAATAGAAAGCAAAACAAAGAAAGCATAAAAGCATAAAAGCAAACAGAGCAAAACAAACATATAGGCAAAACGACACAGTATACATATAAGCAAACATAAAAGCAAACCGACACAACAAGTAAAAGAGCAAACAAAGCAAAACGACAAGACGACCAAAACAAAACTACCTAGACAAGCGCCAACAAAAAAAAGGGAGCGAGGGGGACACAAGACCAAGGCCAAACCAAGCAGCTACGACCAAAGAGGGCAACGCAAAAGGCCTAAAGCTAAGGCAAAGCAAAAAGAGCAAGCAAAAGGCACAGGCAAAGGGCCTAAAGGCACAACAAAGGCAAAACCAAAGCACTAGCCGAGGCAAAGCAAAAGCACCTATCTCCTAAAGGGGGCAAGCCAAGGGGCCCTAAAAAGCCTAAACCACAACAAACCCCAAACCCTCTACCATCCTAGCCCCAAAACTAACCACGAATACTAATCCTATCTCTCCACTCGTTCCTATCTGAGGTCATGTCCTCGGACAAGTGTAGCTCCTCCATGTCGAGCTTGAGCCTATCCTCCCATCTAAGTTTAGGTCTACCCCTCCTTCTCCGACCATCGACTATAAGCGATTCAACTCTCTTTACTGGCGCTATTTGTGGTCTTCTCCTGACATGACCAAACCACCTCAACCTTCCTTCTCTCATCTTCGAGATAATAGATTCTACTTCAAGTGCCGATCTGAACACCCCGTTAGGAATCATGTCAGACATTGTTTTACCACAAGTCCATCTGAGCATTCTTAGTTCCGCTACTTCTACCCTGTTTGCTTGAGCTTTTGTGATAGGCCAGCACTCTGACCCGTACAGCATAGCCGGTCTAATAGCCACCCAATAAAATTTACCCTTAAGCTTAACGGGTACTTTCCTATCACATAGCACCCCTGACGCCGCCCTCCATTTCGCCCAGCCTCTTCCGATACGGTGGGTTATGTCGTCGTCTATCATCCTTGATTTGTGAATCACCGAACCCAAATATCTAAACGACTCCTTAGGTGGGAGGATCTGGTCTCCGATACAGACTTCCGTTTCTTCGTTGTGGCTGATATCGCTCCTACCGAAAGCACATCTCATGTATTCAGTCTTCTCCCTACTAACCCGAAGGCCATTCTCTTCAAGAGCCTCCCTCCAATGCTCAAGTCTGTTGTTCAACCCGTCCGCTGACTCTGCCACCAATACAATATCGTCAGCGAATATCATGCTCCAAGGGATGCACTCTTGGATCCCACGTGATAGCTCATCAAGAATCAAGGCGAATAGATAAGGGCTAATGGCTGATCCCTGGTGTAGTCCAACTTTCACAGGGAAAAACTTTGAGGTTCCCACTGTGGACCGTACACGTGTCTTCGCCCCTTCGTACATATCCTTTATGACTCTCAAGTATCTCCTTGGGGTTCCCTTGTCTATCAGAGTTCTCCAAATCAACTCACGTGGGACACTATCATATGCCTTTTCTAGGTCGATGAAGGCCATATGCAAGTCTCTTTGCCTTTCTTGATATTTCTCCATGAGGCTTCTGAGGAGGTGAATAGCCTCGATCGACGACCTTCCTGGCATAAAACCAAACTGGTTCTCTGACACCCTCGTTTCCCTTCTCAACATTCTCTCAATAACCCTCTCCTAGAGCTTCATCGTGTGGCTAAGGAGCTTAATACCCCTATAGTTGCTACACACTTGTACGTCACCCTTGTTCTTGTAGATAGGGATGACTTCACTGAGCCTCCATTCCTCTGGCATCTTATCACTAGAGAAAATCTTGTTGAAGAGGGAAGTCAACCATCTTAACCCCTCGTCACCTAAGCTCTTCCAAGCTTCTATGGGTATTTGGTCTGGGCCTACCGCTTTGTTTCTTCCCATCTTCATTAATGCAACCTTCACTTCACCTTGGCTGATATCCAAGTAGTCGCACTCTGGAAGCAAATCTTGGCTAGGGGTCTCTCTCTCCCCGCTTTCTTGTGTAGCCCTCTCGTTAAAAAGAGAGGAGAAATAATCTCCCCATCTTTTCCTAATATCCTCTTCGTTGACAATGCTACGTCCATCCACATCCTTAATGAATCTTATGTTTCCCAAATCCCTGCTTCTCCTCTCTCGGGCTTTAGCAATCTTGAAAATATCGTTTACCCCTTCCTTGGAGTCCAAGTTCTTATACAGAACCTCGTACGCTTTGTCTTTTGCCTGGGCTACTGCCTTTTTCGCTTCTCTTTTGGCTACTTTATACCTCTCCTCTGCCTCGACCCTATTCTCTAGATTACCCGCTCTACTCAAAAGGAGCTCTCTGAACCTAGATTGTTTCGCCGTTACCTTGGTTTGCACCTCATCACTATACCACCAAGATTCTCTTTGGTTTGTTTGGGTTCTCGTTGTCCCAGAAGCCACACCTAGTGACTCCTTAGCTGCGTCTTTAATGATGCAGGATAGGGTGTTCCACATCTGATCCGCGTCCATAACATATAAGTCCTCCGACCGCTCCGACAGTCCCTCTGAGACTTTTGCTGCAAACTCCTGTACCGCCGGACCGTTCAATTTCTTCCACATAATCCTCGGTATGCCAGTCGCCCTTTTCCCACTTCGTTGCCTCTCATAAAAAGCATCCATGGCTAACAATCTGTGTTGGGATGAGCATGTCTCGCCTAGGAATACCCTGTAGTCCCTACATGCTCTAAGATCCTCTCTGCGCACCATCAGATAGTCGATCTGAGTGTTGTGCCCTCCACTCTGGAAGGTAATTAGGTGGACCTCTCTCTTCTTGAAGAAAGAGTTCGCAACTACTAAGTCGTGCGCTCTTGCGAACTCCAATATAGAGCGACCTTCGTCATTCCTAACTCCATAGCCAAAACCTCCATGAACCCCTGCGTATCCATCCGATGCAGCTCCTATGTGACCATTCAAATCACCCCCTATAATCAGACGCTGATCCGACGGGCACTATCTCACTAGCTCGTCAAGGGCGTCCCAGAAACTCCTCTTCTCTGCGTCGCTGAGCCCCACCTGTGGTGCGTAAGCGCTGACAATGTTAATAGTCTCATTCTCAATTACCAAAGTAATCGCCATGATCCTATCGTTGCACCTGTTAACTTGCACTACATTGTCCTTTAGGTCTGCAGCCAAAATAACTCCAACTCCGTTTCTCGCAGACCTAGAACCTGAATACCACAGTTTGTAGCCGTTCCCCTCTCTCGTGCGGGACCCCTTCCATTTCGTCTCCTGAAAGCACGCTATATCAACCTTATGTCTCCCTAAGGCATCGGCAAGCTCGAAGAGCTTCCCGGTCAACGACCCTACATTCCAGCTACCCACCCTAATCCTACGAAAAACCGCAGGTCTACCAAAACTCCTAGCCCCGCCTACCCTCCCTACCCCTCCTACCCCAACCCCAACCCCACTCGAGCCGCTAGAACATGACCTCAGGTGACCATAACTATCTAAAGCGTCTATACTAACGACAAGGAAACAAAGGCAAAGTCAGGCACAAGACACAAAAATAAAAATAACACTAGGCAATCTAAGAAAGAAACCCAAAAAAAAAAAAAAAAAAAAAAAAAAAAAAAAAAAAAATTATATAAATAAAAATAAAAAATACGAAAAGAAAAAGGACCTAAAAAACACAAAAGAGATAATGAAAGAAAAGGGAAAACTTAGCTGCCGGAAAAGTTTTTCGGTGGTCAAAGGTGGTCAACGGCGGCAGTAGCAGCGGTGACCGGCGGCCGGTGGCGGCTGAGGCGACAGGGCAACCTGGATCAGGCTCGGGGCAATGAGGGGGACCTCTACTCGCCGGAGGTGATGGACCCCGCTCCCAGGAAGTCGCCGGAACAGTACAAAGACAGAAAAAATAACCGTTATCTTAGTCGGCGCGTGGCGGCGCCGGTGGGTGTCGGGGTTGTTGGGTTTTGCTCGGAATATAATGATGAAAATCGTGGTGGTGTTTAATTTGTGACAGATCGGGATATTGGTGATGTAAGATTTGAAGGATGGATCTTGATGAAGGTTAAAATCTACAGCAAAGCTGTAATTGGTAAATCTATTGAACCAATGATTTAAGTTCTGATCAGCGTCCTCTTTGGATTGGGTAATAAAGGTACATTGTGAGTTATTCAAATTTGCACTAAATCTAAACAATTTTAAATTCATAATAAATCTAAGCTAACATCTTTACTAATTGAAAACTAAGAAAATATCTAATTGTGATTGATTTCTTTTAACGTTGAAAGATTGTGAATCGTAATTACGATGATGGTTTAACTATAGATCCTACAAATCAATTGCTTAGTCTATATGATTGTAAAAATCGTAAAAAGTGGTGAGTGCAAACTATAAATGTTTAAATTGCATAACTAACTGATTAGCTTTAACTATTCACTCAAATGATCGAACTCGATCAAAAACACATGCAAAATATGGACAAGTTTTTGAAAACCCAACTTACAATTTTTGGATATGGTTAAGTCGTTAAAAAAAATTATACAACCAACAATCACAACAAGTTTAGCTGCTTGCACACGTGTCTTTTGACAATGGCGTGGAGGTAAAAAAACTTTGACTTTTTAGATGAGACCATTTGGATTTGAAAGCTAACTCATAGATCCAAATTCTGGAAGAAATTTCACTACTTTTATTTACATATTGAGAGAGTTATGGCCTTCTAAAGTCGAGTGTTGCAATCTGGAAGAATGTTGACCATAAACTAGACATGAAATATGTTTATACACTCTTGTTTCCTCTCATAACTTTAGTTCTTTTTGCTTAGATCATGCTTTATAAATATAATAAAAAATTTCTAGAAGAGGAACTCATCTAAAATAAAGAAAGCATGTAAGTATCAACTAGCTGTCAAATGATTAATTCGTGATACCGAATTGATATAGGTTCTGATAATTACAAACGCAACTACCTTGTAATTAAGGTGAGTACTCGTGACTTTTACTAAACGGGGATGTACACTATAATCCCCGATTATGCGTTGCATATCATTATCGTAGCATCTATGTGACTTATTGTTATATACATGTGCATTTTCATTTCAAGAAATTATGCATGTACATTGTTTTAATGAATACAATTTAAATGAAAATGCTCTGATAATATTTCAATTATGTTTTAAGTCTTTATCTTTGTAATTTCGACTTTATAAACAATAAGAATAGCAAAAAGGGTTAGTAACAAATTATTAATACTCCGTAACACAATTGTCGGGATCCCATAAGTTATATGCTATGTTATCATTTTTCATACATTTGAATCATATGTGTGATATTTTATGTATACAACACATGACCTCACTATGCCTTTAGGCTTACGTATTTATTGTACATCTTCATATTCGAAATAATAGGCACGGACTCGAGGAGACGAATGGACTAAATAAAGGGGACCAATTAGACTCGACATCCTTATGCCCAGAATGTGTTTATATAAATAAAACTTAAAAAAGTTGTCATTTAGTTGATTGATAAACTTGTAATAACTAAAAAAAATAATGTATTAGATATAAAAGATGTAAGTAAAAGAACAAACATGTTAAGAAAAATAATTAAAAGAAAATACATCTTACATAGGAAGAGAGAACAAAACAAGACAAATAAAGAACCTATAAAACAAAGTCCAAGTAAAAGGAGGAGACTTACTTTTAAGTATATAGCTTAGAAATATTAAATTATAACTTGAATCTAAATCATATTAGAAACATATATTTAAAATTTTAAAATAAACTTAAAAACTTATATAGATTAAGTGTTGACTTGTTAAGCTCGAGTAGCTCGTTCGGCTCGTTAAGCTCGACTAGCTCGTGATTATTAAACGAGTTTTCAAACAAGCCGAGCCAAATATTAGTTTTTAAAGCTCGGTTCGTCAAACTAATCGAGCTCTAATTTTTGATCGAGATCGACTCGAGCTCGTGAGTATTAGGCTCGAGCTCGAGTTAAATGAGCTCGAGCTCGAGTAGCTCGTTAAAAGCTCGGATCGTTAACACTCCTAGTCGGTAGAGTATAAATTAGTAATGGATGTTATGAATTATTTCTATCTACCTATTTATATACTACTAAGACCCTCCAATTATTTGATCAAATTAGTGAGACAGTGTTGAAGACTTTTGAAGAAAAAATTGTGTGTATACCCACTGAGCTCCCACTTGATCAGCTCATTTCTTAGCACTCATTTTGTATTAACCTTCATTTATTCATTCAAATGTTTATTTAACTGTGTTCTCTAGAAATTAAAAACATAAATAGCGTTCTCAAGATTTTTGGAGGGGAGAAAGAAAGTGGAAAAGAGTGTAATTGAAGGGAAATTTGATGCTAAGAAAAGTATATTTTATAAGTGAATTGACCACGTTACCCTTATTGATATATATTGCTTTATCTAATTCCACCATTGTCCGCATTAATTGTGTTCATCCCAAAAGAACGCCTACTCATTCCTATTTTGCATATGTACATTTATAAAAATCATTGTTTTGAACTAGTAATTCTGTAACTTCATTCATTTGTTCTTTATTATTAATTTTGTAAAATCATTGCTTTTTATTTGTAGTTTTGCGAAAGCAAGTTGTTTTCATCTATCTAAACAGTTCTTAGACAAATAAATTAAAATTTTCAAAAAGTGTTTGTCTACTTTGACCAATATTTATCTTTAATTCATGAATGAACACAAAGATGAATACCTGTATAAATCAAGATATATTAGTGTTGTGGAAGTATTGATAAAAGCAAGTTGTGAGGGCAAAATTGTCAAACTGATAGTTCCTTTTCTTTACAACTAAAGAACCCACAAAATTACCTCCTTTTCTTTATATTAGTTTTACTTATCTTTCCCAAAAAAAAGTGACCATTTGACAAATAAAGTGGATGACAGCTTGAGAAAATATCAACGCTCAGAAATGAACCAAGTATTAAAGGTGACCACTTGATAAATTAAGGGGAATAGATAATGAGAGTAATTTTATTGAGTATAAACTAGTAATGGATGTTATGAATTATTGATGATGGATGAGCACTATATATAGAGTGTTAACAATTATTTCTTACACTACAACAAATTTGTCATTTTTACACGCTTTTTTCTTCGCACTTTATAAAGTGTGAACTTTTTCTTAAAGGTATTCACACTTAAGAGTGTGAATAATTGTTTCAAATTATTCACACTTAAAAAATGTGAAGAATTTCAATCTCACACTTTAAAGTGTGAAGAATTATTTTAAAATCAAAAGCATCACACTTAAAAGTGTGAAGAATTATTTCAAAATTAAAATCATCACACTAAAAAGTGTGAAGAATTGTTTTAAAATCCTCACACTTAAAAGTGTGAAAATATTTATAAACCTTCACACATAAAAGTGTGACAATATTTGCTACACCCAATTGGTTCACACACATGCTAGTGTGAACTTTTTAATTCTTCACACTTTAAAGTGTGGCGCCATGCTCTAATAAGTGTGAGCATGTTACTATTTTGTTGTAGTGTTACTATATCGGTTGCTATAGTACTAGCCTAGAACTCCCGCTGCGCAGGGATGTTTTATGGCGACAATCTTGATCGATTTCACACTTTAAAGTGTCAACAACTGTAATTCATTAGTTTAATATGTTAAGAGTTACTAAAGTATCAAAATTTGTAGTTGATTAGTCTAATATGTTGAGTTGTATATTTAAATTAAATCTGCATCTTTCTCAAATTTGGTTCACTGTGTACCAAAGCCTTAAGAGGGGAGGGAGTGATAACATCTAATAACACCAACACCATTGTCACGTCAGCGTCACATCACTTTAACACCAAATAATATAACATAAAAAACAACAGGTAATCATAACACCCAATAACATCACTTTTTACAATTTTACAAATTCTATCCTCAACAATTTCATTCATTAAATTTTCAAACAATATATTATTAAATATATTCCATTCGTATTTGAATTTGAATTTTAAATATATATCCCGCTCATTTTTTTTTGAATTTCAATTGTATCCCGCTCATTTTTAAAATTGAATTTAAATGTATCCCGCTCCTAGTGTTTCAGACGGCTATAAATACCATACCAAATTACAAATTTTTTTCAAACTTCAAACATTTGAAATGAGTAATCGTTGGATCAAAAAGTGTAGATTGGCAGGGACACCTCAACCCTGTGAACCATAATGGTACCCATCAAACCTACCCAACAAAGGTTTGATGCCTGTGAAATACCTCCACCCAATACCCAACCATGCTTGCGGAACGGAATCGAACTCGCGTCCTTTAGTTGGATCAAGACATCACATGGTTGGGCCCAAGCTTCTAAGGTAGCTGGTTGATATCATTAGAGCTTGTGGTCCCCATGTGAGGACTTCCCGGTTGGTCACCCAACTCGGTACTATTCTCACCTAGGTTCGCTTAACTTAATAAGCTTCACCCAGTGGACCACAAAGCCCCATGATGAAACATTGCTAGCTCAAGTTTGGGTTACAGTTCAACATTTTCTTCAAACTCCAACGGATTTTGTTGGTGATTTCGGCCTGAATCTGGTTGACACAAACCCATAGTGATTCAATAACAGCAGCTTCCTTACGATATTCATTGTATAAGAATGTGTCGATCACATATTTCCTATCTTCTGAGATGTCTGTGCACTCTCCGTAGCGTTCTCTAAGTCATTTTTTTGTTGTTTCGCCGCCTCCAACTTCTTGATGACTTCAACAATAGCATTTTGGCGATCCACGTCGCAATTCTCGGTTTCATCTTTGATAAATCGTTGCAGTTCCTCGACGGCATGTGGTAGTTTACAAGCCATAATTGTGTGTAAATATGTTAACTGTGAGAATGCTAAGTGTGTATATATTTGTAAATAATGTGTTGTATTTATAAGGTTTAAAAAAAATTGAATTCTAGCCGTTTGGCTTCAAACGATTGTGTTGTAGTACATAATAACGTTAGGGGGTGTTGTTGTAATTTTTTTTTATTCATTCCAGTAGTAACGCACGTTACTACTCCAACGTACGTTACAATTCTTCTCCAACGCAGCCTAGTGGGAAATGGTAAAATGAAAGAAAACGGCGTTGATGCAGTGACACGTAAGAATAACGCAAGTTTTGCGTTATCACTCCCTCCCCTCTAAGAAAAAATATAACTACATTTAAAATGTAGATCGAAGTGTCTATGTGATTTCATCAAAATCACACATTACCACGTTTCGATACTTCAAATAATTCTACAGAGAATATTTAAACATCATTTGTCCGAAACACAAAGCAAGGCAACCGACTATATAACTATTTCAAATTAGTAAATACAAACATACCACTGCATAACAAAATTACACAAAGTAAACTAATATAAATCTCCAACTTAGTACATGTCATGACTCTCTTCTTCAACTATTAACATTCCATAAGTTAGATAGACTTATAGCTCTGTAACTCTTAAAAGAACAAATTATGCATCTGATAAGTTGATATTATTAACATTAACCCACTTCTTCAATTAGTAACTCTTAAAATAATGATACATCAAACTTATAAGCGTTACATAGCGTACTTGTGAATTAAAAAAAAAAAAAGTAAGATCTTCTTGGCGTCTGCAATTAGTAACTAATACCAAAAATGCTAAATATGTAAAAGGGAAAATTGTCTAAATATACATTCAACTTGCCACCTTTTACTATTGTATACACGTAACTTTTTTTTTTCCTATTAAATACACGACATTTCTTAATCTTTCCTATTATATACATGAACTTTCTTAATCTTCCTATTGTATACATGAATCTGACGTGGCATGAAGATTAAGAAAGTTCATGTATATAATAGGAAGATTAAGAAAGTTCATGTATATAATAGGTCCCTGTAACTTAAGACCACCCACCACCACCCACCACAGCCACCACCACCTACCACCACCACCACCCATCACTGCCACCACCCACCTCCACCACCACCCACCTCCACCACAGCCACCACCCACCTCCACCACAGCCACCACCCACCACTGTGCATAAAAATAAGCCAAATAGTTGGGGGTTTAAAGAGCTTAAGGCTTGAAATAGCTCACAAGAAGCTGCCCAGGGTCTCACAAGCTTGGAAGAACTACAAACCTCAAGAGCACAGCTAACTAACTAAATCCAAACACCCCTTTAATGGCTGTGAAGGTGAGATTTTCACAAGATCCACACTAATTCAGATCATAACCTTGACTTAAGATGATTAAATGTGATGTTGTAAGCCACTGAAAGCACAAGTTCATTACTCTACTAATGAATATCCTACAAACTACATCCAACTTGCCACCTTTTACTATTGTATGCACGTAACTTTTTTTTTTTCCTATTATATACATGAACTTTCTTAATCTTCCTATTATATACATGAACTTTCTTAATCTTCATGCCACGTCAGATTCATGTATACAATAGGAAGATTAAGAAAGTTCATGTATATAATAGGAAAGATTAAGAAATATTGTGTATTTAATAGGAAAAAAAAAGTTACGTGTATACAATAGTAAAAGGTGGCAAGTTGAATGTATATTTAGACAATTTTCCCTATGTAAAAATACCTTGAAACCCAGACAGGCTTTAAATATTCACGAGCTCTCAAGGTTGTTGTGTTTACTGAACAAAACAAATTGGTTGAGCATCAAATGTTAATCAATAATTGACCATAAATGAGGAAGAGTGGAAGACGTACAGCTTGAGAAAAGAACCAAAGTATTAAAGGTTGGGAATTGATTTGCACACATTTCATATTGATTAGGACACTCTAATAAAAGCATTAGATACTTGTACATTATTAATAACCTGCTTTAACAGCTTGTACACTGGAGTGTCCCAATAAAAATTTGAAGTGTGCAAATCATCTCCCTTAAAGGTTAGCACTTGGCATGCATGTGTAAAATCAGGTTATAATATAATAATACATGTAAAAGCAAAACCGATTATAAAAGTGATAACTACAAAGCCACAATGAAGGAATAATTTGCTTTTCTCCATCTTTACCCTTTATCTAATTTCCCCACTCATTATCTCTCTGTATTCAAACCATAAGTTCTTGTACTTGTGAGAATTATGAGGATAAGTAGGAACAATTTATAGGAGGAAATAACATTTTCTTTGTCAAAAGGAAATTTGATGCTGAGGAAAGTAGATTTTTTTAAGTGAATTGACCAAGTTAGCCTTATTGATAGTATAATGCTTTATCTCTTTGTTTGTTTCTTACCAAATTATTTTACCTTTATCTAATTCCACCATTGTCTGCGTATTGTGTTCTTCCCAAAAGTAAGCCTAATCATTCCTATTTTGCATATGTACATCATTTATAAAAATCATTGTTTTGAACTAGTAATTCTGTAACTTCATTCATTTGCTCTTTATTATTAATTTTGTAAAATCATTGCTTTTTATTTGTAGTTTTGTAAAATCAAGTTGTTTTCAGTAAAATTTTCAAAAAGTGCTTGTCAACTTTGACCAATATTTGTCTTTAATTCATGAATGAACACAAAGATGAATACCTGTATAAATCAAGATATATCAGTAGTGTTGTGGAAGTATTGATACAAGCAAGTTGTGTGGGCAAAATTGTCAAACTGATTGTTGCTATAACCATCTGCACTTTCCCTCCTTTACAACTAAAGAACAATCATTCTTTTCTTTAGACCACCTTTACTTTTCTTTAAAAAAAAAAGTGGCCATTTGACAAATAAAGTGGAAGAAAGCTCGAGAAAATATCAACGCTCAGAAATGAACCAAGTATTAAAGGTGACCACTTGACAAATAAAGGGGAATTGATAATGAAAGTGATTTTATTTTGTCTGTAGAGTATAAACTAGTAACGAATGTTGTGAATTATTGGTGATGGATGAGCACTATATATACATAGTGCTATGAATTATCTCTTGCTATATATATCGGTTACTATGTATTACTAGCCGAGAAACACCAAAATGAACTCAAGAAAAACCAAAAGAACTATATTGTTCTATAGCAAAACCTCGGCTAGGAGGACCCTTTAACATGTATACCGAAATCAATGCAAATATGAGTTAGCTAGGTGCAAATCTGGAAGTGACCCTGAATAGAACTTTTATGGCAACATTGTCAGTGTGTATGAACGAGGTAAGTATGAAAGCATAAGATTAATTTGAAGCATCTATGGCCTCATATGAAAAAGACATATAATTTTATTAATATGGAAAATCACACCTATGATAAGCAAATATCGTGAAGATGCGCTTATCAAGTAGTTAAGAAAATATATTATTTCATTTTTGAACTTTTAGTTTCATAAATAATATTGTCCGGTGAGCTTACGAGCTTATTTGATTTTGGCTTATATTTCATAAGCCTCAATTTTCTCGCTTATTTTTAAGACTTATAGGCTTATATAGGTTTATCATATTATAATAAACTTATATAAGCTCACAAGTTTCAAAATAAGCCAAAAAATTAAGGCTTATTGAATATAAGTCGAAACAAAAATAAGCTCATAAGCCACATATAAGCTTAAACAAACACCCGTCGCTCTTTTTAATATCCATATACCAGCTGTACCTAAAGACCGAACTGTGTTTTTATAAAGTGCTTAATAGGTAATTGACCAAATCTTATTTGGTTCTTTAAACAACAAATGCATCCGAAATCGTCCAATCTTTGTCTAATACAAAATTTACAACTATCTATTGAAGGGTTTTGTTAGGTGTTGTCATGAAGCATGACTCGTCCCTTCTTCGCCAATGAAACTTAGATGTGACTATAAGTAAGACGCGTTATCACATGACAATTATGCAAAAGCACATGCAATTACGACTTAGTCTTCAAAAAAACAAAAAGTTCTAGTCTACTTCGAGCTAGGCATTCTTATGGAATCTCTCCAAGTCCGAGAAGAGAGCATCCTAATTGAGAACGTGTGCCAGATTTATGAGAAAATTTCAAAGCTGGAAACACTCAAGCCCTCTAAAGATGTTGACAACCTCTTCGATCACTCAACTCGTCCACGCATGCATCCCGCACTCTTCTATTGATAAAGACACTCTCCCCGCCAATATACATGAAATAAGGTCTAAGCTCATTAGACTTTGTGCAGTTTGTGGTGAGGTCGAAGGCCTACTTGAAGCCACAATTTTAGGATCTTTCAAAAATCCTCTTCATCATCTTAATGTTTCTCCTTACTATTCAAATTATCTCAAGCTTGGTCGTCTCGAGTATGACATCATTAAACCGCCAGGAAACCATCACCACCACTGGATCTGTCAAAACCACCGCCATCACTGAACCACCACCACCACCACAAGAATTAAGTATTTAGAAGTGTTACCTTATTAATTCGAATCTTGATTACGAACTGTTGTGATGAACTCTTCTTTACTGATCTTGCAAAAGAGGTCCCTGAACTGTTGGACTTGTTATGTTTAAGCCCCTGAATTAGAAGTGTTACCTTTTTCAACTTTTTTTGTTATGCATACTTTTTGGGCTATTGGGTTTTAAATAACTTATCTTACCATATCTGCATCAATTAAAGTGACTTAACATTAATATAAGGTCATTCATATACAAAGTCGATCTAAAATTACTAGGCCATTATACAACTACTTTAGTTACTATTTATGAAATTATTGTTACTTTTCTTATTAATTGTTTTAGTAGATTACAACGAAAAAAATGATTAGAAAGCATCAACCGTTTGAATACACAACGCTTCAAAAGAACATGTTATTATGAACCCGTTGCTATGCGCGGGTCTCCTACTAGTGATAACTGATGCACAAACACCAAAATTTGAAGATTGTATAGATATAAGAAAATATTACCATGTTCACTGCGAGTCTTGGAGGGCACCTTATCCACATGACCATTGGGACCCCACGCCATTGACTTATCAGCAACACAGGATAAGCTTGAGCTTCCTGGTCTCGTCTCTGCACTGAGTTGATGTGATGTTAGAGATGATCGGCTTGACTTTAACACCCCCAAAGCTGATGAAGGGCTAGAATGCTCAGTAGATGGCTGACTAAGCCCTCCACCCAATGAAGGACGGCCACTGGGATGATGCGGTGACGCGGTACTACCATCAGGAATTGGAGAAGCTGCTAAGCCCCAAGGATTTGACGTCGCTGAAGAGTTAAGGCTAGCCCTGTTAAAAACACACCAATTTCACCCAAAAGCACAACAGAATCAGTAATTAAAGAGCAGAATTTGCACGCAAAACAAAATATCAAAACATTATTACGTACATAAATCATGAAACAATTGAGATCATATATAAAACAAACATACTTGTGATTCCCTATATCAGTGTCCACAAATCTCACTAAACTTCTTCTTCATTATCACATTTCTCTTCACGTACTCCTGATGTTGTTTCACTGTCTTTGAACATTTCATCGTACCAAGATCTCCTGCGTTATGTTTGAGTGTCTTGAAACATATCATATGTAAGAGGTTTTACGGGGGCGGGTAATGAATGATGGTTGAACAAAACAATGGTAAAAGAAAAAAAATTAAAGGCTAAAAAAATACTCACGGTTAAATTTGTCTTTTGGAAACATTCTTTCTTCTCCTAATATACGAATAATACACAATACACATATATCACTATGCAAATGAATTTTAAAATAATATAATTAAAAGATTCACCTTTGTAGTGAAATGTGAATATTGTAATTCACTTTTCATCACACTTCTAATTAGGGTACTCTTGTACACCTATTGCAATATATTTAAATAAGATATATAAAAAAAATCATAGAGCTACAAAAAAATTTAACCTATAAAGAATGACAAATATTCTACTTGTGTTTTGTAAATAACTTCCTCCACTGTTCCACACGTCAAAATATGGTACACTACCACATTTTGAGTTTCACCTAATTTTTATGCCCCATCAACGCTTTGATTATCAGTGCTAGGGTTCCAAGCGGGATCCGCCAGTATCACTCTATCAGCTTTTGTGAGTGTTAAACCCACACCGCCAACGGCAGATGTTAACAAAAAGACTCTAGCTTTCCAACTCTCAAACTTCTGTTAAAATAAAATTTAAAATAGTGTCAATAAAATAAAATAAGTTATTGTTAAAATTGTGTCAAAAATAGAAATCTACTTCAATTACGCTCTTTCTATCTTTAAAACTTGAACGCCCATCCACACGTAAACATTCCAGATCTTTATCAGTGGTAGTGACGATCGACGTAAGCATAATGCACAATTGTTAGCCTTGACGATGACTCAAATAACAACAAATTATGTTGCCAAGCTTACTTCCTGCAAAATCTCATTCATAAAGTCCCTAGTGGTATAATAATTATTATACTCGTATTTATTTATTTTACACTTAAACCGATGAAACAAGGTTTGACATCTATGTTTTAGTATTTATAATAGGTCGATTTGGTAAAAGAGAACCATCACATTTTATTATTTTCTCAATGGCAAGAAATGATTGACTTGATCGAGATTTGGTAAAAGAGAACCATCACATCAAGTAAGATTAAAAAAAAAAAAAAAAAAAAAAAAAAAAAAAAAAAAAAAAAAATCAACCAAGTCAATCATTTCTTTCCATTGAGAAATATTAAAATGTGATGGTTCTTTTTTACCAAATCCACCTATTATAAATACAAAAACATAGATGTCAAAACTTGTTTCACTGATTTAAGTGTAAAATAAATAAATACGAGTATAATAACTATTATACCACTAGGGACTTTATGAAAGAGATTTTGTAGGAAGTAAACTTAGCAGCATAATTTGTTGTCATTTGAGTCATCTTCAAAGCCAGGCTTCAAGGACACTCACTTGGGATCGAATTGTGACAGTAATATTCTGAGACCGCCTATTCTAACAAGAAATTGTATATTTTGTTTGCGCGTCAAAAAATAGAAGCATAAATAATAAGTGATCTTCTAAGTTAGAGCTTAAGGCTAGAAAAATGTTAATCACCATCATCACCACCACTACAAGAGCTTGGTGTGGTTGGATGGGTGTTCCAAAGAGATGTAAATGAGAAGTTAATTATATGGAGGAGTTGGTAGAATGGTAGGTAAATAGTATTAATGCAAAGTTAATGTTGGAGTCTAAGTTGGTGGGAGCATTGATAGTTTGATGTACATACATTTAATATTATTGCAGCAAGTGAATTGTAGTACTTTAGGAAGGGTTGTTGAATAACTTTAATGTTATAAACATACGTACATTGCTACAATAGACAAATATGATAACAAAAAATAAATATGAAGTGTCAAAAGTATTACCGTAAACTGTTTAATTGTTTAGACCCGAAGAACACAAACATGGATAATATTGAGACATGTGATGCTCACAGTTTCCTTAAGACATATTTGTTCTCTTCACGATGCTTGAGAAATCTTGAACTATCTCCTGGGATACAAGAACAACGAATAACCCCATTAGAACAAATAGGTTATCTAGGTGAAGCAATATATGCCTTCCTCTATTACGAACCGATACAAAAGAAGATTCAAGACGGAGGTCAACAACAAAAGGAGGGGATTGGGTTATGTGTTTCGGTATATCAAAGATGAGAAAACACTCTCAATATATAAGATAATGAGCTGAAGGAAAAACGGCCGGATTAACCAACACTATTAATCCTACTGATGGCTCATGAACACATAGTTAATATGGTGATTACATTTGACCAACCATTAACTTATTAACTCTCATTAGTATACATGATGACCATCAATTATCATTCAAGCTAACAATTTGACCATATTTTCCAACATTTAATGCAATAAGTTATTTGGTTTTACAATCAGCTTATGTATAACTAGCTCATTTGTGTCAAATAAGTTGTTGTGCATGACCTAATATTGAAGAGCTTATTTAGCTTTTAAACTAATACTAGTAATTAGATGAGCACAAATTCTTTTAATAAGTTAACCGAACGAAGACCAGTTAGTATGTTCATGTCCCAACACAAGATATACATAATGCACACAACATCCCTCGCCCTCGTAACCTTTCTACCAGGGGCGGACCCAGGCATAAACTTTGGGTGGGCGGTGCCCTCCACGACTCGCCGAAAAAGTTCAGATTTTAGTGTAAAAAATTTTTTTTTGACCTTTTTATTAAAGTGCACCCCTCCAAAAATTCAAATTGCCCCCCACCTTGAAGCCAAAAATGTAAAAACCTTAGTTTTTAATGTAAAAAAAAAAATTATGGCCTTTTTATTAAAGTGCATCACGAATTTTATCAAAAAAAAAAAAAAAAAATTTGCCCCCCGCCTTGGAAAATCCTGGGTCCGCCACTTAGTTTCTACATGTAAGTTATAGTTGAACTTGTTTCATCATACAATCAGCTAGATTGCAAATTCATAAATACTTGATGGATGACTTTTTTTTTCCCTGCATAACACGTTAATCAGGTTTTGTTTAGTTTTTTTCGTGCATGATATAAAGAAAAGAAATACATATGGTGAAATTTCTTTATTTCTTTAAATGTGAGATGATGATTAATTTTATTTTGATATATATATATATATATATATATATATATATATATATATATATATATATATATATATATATATATATATATATAGAGAGAGAGAGAGAGAGAGATAGAGAGGGTTATGATCAAATAGGAAGAATAATTAAAATAAGAAGGATAAGAACTAATCACAACCACATATTTTAGATGCACCTACAAAAGTGGATGCGTCTTCCTTCAAATTTTTCCTCCTAATTTGAAATGTGTGGCTAGAATTTCTTCTTACCCTTCTTATTTTAATTATTCTTCTTACTTGATCCCTTCTCTCTCTCTCTCTCTCTCTCTCTATATATATATATATATATATATATATATATATATATATATATATATATATATATATATATATATATATATATATATATATATATATATATATATATGTGTGTGTGTGTGTGTGTGTGTGTGTGTGTGTGTGCGCGCGCGCGCGCGTGTGTATGTTTTGACGTATGACCATCATTTAGTTTGAGGTTTCTGAGTGTTTCATACGGAGTATAAGTTAAATTAATGGTCGGTTAACTTTTTAAGAGGTTATGTCATAACCTTTTAAAAATAGGGGTGGAAACAAGCGGAGCCGAGCTCGGACCTGCCAGAGCTCGAGCCCGGCTCGTGGTATGTTATACAAGCTCGGGCTCGGCTCGAGCTCAGCTCATTTATACGATTTGACAATGAAAAATTAAAGCTTGGCTCGAGCTCGGCTAGTAATATATCTATTTTGAGCTCGTTAATAAGCTTGTTATTAAGCTCTTTTATAAGCTCGCCTATAATACAAAAGCATAAAGTTTTATATATGTTTAATACCTAAAATATCCTAACGTTGTTTTGGGCTCGTGAGCCCAATCGAGCTTTGTATGTAAAGCTCGGGCTCGAGCTCAATTAATAAATGTGCTGAAACTTAGGCTCGAGCTCAGGCTCAAGCTCGTTTAGGCTCAGCTCGGCTCATTAATTTCCACCCCTAGTTATGTGTTGGGTTGGTTTTAGATGACGGTTTTTTAAATTAGTACAGTTTCATGCTTGGATTTAAAATGTATAGGGGACTTTGGTTTTAGATGGCAATTATTTTGGTATAGGAGGAATTTTTAGCACACTTACCTTATTCACCATCAAAGAATGGGAGTGAATGTAGCATCTGGGAAGAAAGTTAGCGGCAAGTGTGAAAGATAGGACAGTCATGCATGTTTCTATAAATAATGGTGGAAAGCCAGAAACCAAATGGTTGTAACATAACGTTGACGGGTAATTGTTTTTTGTGGGTTGCGGTTTTGTGGAGTTCGTACAATCACTGATCAATTTTTTAAATTATGTGTTTAGTGATCAAACATTTTTTTTAGCACACTTACCTTATTCACCATCAAACATTATTCAGTAAATTAAAGTGACAAACTATAAGGTTGGCACCATGTTGGCTATTCGCTTACTAAACAGACAATGTGAAACTTACCGTTCTCGAGTCACCAAATTGACCACGCCTTCATATAAAAGAACAAAAGCCTAAACACAAAATGAACTTGTAAAACTTGTGACAAATGGCCACTCACTATTTCCCCAAGCACTGTAATATTTTGTATAAGACTTTTACCTATCATCTGCAACCAATTCTCACCCAAAAGGAATTCAAAGGAACCTCCCAATTTATTTGAGCCAAAACTGATCAGCAACTCACTCACTATCTGCATGTGAAAACTAAGAAAATTGCAGACCTATCACTTTATTGCAAATTTGCAGGCTATATCTGTAATCTGTAACCAACACTATGCACGCATTGAGTGCATCTCATGCCTAAACTTATGCAGTTCATACAAGAACACGAGTCTCAAAACTATGCAAGTCCAAAGGCACTGATATGCATACAAAGTTGCCCCAAGTTAAACATACTTTGTGTCTATTTAACAAATAACACAAACCAAGTGACCACAATCTGAACCAGCATGTATGGTCTGCAAGTATCAAGCTAAGCCAATACACATAAAACCAAAAAGAATCGTTCCCTGCTCATGAGCTAATACTACGACAAAAACGATAAATGCAGGCACGTCCTTAAACCTTTAGCACACATGTCCATGTAACTAATCCTCCCTCAACCTAACCCAAGACACGGTTAATTATGATATGTGATTATACCTATGCTACCAAACACATATAAAAACATAGCCTTAGCCTTCAAAACCTAATACGCCAATCTTCAACAAAATCAAACACGCGTCACAATTCAACACAATCAACTCCAATCACCATAAAACAATCTTTAACTCACCCAATTCGCACATCACAAATCATCACCTCATTACATGAACATTATAAAATTCGAAAATTACTATGACAATCAATCAAACAATTAACAAAAGCCGTAATAACTCGAATAAGAATCCAAATAACAAGATTATAATACACCACCAAAAAAAATTAAAAAAAAAATTAATATTAAAAAAAACCCTTCATATCAAAACCAAAAAGAGTAATGAACTAATCAAACAAAGTGCCACATCATCACAACAGAATTCAAAACAACATCATGACTAATTAATAACAAGCAATCTCCCTTGACCTGACTCTTATGGGCTAGGTATGATACGCAAAAAGAATGCAGCCAGTACGACTGTATAAGTAAATAATTCAGAACGCAGTGCATGATTTGCTTTTGCCAATTCAAATGTCTAATATGACTTGTCAAACTCATAAAATATAGATCAAACCAGAATGTGAGTAAGCAAGAGCCAGGAAACATGTTTCCACAAAGACACTGATCAAGTCATCAAACTAATCATTTTGTATGATTTTTTGCCTTCTGAGACCAGACACTAAATTACCAAAACTTCAAAAAAGTACAGATGGCCAAACATTGATTCCACATACTCAAGATAAATAACCATAAAACAACCCCTTACGCAGATCCTAGCGGTGTAATATCATTTTAAGAACACAAGTCAACCATGAAAGTCCAAAACCTTATAAGGCTATTATGTATATGCACTTGAACAAGTAAATCATATTTTCGTCTTCCAAGCACAAACAGAAATCAAGTGATCCTAAATATGTGATGCTCTAATCATATGCATACCTTGCCACCAATTCCCCAAAACAGGAAAACGACACTCTTGAACTCTGAAAACAGGCCTCAGTCATATGTGACGTATTTAGTCTGTGAGTAGCAAGGTTATAAATGTCTAAAAAGTAAGTGAACACGACTAGTCTGCGAGTTTATACTAAAAGAGATAGGATAACAACCACCTTGTATACAGGTGCATACTTCAATATTTATGGAGCACTTCATGAAACTAATTCTACCTCGACCTAGCTACTACAGGGCCTAGGTTTGATAAGTGGTAGAGGGAATTAATGGGCAACGGCACTCCTAATAAGCGTTTAAAATGTGGTACCTAAGCTGCTTTTTCAAATCTTAAAGTTCTGAAACAGTTCTCAGTACTGTTTAGCAGGTACGATATGCAAGTAGTAGGCTAAAAGATACATGTAAAACCAAAAAGAACCATTCCCTGCTTCTGAGCTAATACTACAGCAAAAACCTTGTTTGCAGGCAAGTCTTACAACCTTGATCCCACACGTCCATAGAACTGGTCTCCCTCAACTAAACTCCTATGATACACATATTACATGTAAAATGATGCAGCCAGAATGAGTAAGCACTTTATCATGCAGTGCCTGAGCGGCTTATGCAACCTTAAAGTCTAAAGAGAGTCTGTGTAATCATGTCGATTTCCTACAAACAGGCCTTTACCATAACACTTTCCAGTTGATTATAACTCAAGAACGCCCTGTAAAAACAGTCATGAAACCAATCAAGGGGGTGTTTGGCTTTATTTGATGGGCTTTTGAGCTTATTGAGATTTTAATAAGCTCGTAAGCACATTATTAATAACTTATAAGCTTATCCACCTGAGCTTATAAGCTATGGCTTATAAGCTTGTCAACTTGGGCTTAAAAGCTATTAACAATGAGCTTATTAAAATCTCAATAAGCTCAAAAGCCAGCCAAATAAGCTAAAACAACCCCCCCCCCCCCCCCCCAACACACACACACAAAGAAGCTAAAACGAATAAGCTATGGCGTAGAAGCTCATCAACTTGAGCTTACAAGTTATTAATAATGAGCCTACGAACTTAAATGCGAGTAAGCAAGAATTTTCTAAACCTAAACAACTGATTCCACATACTTGGCTTCAATCAACCATAACAAACAAAACGCGAAGGAAATAATGAAACATGATGACGTATGGTCCGGAAAGGACATAAATCCCCTTCCGGGGCTGGAGCAAACCCCCCTTCCGGGGCAGGAGAAACCCCTTTCCGGGGCAGGAGAAACCCCCTTCCGAGGCAGGAGAAAACCCCCTTCCGGGGCAGGAGAAACCCCTTTCCGGGGCAGGAGAAAACCCCTTCCGGGGCAGGAGCAAACCCCCCATCCGGGGCAGGAGCAAACCACCCATCCGGGGCAGGAGCAAACCCCCTTCTGGGGATGGAACAAGACTCCTCCGGGCTGGACTTCTTAGGAATAGAGCCGGATATCTCCGGGCAGGACATAAGCAAGTCCGGGCTAAGTGTTTCCCGCCTAAATGCTTCCCGCCTAGATGTTTCCCGCCTAAATGTGTCGCTATCGCGACTCGGGACCACCAGATAATGACAAAGAAGCCCACCTATAAATAGAGTGCATTCATTACTCTAAACGGTATGATCTTTCTCACACTAAACTCACACATACTTCTATACTTATACTGACTTGACCGTCGGAGGGTGGTTCCGGGGCTTCGGCCTCGGGACCCCTTCTAACCGGTTTGTTTCTTGTAATGAAGCAGATATCCATGCTCGGGATGACGTGGAACGGCTCAATCTATCGTCAATACTGGCCCGACCGATTTATGCTTCAACAAGTGGCGTCATCCGTGGGACCCGGGCAAAATGCTCGTCCTACCTTTGTTGAACGTCATGTTGGCTGAGTTCCCTCCACACTATGCGGGAATCAGTGGTGATGTTCGGCCCAAGTCAAGACTCGGATACATGATTCTTAGACCCGAGTCTTACTTTCTCATAAAGCCATTTCCGAGCACTAGCGTAGTAGTGTATAATGTTTTGGGTTCTTGACATAAAGCAAATGTGAAACCAGAAGATGAATTTAACGAAAGCGCAGTTCCGACATCTTTCAAATCAGCTGAAAGAAAGATTCGATGTTGTACCTTTCCTCTGTTTCAAAGCTCACTTTATCGAGTGAAAGGCTGCTATGCACATTATAGTGCACAAGATGATATATCCGGACATATGGTTGAGCACCTTTCTAATTAGCTCCGTGTTCTGTAGATGATATATCCGGACATATGGTTGAGCACCTTTCTAATTAGCTCCGTAGATGATATGTCCAGACATATGGTTGAGCACCTTTCTAATTAGCTCGTTCCGTAGATAATATATCCGGACATGTGGTTGAGCACCTCTCTAATTAACTCCACGTTCCGTAGATAATATATCCGGACATATGGTTGACCACC
This sequence comes from Artemisia argyi, assembly GCA_030686995.1. NCBI lineage: Eukaryota > Viridiplantae > Streptophyta > Magnoliopsida > Asterales > Asteraceae > Artemisia > Artemisia argyi. Next base: position 12,526,128 of record CM060686.1, on the reverse strand, counting down.
TTTCTAATTAGCTCCGTTTTCCGTAGATGACATATCCAGACATATGGTTGAGCGCCTTTCTAATTAGCTCCGTGTTCCGTGGATAATATATCCGGACGTATGGTTGAGCACCTTTCTAATTAGCTCCGTGTTCCGTAGATAGCATATCCGGACATATGCTTGAGCCACCTTTTAATGGGCTCTACGTTCCATTGTTATTACATATCACATATGCTTGAGCTAGCTTTCAAATAAACACGTAAATGATACAAAGGACGGGTAACCTCAAAGTTAACCCAACCCCGGGAATAGCTTCCCCGGTGGTATTAAGACGAATTCAATATTCGCACTAGGAGGCGTAACCTTCTAATCAACTCAAGCGTATAAGTGGATTGCAAGCCCATCGCTAAAGACGAATTCAATATTCGCACTAGGAGGCGTAACCTCCTAATCAACTCAAGCGTATAAGTGGATTGCAAGCCCATCGCTAAAGACGAATTCAATATTCGCACCAAGACAAATTCAATATTCGCACCAAGTCGAATTCAATATTCGCACAAAGCCGAATTCAATATTCACACAAAGACGAGTTCAATATTCGCACAAAGACGAATTCAATATTCGCACCAAGCCGAATCTAACATTCGCACCAAGACGAATTCAATATTCGCACAAGGACGGGTAACCTAAAAATTAACCCAATAGAAGTACATTCCCTGGAAGTCTGAAGATGATGTGATATTCACACTATTGATCACATCCTAGGAAAGATTGATACAAGTTGGTACAAGGTAGCTACACCTTTACCCCTTTTTTATCACACAAATGCATGGAGACCATCTCCATCTTCGTAAACCTTTTTCATCATCTTCTACTAAGAGATGAACACGAAGGTATCCGGTCGATGCTAGTGTTACCCCGACTATAGAAATATTGTTATTCTCACGGGGTCTTTACCGCTAAACACGGGAAACCAAGCATCCAACCACCATACAAGGCGTAACCAGCACAACCCAAAAGGGGCATGATTAAGTGTGATCCGAAATTGGATACAACAACAAGTCCGGAGGAAAAATGATGCCAACTAATAAAGTATGAGTCTAGCACAACATGTTTAGAACCATATCATACTAGACTTGGGGACATGATGACATATGGTCCGGAAAGGACATAAATCCCCTTCCGGGGCAGGAGAAACCCCTTTTCGGGGCAGAAGAAACCCCTTTCCGAGGCAGGAGAAAACCCCCTTCCGGGGCAGGAGAAAACCCCTTCCGGGGCAGGAGCAAACCCCCCATCCGGGGCAGGAGCAAACCCCCTTCCGGGGATGGAACAAGACTCCTCCGGGCTGGACTTCTTAGGAATAGAGCCGGACATCTCCGGGCAGGACATAAGCAAGTCCGGGCTAAGTGTTTCCCGCCTAAATGCTTCCCGCCTAGATGTTTCCCGCCTAAATGTGTCGCTATCGCGACTCGGGACCACCAGATAATGACAAAGAAGCCCACCTATAAATAGAGTGCATTCATTACTCTAAACGGTATGATCTTTCTCACACTAAACTCACACATACTTCTATACTTATACTGACTTGACCGTCGGAGGGTGGTTCCGGGGCTTCGGCCTCGGGACCCCTTCTAACCGGTTTGTTTCTTGTAATGAAGCAGATATCCATGCTCGGGATGACGTGGAACGGCTCAATCTATCGTCAATACTGGCCCGACCGATTTATGCTTCAACAAAACATAAACGCCATCACAATCCAATTAAAAAGCTTAATCCGTATCCGTACAATATCAAAACTAAAACAACAGTAACTAATTAAACATAACGCCACGTCAGCATATCCGTACAATATCGAAGTTGACATTTTCGGAAAGTTTTTGGTATTTAGAGTAAGTTTAGGTATTTACGACACGATTTACCTTATACCAACTAATTGTAATAGATATAAACAACGACTATAAGTGATTAAGACAAGTTTTCAGCGTGTTTATGGTATTTCCGGCAAGATTTGCATGTTTCCAATAAGTTTGGCCATCGTTGACTACCATTGACCACCGCTGACCGACTTATTTGACCGATTTGCACAAATCAAAAAGGTTGGTGGCCAATTAACGCCTAGGCAGCGATTAATCGGTCTTGTAGACTTTTTTGCAACACTGAAGAAAAACATTAACTAATTAAAAAAAGTGGCACGTCACTATATAGAGAATTGAAATGACGACGTCATGACTAGTTAATATTAGTGTCATCGAAATCATCTTGAAAAAAGTTGAAAAACTCAGCATCAGCAAACGATAATGATCCAAAGAAGCTAAAAGACGATCACCAAACACATCACTACTTGTAGGGGTGGCAAATTCTGACACGACATGGACCGAAACTGAAATTGACAGGTTAGGTCAAGTTATCGCTTTCATTTTTTTAATCCAAAATATAAAGATTTTTGTTTGTTTAGTGACTTAAAACATGATTGTAGATTTGGAACTCATTACATGTTAGTAATTTACAATTACAAGAGATTAACAACTCTTATCCAATTTCCTTCGAAACTATACAAATGCCAATCACGGACTTTTGAATATATAACCAACAGTTGAATAAATGGTAATTCGAGTTTATTATACAAGTGTATCATCTTGAAAATAATCCAGCTTTGTTTAGAAAACAGCCAGAAGCAGGATCTCCAATGCAGCCACAAAAACCATCATCGTCCTTAGCAAATGATGCTGGCAACGGATGATCAGGAATTATGCCAACCTGCAATGGGAAGGCAGTTATACAGTAGTTAAATTTTAAGGAAGGCAAACTATAACGGGCTTGTAACGGGTCAAATGGGTAACTTTTAGTGCAAGTTGAATGACTGGGTCAAATGGGTAACTTTTAAGTATAACAATTGTACACATTGGACGAAATATGACCTGTTTTGACCCATTCATTTTAGCTAATGTTCTCAAAATTTGACCGTTTGGGTAGTTCACGTTAATACATATTCCCAACTGACTCATTCATATAAGCAAATGGGTCAAAAATACTAGGTCTGTCAAGAACCAAAGAGATCGATAGTCTCTGTGTGTAGAGAGGGATAGGAAGATAAAGAACCTTATTGATGTCTATGTGATCAGGGGTTTCATAATGAGCAACAGTAACAGCCAAGCCAGATCCATCAGACATTTCAAACACCGATTGAATTTTTCTGTGAATAAAAAACGTTTTAGGACATTTTATCGAAAATGAAATGCTATTAAAAGTATAAGTATTGTAAAGATTGTTTACCCTTTGCCAAAAGTGGGTTCTCCAAGAAGCACTGCACGCTTGTTATCCTTTAAAGCACCAGCCAAGATCTCGCTTGCACTTGCAGTTCCTTTGTTCACCTACAAGAACCAAAAAACTTACCATTACAGGTGGCCATTTCGACCCATTTACTTATTATTGGGTTCGCTCGGATTGTATTTGACAATACATCAAAAAGATTAGCCAATACATCAAAAAGGACAAACAGAACATTGCTTGGCACACTCTACATGAGTCACAGCAATCTAAAATCGCAATCGTGACTTAACAATGAAAGCCATTACAGAACATTAATGAAAAGATTGGAATAGACGGCATTACCAGCACGGCTAGAGGTTCTGAAGCAGCTATTGCATTGGTTCCATCAGTGTCACATATATCTCGAACACCACGGCTATCACAGATGTACACAATCACACCTTTGTCCAACCTGATTTGCATCAGTTTTACCGTAAGAACTTTGAACTTACTTCCTTTTCAAACTATACCTTTTTTTACTTATTTGACCCGTTACGGATATAAACTTAAACACGTATAGGACATTCAGAAGCGAATGAGTTTCATTTAACCATGATTTCAAACATAAAAGCCAGATACGCAACACTCTAAGAGCCAGCAAACGGTTTTGCAGAAACTTAATGCAGACTTACCAGATCTTGGCAATCTCAATTCCTTCGGGAAAAAGACCACCACTGCATCAGAATTTAATCGTCTTTTAGAAAGCATTATAATAAGAATCCCAAAACAATTGATCGTTATAACTTATAAGAATATTACCTATTATTGCGAAGGTCCAATACAAAACCGTCAACATTTTCTCTCCTTAAAGTTTCAATATCTTCCTTGACAGCAGCTGGAATGGCTTTTTTGTTAGAATAGTTCTTTACAAATACAACTACGGGTTATATAAATTCTAAAGTGTATCTTCTCCTAAAAGATCTAAAAAGGCTATATAGCAGCTTATGAAATATATCCGTCAACGTCAACCAATAGCAGTAAGTAGTTAGTTACCATACCAGAAGCATTTTGGTTGAATGATGTTAACTTTATGTATCCAATCTTGCAGGTACCCTTTCCCAGACCAGGTGTCTCGCAGACTCTTGACTTCACCGGATTTAACGAAATGTTTTCCCACCTGCACACCACATTTACAGTCCATTAAGAGTACGTATCCGCTAAGGTCTAAACAACAGACTAGCAAAAAAGATTCTAACACCACATAACATTTTAACTAGTGTACAAATGAAGTGTTACGGTTAAGGCGTCTTTAGTTATAATTGAGTTTGTTCAATCTATAACGGGTCAAACTGATTTTAAAAAAAAGTCACCTTTTTACCAGTCAACGAATCCACCTGATCCACCCATTTTAAATCTATATCCAAAACTTACAACAAGGAACCCATGTTAATATTCTGATACCTTGTTCATATAATTTACACAAACGATACACACATATGAAGCTTACAGCAAATTTATATGGAAGGAAGCAAATGAACATACGTTAACGATAGCTGCTTTATCTCGGATCCGCTTCGTACTTTTAGCTGTACTTCAGTTCCTTCGGGGCCCCTAAAAGTCAGTTAAAAGTCTATACTTTACTTTAAGGCTCAAGGGGAGTAAAAACTTAAAGGGTGCGTTTAGTTGGAGAAAAAATTCTCTTATTTTCTATCTCTAGTTTTGTAAAAATTTGAGAGGAAAATTTATCTCCACAAAACATTTGAAAATACAGAAAACGCGTTTAGTTGATGTTTGTATTTTCTATCTCAAAGAAAGGGACGAAGGGTTGTGGGTTTCAAAAGAAAACAACTAAAATTTGTTTTATAATTTTCCTTGTTAAGTTAGGAAATAGGGGAATTTGTGTTTTGCAAAACATTTTGTTGGAAAACACTGATTTAAACGCGATCTCTGTTTTCTTTAAACATTTTGTGGAAAACAAGGGTGTTTTCCCCCAACTAAACGCACCTAATCTATTTTAGGAAGTCCTTACACTATTTTCAAAAAACATGTGCAAAGCTAGAAACTATTAACACACTATTAATACACATCGAAAACCGGTTGACCCGGTCGCTTCAAACCCGACGGGTTGACCCGGTTTAATTTGACCAGTTTTTTCGACCTAAACGGTTGAACCGGTAAGTGGTGGTAGTGGGTGGCGGTGGTGATTAGTGGTGGTGGTGGTGGGTGGTGGCGGTAGTGGCAGTGGGTGGTGATGGTGAGTGGTGGTAGTGTTACACCCGGCAAACCATAAGGTCCCAAAATGTAGTTAACTCTTTAACAAATACAAACACTCATGGGGTTAAGCTTGCATAGTGCTTATTAACTTATATGTGTTCGGCTTATATAACATAAGCCATAATTTTGTGGCTTATTTTGACACTTATCGGCTTAAACAAACACTCCCTTAATACTAATGAATACATACAATAAGAAAAAAAAAAAAAAAAAAAAAAAAAAAAAAAAAAAAAAATTGTCAAGTTGTCCAATTCAAAATACGCAATTACCTGTAATTTACACTTTCAATTGAAAATACCCAATTACATGTAATCCTAAATACATGTAATTGAGTTCATTACGAAATTAAAAACACAAATTGAACAACTTGCCTGAAAACAGATCATGTAATCCTAAATACATGTAATTGAGTTCATTACGAAATTAAAAACACAAATTGAACAACTTGCCTGAAAACAGATCATGTAATCCTAAATACATGTAATTGAGATCCTCATTCTGCTGCTGAATCGAGATGAGATTCGTTAAATGACCATTGGATTGAAGATGAAGGAGTTGTGGAGTGTAAGAAAATGAACTGTTACATGTTTAGTCCCTCCTCTTATTTTAGGTGTTCAAAAAGGAGTTTAGTGGCCTGTTTTGTAAATTATACTTCCTACCCGATTCTCTACTAGTTGCATAAAGCTTTGGAGCATACAAATCTCCCTTGGTGAAAACCCTCATTTTTGGACAATAATCAATTTGCAAGGTATCCAATGATGGAAATTCAAAAGCTTCCTTTCCTATGCAAAATCCCTCCAGACTTTCAAGAGAATAAAGTTCTAAGGACTTTAGACAAGGAAACACCACAATAGCATTCACTATGGCATCACATTCTTCTTCTTCTTCTCCCTTCACAATTACCTTCATACTCTTGCACCAATCTATATGTAGTTCCTGGAGTTGCAATAGACTACCAACCATGGGACATGTAAATACATATTCTAATCTACTGCACCATTCAATAGACAGTCTTGTTAGGTTTGGAAACTTTAATGTTGTCCCCTGCTTGCTCTTCCATATATACTTGATATTTGAAAACAACAAGTATACTTGTCTCAAATTTGGAATTTCAGCAACAGTTTGTGAATCAAATATCTCCTCAATGTCCCAACATCCACTACAATGGACAGTTTCAAGCTTTTGCAGTTGTGACACTTCATCAGATGAAAAAAGAGTCTGTCTACTACAGTGGACAGTTTCAACCATATACACTTCGATCAAATTGTGATAAGACCAAGGAAGTCGTTCCATAGTAGCAGGGCGGTATGAGCATGTACTCTCATAACTCGGTAATCGGGTCTACAAGCCAAAAAAAGAAACCACAAGCTTAAGTCAGAGATAATTGTCCATATAACATGGTTAAATGATTAAAAAAAAAAAAAAAAAAAAAAAAAAAAAAAAAAAGAACAGATGTGAGTAAAATATGGCTCTAATATGATCCTATTTTATTACAATTTTGGGTTTTGTGGATCACATACATAATCGAACCGTTTGTATTTGCTATTTTATTACTTTTGATCCAATAAATACGTCGTAATCTTGATAAAATTATAATTTATATAGCAAGGCCTTAAGCGAGGTGGCTAAATTTTTTAAATAGAAAATATACCTGATGCGAGGTGGTCGTCACGTGAAAGTTAAGGCCACATTCAAAACTATGTTTGCCTAAGCTTGTATTTATAAAGTTAAGCTTTGGAGCTGTAGACTGTCCATAAGTGAACACCGTTATTTGTGGGCATTCACTGACTACAACCTTTTCTAATGCTGGCCATATGAATTTATTCTTCCCCAAGAAGAAACCCACAACATTTGGTAGATTGACTAGTGTAATCGACTTCAAATGAGGAAAGACCAACATGTCAGATGCCTTCGTCTGCTGTCCATTTTCTTCTGTAACAATCACTTCCATTGCCTCACAGTACATTATCTCTAACTCTTCGAGTTCCGCGAGGCTTTCAAGAGTGGAAAATGTGAATATATGTTTCAAAAGGTTACACCCTTGAATTTTCAAGATCTTCAGTTTACGTAGTTTGAGCATCGTAATATATTCTAGCCTAGAGAGTGACTTTCCAGTATCAGCACCACTGTTGTTGTTGATCTCTTTAGTTTCAAACACCTCTGTCATCGATTTGCAATCTTTTATTTTCAGCACCTGAAGCTTTTGCATTTGTCCTACAGCATACCATGGAACCACACTTGACAATGCATCACAATCTGCTATACTTATCTCTCTAGCATATTGGCATAAGGACCAACAAGCTTGAGTTATCTGAAAAAAACGAGAATTTGATTATATAATTAACAGAGCTAATAACAATAACAAAATACCTTTATTTTAGTCGCTGAATATATTGGAAAAATACCTTAAGCTGGTCATGAATATCGGTAGATATACCCTTGGCACCACCACCAATACACTTGAAACTTCTGAGTTTTTCAAGCTCAAGAATTTCTAAATGAGGGAACAAAGTGGTGGTTGTGTGGGAATATATAGACGCATCTTCATCATCTCTGTTTGAAACAACCTCTTCAATACCATCACAACGCCGTATATCAACTTTCTTTAGGTTGGAAAGAAGTTTCGCCATGAGAGGTGAAAACAAGTACTTGATGCTGTTGCATGTCCACATTGATATGGTTGTGAGGTTATGGAATGAGGACTGTGACTGTGGTTTTTGAAGAATTAAGAATTCATTCCAATCGCACTTCCACACATGACTCGTCCTCCTCATATCATTTAACTTTAATTCTTCAAGAAAGGGGAGTATGAGTGGCTGTTGAGCAATTTGAGCTGATTCTCTACTACTTGGACTCATTATCTCAAAGATCACCTCCACGCCTTTATAGTTATTCAATGAGAGTTTATGAAGGTGATGGAAAGTGTGTAATAGATAGGATGGGAGTGCAACTTTAGAAATACCATCATTCACTTCCTCCCTCGATGTGGGTATAACATTAATCTGCATATTACAACCACAAATAATGTTATAATTTTTGAGGAAAAAAAATAATAAAAAAATCTAAGGAATGTCTTACTTAATACAAATGAATGTGTGACAAAAGATCAAGGGATTATAAAATATCTCAAAGAGCTTCGTCATTTGTAACCTTGGTGTTTGTGGAGATGTTATTCTTTTGAGAGTATAGGTGTCCTTTGTTTCTATTTATAGGGTCAATTTATTACGTTTGATGTAGTCAGATTGTAGGTTTCGATCTTGTTAGCTGGGATTTTTTGGTGAGAGCTTCTTTGTAATAAGTGTTTTGGTGTTTGTATATTAGCAATAATTATTTATTTATTTTAATATATTAAGTCGTTTAGAAAAAGGAATATATTGATAAGTGAAACTAAAAAAAATAAATAAAAACAAAAAATATATATATAAATAAATAAAAGTAAATTACAAAAATGGTCCTTATATTATGACACTACAAAAAACTAGTTGAATTCTTCACATTTTAAAGACCAAATGACCACATTTAAAAATGTGTAAAATTATTGAGTCCACACTTTCTCATGTGTGGTAATAGTGGGTGTGACAAGTTTTTTTACACATATAAGTGTGGAGATATTATCCAAATTTTTATGATTAAAAGTGTGATAACATTTCTTGAATGTCCACACCTAAAAGTGTGGCAAAATTGCAAAAAATATTTATAATAAAAAGTGTGGAAACGTTTGTAACACATATAAGTGTAGCTTTATTGTAATTGTACACACTTATATATGTGGATTACTTTTTTAAATATTTGTGACACCTATAAATGTAGCAAAATTATTATCTATATAAAAAAAAGTCCACGGTTGACCATACTATAGCAAAATAAGCGTGAAGAATAGCACTATTTTTGGTAGTGTGACAAAAAAAAAAAAAAAAAAAAAAAAAAAAAAAAAAAAAAATCATACATTTTGACAAAAATACACACAATTTAATCTTAATTTAGATATAGCTACAAAACAAGTAATTCATAAAAACTCATTTTCAGTAAAAGTAACCAAGATATTATGTGGGTTCACAAGAGTTTTTATGTTTGCGCCTTGTAGAAAATTTTACATTGTTAGTTGTTACACACAATTATAGGGTATGCATGTATACATGTGACAAAAAGCTGAAGAGAGTCAGATAAAAATAAGAAAAATATAAAAATATCTAAAATCACAATATTTCGTTCTTACATGGACAACAGATGCACCATGTTAGTGGTATATTTTAACGCATGCTAGAGCTGAGAAACAAAAGTGTAACTAGTTTCAAAATCAAGAACTATAGTTGCCAGTAAAATTTAGAAAATTCCATAATTTTTAGCAAACCACGGGGACCATTTTTTTAACTTAAATAGTCAAATAACAAATGAGAAATAGTTTGAATATTATACTGTATTATTTTTTTTCTATGAAAAAATAATAAATAACATTCAAGTCATTTGTGTTAGTTTAAAGATAGTTACCTCTTGATCTTGGTTACTCTCAACCAAATCGGTGTTTCTCTCACTTTCTCTGCCGCAGTTATTAATTTCAAATTCTTTGAGATCAAAAGTGGTTGTGGCAGGTGTGATTAAATTTTCAAACCCCTTACAATGATGAATATATATGCTTTCAACAGCTTCAAAGCCACGAATCAAGTTATTTCCATCATCTTTTATCCTCCACACCTCTCTAAGCTTCCCTAATCCCCACAAATAAATGCTTCTCAACCTGCTGCTGCTAACTTTATCCATTTCACCAACACATCCCATGTCGATGTTGAATATCACTTCAATGGAACCACAACTTTCGACGTTAAGCTCTTGTAGATTATTCAAGAATGGAAACGGATTGCATGAAAAAAGCTTCACAAGACTATCACATCTCTTCACTTTAATGCTTCTCAAGCTAGAGCTGCTGCTAAGTTGCTCGATTTCACCAAAATTCATGTTGAACAATGCTTCAATGGAAGCACAACCCTCGACCGTAAGCTCTCTCAATGGGCAAAGATGACTAATACTAAACTGAGGAGGCCATATCTCTTTCAAATTCTCCATATCAGAAACAACCAGTTTCTCCAGCTTAGGAGTTGCATCCTGCAAAGTAAAAAAAGATTTGTCCATTCATTAGATACCCATGTGTTATTAAAACACTTTTAGTTGAAAAGATTGTTAATATAAGTATATTAATACAAAGCAAATACTTACCTCTTTGTTCAAGAAAGATTGTGTGGGGGATATATTACTCGACACAAAAGATGTTGCACTATCGGGATAAATGCTTGTAAATTTTGGAAGACCTTCAAGTTGCAACTCCTTGAGACGTGGCAGCTCAATTACATCAACGTTATTGCAGAAATGCAATAAATTTGGTAGCTTAGCCAACCTGAGATACTTTAAGTTGGAAAACTTAATTATATCTGATCCATCATTCTCATTATGTATGACTGCTTCCATTTTAGGGCATTTGGAAATTTCCAGATACTCAAGCTTTGACAAGTTTGTTGCAACACTCCGTGTAAAAAGGTATTTCAACTCTGCACATTTTGAAACTACAAGGAGTCTTAAATTGTAAAACGAAGAGTTTTGAGGAGGATGTCTAGGATGTGGGGATTCCACGTCAACATCTTCAAGAGTATTCATATCATTCACTCGTAGATAAAGTGCATCTGTGATCTTAAACAACTCATTCATTTTAGATTTCAGTAGTTCTTCTTTGTTGGTGACTAGCTTCAAGCTGTTTTCATATGAGTGCATGTCAACTTGATCTGTCTGCATGTGGTCTCTAACTTCGATAAAAGAACATCCCACTGAGAGCTTGAATCTTTTAAGTTTCTCATAAGACATGTTCTTCATATGAGCATTGTCACCAATAAATTCAAATTCTAATGCACGAAGGTTCTCTGAACGCTCTGCAAGTTCACGACAGTTGTTGTCTGTGAAGCAGCATGCTTTTTCATCATAAGGTATCATATAAAGCTCTTCAAGTTTCACTAAACTTTTCAAGACACCGTCATCTATAACAAGATTATAACAACCTGTTACATCGAGTTGTCTTAGCTTCTTCAAATTTCCGAACGTGGAAGGTAGGATTGTAATGCTAGAGTTAGCAAAGCTAAGCACTTCCAGATTCGAAAGATTTCCAATACAAGTTAAATCAAACATCAACGAGCATTCATGGAGACAAAGAGTTTGAAGGTTGGCGGAGCACTGAAATGATGCTGGAACTGGTGGAAACTCCAATTTCTCAAAAGCTATAACTTGAAGCTTTTCCATTCCTTCGTAAAAGTCTTGAGGGAACCTTAGTGACTCATCTCCTTGCATAAGTTTCAAAAGTGTAAGGTTTGGAAACTTAAAGTCAATGAGAAACTCTGACATACCCTTGCATGCTAACGAAATTTGCTTGCAAGACTGGCTCATATTATCAGCTTCACTCCACTTTGAGAAATCAACTTCATGGTGAATGATCCAACATCCCTCCTCACCACCTCTAGAAACAGTAGCCACCACAAATGCAAGCACAAGATCATGCATTTTCACACACTCATAGTCATCACTATCACCATCCATCAACAAATATACATTTTTGAGAGTGCTAACACTCATTTGTGTGCTGTCTCTAGCATCTTCAATAGTATAAACTTCGTTTAAAAGTTTTAACCCCCATGCATATCTTGTGAGATCTTCTATCGGGATGTTAGAGTCCTCGGGGAACAAGCCACAAAGCAGAAAAATCGCTTTATCCTCTTGTTTTAAATTATTGTAGCTCATCTCAATAATTTCTTGTACATTCTTATCAAGATTGTTATTCTTCAGACGCTTGAGTGTACGTCTCCATACACCCTTGTTCTTTTCACTTTTAAGAGTTCCAGCAATGAGTTTGATGGCAAGTGGCAAACAACCACATTTTTTTACAATTTCACATCCTATTACATAGAGATCATGATCACGTTCGGCTGAAATCCCTGCTTTTTGACAAAAGAAATCCTGTGCTTCATTTTCCTTCAAGACACCAACCTTAACTTCTTCAAGAGCAGAATTAGCATCATCTGCAATCTGTCGGCAAACTCGTAAATCCCGCGATGTGAGCAACAACTTAACCCCATTTGGCAAAGGACTCCCTAATCCGATATCTTCAACTTTAATCTTCTCCCACACATCGTCCAGTATAACCAGAATCTTTTCTTTACGCTCCAAGAATCCTTTAAATCTTTTAGAAAGGTAAGTTGCCCTTAGTTTTTCATCAGTTTCAGTTAGAGGTTCGCCGATGTGTGCTGCTATGGCATTCTGAATGGCAAACAAGTTGGAACTTTTCCCAATAACTACAACCACGATCCAATTAAACATCTTGCTATCATGTGCAGCCTCTTTCAGTTGTTTCATCAGTGTGGTTTTCCCCACGCCACCCATTCCACACAAGGCTATTACTCGTGCCGTATCATCATCATCTTGTTGAAGGAGCTTCAATGCATCATTAAACGTCTTATCTCTTGACTTGAACAGATTTTTGGTACCTCCACCTGATGTTGATGCCAAGCGTTTGGTCTCGACTCTTCCAAGAGGTTTTGCTGCATCACGCCAGATGATGTCAAAACTCTCTTTGATAAGACCCTCGATATCCTCGATAAGCCTCAATGCATCTCTACCTGCTCGATACTTCTTTTTTACATCAAAACATCCGATGTCGTTGCTTGAAATGTTGTCAACTTCTTCCTTGATCTTTTTAACTTCTTCCAACCACCGTGGCACATGAACAGGTATCTTACGATTTCTTTCATCATTTTCTCTCACGTGCTCTTCAAACTCAGCTCTTTGATCTTCCAAAAACTGCATTTTGTTTTTCATGCGTTTAACATGTTTCGTGGAAGAAGTGAGATATCCCAGCTTTTTCGTAATATGAGCCGACAAGAGATTCACAACAGGACCAAGGATTGCAGATACAACTTCCATTTTCCTGAGACATAAGAAATCATATAAGCAAAACCAAGGGTGGCAATTACTAAAATGACGCGAAAATAAACAGGTTAAGCTTGGGTCTAAGCAGGTTTCGGGTTGACCCGTCAACCTGTTTGCATAAACAGATTACATGGGTAGTGTTTGTTAACCGAAACCCAACTGAACTACTAACAAAAGGGATGAGAATGTTATTTCAGTATCCATACTTTTGTATATTAACTTATTAAGGGCTGCTTGGGATTGCTTATTTTACTGCTTATAAATAAGTCCTGATAAGCTACTTAGAAATAAGCACTTAGGGATTGCAGATACAACATCCATTTTTCTAGAAATAAATATATTTACTTCACTAAGTTTCATTTTAAGATTAAGATTAATATATACCAAAATAATGATACATCAAACTTAAAAAGTAAGATCTTGGTGTGTGCAGTTAGTAACTTATACCAAAAATGCTAAGTAAAAATACCTTGAAATCGAGACAGACTTTAAATATTCACGAGCTCTCAAAGATGTTGTGTTTACTGAACAAAACAAATTGGTTGAGCATCAAATGTTTATCAATAATTGACCAGAAATGTGGAAGACAGCTAGAGAAAAGAAGCAAGTATGAATTATTGGTGACCACTTGACAAATAAAGTGGAATAAATGATAAGAAAGTGATTTTATTTTGTCGGTAGAGTATGAATTATTGGTGACACATTGTTATGAATTATTTCTACCTACCTATTTATATAACTAAGACCCTCCAATTTACTGTGAGGCATTCAAAAGACGCTACCTGGATCAATATAGTTAGATACTGTTGAAGACTTTAAAAAAAAAATTACTGGTCTCATTTTGTATTAACCTTGATTTTTTCATTCAAAAAGGTGACTCTTTCTGTCTCTATTATCTTATTATTCTTATTTTCCTAATGCACATAGGCTTCAGTATTCAATTTTGATCTCATTGTCACAAAATTTCTATGAGGTTGCATGTGATCTGACTTGGATACTATCGGTTAGCTTATCTATCTTTTCTCATGCAAATTACTGAACTATAGTAATGTTTCGAATGTTTTTTATTCAACTGTTGTTGTGGTTCTTGTTGGTTCTATTGGTTTTTAGTCATCTGACAAGGAGAAGGAGGATTTGTATTGCTTTGGGTTATGTTAATATTGTTACCCGGTTTGCGATTTTTCATGGAACGATATCAGTTTAAATATAATCGAAGCCAGTGACATGGCTTCTATGAACATGAAGTCTGATGGATACTACATAACTAAAATACATACTCCCTGAATGAATTCTAGTATACATGGATACCCATTGCTGCTTCTGTTCACCTTTTAGAATGAAATGCACTGCGTGCAGCCATGCCACACATTCCATTTTGAATAAAATAACTGAAGAGCTCATGACTTTGTATCTATTCCGTTCATGACGCATGCGTGCATTTTTCTGGATCCTCAAACATGTCCTTTCTCTCCTCTGGCGCTCAAAGAAAAGACGTGCAACTTCTTCTATAATAATGTACTATAAAAATAATGTACCATATAGTATGTTCTAATCAAGGGCGGAACATAGAAGGGGCAGGGAGGGGTTGTGGCCCCCCCAAAATTCTGAGTTGCTGTTAGGAATGACAGACTTGCAGTTACTATCTTGATCCCATACGAGTGCATATTTCATTTTTGGGTCCTTGAATAAGTGAATGGTTATCTAAGAAACCCATGTTGAAAAAGTTAAATTTGAAAAACCTATTATCAAATATCAACTCATCCATGTTCCTATCCTATTCCTATTTATCCTTAAATGTAGGAGGTATAAAATGAATCTCCACTGTTTGCTAATCCAATATTTATACGTAGTTAGATATATTACTTACATGTATATCTTGATTTTTTGTTGATGTTGGTTAATAGATTCTCGGTTTTCTTGTTTCAACTCGAGTTTGTCTCCTATTTTTTTTTTAAAGTCTACCTTCGATCAGCTTCCTAAGAGACTTTTAAATTTGCTGTCAAGCAAAGCTGCAACTTTTGATAATCTTCGTGTTAATTTCGTCTCTTTTTTCTATAGATACCAGCATAAGTAATTGATACATATAAGCAGTAGGGCCTTACGTTAAAACCTAGGAAGCACGAACACACCTGTAAGTATGGAGAACACACCTGTAAGTATGGAGTGGCAGTGTCGGACACTCGGACACGCCTCGGACACGTGTCCGACACGCATGTGCCGTGTCCACGTGCGGTTTGGGCCGGACACGGATTTGGACACGGATTTGGATTTTTTTTTTGAAAAAAGGAGATATACTTATAGGTTGCAGGTTGTGTTGGCCAAGAAGAAGAGATATAGGAAGAAGATGTACTATGGTTTTATATATTTATTTATTTATCTCATAAAGTGTTTCTAGGGAGTAGACAAAAGAATTGCAAGTTCCCATGTAATACACTATTGCAGTACATTGCTCAGTATATATTCGTACTTTTTGATTTTATATCTTTATTAATTGATTTTTTTTATACAAATAGAGTCATATCTTTGGTATTTAAAAACATACAAATACATGTATTATATATATTTTTTATTATTATGATATTTCATTTGATTTTAAGGCTTTGTACATGTTTTTATACATATATAATTATATAAATATATAAAATTCCCGTGTTCTAGCCGTGTCCGTGTCCTATATTTTTAGATTTTGCCGTATCGCCGTATCCGTGCCCGTACCCGTGTCGGACACCGTGTCCGTGTCCGTGCAATTTAACTTAAAACGATTTCGGCCCCCTCGAAAATGACGCTCAAGTTCCGCCACTGGTTCTAATAATGATATATTTTAATAAAATTGCTTATAAGAAAAACATATATCTACTATGTTATAAAGTATTTGGGATAAGGAATGTTTAAAATGAAAAACATTTGCTCGCCACAAAAATAGTTATCGGGTAACCGCCGCCGCATTACACGAGTACCCTTCTAGTCCTACTAATGGCTCATGATTCATGAACACATAGTTAATTCGGTGATTGCATTTGACCAACCATTAACCATGTTATTAGCTCTCATTAGTATACATGATTACTATCAATTTTCCGACATTTAATGCAATAAGGCATTTGGTTTTACAAGCACAAACTCTTTAATAAGCTACCTCTCTCATACATCGCTTGGGTTTTTCCTAAAGTAGTGCACCATCACCAGTAAAACCATAACTCCAAAAACAGATTCAAGGTACAAAATCATAACACCATAAATGGGTCGCGTTCCCGAGCGATCCAGGTCGCGATTGTACTGTGTTTCGGTACAAACGATCCGGAACGAGGAATGCAGCATAGTGAGCGTTTCCTGTGACTATGATCAAAACTAAGAATATTGCAGAACTAATCCCTCTCATTGCAAATTTGCAGGCTATATCTGCATAATTAATACTCTGCGCCTATTATGTGCATCTCATGCCCAAACAGTTCTTACAAGTTACCTAGGGTTATAAATTTCATTACGAGAACCCAATCACAAAACCAAGCAAGTACAAGGCTCTACGATACATACAAAGTTTGCCCCAAGTTAAGACTGTTTGTGTCTGTGTATCACTAGCCAAGAACCAAGTGACTGTACTGAGTGCGGTGATAAGAATGGTCTTACATTCTGAATAAGGTCTCAATACTGTCTAGCATGTACAGCCTGCACGTACCAAGCAGTGCTGATACATGTAAACCTAAAAATAAGCATTCCCTGCTAGTGACTTAAACTAGATCAAAAACCTTGCACACATCCTTCAATCTTTATCACACATCTCCATTGAACTAATTCTCCCTCAACCTAACTCCCAAGACACGGTTATGATATGTAAAATGACACTTTTATTAGTCGGTGTAATCAGATCAATTCCCTAGAAACAAGCCTCAACTGTAACACTTTTCTACTCATCAGTAACCAACTACCTAACAAATGCAAGTATGCAACTGCCAATATTTAAATGTCAGCTAACTTAAATGAAGAAACTAATAAAACGAATGTCTATCTTCGTGTGATAACAAAATACCCCTATTAACAATGTTAGAATGTATCAACTACTTAATTAGATGAAAAAACAATTGTAACTCAAAAACATGGCAAAAAATGATAGATTTCCTCTCCACGCGTTTTAAACTCAAGAATGCCGTGTAAATACGGAAATCAATTTATATAATTATCACCCTTCAATACTTAAAACTTGATACACCATTTATTCAAAAAACAAAATATGTAAGAGAAAATTATCTTAAGAGTCCGTATACTGATATACACCTTAACTTTGGATCCACGGGCCATGTAAGTTTTTTCAATTTCAGACATGCGACCAAGTATAACCAATCAATTATCTTCACACATCAAGATGACCCCATTCGTTCAAAACCAACAGGCCACACGTTCGCACAAAGCATTTGTTCGACCGACTTTAAGTTTATTTCCGAACGAATGCCACGTGTCAAAAGCGCGTTGGTTGAATTGTGGTCGCACGGGTCACCCAGGACTTATTTTGTGCGACCAAATTGAAATACTCTTTAAATACGGCCTCTAAGGATATTTTCTCAATATGTAACACGATTCAATCTATTCGACATAATCCATTTCAATAATTAAAAAAAAAAAAAAAAAAAAAAAAAAAAAAAAAAAAAACAACAACAACAACAACAAGCCCCATCACACAATCCACAAGTCACAAATCAACATTTCACACAAAAAATTTCATCACAACAACCAAATCCGTAACTTGAATAAACAAGAATCCAAATAACAACCTCCTATTACATATAGCTGTGTGCAGTGAACTAATCAAACGCAAACCATACAACAGTTGCCCAAAACAAGAAAAGAACAGCCTTAAAATTTGATACAGGTCTTAGTACCGTCTAGCATGTACAGTCTGCAAATAACAACCTAAGCTGATACATGTAAAACCGAAAAAAAGCATTCCCTGCTTGTAAACTTATACTACAGCAAAAGCCTTGTATGAAGGTATGTCCTTAAACCTATATCACACGTGTCCATAGAACCAACCTACTTTGACCTGACTCCTATGGGCTATGATACAGGTATGATACGCAAAGAGATGCAGCCAGTATGACTGTATGTGTAAATTATTTCTGAATGCAGTGCACAATTCGCTTTTGCCAATTCAAATGTCTAAATATGACTTATCAAACTCATAAAATATAGATCATACTAGAATGTGAGTAAGCAATAACCAGGACACAAGTTCCTTCAAAGACACTGATAAAGTCATCAAACCAATCATTTTGTATGATTTTTTGCCTTCCGAGACCAGACAATGAATCACAAAATCTTCAAAAATGTCCAAATAGTTAAACACGATTCCACATACGCAAGTTAAATAACTATAAAACAACCCCTTAAGCAGATCCTAGCGGTATGATATCATTTCAAGAACACAAGTCAACCATGCAAGTCCAAAACCTTATAAGGCTATTATGTATATGCACTTGAACAAGTAAATCATATTTTCGTCTTCCAAGCACAAACAGAAATCAAGTGATCCTAATTATGTGATGCTCTAATCATATGCATACCTTGCCACCAGTTCCCCAAAACAGGAAAACGACACTCTTGAACTCTGAAAACAGGCCTCAGTCATATGTGACGTATTTAGTCTGTGAGTAGCAAGGTTATAAATGTCTAAAAAGTAACTGAACACAACTAGTCTGCGAGCTTATACTAAAAGAGATAGAATAACAACCACCTTGTATACAGATGCATACTTCAATATTTATGGAGCATTTCATGAAACAAATTCTACCTCGACCTAGCTACAACAGCCTAGGTTTGATATGTAGTAGAGGGAAATAATGGGCAACGACACTCCTAAGACGCGCATATTACATGTAAAATGATGCAGCCAGCATGAGTAAGCACTTTATCATGCAATGCTCGAGCTGCTTATGCAACCTTACAGTCTAAAGAGAGTCGGTGTAATCATGTCAATTTGCTAGAAACAGGCCTCAACTATAACACTTTCCAACTCACCAACATACGCAAGTATGCAACAGCCAGAACATACGTTTCAACTACTTGATTATAACTAAAGAACGCCCTGTAAAAAAAGTCATGAAACCAATCAAGGGGGTGTTTGTTTTAGCTTATTTGATGGGCTTTTGAGCTTATCAAAATTTTAATAAGCTCATAAGCTCATTATTAATAACTTATAAGCTTATCCACCTGAGTTTATAAGCTCATCAACTTGAGCTTATAAGCTATTAATAATGAGCTTATGAGCTTATTAAAATTTCAATAAGCTCAAGCACACCAAATAAGCTAGGATTCATTCCAATTTTGAACACACACGCACCACACTTGGATTCATTCCACATAATCAAATCCAATCATCATAAAATAATCCCCAAGTCCCTAACACACAAATATCAAAAATATACCGTCTGCATTCTGCAAGTAGCAATCTTATAAGAATGGAACAACTTAAACTATGTACATGACTACTTTTGTCATTCCCCAATACTAAAGAGACAAAAAAATTATATATGTAGGCATATCCTTGAAACTTTATCAACTATCCCTCAACCTATCTTCTACATCACAAGTATGATATGGAGAATCTGCAGACGGCAAGTTTAAGCATTACCTAAGGCCTTAGCTGATTTTGCAAATTTTGCAGCCTAAAATTAGTCTATGTAATCAGATCAATTCCCTAGAAATATACATCATACTAATGGGGTGTTTGTTTAAGCTTATTTGATGTCAGCTAATATTTCATAAGCTCAAAATTTGTGGCTTATTTTGAGACTTATGGGCTTATATAAGCTTATTATGATATAATAAACTTATATAAGCCCATAAGTCTCAAAATAAGCCACAAGTTTGAGCTTATGAAAAATCATATAAGCTCATAAGCCCACAAATAAGCTTAAACAAACACCCCCTTAGGGGGTGTTTGTTTAAGCTTATATGTGGGCTTATGTGCTTATTTGTTTCTCGGCTTATATTTCATAAGCCCAAAAATAAGCTTAAACAATTGTTCTAAACCTAGACAAGTGATTCCACATACTTAACTACAATCAACCATAAAAAGAAAACACCCATACGCAACGAATCATATAAAACTATAAACACGCCATAAATAACGAAGCATAAACTTAATCAGTATCCATCCGTACAACAACACATAACAAACTTCATATCAAAACTAAAACAACAGTAACTAATTAACAAACATAATGCCACGTCACCATAACACAATCCAAAACAAGTGCCACGTCACCAAAACACAATCCAAAACAAGTGCCACGTCAGCATAACTACTAATTAATTAATTAATTAATATCAGCGTCATCGAAATCATCTGCAAAGGAATTAAAGAAGCCGTCATCAGCCAAACGGTAATGATCCAAGGAAGATAAAGGGCCTTCGCCACCAAACCCGTCGAATGAGTCCACGTCATCAACTTCCATTGTTGACGTCATCATCGCTTGCTCCTCCATTTCTCCGTACATCTCCACCGGCATCATCGTTTTCATTCCTTTTTTTTCTAATGGAAAGGAAGGAAGTTTCTAGGGATTGGATAGTTACATTAATAGTCCTTTTGTTTTCTTTCTTTTTTTATAATAGCAGTATCAGTATTAGCCGTTAACAGTAGCTGTTTGTTTTATAACGGTGTTTAGTAAAATAGTTGGTTTTTACATTATACCCTTACTAAATACTAATAGTAACAAACTTCGTATCAAAAAAATAATAATAAAAAATATCACCGATTGGTAGTCAGGAAAAAACGACCCGACCCGAAAACCGAAAAAGGAAAAACTCAAACCGAGAACCGAACCGAGAAATATATATCAAAACCGAACCGAATAACTCAGTTCGGGTTAGATGTTAGATGTTAGTTGTTAGCTCGAGTTAGTGTCGCATCCTCGGGCAGAGATACCAACCGCGAGCCTCTCCTTAGGGGATAACCCCACTCCTATTCCGGATTCGCCTGATATCATTAGAGCTTGTGGTTATGTAATAAAACTGGTAAACAAATCCTATAAACATTTCTGTTTTAGGTTATCCAAGATGGGCGAGTATTTTTTACTCAAATGTACACGACCTCGCCTGTTTAATACAGAGACCTTTCTGAAGCTTTGTTAGGACTTGTTAAAACATACAAAGTGTGTGTAAAGTGTGTACGTATGTATGTTTTTTTTGTAGATTTAGTCAACGATTTCCGGATGCAAGTGTTTAATGCATGGGCAATTCCTTTGTAGCAAATATATTTCATTTTTGAAAATTTTATGCCCGTATTCAACAATTGTTCTCACACCACGGCTAGGCACGCGGTCAAAACAGACTTCTAACCTACACACCTCATCATTTTGTAAAACTAAGAACCTGATTGTCAACAGATGTATCAAAGTCTTTACAATCAGGGAGCGCAGTTCTTGTTTGTGCTTTACGCTTGTCAAACTTGCGCACGTCAAGATGTATATGCTTAAAATATTTACAAATTCGTGTCCAAGCAGGAGATAACCGTGTCATATGAAATGCATCGTGTATCAAGTGAGAAGAATCTTGTGCAAGACATTGAGAGGGAGCATACTAAGTTTGTCAGGAGTGAGTCTTGCATATACTTTAGTCATCAAATTAGGTATAAGTCTAGTTATCTGATATGAACCGGATCAATAAAAAAGATGAAATTAACAAATAAACAAGATAAATGGTCTATTTTGATGAGATAAACCAACCCCCAATGGTTTATATAAGTGAGATGACCAACTCCCCAATTGATATGCAAATCAACTCTTAACTATATTCAGCATAAACAAACTTACATCCCTAATGCCCTATTTATAATAAAAGATACCCAAGTCCTAATACGTGTAGCATAAGTAGAAGACTTACCCAATCCTAATAAAATTGCAACTCCTAATATTTATCTAAATACAATTAAAATAACTAAATAATAAATCAATTAATGTCATTATCCTAATCATCTCATGCTCATGCTAGACTAATATCTAGGGATGGCAACGGGGCGGGGAATGTCGGGGACTGTACTTACTATCCCCATCCTCGTTTTACACTCTCCATCCCCATCTCCGTGTAGGGGATAACAGTAACGAACACAGCCGGATATGTTTGAATCTCTGAAAGGCGTGTGAACACTTTCAGATCGAATCAATTCGGTGGTTCTCCCGAATTATTCAATCGGATACAATCCAGAGATTGAGAACGTTTTGTATGGTTTTTGTTTGAATCTCTGCTACTAGGGGCTGCCGCCCCTTGAACCCCGCTCCCAGGGGCGTTGCCCCCGGACCCCCGTCCCTTAGGGGCTTCGCCCCTAAGATCATAATAAATTCAAATAGGTGTGCACTCCGCACGTCCAAGCCTAAATGATGTCTTATTATGACGAAATTGGTCAAACAAGTTAATCCAATTACACTAAAATATCAAACACCCCTGTCCCCATCCCCATTGGGGAATTGCTTTAAATCCCCATCCCCATCCCCATCCCCAATGGGGATCGGGGATCCCCGCGGGGATTCTCCACCCTTATGAAATAACATAAAAATTCGACCAACTCGTCGAAAATATAAAGAAATTTGACTCATAAAGTACCTCAAAAAACGTACATCGCACATAGTTATATTAATTAGAATTTCAATTCAACTTTAAAGTATCGTAAACATTGTAACATCAAAGATAATATAAAAACAATATGTATCATATCTGTGTATTTGGATAAAATAGTTAAGTAATATGTAATTGTTACTTCTACTTCTAAATCTAAATGTGTTTGATCCTATAAATATCACATATGCATACAAACATACATTTCGATACTCATAAACATATGTACATGTACATATACAAGTTAATCGAGTATGTATAAAACATATAAATTTTAAATAATTTTACGCTAGAAAGATCGGGTTCGGGGATTTATGTTATCCTCATCCCCGGTTTAATATTTCAGGGGATTCCCCATTCCCGTCCCCATCCCCGGTCAACTCGGGTATTCCCCACTCAAATCGGGTTTGGGGATCAGGTCTCCATCGGGTACGGATTTTTTTGCTATCCCTACTAATATCCTGTATAATATGTTCAAGTCATTCTAGACAATGGCCAATTTGATACAAGACTATTTGATACTATAACGTTATTTTGAATTTATGAAAGAAAGATTTGTTAAATTAGTAGACTTTAAACATGCATCCTTTAGTGCAGTCATTAGCAAGACTTGATTTTTTAAGAAACGATGATTATTTCGATGTTAGGAAACAAATTAACCATAGATTGTCAATTCTCCCAACTCATGTAAGCATGCTACCAACTCTGTCCATACCTATATAATACCAGTTCGGTCTCAACCCGGACTCTATACAGATTACAAACTTAAGGTGTACAGTTTCAGATATACAGTGTCTTTAAAAGTTTAAAAATTAGAGTTTTCAGAAACAAATGAAACCAACATATGAAATAATTGAAGCGATAGCTAGTCATATACTGAGTAGCAGACTTCCAGTTGGATACTGACTATAGGTATAAATCAACTCAATCGCAAGCCATATTGTAGATTTGGAACTCATTAAATGTTAGTAATTTACAATTACAACAAGAGATTAACCACTCATCCAATTTCCTTCAAAACTATACAAATGCCAGTCATGGACTTTTGAGCATATAACCAACAGTTGAATAAATGGTAATTCGAGTTTATCATACAAGTGTATCATCTTGAAAATAATCCTGCTTTGTTTAGAAAACAACCAGAAGCGGGATCTCCAATGCAGCCACAAAAACCATCATCGTCCTTAGCAAATGATGCTGGCAACGGATGATCAGGAATTATGCCAACCTGCAATGGGAAGGCAGTTATACAGTAGTTAAATTTTAAGGAAGGCAAACTATAACGGGCTTGTAACGGGTTAAATGGGTAACTTTTAGTGCAAGTTGAATGACTGGGTCAAATGGGTAACTTTTATTAAGTATAACAATTATACACTTTGGACGAAATATGACCTGTTTTGACCCATTCATTTTAGCTAATGTTCTCAAAATTTGACCGTTTGGGTAGTTCACGTTAATACATATTCCCAACTGACTCATTCATATAAGCAAATGGGTAAAAAATACCGGGTCTGTCAAAAACCAGAGATCGATTAGTCTCTGTGTGTAGAGGGATAGGAAGATAGAGAACCTTATTGATGTCGATGTGATCAGAGTTTCATAACAAGCAACAGTAACAGCCAAGCCAGATCCATCAGACATTTAAAATACTGATTGAATTTTTCTGTGAATAAAGAACGTTTTAGGACACTTTATCAAAAATGAAATGCTATTAAAAAAATAAGTATTGTAAAAATTGTTTACCCTTTGCCGTAAGTGGGTTCTCCAAGAAGCACTGCACACTTGTTATCCTTTAAAGCACCAGCCAAGATCTCGCTTGCTATTGCAGTTCCTTTGTTCACCTACAAGAAGCAAAAAACTTAACATTACAGGTGGCCATTTAAAAAAACGTAACATGTCAAATAAATAAACTCAAAAGATTAGCCAATACATCAAAATGGACAAACAGGTTGTAATACATATTTTTCGTGATGATATTTGACATACCAAACATATTTAGAAATTTTTTTAAAAATGGGGACAAATAGTGTTGCGGGTCAACCCAATCTGTTCACAAGTACAAAAAATTGCTTGGCAGTTGGCACCCTCTACATGAGTCACAGCAATCTAAATCGCAACCATAAATTAACAATGAAAGCCATTACAGAACATTAATGAAAAGATTGGTATAGACGGCATTACCAGCACGGCTAGAGTTTCTGAAGCAGCTATTGCATTGGTTCCATCAGTGTCATATATATCTCGAACACCACTGCATTAGAATTTAATCACCTTTTAGAAACTTACTGCAGACTTACCAGATCTTGGTAATCTCAATTCCTTTTAGAAAGCATTATAATAAGAACGCTTAAAATGAATCCCAAAACAACTGATCGTTATAACTTACAAGAATATTACCTATTATTGCGAAGGTCAAATACAAAACCGTCAACATTTTCTCTCCTTAAAGTCTCAATTGCATCCTTGACAGCAGCTGGAATGGCTTTTTTGTTAGAATAGTTCTTTACAAATACAACTACGGGTTATATAAATTCTAAAGTGTATCTTCCCCTAACAGATCTAAAAAGGCTATATAGCAGCTTATGAAATATCCGTCAACATCAACCAATAGCTGTAAGTAGTTACCATACCGGAAGCATTTTGGTTGAATGATGTTAACTTTATGTATCTAATCTTGGAGGTACCCTTTCCCAGACCAGGTGTCTCGCAGACTCTTGACTTCACCGGATTTAATGAAATGTTTTCCTGCCTGCACATCACATTTACAGTCCATTAAGAGTACGTATCCACTAAAGTCTAAATAACAGACTAGCAAAAAAGATTCTAACACCACATAACATTTTAACTAGTGAACAAATGAAGTGTTATGGTTAAGGCGTCTTTAGTTATAATTGAGTTTGTTCGATCTCTAACGGGTCAAACTGATATAAAAAATAAATAAATAAATAAAATAAATAAAAATAAAATAAAATAAATAATAATAATAATAATAATAATAATAATAATAATAATAATAATAATAATAATAATAATAATAATAATAATAATAATAATAATAATAATAATAATAATAATAATAATAATAATAATAATAATAATAATAATAATAATAATAATAATAATAATAATAATAATAATAATAATAATAATAATAATAATAATAATAATAATAATAATAATAATAATAATAATAATAATAATAATAATAATAATAATAATAATAATAATAATAATAATAATAATAATAATAATAATAATAATAATAATAATAATAATAATAATAATAATAATAATAATAATAATAATAATAATAATAATAATAATAATAATAATAATAATAATAATAATAATAATAATAATAATAATAATAATAATAATAATAATAATAATAATAATAATAATAATAATAATAATAATAATAATAATAATAATAATAATAATAATAATAATAATAATAATAATAATAATAATAATAATAATAATAATAATAATAATAATAATAATAATAATAATAATAATAATAATAATAATAATAATAATAATAATAATAATAATAATAATAATAATAATAATAATAATAATAATAATAATAATAATAATAATAATAATAAAAAAGTCGTCTTTTTACCAGTCACCGAATACACCTGATCCACCCATTTTAAATATATATCCAAAACTTACAACAAGGAATCCATTTTAATATTCTGATACCTTGTTCATATAATTTACACAAACAATACACACATATGAAGCTTACAGCAAATTTATATGGAAGGAAGCAAATGAGCATACGTTAACGATAGCTGCTTTATCTCGGATCCTCTTCGTACTTTTATCTGTACTTCAGTTCCTTCGGGGCCCCTGAAAGTCAGTTAAAAGTCTATACTTTACTTTAAGGTTCAAGGGGAGTGTTAACTAACAAACAATTAGAAATATAGTCGATTATAACTTACTGCAGGCGTTCCCGACTGCCTTCATCAAACATATTTGCATATTTAAAAAAGAACAAACAAATAATGGAAAAAGGTTTGATTACCATATTTGCATATACATCTATATCGATACTACATATAATGGAAAAGTGAAAACTTATCTATTTTAGGAAGTCCTTACACTATTTTTAGAAAACATGTGCAAAGCTGGAAACTATTAACGCACTATTAATACATATCGAAAACCGGGTTGACCCGGGTCGCTTCAAACCCGACGGGTTGACCCGGTTTAATATGGCCCCTTTTTTTTACCAGAACAGTTCAACTGGTAAGTGGTGGTAGTGGGTGGCGGTGGTGAGTAGTGGTGGTGAGTTGTGGCGGTAGTGGGTGGCGATGGTGAGTGGTGGTGGTGATTGGTAGTGGTGGTGGTGGGCGGTGGTTATGTATTTCGGATTAACTGATGTTATGTATTGAGGACCAAACTAATTGACTAAAAGTGTTACACTCGGCAAACCATAAGGACCCAAAATGTAGTCAACTCTTAACAAATACAACACTTAGAGGGTGGTTGTTTAAGCTTGTATACGGCTTATTAGCTTATATGTGTTCGGCTTATATAACATAAGCTACAATTTTGTGCCTTATTTTGACACTTATCGGCTTAAATAGACACTCCCTTAACACTAATGATACATACAATAAGAAATATTAAAAGAATGATATATACATTCGTTGGAAGGCCATTGGATTGAGTTGGCTGTGAAAGTGATGATTGAAGATGAAGGAGTTCTGAAGCGTAAGAACAAAAACTTTTACATATTTAAGGTGTTCAGCCCGTTGTGTATTTACATTGATTGCAAAGCTGCAAATAGGTTATTAGATAATAGATTCCTGTAAACGCTGCAGTGACTGCACACATAAGAATATATGAATATAGATATCTCATATATCCAATTTACGTACAGGGCACTAATTTTTAAACAAGTACTTCATCTAGTGTTAATTGCAATGTTTGATTTGTTAGTTTATGTAAATTGTTGGGAATATTAGCACGAAAACTTATCAAATTAATATGTTACATTTTTTAATGAGATACCCCAAAAAGAAAAGGCTGCAACATTCATGGTATAAAAAAAATCCCTAAAATAGGACGCTAAACTAGGTACTTACTGCACAATTTATTTGATTTACTCTGCCTGCTCCAGTTATATTGTTTCTATTACCAGGAAAAGGTTTGATTACCATAAGTGAAGTTTCAAGCCTATGTTCATTTTAACTAAAGGTCATTCCAATTCATTGTTTTGGTTCCCATTTACCAAAAACTTTTTGTAGAAAAATTGTAGAAATGAAAATTTTAATGCATACAATATGGCCTTACATAGAAATACTATCAAACCACCTTCTCCACTCGTGAATGAGACCCTTAAAACAAACATTAACAATGGATATCAAACTCATTCCTAGATTCCGAAACCCTTAAACCAAACACACCCTTAAACTATCACAAAAGATCATAGGCACACTTTTTTTTTTCTAACAGATCCAACCATTGGTAAGTTATCCTAAATCAAACTTGCCTTTTCAAACCATTTATTTATAAATAAGAGAACTACAAATTGCAGGTAGCCAATAAAAATACATCTCTGTATAGTAGTTCTCTTATTTATACTTACAATAAACACACAAATGCAGAAATCAATCGGGCTAACCCTAAATAAAATACTTTCAATTAAAAAAAAAACCCAATTACCTGTAATCCTAATTAAACACATACGCAAATTGAGTTCATTACGAAATAAAAAACACAAATTCAACAACTTGCCTGAAAAAAGATCAAGTGAGTGATTGGCTGGAGACCCTGATTCTGCTGGTGAATCGAGATGAGAATCGTTGAATGACCATTGGATTGAAGATGAAGGAGTTGTCAAGTGTAAGAAAATGAACTGTTACATGTTTAGTCCCTCCTCTTATTTAAGATGTTCAAAAAGGAGTTGAGTGGCCTGTTGTGTATATTATACTTCCTACCCCAAAAATCCTTAATTGCATATAGCTTTGGAGCAGACAAATCTCCCTTGGTGAAAACCGTCATTTTTGGACAAAAATCAATTTGCAAGGTATCCAATGATGGAAATTCAAAAGCTTCCTTTCCTATGCAAAATCCCTCCAGACTATCAAGAGAATAAAGTTTCAAGGACTTTAGACAAGGGAACATCACAGAAGCATTCACTATGGCATCACATTCTTCTTCTTCTTCTCCCTTCACAATTACCTTCATACCTCTGCAGTAACTTATATGTAGTTCCTGGAGTTGCAATAGACTACCAACCATCGAACATGTAAATACATATTCTAAACTACTGCAAAATTGAATTGACAGTCTTGTTAGGTTTGGAAACTTTAATCCTGTCCCCTGCTTGCTCTTCCATATATACTTGAGACTTTTTAACCACTCCAAGTCCACTTGTCTCAATTTTGGAATTTCAGCAACAGTTTGTGAATCAAATATCCCCTCAATCTCTTCACAGTTCCCAAAACGAACCGTTTCAAGCTTTTGCAGTTGTAGCAGCTTATCGGATGAGAAAAGAGTGTGTCCACCACTGGGTTTATAATCCATATCTTCCACTTCGATCAAATTATGATAAGACCAAGGCAACCGTTCCAAAGTAGCAGGGCGGTATGAGCCTGTACTCTCATAACTCGGTAATCGGGTCTACAAGGTCAAAAAAAGTAACCACAAGCTTATGTCAGATAATTGTACGTGAAACTTGGTTAAATGATAAAACGCCATATGTGAGTAAAATACGGCCCTAATATGATCCTAATTTATTACAATTTTGGTTTTTGTGGATCACATACATAATCGAACCGTTTGTATTTGCTATTTTATTACTTTCGATAAAATAAATACGTTGTAATCATGATGAAAATTATAATTTGTATAGCAAGGCCTTATGCGAGGTGGGTAGGTTTTTTCTTTTCTAATTTTTTAAATAGAAAATATACCTGATGCGAGGTGGTCATGACATGAATGTTAAGGCCACATTCAAAACTATGTTTGCCTAAGCTTGTATTTATGAAGTTAAGCTTTGGAGCTGTAGACTGTCCATAAGTGAACACCGTTATCTCTAACTCTCCAATTTCTTCCGTAACAATGATTTCCATTGACTTGCAATCCTTTATCTCTAACTCTTCGAGTTCCGTGAGGCTTTCAAGAGTGGAAAATGTGAATATATGTTTCAAATGGTTACACCCTTGAATTTTCAAGATCTTTAGTTTTGGAAGTTTGAGCATCGTAATATATTCTAGCCTTGGAAGTGACTTTTCATTATCAGTATCACTCTTGTTGTTGATATCATGAGTTTCAAACACCTCTGTCATCGATTCGCAATCACTTATTTCCAGCACCTGAAGCTTTTGCATTTGTCCTACAGCATACCTTGGAACCACACTTGACAATGCATCACAATCTCTTATACTTATCTCTCTAGAGTATTGGCATAAGGACCAGGACCACGAAGCTTGAGATGACTGGAAAAAAAAATGAGAATTTGATTATATAATCAACAGAGCTAATATCATTCTAGTCCCTAAATATATAGGAAAAATACCTTAAGCTGGTCATGAATATCAGTAGATATACCATTGGCACAACCACCAATGCACTTCAAATTTTCAAACTCAAGAAGGTCTAAATGAGGGAAGAAAGTGGTGGTTGTGTGGGAATATATAGACGCATCTTCATCATCTCTGTTTGAAACAACCTCTTCAATACCATCACAACGCCGTATATCAACTTTCTTTAGGTTGGAAAGAAGTTTCGCCATGAGAGGTGAAAACAAGTACTTGATGCTGTTGCATCTCCACATTGTTATGGTTGTGAGATTATGGAATGAGAACTGTGACTGTGGTTTTTGAAGAATTAAGAATTCATTCCAATCGCACTTCCACACATGACTCGTCCTCCCCATATTCTTTAACTTTAATTCTTCAAGAAAGGGGAGTATGAGTGGTTGTTGAGCATTGTGAGCTGATTCTCTACTAGTTGGAGTCGTTAACTCAAAGATCACCTCCACGCCTTTATAGTTATTCAATGAGAGTTTATGAAGGTGATTGAAAGTGTGTAATAGATAGGACGGGAGTGCAACTTTAGAAATATCATCATTCACTTCCACCCTCAATGTGGGTATAACATTAATCTGCATATTACAACCACAAATAATGTTATAATTTTTGAGAAAAAAATAATAAAAAAATCTAATGAATGTCTGAATACAAATGAATGTGTGACAAAAGATCAAGGAATTATAAAATATCTCAAAGAGCTTCGTCATTTATAACCTTGGTGTTTGTGGAGATGTTATTCTTTTGAGGCTATAGGTGTCCTTTGTTTTTATTTATAGGGTCAATTTATTACGTTTGATGTAGTGAGATTGTAGGTTTCCATCTTGTTAGCTGGGATTTTTTTGGTGAGAGCTTCTTTGTAATAAGTGTTTTGGTGTTTGTATATTAGCAATAATTATTTATTTATTTTAATAAATTAAGGGCTTATTTATTTTATTTTTTTTGTCCCTTTCTGTTAATAAGTCTTAATAGGAATGAGTACCCTTTGCTTCCTCTCTCTCTCCTCATATAGACCATTTAACAGAAAAAGAAACATATTATATGTGTGGCCCCACCACTATCTCCCCATTAAGACTTATTAACAAAAAAAAGAAACACCCCCTAAGTCGTTTAGAAAAAGGAATATCTTGATAAGAGAAACTATATATATATATATATATATATATATATATATATATATATATATATATATATATATATATATAAGTAAATTACAAAAATGGTCTCTATATTATATCATGTGTGGTAATAGTGGGTGTGACAAATTTTTCTACATATATCAGTGTGGAGATTATTATCCAAATTTTTATAGTTAAAAGTGTGACAACATTTCTTGAATGTCAAAACCTAAAAGTGTGGCAAAATTGCAAAAAATATTTATAATAAAAAGTGTGGAAACGTTTGTAACACATATAAGTGTATCTTTATTGTAATTGTACACACTAATATATGTGGATTACTTTTTTAAATATTTGTGACACCTATAAATGTAGCAAAATTATTATTTATATAAAAAAAAGGTCCACGGTTGACCATACTGTGGCAAAATAAACGTGAAGAATAGCACTATTTTTGGTAGTGTACCAAAAAAAAAAAAAAAAAATCATGCATTTTGACAAAAATACACACAATTTAATCTTAATTTAGACGTAGCTACAAAACAAGTAATTCATAAAAACTCATTTTCAGTAAAAGTAACCAAGATATTATGCGGGTTCACAAGAGTTTTTATGTTTGCGCCTTGTAGAAAATTTTACATTGTTAGTTGTTACACACAATTATAGGGTATGCACGTATACATGTGACAAAAAGCTGAAGAGGGTCAGATAAAAATAAGAAAAATATAAAAATATCTAAAATCACAATATTTCGTTCTTACATGGACAACAGATGCACCATGTTAGTGGTATATTTTAACGCATGCTAGAGTTGAGAAACAAAAGTCTAACTAGTTTCAAAATCAAGAACTATAGTTGCCAGTAAAATTTAGAAAATTCCATAATTTTTAGCAAACCACGGGGACCATTTTTTTAACTTAAATAGTCAAATAACAAATGAGAAATAGTTTGAATATTATACTGTATTATTTTTTTCTATGAAAAAATAATAAATAACATTCAAGTCATTTGTGTTAGTTTAAAGATAGTTACCTCTTGATCTTGGTTACTCTCAACCAATTCAGTGTTTCTCTCACTTTCGCTGCCGCATTTATTAATTTCAACTTCTTTGAGTGCTCTCATATCAAAAGTGGTTGTGGCAGGTGTGATTAGTTTTTCAAACGTCTCACAATCTTCAATAGTTATTCTTTCAACAACTTCAAATCCTTGAATCATGTTATTTCCAGCATCTTTTATCCTCCACACCTCTCTAAGCTTCCCTAACCACGCCAATTTAATGCTTCTCAACCTGCTGCTGCTAACTTTATCCATTTCACCAACACATCCCATGTCGATGTTGAATATAACTTCAATGGAACCACAACTTTCGATGTTAAGCTCTTGTAGATTATTCAAGAATGGAAACGGATTGCATGAAAAAAGCTTCACAAGACTATCACATCTCTTCACTTTAATGCTTCTCAAGCTAGAGCTGCTGCTAAGTTGCTCGATTTCACCAAAATTTATGTTGAACAACGCTTCAATGGAAGCACAACCCTCGACAGTAAGCTCTCTCAATGGGCAAAGATGACTAATACTAAATTGAGGAGGCCATATCTCCTTCAAATTCTCCATATTAGAAACAACCAGTTTCTCCAGCTTAGGAGCCACATCCTGCAAAGTAAAAAAGATTTGTTCATTCATCAGATACCCGCCTGTTATTAAATCACTTTAGTTGAAAAGATTGTTAATATAAGTATATTAATACAAAGCATACTTGCCTGTTCATTCAAGAAAGATTGTGTGGCGGATATATTACTATCGGGATAAATGCTTGTAAATTTCGGAAGGCCTTCAAGTTTCAATTCCATGAGACATGGCAGCTCAATTACATTGACGTTATTGCTGAAACTCAATAGCTTTGGTAGGTCAGCCAACCTGAGATACTTTAAGTTGGAAAAGACATCAACGTTATTCTCAGTATGTATGACTGCTTCCATTATAGGGCATCCGGAAATTTCCAGATACTCTAGCTTTGACAATGTTGTTGCAACACTCGGTGTGAAAAGGTATGTCAACTCTGCACATTTTGAAACTACAAGGACTCTTAATCTTTTGAAATTTCCAGGAGCAGCAGGACGTGAAGATTCCACATAAACATCTTCAAGAGTGTTCATATCATTCACTTCCAGATAAAGTGCATCTGTTTTTTCAAACAACTCATGGATTTTCGATTTCAGTAGTTCGTCTCTGTTGGTGACCAGATACAAGCTGTTTTGATATGATTGTGCGTCAACTAAATGTTAAATGTTACGTATAAATATTAATAGGTAAATGTCTAGGATCGAACTCGAGACCTCGGGATTGCACACTTTACAAACAAGAATAATGTAAATAAATATATATATATATTAAATGTATGGTATATATATATATTTATAACACTTAATGGACTAAACGGACGTTAGTTATTAACCGTATGGACTAACTATCGTTAAATAAGAAAGATAAGGACTAGAGTGAAACTTGGGTGTCAAGGAGGTTCTAGAAACCCCTTGTGGGTTCTATGGCCGGTCGAACAAGGGGAGGGGAGGCCCAACCCATGTTTGCTTGGTCACCAAGAAATCCTCTAGTATATATACAAGGCCAAGGGTTAAACCTACACATCTTTTGTGCACACACTCTAACCCTAAAATTGTTTTCTTTCTTCTCTTTTTCTTGGCCGATCGTCCCCCCTCCTAGGGATCTTTTGGGTCGATTTTTCCAAGACAAAATATTAAGTGTTTTGTTTACTTGCAACAAACCTTTATTCGTTGGTAGTTTGTGTGTAC
Organism: Artemisia argyi; assembly: GCA_030686995.1. Lineage (NCBI taxonomy): Eukaryota > Viridiplantae > Streptophyta > Magnoliopsida > Asterales > Asteraceae > Artemisia > Artemisia argyi. The sequence goes on along the minus strand of CM060686.1, from coordinate 12,491,583 downwards.
AAGAACGAGGTAATTACTTACTTTAGTAATTATCAAGAGATCGATAAACAAAACGGTAAGGGGTTTATCATTGATCTAATTGTACAAGAATCAAGGTTTATTGAAGAGCATCAGGTACGTTTACTATTTATGTTTTAGTTAATATTTATGTGTTATACTTGATCCTAGCTTCCGCAATATGTGTTACTTGATTGTCAAACTCTAACAGTGGCATCACGAGCCATGTATAACATGTAATTGATTACTAAAACGTAATAAAAACCGGATCTTTAATTATTTTATATACATGTTTTTTTTGATCTAGGGTTTTTCCTATTTTTTTCTAAAAAATTTCGAAACCCTAACCCTAATTTTGGGGGGGGGTCGATTTTCCCATGAAACCCTAATTAGGGTTTTGTGGTTTTCTTGATTATGTGTAATCACTAGAAACCCTAGGTCATTAACCGGTTAATTGAACGTATCTTGTGACCTAATTGCTAATTGTTAGGTTTTAATCCGTGACTTACATGCATGTTTGTCATGGATCTTGTTTTATTTTCACATGTTTAGATAGATCTTAAATTGGGGAAGACTCCAATATATATATTAAAATCAATTTTATATGCTATGTGGTGTGTTTTTAGCTTTTGCCTACGCAATTGATTCGTCAATGTATGTGACTCACCTCCATTAAGAGGGGAAGGCCTTAGTTGATTACATGCATTATTATACCTAGAATTGATTTTATTAGGATCTTTTCTAATTCGGTTTGCATGTGGCTAATTGTTTCACTTATTTATTATTGTTTGTTTGATTTTCTTTGCTACTTGTTTTATTGTTTTTTAGTTGGACTTGATGTAAGCAATAAAAGGGTATTTTCATAAAGAAAATTAATACGGACTAATAATTGTGAAACCCTAAAGTGATAAAGTAAGAATCTTGCAAAGGTCTTATGACAATCGTGGTCCGATTCGCACGGTAATCAGCTCCCAGTCGAGACTAGCAAAATTCAAACTTTATTACTATTTTGAGATTGAATCCATAAACTTTTGCTTGAATGATGTTTTGTGCAAATATACTTTTAAAATTAAGTCTTTTAAGATGATATTCATAACCGTGATTTGAAGGCTTAGAAAAGAGCCTTAGAGTCTGCCTTGGTTATCACAATCTTGAATATGTCTTAAACGAATTACTTTTAAAATTATATGTTGTAGAAAGTCATCTTAGGGTTTTGGCATAAACCTCAAGTAAAACTTTGTGTATTAATTTCAGGAATCGGACATAAAAAGTTTTTATGAAAACTTATGTTATAAAGATGAGTGCATGCATCTTTGTACATAATTTTGATTGACATATCAAAAATTAATACCCTTAAAATTTAAGTTACGTGCCATCTACCTATAAGAAACACTTGGAATTTTAATTTAGTAAACGTGAGACCTAGGCTAAATTACTATAACAAGGTAAAATTCTTTTAACGCGTGAGACCATAATTGTAATTTTACAGTTTCTAAGGTAGACGACTTAATTAAGTTGTGCGTGAGACCTAGAACTTAAGGCATGAGATGGGATAAAACATGCTTACAAAGGCAAATTGATGAATCAATTTGATGTAAATCCCATAATGATCTAGGAATTGGAAATCTTGTTTGCCAATTATTGTTCGACAGATTACTATCTTTTGTACTTTTACCACTAGCAGATCAACTGATGTGGTGAAACTATGTAAAGTTAGATCCTAGATTTTCAAGAAAATTAGTTGGTTATATGAATATAGCCTTGGGTATTTTATTTTCTTGAAGATATTGATTATCGAAAATACTAATATTTGAACTTTATCTGTAGATATGGCTCAACCCGATAACCAAACTGTGATTAATGCTTTCAAGAGTCATCTTGAGAGAGATAAATTGACTGGAAAGAATTTCAATGACTGGTACCGTTCGCTCAGAATTGTCTTGAGGGCGTCTGGTAAGATTGATTATGTGACCGAGGAATGCCCTGCTGAACCTGCTGCTACGGTAACACCTGAAGCAAAGGCAGAATGGAAGGTGACTAATGCTAAGTACAATGAGGTTGCTTGTTTAATGCTCACTAGCATGAATGCTCAATTACAAAAGAAGTATGAGTATTCGTCTCCTAAGAATATGCTTGATAACCTCAGGCAATCTTATGAGAAGTCACCTGCAGTTGAATTGTATGATGAACTTGACAAGCTACACAACTGCAAGCATGGTGATGGTAAACCAGTAGCCGATTATGTGGATGAGATGAAGGACTCCTTTGATCAACTTCACAGAATTGGTTTTGGTTACCCCGAGAATGTGCAAGTGCACTTGATCAACAGATCCCTTAACAAGGATTTTGCTGGTTTTGTGCAAAACTTCAACATGCATTGCTCGGGGAAGACAGTCTCAGAATTACTCGCATTGCTTGTTGATTATGAGAAAAGTCTACCAGCCAAGGTCAAGACTCCCACCCCACAAGTGTTGGCAATTCATGGGGGGAGAATCCAGAAGAAATCGCATGTGAACAAAGGCAAAGGTAAAGGTGATAAAGGCAAGCAGGTCATGGCCTATCAACCTCAACCCAAGATGAAACAACATCAGCCTAAGCAGAATAAGGTGAATCCGCCAAACAAGAAGGATCAGGCTTGTCACCATTGTCATGAAAAGGGTCATTGGAAGCGCAATTGCCCTCTCTACATTCATGACTTGCGACTCAAGAAGCAGGGGAATGATGCTGGTAACCCCAGCACATCAGGTGCGTTCTTTATGATTGAATTATTCACTCTTACTCCTAAATTGAATTCATGGGTATATGATACTGGATGTGGCATTCATATCTGCAATACCATGCAGGGGTTTAGAGTTGAGAGAAAGCTGGCCTATGGACAACAATTCTTGCACGTTGGTAATGGAGCGCATGCAGGAGTTGAAGCTATAGGAGTATTTAATTTAGTGTTGCCTTCGGGCCTAGTACTATCTTTAAATAATTGTCATTATGCACCGTCAATTGTTAGAGGTGTAATTTCATTTTCATGTTTGTTGAACCAAGGTTTTCATCATACTATTTCAAGCAATGGAATTTCGGTTTCTTTAAATAATGTTTTTTATTTTAATGCTATTGCTGTGAATGGTGTATTTGAAATTGATATGAATGATAATGATAATGCTTTTGTTACAAATAATTCAATGTATAGCATCAACAATAAGAGAATCAAGAAAGGTCTGGATTCATCTTATCTTTGGCATTGTCGACTTGCTCACATTGGCAAAGATCGCATGAAAAAGCTGCAACATGACGGGCTTTTAAATAAGATCAATGATGAATCATTTGATAAATGCGAATCTTGCATTGCTGGGAAGATGACTAAGAAACCCTTTAAAAATAGGATTGAAAGGGCTAATGATCTACTTGGTCTTATTCACACAGATGTGTGTGGACCACTTAGACATGTGTCAAGGAGGGGTGCTAGCTACTTCTTAACATTTACGGATGATTACAGCCGTTATGGTTATGTTTATTTACTTAAACATAAACATGAGGTATTTGAAACATTCAAAGTGTTTAAAGCAGAAGTAGAGTTGCAACTAGGAAAGAAGATTAAAGCTCTTCGATCCGATAGAGGTGGTGAATACCTGAGTCAGGAGTTCATAGATTATCTAGCAAAGGAGGGAATTGTCCAGCACCTTACTTCTCCATATACTCCACAACAAAATGGTGTATCTGAAAGAAGGAATCGTACATTGCAAGATATGATACGATCTATGTTTAATCTAACAACTCTACCTTTCTCGTTTTGGGATTATGCCTTAGAATCTGCGGTTCGCATTCTAAATATGGTTCCAACAAAGAAGGTTGATAAGACACCATATGAGATATGGACTGGAAAAGCTCCTAACCTGTCTTATCTTAAGGTCTGGGGTTGTGAGGCGTATGTTAAACGTGACTCAGCGGACAAACTCCAACAAAGATCTGTGAAGTGCATCTTCGTAGGATACCCTAAGGAAACTATGGGATACTACTTTTATTACCCACCTGAAAACAAAGTATTTGTTGCAAGGTATGGAGACTTTCTTGAAAGAGAGCTCATATCTCAAGAATTCAGTGGGAGAGTATATGATCTGGAAGACGGTCAAGAAGATGCAGAACCTTCTGAAAACACTAACCAACTTCCGGTAGAACCTGAAAGCTTAGGTCCTCCACCTGAAGTTGAAGTGATTCCCATTCGTAGGTCAACAAGACCAGTAAAAGCTCCTACTCGTCTATGTCTTAATGTAGAGAGTGATGAGTATATACTGGGTGATCTTGATGAGCCTACAAGTTATAAAGCTGCCATGAATGGTCCTGAAAAGGCCAAATGGAAAGAAGCTATGGATGGGGAAATGCAATCCATGGAAGACAATGATGTCTGGGAAGAAGTAGACCTACCTCCGGGTGCCAAACTAGTTGGGAGTAAATGGCTCTACAAGAAAAAGACAGACATGGATGGCGTTGTACACACCTATAAGGCCCGTTGTGTAGCTAAAGGCTACACACAAACTTTTGTTGTTGACTATGAGGAGACCTTTTCTCCTGTAGCTGACATAAGGGCAATTAGGATTCTTATAGCCATAGCCGCTTACTATGACTATGAGATTTGGCAAATGGATGTTAAAACCGCCTTCTTAAATGGTCGCCTAGATGAGGACATCTATATGGCGCAGCCTGAGGGGTATGTAAATCCAGAATTCCCAAATCGTGTATGCAAGCTTAAAAGATCCATTTATGGATTAAAGCAAGCATCACGACAATGGAATAAGAGATTTGATGGTGAGATTAAAAAGTATGGATTCACTAAAAATCTTGATGAGCCATGTGTATATCACAAAGTTAGTGGGAGTAATGTAATTTTCCTTATATTATATGTCGATGACATATTGATCATGGGGAACGACATTCCAAGTTTACAAAAGGTTAAGGAATATCTTGGAAGTTGTTTTTCTATGAAAGATTTAGGGGAAGCTGCATTTATTCTGGGAATCAAGATATATAGAGATAGATCTCAGCGATTAATTGGATTAAGCCAAAGTGCTTACATTGATAAAATATTGAAGAGATTCAATATGCAAAATTTCAAGAAAGGATATTTGCCAATGCAAGAGCAACATGGCTTGAGCAACAAGGTTTGTGCTTCAACACCTGCAGAGGTGCAACGCATGAAAAGAGTCCCTTATGCTTCGGCTGTGGGATCTATAATGTATGCGGTGAAAAGTACAAGACCTGATGTAGCGTTTGCTCAGAATTTAACCAGTCGATATCAGCAAAATCCAGGTGTAGCTCACTGGATTGCTGTTAAGAATATTCTTAAGTACCTTAGGGCAACTAAGGATATGTTTTTGGTTTATGGGGGAAATCCATCGGCAGAACTTGATGTTACATGTTACTGCGATGCTTCTTGGAAAGGTGATAAGGATGATACGAAGTCTCAGACGGGTTATGTCTTTGTCATTAATAGAGGAGCAGTGGATTGGAGGAGCAGAAAGCAGAGTGTACTAGCGATGTCTGCTACAGAAAGTGAATATAGCTGCTTCAGAAGCTGCAATGGAAGCTGTTTAGATTAGGAAGTTTGTTTAAGGGCTTGGAGTCATGCCTTCGATTCAAAGACCTATTAAAATGTATTGTGACAATTCTGCTGCAATCACATTTGCCAATGAGCCTGGAATCATGAAAGGCACCAGACATTTCCCGATTAAGCATCACTATGTTCGAGAACAAGTCGAAATAGGTGAAATCGAAATGCTCAAAGTTCACACAGATGATAACTTGGCAGATCAATTAACAAAGCCTCTACCTGGCACTAAGCTTTACAAGCATGCTGCAGGTGTAGGACTTAGATTAGCTGAAAGTTTCATGCCCATTTGTGATTAGTGTTTGGATAAAGGATGTAATGTACAATTATTATTTTAATGGAATAAAATAAGTTTTATGTTTATTTATCATTGTCTTAATAATATATCCTATATTTGCATGTTTAAGATCCATGAATAATTTATTATTCTAAATGTCCATTGTCGATTAATGATATGGGAATATCATTAAACTAAGACAAATTTGAGTATTGGTTTAGGATATACTTGAAAGTATATTGATGCGTAGTCATACCAATTTCACATAATATTCAATGAATTGAATATTGGACTTATCCCAACAATATGATTTAATATTTAATGTGAGAATCATATTTAAAGTTATCCTCAGACTTGAGATACCAGATAAGTGTCATGGATGTAGTGCATTTTTGTGAAGCAATCTACCGCTCATCGTAACAGGGAGTCATAAGGGTTGTTTTCAGAAGTGTTGCGAAGTTCATGGGTTATTCTTGTAGTCAAGAAAGAATTTATTCCTTCTGATTTGTTTAGAAGTTTAATACTGCTGGGCCCCTCGTAGGGTTGACAAAATGTTTGCATGGCCATGCCCAAAGTCTATCTGGAATACGTTCAGATGTTTTGGTAATTTTGTTCAATCATAAAGAAACGAGAAACAGAATTTTAATAAAGGAACTCACATCTTTATTAATGTGGTATTAGTAATGAAAGGATAATTATAATGATGAATCATTAAAGGTTTTTCCAGGAAACCTAGCTCGGATTGGACTAGGGGCATTGGAGTGTTGCAAGACGCTAACCAATGTCATTTTACTATTAATGGATATACGAGTGGGAGCTGTTAAATGTTACATATAAACATTAATAGGTAAATGTCTAGGATCGAACCCGAGACCTCGGGATTGCACACTTTACAAACAAGAATAATGTAAATAAATAAATATATATATATATATATATATATATATATATATATATATATATATATATATATATATATATATATATATATATATATATATATATATATATATATATATATATATTAAATGTATGGTATATATATATTTATAACACTTAATGGACTAAACGGTCGTTAGTTATTAACCGTATGGACTAACTATCGTTAAATAAGAAAGATAAGGACTAGAGTGAAACTTGGGTGTCAAGGAGGTTCTAGAAACCCCTTGTGGGTTCTATGGCCGGTCGAACAAGGGGAGGGGAGGCCCAACCCATGTTTGCTTGGTCACCAAGAAATCCTCTAGTATATATACAAGGCCAAGGGTTAAACCTACACATCTTTTGTGCACACACTCTAACCCTAAAATTGTTTTCTTTCTTCTCTTTTTCTTGGCCGATCGTCCCCCCCCCCCCCCCCCCCCCCCCCCTCCTAGGGATCTTTTGGGTCGATTTTTCCAAGACAAAATATTAAGTGTTTTGTTTACTTGCAACAAACCTTTATTCGTTGGTAGTTTGTGTGTACAAGAACGAGGTAATTACTTACTTTAGTAATTATCAAGAGATCGATAAACAAAACGGTAAGGGGTTTATCATTGATCTAATTGTACAAGAATCAAGGTTTATTGAAGTGCATCGGGTACGTTTACTATTTATGTTTTAGTTAATATTTATGTGTTATACTTGATCCTAGCTTCCGCAATATGTGTTACTTGATTGTCAAACTCTAACACTAAATTTGTTTTCAGCCCGTCGAAATTACATCCCACCGAGAGCTTGAATCTTTCAAGTTTCTTAAAAGACATATTATTCTTCAGATAAGCATTGTCACCAGTGAATTCAAATTCTAATGCAGAAAGGTTTTTCGAACGCTCTGCAAGTTCACTACCATTGTTATCAGTGAAGCAGCATGCTCTTTTATATGGTATCATATAAAGTTCTTCAAGTTTTACCAAGTTTTTGAAGACACCATCATCTATAACAAGATTGTAACAACCTGTTACATCCAGTAGTCGTAGCTTCTCTAAATTTCCGAATGTAGAAGGTAGGATTGTAATTCCAGAGTTAGCGAAGCTAAGCACTTCAAGATTCAAAAGATTTCCAATACAAGCTAAATCAAACATCGAGGAGCATTCATCGAGACAAAGAGTTCGAAGGTTGGTGGAGCACTGAAATGATGTGGGAACTAATGGATACTTCATTCTCTCAAATGCTATAACTTGAAGCTTTTCCATTGTTGCATAAAAGTCTTGAGGGGCCCTTAGCGACTCATCTCCGTGCATAAGTTTCAAAAGTGAAAGGTTTGGAAACCTAAAGTCACTAGGAAACTTAGACATACCCTTACATGCTAATGAAATTTGCTTGCAAGACTGGCTCTTATTATCAGCTTCACTCCACTTTGAGAAATCAGCATGGTGAATGATCCAACATCCGTCCTCACCACCTTTAGAAACAGTATTTACCACAAATGCAAGCACAAGATCATGCATTTTCAGACTCATAGTCATCACTATCACCATCCATCAACAAATATGCAGTTTTGAGATTGGTAGCACTCGTTTGTGTGGTGTCTCTAGCATCTTCCATAGTATAAACTTTGTTTAAAAGCTTTAATCCCCATGCATATCTTGTGAGATCTTCTATGCGGATATTAGAGTCCTCGAGGAACAAGCCACAAAGCAGAAAAATTTCTTTATCATACTCTTTTAAATTATTGTAGCTTACCTCAATAATTTCTTGAATGTCCTTATTAAGATCATTATTCTTCAGACACTTGAGTGTACGTCTCCATACACTCATGTTTTTTTCACATTTAACAGTTGCAGCAATGATTTTGATGGCAAAGGGTAAACAGCCACATTTTTTGACAATTTCAGATCCTATTTCATAGAGATCGTGATCATGTTCGGCTGAAATCTCTGCTAGTTGACAAAAGAAATCCTGTGCTTCATTTTCCTTCAAGACTTCAACCTTAACTACTTTAATATCAGAATCAGCATCAACTGCAATCTGGCGGCAAATATTTTCATCTCGTGATGTGAGCAACAACTTGACCCCATTTGGGAAAGGACTCCCTAATCCGATATCTTCAACTTTAATCTTCTCCCAGACATCGTCCAGTATAACCAGAATCTTTTCTTTACGCTCCAATAATTCTTTATATCTTTTAGAAAGATAAGTTGCCCTTAGTTTTTCATCAGTTTCAGTTAGAGGTTCGCCTGTGTGCACTGCTATGGCATTCTGAATGGCAAACAAGTTGGAACTTTTCCCAACAGCTACATCCACAATCCACTTAAACATCTTGTTATCATGTACAGCCTCTTTCAGTTGTTTCATCAGCGTGGTTTTCCCCACACCACCCATTCCACACAAGGCTATCACTCGAGCCGCATCATCATCGTTTTGTTGAAGGAGCTTAAGTGCATCATTGAATGTCTTTACTCTTGAGTCGAACACATTTTGTGTATTTCCACCTGATGTTGATGTTGATGCAGGGCGTTTGGAATCGACTCTTCCCAAAGGGATTTGGGCATCACTCCAGATGATGATGTCAGAACTCTCTTTAATCAGACCTTCGATATCCTCGATGAGCCTCAATGCGTTTCTTCCTGCTAGATACTTCTTTTTGACATTAAAGCATCCAATGTCATTACTTGAGATTTTGTCGACCTCTTCCTTGATCTTTTTAACATCTTCCAACCACCCTGGTACACGAGTAGGTATCTCTCGATTGCTTACACTGTTTTCTCTCATCCGCTTTTCGTTATCAGCTCTTTGACCGTCCAAAACCTTCATTTTGTCTTTCATTTCCTTCACACGATCGGCGGAGGAAGTGAGGTTTCTCAGCTTTTGCGTAATATGAACCGTCAAAACATTCACAACTGGACCAACGATTGCAGATGCAACATCCATTTTCCTGAGACATAAGAAATCATATAAGCAAAACCAAGGGTGGCAATGACTGAAACGAAACGAAAATAAACAGGTTAAGCTTGGGTATACGCAGGTTTCGGGTTGACCCGTCAAACTGTTTGCATAAACAGATTACATGGGTAGTGTTTGTAACCAAAACCCGAACGAATTACTAACAAAAGGGATGAAAAATGTTATTTCAGTATCCATACTTTTGTATATTAACTTATTAAGGGCTGCTTGGGATTGCTTATTTTACTGCTTATAAATAAGTCCTGATAAGCTACTTAGAAATAAGCACTTAGGGATTGCAGATACAACATCCATTTTTCTAGAAATAAACATATTTATTTCACTAAGTTTCATTTTAAGATTAATACATACCAAAATAATGATACATTATCAAATTTATAAACGTTACATAATGTACTTGTGAACTAAGAAAAGTAAGATCTTCTTAGTTCGTGCAATTAGTAACTAATATCAAAAATGCTAAATATGTAAAAATACCTTGAAACCGAGACAGACTTCAAATATTTCACGAGCTCTCAAGGTTGTTGTGTTTATCAATAATTGACCAGCAATGAGAAAAGAGTGGAGTAGATAATGAAAGTTACGTAGTATTTTATTTTGTCGGTAGAGTATGAATTATTGGAGTAGATGATGAATTGTTAGACACGGTGTTATGAATTATTTCTACCTACCTATTATTGGGACCCGTATAGTCAACAGTCAACAACGGTACAAACGCAAAACACACAACACAACCAACCTCCGATGCATGCTACTGTTCAAACCCGCCTACTAGGGGTCCCGATCAATTTTATAAAAGACGTGAGACGTGACGTGACGGCATTACCGTGCCTCAAGCCTTACGCGCTATGACGGAACTTATAGATTTATGTATTTATAATTTTAGATCATATAACTCGTACTATGTTAGACATTTATACTACTACTTACTATATAATTACGAGGCTCATATACCAAATAGCCCAAATTCGTTCAAACAGTTAAAAAAAAAAAAAAAAAAAAAAAAAAAAAAAAAAAACTTGTTCAAAAAGTGGTGTCACGCCTTACCAAAAGGCGCGCCTTTTCTCACCTTATTTCACGCCTTTTTGCCCCACGTCTAGATCAGTCGCCAAGGTCCATTTCGTGACAGCGAGTCCACGCCCCACGCCTTGGTGCGCCTTTTAGAACACTTGTCCCAATATAATGCCCCATTTATATATTAAGACCCTCCAATTTACTGTGAGGCATTCAATAGACGCTAAATTCTATCCACAATATTATGAATTGTTGGGGAAGAGTGGAAGACAACTTGAGTATTAAAGGTGACCATTTGACAAATAAAGTAGAATAGATGATGAAAGTGATTTTAGTTTGTCGGTAAAGACTAAGGGCCCGTTTGGTTTATGGGTTTGACCAACCATTAACCTTGTTATTAACTCTCATTAGTATACATGATGACCATCAATTATCATTCAATCCAGCAATTTGACCATATTTTCCAACATTTAATGCGATAAGGTATTTGGTTTTACAGCTTATATATAACCAGCTCATTTGTGTCAAGTAAGTTGTTGTGCATGACCTAATATGGAAGAGCTTATTTAGCTTTTAAACTAATAAGTAGATAAGCACACTTTTTTAATAAGCTACCTCCCTTATACACAGCTTCAACAAGGTATTGTTATTGTTGTTGTCTTTTAATAAGCTAACCGAACGAAGACTAGTTAGTATGTTCATGTCCAAACACAAGATATACATAATGTGCACAACATCCCTCGCCCTCGTAACCTTTCTTCATGTAAGTTCTAGTTGAACTTGTTTAATCATACAATTAGCTAGATTGTAAACTCATAAATACTTGATAGATGACTTTTTTTTTCCCTGCATAACCTGTTAATAAGGTTTTGTTTAGTTTGTTTCGTGCATGATATAAAGAAATGAAACGCATATGGTGAAGTTTCTTTATTTCTGTAAATGTGAGATGATGATTAATTGACGTATAACCATAATTTACGTTGAGGTTTTCTGAGTGTTTCATACGGAGTATAAGTTAAATTAATGGTCGGTTAACTTTTTAAGAGGTTATGCTAGGGGTGGAAACGATTCGAGTAGGCCCGAGCTCAAGATCGGCTCGTGGTATGTTATACAAGCTCGGGCTCGGCTCTTTTATACGATTTGACAATGAAAAATTAAAGCTTGGCTCGAGCTTGGCTCCTAATATATTTATTTTGAGCTCGTTAATAAGCTTGTTATTAAGCTCTTTTATAAGCTCGCCTATAATCAATGTTTTAAAAATCGCGCCTAAGGCGCGCCTACTCCCTAAATCCCACGAGGCTCTAGCCTTTGGGATTTTTTTAGATCGCGCCTCACGACATGCATGAATCCCGTATAAATCGCAGCGCCTTGGGGATTTTTGCGCTTTAGCGCCTTGGGGATTTGTACGCCTAGAAGATGTAACGTTGTTTTGGCTTTTTTCTTAATAGTAAGATATATTTTAGGCTTACATGTTATATACATTTGGCCTTTTAAGTTATAAAGTATCTAACAACCCTAATATTTTAGAAAATAACTAAAACACACAATCAACAAAGAACAATGTTTTTTTTTTTTTTTTTTTTTTTTTTTTTTTTTTTTTTTTTTTGTAATCTAATGTCTAAAAATAGTAGCTTATTAATAGATACAGATGTTGTTTCTTTAGTGTTAAGTGTTACCAAACAACTATAGATTTTTTTATTGTTGATAGTTGATAGTTTGATACATGGTAATTTGTTAAATTTTATAAGTCATAAACTCATATATTGTAATGTATATTTAGGAATTTAGGGTAGTTCATGGATTCTGATATGTTACTTGCTTAATATTTTGGGTTTAAATGCAACCTTTGTTAGATGTAATAACTATTAAGTGGCATTATGCATTGAATATTGATATTTTATGTGTTATTTAAGCTGCATAAGTTGTCATATATGTTATAAAATAAATAAATGTATAGTGCGCCTCATATTTATGAATCCCGCGCCTTGGTTTGCGCCTCGACTCGAGGCTCTTTGACCCCCTTTGCGCCTTAGTGCGCCTTGAGCCTTTCAGAACATTGCCTATAATACAAAAGCATCAAGTTTTATATATGTTTAGTACGGCGTACCTAAAATATCCTAATGTTGTTTTGGACTCGTTTAGGCTCACGAACCCAATCGAGCTTTGTATGTAAAGCTCGGGCTCGCGCTCGATTAATAAATGAGCTGACACTTAGGCTCGAGCTCCTTTAGGCTCGGCTCATTCCAGCTTTTGCCGATCCGATCTCGAGCGGCTCAGCTCATTAATTTCCAGCCCTAGTTATGTGTTGGGTTGGTTTTAGATGACGGTTTTCTAAATTAGTACAACTTCATGCTTGGATTTAGAATGCATAGGGGACTTTGGTTTTAGATGGCAATTATTTTGGAATGGAGGGAGTAACTTTTAACTACAACATAAAATCACCAATGTGTATGATACAATCATATGGATCGGATTTACAATCGTATAGAAGGGATTTTTAGCACACTTACTTACTAGTTACCTTATTTAACTTCAAAGAATGGGAGTGAATGTAGCATCTGGGAAGGAAGTTAGCGGCAAATGTGCAGGATAGGACAGTCATGTTTCAATAAAATAATGGTGGAAAACCAAAAACCAAATGGTTGTAGCATAACGTTGACGGGTAATTGTTTTTATTGATTGCGGTTTTGTGGAGTTCGTACAATCACTAATCAATTTTTTAAATTATGTGTTAAGTGATTAAACATTATTCAGTAAAGTGACAAAATCTAAGGTTGTATGAATGTTAAATAACATGGCTTGTATTGGAAATTTTGGGTGCGAGACCCAAACCATAACACCGACTCCAAGTACAATAAAAAAGTAAAAACCATCAACTGTGACTCGCCTCAACCGACATATCAAGGTGCGTTTGGCACCATGTTGGCTATTCGCTTGCTAAACAGACCATGTGAAACTTACTGTTCTCGATTCACCAAATTGACCACGCCTTTATATAAAAGAACAAAAGTCCAAACACAAAATAAACTTGAAAAACTTATGACAAATGGCCACTCATTATTTCCCCAAGCACTGTAATGTTCTGTAGCAAAAGGAATTCAAAGAAACCTCCCAACTTATTTGCGCCAAAACTGATCTGCAACAAAACCTCACTCACTATCTGTATGTGAAAAGTAAGAAAATTGCAGACCCATCACTTTATTAAAAATATGCAGGCTATATCTGTACTATCACTTTATTGCAAATTTGCATGCCATATCACTTTATTGCAAATTTGTAGGCTATAATAGGTACTTGTGGCTTTAGAGCTCATAATAGGTACTTGTGGCTTTTTGCTCTCGCAAAATTGTTTCACTATAATAAATAGATGTTCTAGGTTAATTAGAGGTATTTAGGTTTGGGCAATACTTAGTTCTTCATCTTCTTAAAAGAATCTTTGCTTTATAAGTTGCGTACATATCAAGGACACATCAAAAGTAAAAATCAAAAAATAAAAAATCAAAAGTAAAGAAGTTATGTATGAGGTTTTGTAGTTACCCGATAAGTTCCATTATTATTGTTGAAAGAAAAGGAAAAAAATGATGAAAAATGAAAAAAAGAAAAAAATGAAAGAAAAAAAAATCAAAGTAAAAGTGTATTAAATAAGAGCTGAAGTGTTATAAAAGTTGTTGGCACGTGAGCATGTGGATAATTCTGAATTAGTCACATGAGGTGCACGTGTAGTACTTCACAACTTATATATGAGTTCATTTGTACTCAATTCCTTGATGAGGACCGAATTTCTAAGGCAGTGGTTCTTGAGAGAAGATGAAAAACTACTTAGCGTTTAAACTTGGTATCTCTATCGGTTAAAATCATATTGAAACGAGAAAATATGAAGTAATTCATTTCTCATCATAAAAAAAAACAAAAAAACAAAAAAAAATCTAGATACATTAAGAAAATGGGAGCAAGAGGTTTTCACAAGTAATTTCATGAGTAGTGTTAGCATCTAACTTGTAGATAAGCTGTGATCTCGTTTTTACGCTTAGTTTGGGGGCTTGTGAAAAATCAAGGATGACGATTTTTATCCGTATGGTCACTTTTCCATGAGAAGTGTTTCTACTCTATGACCCTAAACGTTATTGCAAAATAATGAAAGTTCAACAAACCGTCACAAGAATAAAATGAAAAATACAAAGATAGTAGTGATAAAATAGAATAAGAAATAAATTGGAAAACGGGGCGTTTTCGGGAATAAATGATTTTGTAACTTCTTTTGAACCTCCTTGCTACTTTACAAAGTCAGTAGGAAGAGTTATGAAATTATTTATCTCAAAAGCGTGAATTGATCACATTGCGTGAGGACACGGCAATACTTTAGTCTGGGGGATTTTGGTGAGTGCTTATACATTAACCTTTTTCTTGTCCAAATTAAGACCAAAAAGACCAAAAACCCAACCAAAAATGCCAAAAATATGTTGTTTTTGTGTTTTTACATGTGCAGGTATTGATATTAAGAAAATGGACAAAAATCAAGACAAAAAGGACAAACCGAGCACGAGAAATGAAAGAGTGTACAAAAGCCAAGGCCGGGAAGCGTTTTTCACGTCCGGATCAATAATGGAGCTCCAATTTGTCAAAACTAATCCTTGAAGATTCATCAAGTTGTCAAATTCAGTCATTGGAAATATCTTTCAAATATGGCAACAATGGTCCTTTGATTTTATGAAATTACAAAAATGGTCCTTGATATTTAACACCTAAACATTAAAACTATTACTATCCTAAATCCAAAACCACTAATAATCCTAAAAAAAACTCAACCCATTACCCATAAGCCCAGTCCACACACTTAATAAAAACCCGAGCCCACTACTCCAACCCTTTTATTAAACCCGGTCAACCATAATCAGTCAAAACTTATCCACCCTTCCCTCCCAATCACACACCTTTATAACTGTTCATTACCACTTAATGAGCTTCTAGAAGTCTGACGACGTGTCAGAATGTGCTGAAACCAAGGAATGACAGCGTGGCTGAATGGGAGCATGTGATTGGAGAAATGATGGGATTAATCAATGGCCATGATTAATTTACTTTTTATGCTTTCAAGTAGTTAATAAATTTTAAATTCTGTTTTCACAAGCTCATATAAGCTAGTTGATAGCTTTTTGTGAGGTTTGTTTGTTTAATTCTGTCTTAATTGAAGAGACTTAGAAAAGTCAAAAAAGTCAACATCAAAGTCAAAGAAGCTCCAAATGGTTGATAAGCTGATTCAAGCTTTCCATATTCTCATTTTCATTCAAATTCTAGCTTAATATCTGCTTCTGCTTTTTGCTTGTTGCCTACTGCTTATTATTAGTTGTTAGTTGCTGGTTGTGATTTAGTTTAACTCAATACAAGCCTGTCTTAACTTTAAAATTGCTTTTCCTAGTTTAATTTTCGCGTCAAGGGGATGTTTAGAATTAGGATTTTTCTAAGTTTACGTCATTTTTAGTTTCTAAATCTTCTTGTTTCAGCTATGGTTCAGAAAATGTAGAAGTAATCAAGTTTGTTTCAGCTTAGTTTCCCAAATTTACATTCTACTAAGTCTTTTATAGCAGCCTAGGTTAGATTAATAGGATCTAGGTGTTTGAGTAGTTGACTTTACTTGAAATAAGTTTACTATAGTCTATTGTAGCTATGCAATAACTGGTTAGAATTTTAGGTAAGCTCATTTTAGCTGTTCTTTAGTGCTTTTAAATCTGTTCTTTGTCTAAATCTTTTAGTAGCCCTTTTATTAGCTTCTCTCTTAAGCTCATTTTAGCTGTTCTTTGTCTAAATCTTAGTGAGTTGGTAGCTTTTAGTATTAACTTGAGCTTAAGCTGCCATTTGGAGCTCATTTAGTGGCCTTTTCTTAGCTTGCAATAGTCCTTTTAAATCTGCATTAGTTAGGATTCAAACCTGCAGCCCTTTTTCTATCTCACTTTTAGGTCGGATTAGTAGGATTTAGTAGTCAATCTCAAGGTTACAAATAGTTTGTTACCTAGTCTCAAACTTCCTTAGCTTACTTTTGGCTTTTGAACGTTATTGATAACTTGTTTGGAGGCTGCAGCTCACTCCTATAGGCCTGCACATCCACATCAGTGCTTGCAAATGCAGGCCTGCTGCTACTGATTCACCCTTCACCACACCATTGCTGCTGATCCAACTTATTTCCTCAGCTCATTCCAGTTTCTCAATTTGTTTAATTTAGTGCTCAAAATCACCCCTTAGGGAATGTTAACTGTTGAGTGTTTTTATTTCTAAATTGTTTATTACTTACTTTGGTTTGTCTAGCATTGAAGTAGATTAGTTTTAGCTATTTTTCTCACTAGTTATTAGCTTAAAGTGTTATTATATAACTTTTGATTAACTGCATACTTCGATTTTTTTGTCTTAACTGTCACAAAGTTTAAGTTTGATTTGAGTTTTTGCTAGCTTTTCAAAAGAAGTGTTTTCATAAAAAGTCTTAGTTTTCATTGTGCTTTCAGTTTCTAAAAAGAAATTCACAAATAAAAATAGAATTGCAAAAAGGTTCAGAGATATTAGAACCCCTGACCTCTAGCTCTCCTGCCCACAAAGCCTCACACAGGCACACTCTTAACCAAATGCCCTAGGGACATTTCTCATTTGATCTTTGCACAAGTTTTCACTTAAACACCTTTATTACTTTTTAGCTTAATAACTGCTTCAGCTTATAGCAGCTTATCTGCTAGAGCTTTTCCACTATTGTTATTTTTCATAGCTTTAAGTACTTTCTATAAAAAAATTCATAATTTTATGAAAAGTTCCAATTCCAATCCAATCCCAAACGTTATTATCACATATCCATCGAGAGTTAAGCCTACAGTATTTTTGATTCCCAAATTGTTATGTAGTAACCTATGTAAGTATAAAATTTTAGGTGTATAACGGGTTCGGAAGCTTATTGGGTGCATTACAATTGATTCTGTATGCCATATACAGAAAGAACAAGGGACAGAAAGATGAGAAAACTGCCGCGATTGAGATCGGGTCGGCCAATGGTAACAAACACGTGGAGAAAGGAAAACCCACACCGGAGAATATCAATCAAGTGTAGTGATTTGTTATGTTCTAATTAATCCTACGAGTTTAAGCATTTTTCCCTTTATGATGAAATTTGTCTAGCTTTGGTTACTTGTTATATATATACTAAACGAGAGTAGGCCGGTGGAATAAAATACTGAAAAAAATAATAAATTTTTTGGGCCCCTTTTTAATCCATGAGCGAAGGCCCATCTCGATTAACAAACTGTGGATTTTGAGAGCGAAACTCTACTGCAAACCTGCATCGAAAGCCCCCGCCGCAACCGGGCTCCAATTCCTTGTTCTTTCCATAGCAGTTTGGATTAATAATCAATTTATTTAAATATAAGTTTGAACAATGGAACTCTATTAGCCATGCGTGAGATATAAAAGATCGTATTCGCAAGGGGAGGAACCAAAAACCGTAACATGTACAAGGTGTGGTTGTGACGGACACAAGCGAACTAATGCAAAGAGTAAGTGACATTTTGGTATTTAACCCTTACATTTTGGCATTCAAATGTTACTAATGTATAACTTGAATTAAATTGACAAACAAAGGTATCTACTAAAGAAGGGTCACAACAAAATGGGTAGTGTATAAGAGTTTTATAAAAAATATATAGAGTATAGTTATATACTTACTTACCTCAAAGGCGACATCCATGAAGTATCTAGGCCCCAAAGTTCTCTTACATAGAGTAACCATATTATGAAGATAGTATATTCCACAAGTTGACATTATCCTCACTTTCCAATCATTCATTCTTAACAAAGTCTTGTCTCGCATCCATAAGACAAAAAGCCCAAAAATGCATGTATCCACAATAGTTATGTCAAAACAAAAAAACAAAACCGCATTTAGGAACAGGTAAATGGGCAAACCGTCAAGAAATGCGAAAAAAAAAAAAAAAAAAAAAAAAAAAAACAAAAAAACAAAACCATTAACCTACATTATTTAACCAAACTCAATGCATTAACTACAGGCCTTATAACCTAACACAAAACATTAAACAACATATTCTACAAACAAATAGATAAAACATGAAATGCAAGACTACACATTGTTTATGAAAATCAACACACAACCAAAAACTGACATGTACAATCAAGACCTGCCATGAACTTTTATGACAAAGTGCTACTGTATTTTGTAAGAAATCTCGAATTTTTCTAAATGCATCTCGTCCAAAAAATTTGTGTTCGTAACATTTTTCGATTTTCTGAATGCATTCGGTCAAATTTTATCCATCCCCATGTACAATAATGTATGAGAAAATGACAAAAATCACCATTTTACGAACTCTATTTCACAAAGTGACCATTTCTTACTTATATATATAGTTTCAACAATAACCTCAAAAGATCTACAAAAAATAAAATAGCGAAAACTTTAAGAGTGAGAGAGTAAACTGAGATTAAAAACTAACCTTAGTGTAACAAGTTTTGTATGTGTTGAAGAGAAATTGTTTTGTGTGTTATGACTCAAGTCATTAGCAATTTATAAAGGAAAAGGTATGTGAAAAGTATATTTAATGAGATTGCCATAAATTTTGATTAAGAAAGTACAGAAGTTAGATATGTTATAAAGTCTTGTGACATAAATATTGACGTGTATCTTTCACACAAGCAATCAGAACATCGGGCCTTTTACACCAATGCTTTGGGTCATGGATGTATCTATTAATAGTGTTTCAAGTATGGTTCATACTACTTGCTGGATGCATATAAAACGAATCCAAATGTGAACCTCAGACCCAAAACCACCGAAAAGGTGTGGAAAATGTCATACATAGTGTCTAGTGAGCGCCACATATCCCAAAACGATTACGATTCGAGGTTTGAGAGTTTGAAATATATATAACTGCAAGCTTGAATATCATGCATTTCCCCAAATAAAGAATTAAACCAACATATGGAAAAAGTTTGAACCGAGAGAGAACTGCAGAAGCGAGATCTATCAGGACCAAATATACTGAGTAGCAGACTACCAGTTGGTAAGTATCAACTCAATCACAAGCCATTGTAGATTTGGAACTCGTTACATGTTAGTAATTTACAATTACAACAAGAGATTAACCACTCTTTTCCAATCTCCTTCGAAACTATACAGATGCCAGTCATGGACTTCTCAACAAATAAACAATAGTTGAATAAATGGTAATTCGAGTTTATTATACTAGTGTATCATCTTGAAAATAATCCAACTTTGTTTAGAAAACAGCCAGAAGCGGGATCTCCATTGCAGCCACAAAAACCATCATCGTCCTTAGCAAATGATGCTGGCAGTGGATGATCAGGAATTATGCCAACCTGCAACGGGAAGGCAGTTATACAGTAGTAAATTTTAAGGAAAAGGCAAAGTATAACGGGCTTGTAACGGGTCAAATGGGTAACTTTTAGTGCAAGTTGAATGACTGGGGCCTAGTTGACCCACAAGCACATGTTTGACCTGTTTGACCCGTTCATTTTAGTTAATGTTCTCAAAATTTGACAGTTTGGGTCGTTTACGTTAATACATATTCCCAACTAATATTCATATAAGCAAATGGGTCAAAAATACCTTATTGATGTCGATGTGATCAGGGGTTTCATAACGAGCAACAGAAACAGCCAAGCCAGACCCATCAGACATTTCAAATACCGATTGAATTTTTCTGTGAATAAAGAACATTTTAGGACATTTTATCAAAAATGAAATGCTATCAAAAGTATAAGTATTGTAAAAATTGTTTACCCTTTGCCAAAAGTGGGTTCTCCAAGAAGCACTGCACGCTTGTTATCCTTTAATGCACCAGCCAAGATCTCGCTTGCACTTGCAGTTCCTTTGTTCACCTACAAGAACCAAAAAACTTACCATTACAGGTGGCCATTTCGACCCATTTACTTATTATTGGGTTGGCTCGGATTGTATATACATGTAACAGGTCAAATGAATAAACTCAAAAGATTAGCCAATACATCAAAAAGGAAAAACAGGTCGTAACACATATTTTTCGTGATGATATTTGACACGCCAAATATATTGCATTGGTATAGATGGCATTACCAGCACGGCTAGAGGTTCTGAAGCAGCTATTGCATTGGTTCCATCAGTGTCATATATATCTCGAACACCACGGCTATTACAGATGTACACAATCACACATTCACACCTTTATCCAACCTGATTTGCATCAGTTTTACCGTTAGAACTTTGAACTTATATAATACGTAGTAGCAATTTAGGCAGCTTTCAACCCATTTGAGCTACTTCCTTTACAAACTATATCTTTATTACTTATCTGACCCGTTACGGATAAAAACAACAGGTA
The DNA here is from genome assembly GCA_030686995.1 of Artemisia argyi. NCBI lineage: Eukaryota > Viridiplantae > Streptophyta > Magnoliopsida > Asterales > Asteraceae > Artemisia > Artemisia argyi. The sequence goes on along the minus strand of CM060686.1, from coordinate 12,470,453 downwards.
TCGGACATTCAGAAGCGAATGGGTTTCATTAAACCATGATTTCAAACATAAAAGCCAGATACGCAACACTCTAAGAGCCAGCAAAAAGGTTTGCAGAAATTTACTGCAGGCTTACCAGATCTTAGCAATCTCAATTCCTTCCGGAAAAAGACCACCACTGCATCAGAATATAATCATCTTTTAGAAAGCATTACAATAAGAATGATTAAAATGAATCCCAAAACAACTGATCCTTATAACTTATAAGAATATTACCTATTATTGCGAAGGTCCAATACAAAATCGTCAACATTTTCTCTCCTTAAAGTCTCAATTGCTTCCTTGACAGCAGCTGGAACGGCTTTTTTGTTAGACTAATTTGTTACAAATACAACTACGGGTTATAAAAATTAGAAATAATGTCTTCCCCTATAAGATCTAAAACAGGTATATAAAAAAATACATATTAAGCGGCGTATGAAATATATCCATCAACGTCAACCAATAGCAGAAAGTAGTTACCATACCAGAAGCATTTTGGTTGAATGATGTTAACTTTATGTATCCAATCTTGGAGGTACCCTTTCCCAGACCAGGTGTCTCGCAGACTCTTGACTTCACTGGATTTAACGAAATGTTTTCCCGCCTGCACACCACATGATTTTAAATTTACAGTCCGTTTAGAGTATGTATCCGCTAAACAGCGGAATAACAACAACAAAAATTTCAAATTTACACAAACGATACAAAAATATGAAGCTTGCAGCAAATTTAAATGGAAGGAATTGAAGCAAATGAACGTACGTTAATGATAGCTGCTTTATCTCGGATCCGCTTCGTACTTTTAGCTGTACTTCAGTTCCTTCAGGTCCCCTGAAAGAGTTAAAAGTCGATACTTTACTTTAAGGTTCAAGGGTTTGTTAACTAACAAACAATTAGAAACATGGTCAATTATAACTTACTGCAGGCATTCTGCTGCATCATAAATATATCCATCATTTCTGTACTCGTATTATCAATAGCCATAATCAGATCACCAGGGGAAATGGCAGCCCTACTGGCGGGACCCCCTGGAGAAGCTGAAATAACCATAATTCCAGATAGAGCTCCATCATTTCCAGTTGGGTAGCCAATTGACAACCCTACTCCAGTAAGAGCTCCTTGTGTTCCCGACTGCCTTCAACAAACATATTTGCATATTTAAAAAAGAACTAACAAATAACGGAAAAGGTTTGATTACCATAAGTGAAGTTTCAAGCCTATGTTCATTTTAACTAAAGGTCATTCCAATTCATTATTAAATTAAGGGCGCGTTTGGTTTGCTACTCAATCACAATTGTAGAAATGAAAATTTTAATGCATACAATATGGCCTTACAATATGGGTTTCAAACTAACTTTTAGATTCCATGCCTAGTTGCCTACTAACCAAACAATAACAATGGATATACCAAACACACCCTTAAACTATCACAAAAGATCAAAGGCACACTTTTTATTTCTAACGGATACTACCATCACCAAGTTACCCTAAATCAAATGTGCCTTTTCATTTTTTCAAACCATTACCAAATTGCAAAATTGCAGAGTTCAATTAAATACAAGATCTCATATTTATTTTCAAACACATGCAACTAAGTAGCCAATAAAAACATATGAATCCTACATATCTGCGGGCAGTTCTCTTGGGTGCGTTTGGTATCACCCAATCGGAATGGGTCTATAGATTTCATTCCAATTCAAGGTGTTTGTTTAGTGGGCCCGGGAATGAAATGTGTATATCATAACCATAGATTCATTACACACCAATTTGGTGTCTATGAAATCCATTCCCGTGAGCCCCTCTCTTTTCCACTACAAAACTCAAATATCTACACTTTTTCATATCCATTGTCATTCTACCCCATACCAAATCCGATACCCGTTGTTATTCATGGCAACAAACCCTTAATTAAATACTTCCAATTCAAAATACCCAATTACTTGTGAAATAAAAAACATAAATTGAACAACTTGCCTGGAAACAGATCACGTGAATGATTGGCTGGAGATCCTGTTTCTGCCTCTGAATGACCGTTGGATTGAAGATGAAGGAGTTGTGAAAAGTGTAAGAAAATGAACTGTTACATGTTTAGTCCCTCCTCTTATTTAAGGTGTTCACAAACGAGTTCAGCCTCTTGTGTATATTATACTTTTTCCTACTCAATGATTGGATTGAAGATGAAGGAGTTGGATATGGACTATAGGTAAGTATCAACTCAGTCACAAGCCATATTGTGGATTTGGAACTCCTTACATGTTAGTAATTTACAATTACAACAAGAGAACCACTCTTACACAATCTCCTTTGAAACTATACAGATGCCAGTTAAACAGTCAAATGAATGGTAATTCGAGTTTACAAAACAATATCATCTTGAAAATAATCCAGCCTTGTTTAGAAAACAACCAGAAGCAGGATCTCCGATGCAGCCACAAAAACCATCATCGTCCTTAGCAAATGATGCTGGCAACGGGTGATCAGGAATTACGCCAACCTACATTGGTGAAGGCAGGTATAAAGTAGTCAAAATTTAAAGAAGGAAAAGTGTAACCGGCTGGTAATGGGTGAAAACGGGATTTCCAGTGCGGGTTGAATGAATAAGGCCTAATTGACCCACAAGCACGTTTTTGTACATGCTTTTAAATAATAAAAATTACGAGGTTGTATACAAGAAATGACAATTTAGATGAAATATGACCTGTTTACCCCATTTCATTGTATCCAATATTCTCAAATTTTGACTGTTTGGGTCGTTTAAGATAATAGTCATATACTGGGTCAAAAATCCCAAATCTATCAACAACCGAAGAGATTGATAGTCTCTGTGTGTGGAGAGGGATAGGAAGATAGAGAACCTTATTGATGTCGATGTGATCAGGGGTTTCATAACGAGGAACAGTAACAGCCAAGCCAGATCCATCAGACATTTCAAATACCTTTTGACTTTTTCTGTGAATAAAGAGCATTTTAGGACATTTTATTGAAAATGAAATGCTATTAAAAGTATAAGTATTGTAAAAATCGTTTACCCTTTGCCGTAAGTGCGTTCTCCAAGAAGCACTGCAAGCTTGTTATCCTTTAACGCACCAGCCAAGATCTCGCTTGCACTTGCAATTCCTTTGTTCATCTACAAGAACCAAAAAACTTAACATGAGTCACAGCAATCCAAATCGCAGCCGTGACTTAATAATGAAAGCCGTTACAGCACATTAATGAAAAGATTGGTATAGACGGCATTACCAGCATGGCTAGAAGTTCTGAAGCAGCTATTGCATTGGTTCCATCAGTGTCATATATATCTCGAACATCACGGCTATCACAGATGTACACAATTACACCTTTATCCAACCTGATTTGCATCAGTTTTACCGTAAGAACTTTGAACTTGTATAATAGCAATTTAAGCAGCTTTCAACCCATTTGAGCTACTTCCTTTACAAACTATACATTCTTTACTTATTTGACCCGTTACAGATAAAAACTTACTGCAGACTTACCAGATCTTAGCAATCTCAATTCCTTCGGGAAAAAGACCACCACTGCATCAGAATATAATCAAATTTAAAAAGCAATACAAGAAGAATGTCCAAAAATGAAGCCCAAAACAATTGATTGTTATAAATTATAAGAATATTACCTATTATTGCGAAGGTCCAATACAAAACCGTCAACATTTTCTCTCCTTAAAGTCTCAATTGCTTCCTTGACAGCAGCTGGAACGGCTTTTTTGTTAGACTAATTTGTTACAAATACAACTATGGGTTATAAAAATTAGAAATAATGTCTTCCTCTATAAGATCTAAAACAGGGATATAAAAAAATACATATTAAGCGGCGTCGTCAACGTCAACCAATAGCAATAAGTAGTTACCATACCAGAAGCATTTTGGTTGAATGATGTTAACTTTATGTATCCAATCTTGGAGGTACCCTTTCCCAGACCAGGTTTCTCGCAGACTCTTGACTTCACCGGATTTAAAGAAATGTTTTCCCGCCTTCACACCATATGATTTTTAATTTACAGTCCATTTAGAGTATGTATCCGCTACACCGCAGATTAGCAACAAAAGAAATTCTAACACCGCTTAACATTTTAACTAGTGTACAAATGAAGTGTTATATTGTGAAGTGGCCAGGCCAACTCCTGGACGTACGTTAACGATAGCTGCTTTATCTCGGATCCACTTCGTACTTTTAGCTGTACTTCAGTTCCTTCGGGGCCCCTGAGATTCAGTTAAAAGTTTATACTTTACTTTAAGGTTCAAGGGGAGTGTTTAACTAACAAACAATTAGAAATATAGTCGATTATAACTTACTGCAGGTGTTCTGCTGCATCATAAATGTCCATCATTTCTGTACTCGTATTATCAATAGCCATAATCAGATCACCAGGGGAAACGGCAGCCCTACTGGGCGGAACCCCTGGAGAAGCTGAAATAACCATAATTCCAGATAGAGCTCCATCATTTCCGGTCGGGTAGCCAATTGACAACCCTACTCCAGTAAGAGCTCCTTGTGTTCCCGACTGCCTTCATCAAACATATTTGCATATTTAAAAAAGAACTAACAAACATATTTGCCTTCATCAAACAGTAAGTAGTTACCATACCAGAAGCATTTTGGTTGAATGATGTTAACTTTATGTATCCAATCTTGGAGGTACCCTTTCCCAGACCAGGTGTCTCGCAAACTCTTGACTTCACCGGATTTAACGAAATGTTTTCCCGCCTGCACACCACATTTACAGTCCATTAAGAGTACGTATCCGCTAAAGTCTGAACAACAGACTAGCAAAAAAGATTCTAACACCACATAACATTTTAACTAGTGTACAAATGAAGTGTTATAGTTAAGGCGTCTTATAGTTATAATCGAGTTTGTTCAATCTCTAATGGGTCAAGCTGATTTAAAAAAGGTCGCCTTTTTACCAGTCTCCGTATCCACCTGATCCACCCATTTTAAATCTATATCCAAAACTTACAACAAGGAACCCATGTTAATATTCTGATACCTTTTTCTTATAATTTACACAAACGATACACACATATGAAGCTTACAGCAAATTTATATGGAAGGAAGCAAATGAACATACGTTAACAATAGCTGCTTTATCTCGGATCCGCTTCGTACTTTTAGCTGTACTTCAGTTCCTTCGGGGCCCCTGAAAGTCAGTTAAAAATCTATACTTTACTTTAAGGTTCAAGGGGAGTGTTAACTAACAAAGAATTAGAAACAGTCAATCATAACTTACTGCAGACGTTCTGCTGCATCATAAATATCCATCGTTTCTGTACTTGTATAATCAATAGCCATAATCAGATCACCGGGGGAAATGGCAGCCCTACTGGCAGGACCCCCTGGAGAATCTGAAATAACCATAATTCCAGATAGAGCTCCATCATTTCCAGTCGGGTAGCCAATTGACAACCCTACTCCAGTAAGAGCTCCTTGTGTTCCCGACTGCCTTCATCAAACATATTTGCATATTTAAAAAAGAACTAACAAATAATGGAAAAGGTTTGATTACCATATTTGCATATAAATCTATATCTATACTATTTTTAGAAAACATGTGCAAAGATGGAAACTATTAACATACTATTAATGTACATCGAAAACCGGGTTGACCCGGGTCGCTTCAAACCTGAAGGGTTGACCCGGTTTAATTTGACCCGTTTTTCGACCGGAACGATTCAACCGGTAAGTGGTGGTAGTGAGTGGCGGTAGTGGCAGTGGGTGGAATGGTGAGTGGTGGTGGTGGTGATGGTAAGTGGTGGTGGTGGGTGGTGCGTGGTGGTGGTGGTGGTGGGCGGTGGTTATGTATTTCGGATTAACTGATGTTATGTATTGAGGACCAAACTAATTGACTAAAAGTGTTACACTCGGCAAACCATAAGGACCCAAAATGTAGTTAACTCTTAACAAATACAACACTTAGAGGGTGGTTGTTTAAGCTTGTATATGGCTTATTAGCTTATATTTGTTCGGTTTATATAACATAAGCTACAATTTTGTGCCTTATTTTGACACTTATCGGCTTAAACAGAAACTCCCTTAACACTAATGATACATACAATAAGAAATATTAAAAGAATGATGTATACAATAAGCAATATTAAAAGTTTGATGCTTAAAATAAGAAAATTAAAAGTTGAATTAGATTTTTTTTTTAAATGTCGAGTTGTCCAATTCAAAATACCCAATTGCCTGTAATTGACACTTACAATAAATACAAAAACGCAAAAATCAATCACGATAACCCTATAAATCAAATACTTCCAATTGAAAATATCCAATTACCTGTAATCCTGATTCTGCCAATGAACATTCGTTGGAAGGCCATTGAATTGAGTTGGCTGTGAAAGTGATGCTTGAAGATGAAGGAGTTCTGAAGCGTAAGAACAAAAGCTTTTACATATTTAAGGTGTTCAGCTTGTTGTGTAGTTACATTGATTGCAAAGCTGCAAATAGGTTATTAGATAATAGATTCCTATAAACGCTGCAGTGACTGCACACATAAGAATATATGAATATATCCAATTTACGTACAGGGCACTAATTTTTAAACAAGTACTTCATCTAGTGTTTATTGCAATGTTTGATTTGTTAGTTTATGTAAATTGTTGGAATATTTGCACGAAAACTTATCAAATTAATATGTTACAGTTTTAACGATATACCCCAAAAAGAAAAGGCTGCAACATTCATAATTTCACTATCGCGCTTGACCATTTCTACTGCAATATATTCTATGATTAGGCAGTTGACTGATCCTTTTGTTGTTAATATCTTCTTAGTTACTAGATGAGATTGGTATAAAAAAATCCCTAAAATAGAACGCTAAACTAGGTACTGTCTGCACGATTTATCTTGTTTCTATTACCAGGAAAAGGTTTGATTACCATAAGTGAAGTTTCAAGCCTATGTTAGTTTTAACTAAAGGTCATTACAATTCATTATTAAATTAAGGGCGCGTTTGGTTTGCTACTCAATCACAATAGGTATAGTATAAAGTTTTGAGTTATGGGTATCACATTGTTTCGGGTCCGATTTACCAAAAACTTTTTGTAGAAAAATTGTAGAAATGAAAATTTTAATGCATACAATATGGCCCTACATAGAAATACTATCAAACCACCCTCTCCACCCATGAATGAGACTACGGGTTTCAAACTCACTTTTAGATTCCATGCCTACTAACCAAACAATAGCAATGGATATTTTCAAACACAAAAATACACAAACACAAAAATCAATCAGGCTATGACATAAGAAACCTTAATTAAATACTTCCAATTAAAAATACCCAATTACATGTGAAATAAAAAAAACATAAATTGAATAACTTGCCTGAAAACAGATCACGTGAGTGATTGGCTGGAGATCCTGATTCTGCTGGTGAATCGAGATGAGATTCGTTGAATGACCCATTGGATTGAATATGAAGGAGTTGTGAAAAGTGTAAGAAAATGAACTGTTACATGTTTAGTCCCTCCTCTTATTTAAGGTGTCCAAAAAGGAGTTCAGCCTGTTGTGTATATTATACTTCTCACCCCATAGACTAATTGCATATAGCTTTGGAGCAGACAAATCTCCCTTTGTGAAAACCCTCATTTCTGGACAATAATCAATTTGCAAGGTATCCAATGATGGAAATTCAAAAGCTTCATTTCCTATGCAGAATCCCTCGAGACTTTCAAGAACTATAAGTTTTAAGGACTTTAGACAAGGAAACACCACAACAGCATTCACTATGGCATCACATTCTTCTTCTTCCTGGAGTTGCAATAGACTACCAACCATAGAACATGTAAATACATATTCTAAACTACTGCAATGTTGAATTGACAGTCGTGTTAGGTTTGGAAACTTTAATACCGTCCCCTGCTTGCTCTTCCATATATACTTGATACCTAACATGAATAAGTCCACTTGTCTCAAGTTTGGAATTTCAGCAACAGTTTGTGAATCAAATATCCCCTCATCGTCCAACCATGCACAATGAACAGTTTCAAGCTTTTGCAGTTGTAGCACCTTATCGGATGTAAAAAGAGTCTGTCCACCACTGGTTTTATAAATTGTATCCACTTCGATCAAATTATGATAAGACCAAGGTAACCCTTCCATAGTAGTAGGGCGGTATGAGCCTGTACTCTCATAACTCGGTAATTGGGTCTACAAGTCAAAAAAAGAAACCACAAGCTTAAGTCAGAGATAATTGTACGTATAACTTGGTTAAATGATAAAAAGCCAGATGTGAGTAAAATACGGCTCTAATATGATCCTATTTTATTACAATTTTGGGTTTTGTGGATCACATACATACCCGAACCGTTTGTATTTGGTATTTTATTACTTTCAATCCAATAAATACGTTATAATCTTGATGAAAATTATAATTTATATCAAGGCCTTATGCAAGGTGGGTAGGTTTTATTTTTTATAAATTTTTTAAATAGAAAATATACCTGATGCGAGGTGGTCGTCACATGAAAGTTAAGGCCACATTCAAAACTATGTTTGCCTAAGCTTGTATTTATGAAGTTAAGCTTTGGAGCTGTAGACCGTCCATAAGTGAACACCGTCATTTGTGGGCATTCACTGATCACAACCTTCTCCAATGAAGGCCATATGAATTCATTCTTCCCCAAGAAGAAGCCAACAATGTTTGGTAGATTGACTAGTGCAATCAACTTCAAATTAAGAGAGACAACAACATCAAATGCCCTTTTTTGCTCTTCATTTTCTTTCCTAACAATGACTTCCATTGCCTTGCAATCCTTTACCTCTAACTCTTCGAGTTGCGTGAGGCTTTGAAGAGTGGAAAATGTGAATATATGTTCCAAAAGATTGCACCCTTGAATTTTCAAGACCTTTAGTTTTGGAAGTTCTAGCATCGTAATATATTCTAGCCTTGGAAGTGACTTTCCAGTATCAGTATCACTTTTGTTGTTGATATCTTGAGTTTCAAACACCTCTGTCATCGATTTGCAATCCCATATTTTCAGCACTTGAAGCTTTTGTATTTGTCCTACAGCATACCATGGAACCACACTTGACAAAGCATCACAATCTCTTATACTTATCTCTCTAGCATATTGGCATAAGGACCATGAAGCTTGAGATAACTGATAAGAAAAAACGAGAATTTGATTAAATAATCAACAGAGCTAATAATATTAACAAAAGTAACCAACCTTTATTTTTGTTGAATATATAGGAAAAATACCTTAAGTTGGTCATGAATATCAGTAGATATACCATTGACACCACCACCAATACAATTGAAATTTGTGAGTTTCCAAAAGAAAAGAAGGTCTAAATGAGGGAAGAAAGTGGTGGTTGTGTGGGAATATTTAGAAGCATCTTCATCATCTCTGTTTGAAACAACCTCTTCAATACCATCACAATTCCTTATATCAATTTTCTTTAGGTTGGAAAGAAGTTTTGCCATGAGAGGTGAAAGCAAGTACTTGATGCTATGGCATTGGTTCATTGTAATGGTTGTGAGGTTATGGAATGAGGACTGTGATTGTGGTTTTTGAAGAATTAAGAATTCATTCCAATCGCACTTCCACACATGACTCGTCCTCCCCATATTCCTTAAATGTAATTCTTCAAGAAAGGGGAGTATAACTGGTTGTTGAGCATTGTGAGCTGATTCTCTACTACTTGGACTCATTATCTCAAAGATCACCTCCACGCCTTTATAGTTATTCAATGAGAGTTTATGAAGGTGATGGAAAGTGTGTAATAGATACGATGGGAGTGCAACTTCAGAAATACCATCATTCACTTCCTCCCTCAATGCGGGCATAACATTAATCTGCATATTACAACCACAAATGTTATCATTTTTGGAAAAAATAATAAAATAAATAAATAACACAAGAATGACAAAAATAATAACACAATTTCACACATGTTGGCAAAAATACACATAATTTTAATCTTAATTTAGACGTAGCTACAAAACATGTAATTCGTAAAAACTCATTTTCACAAGATGCTGAAGAGGTCAGATAAAAATGAAAAAAATAAAAATATCTAAAACCACTATTTTGTCCTTATGTGGACAACAGATGCACCATGTTAGTGGTATATTTTAACGCATGCTAGAGTTAAGGAACAAAAGTGTAACTAGTTTCAAAATCAAGAACTATAGTGTAAAACAAGGAAATCGGCACCCGCCGCGTTGCGGCGAGGCTTCTCGTTGTGAGTTCTTGGTATGTCTTTTGCCGACACGTGTTGTATTAATTATTTTATATTAATTTGGCATTGTTTTATACGATTTGTTGGCAACATTTTGGCTAAAGCGTTATGATTATGTTGTAGATTAAGGTTCCGGGCTCGTTATGTTTGTAATATTGCCGGTATGTTGAGTTATATTTTTATTATTAAAAAATTGTAGATATCTTTATTTTTTCCTAAAAGAAATATATGCTAAATTTCAACTTTTTTTTATAAAAGCGCACATATGTCAAAAGTATATTAATATTAGATTTTTTTGTTTATAATGCGGAGGCGTTTCTAGCAGTATAAATTAGGGCTGAGCATCGGGCCGGATCCCGACCCGACCCGTCCCGATTAATCCCGATCCCGAAAGTCGCCAAAACATATCAATGTTGGGCTTGTTTTGTTCGTTATCGAGAGATCTTTTTGCCAGTATTTTTTTTTAGTCAAGAAACCACTAGATATCTCTTAGATATTTGGTAAATAAAGTTTGTTATATAAAAAAATTTAAGGTGTGTTTTGTAAATTTTCTTTTTTTAATAATAGTTAGTTGGGCTGCATATTTGGTGAGCCAAAATTAGCCGGTTAATAGGGTTGAAATTATACGAATATTATAATAAGAATTTGGAATATTAAATTGCAATTGGTCGGCAGGCCTTCGTTGCTTTAGTATATATCAATCTAAAACAAAGGCGGCCCAATATTCATATTCAATTGCATTTAAGTCAACAAAGACTTATCAAACTAATCAAAATGCAACTACAGTCGTTAACTCGCTACTCGACTTGTGACTCGTTCTCATGATTTTCAAATCTGACTCAACTCATATGAGTCATGCTATAAAAGCATTCACTCATAAGTTATATCATATGTTATGGATTCTCATTTTTCAAAGTATGCGTAGTTTATAGAATCTAAAAGTCGTAGTAAATAATAAATAGAATTCAGAAATCAACTGATATATGTGGCACCTTTGGTACAAATAAACCATGGCATATTTATATCATAAAAAGGGGTAAACCATTGAATTCATATATAGAAAATATTATTAGAAGCTTAAAAACTGGTATTTGAAGGACAATAACCAACAATTTTATATATTTAATGGTAAAGTATATGACCTCATTCATGCAATTAAATGCACATGATCGATAGTATATACTATAGAACATTGTTGTTCTAACAGGGAAAGATTTTTGAACAGTTTTTTTCATGAAAAGACTTCGTAACTGCTTACAAATTTGTCGCGCAAGTTTTTTTTTTAAAGTTTTTTGAATGATATATTTTTATTTATTTAAAAACAAATAATTTAATCTTTTTTTTGTTTGATTTATGAGTTTTAATTATAGTTTTTTTTATTATTAAAGAAAATTACTTAAAAAGTTTAATCCTATTGTAAGTTGCATGACTTGCATTTTATCTATATTTTTGTGTTTATCTTCTATTTGTATAGTATATTAGTATATCAACTAAACGAATTTATAAATTTATAAATTAAAAAGTTTAATCCTATTGTAAGTTGCATGACTTGCATTTTATCTATATTTTTGTGTTTATCTTCTATTTGTATAGTATATTAGTATATCAACTAAACGAATTTATAAATTTATAAATTAAAAATAATAATTAAAAAATTATCTTATAAGGAAATAATTTTTACTTAAAAAGTTTAATCCTATTATAAGTTGTATCTTATTTATATTTTTTTTTATTTATCTTCTATTTGTGTAGTATATCAACAAAACGAATTTATAAATTTATAAATTAAAAATAATAATTAAAAGATTACCTAATATAAGGAAATAATCTTTTTGAAAATCCCCACTACGGTTATGTTTTATTATATAAATATAAAAGATTTAAGAAATTCTATTATTTTTAGCAAACCAGTGGGACCATTTTTTTTAACTTACTCAATAAAAAATGAGAAATAGTTTGATAGTAATATATGCTACTTTTCTTTACTTTAGATAAATAGTTTTTTAAGGTCAGAAAAATCAAGTAAAAAAGCCACAAGATGTTTGGAAAACTTTATTTCTAATATAATATTATTTTTTTCTATGAAAAAATAATAAATTACATTCAAGTCATTTATGTTGGTTTTTTAAGCATTCAATTTAAAGATAGTACCTCTTGATCTTGGTTACTCTCAGCCAATTCATTGTTTCTCCCACTTTCTGTGCCGCATCCATTAATTGTAACTTCTTTGAGCGCTCTCATATCAATATTGGTTGTGGCAGGTGTGATTAAATTTTCAAACCTCTCACAACCTTGAATCCCTATGCTTTCAACAGCTTCAAATCCATGAATCAAGTTGTTATTTCCAGCTTCTTTTATCCTCCACACCTCTTTAAGCTTCCCTAATTTCACCAAAAGAATTCTCAACCTGCTGCTGCTGCTAACCTTATCCATTTCACCAACACATCCCATGTCGATGTCGAATATCACTTCAATGGAAGCACATTCCCAAACTGTAAGCTCTTCTAGATGATTGAATAATGGCATTGGATTTCTTGGGAGAAGATTCACAAGACTATCACATTCTTTCACTACAATGCTTCTCAAACTGCTGCTACAAACCCGCTCTTCAATTGTGCTTCTCAACCTGCTGCTAACTTTATCCATTTTACCAGCACATCCCATGTCCATGTCAAATATCACTTCAACAGAAACACACCTTTCAATTTTAAGCTCTTGTAGATTATTCAAGAATGGAAACGGATTGCATGAAAAAAGCTTCACAAGACTATCACATCCCTCCACTGTAATGCTTCTCAAGCTGCTGCTACACACCTGTTCTTCACTTTTACTAGCACGTCCTAAGTCAGTGTTAAGTAACACTTGAATGGAATCACAACTTACGACGTTAAGCTCTTGTAGATTATTCAGGAATGGAAACGGATTGTATGAAAAAAGCTTCACAAGACTATCACATTCCGACACTTCAATGATTCTCAAGCTGCTGGTACAAACCTGTTCTCCAGTACTACCAGTATGTCCCAAGTCGGTGTCAAATAACACTTGAATGGAATCACATTTTTCAACTTTAAGCTCTTGAAGATTATTCAAGAATGGAAATGGATTGAATGAAAAAAGCTTCACAAGACTACCACATCTCTCCACTGTAATGCTTCTCAAACTGCTGCTATCTTGCTCGATTTCACCAAAATCCATGTTGAACAAGACTTCAATGGAACCACAACCCTCGACCGTAAGCTCTCTCAATGGGCAAAGATTACTAATACTAAACTGAGGAGGCCATATCTCCTTCAAATTCACCATATCAGAAACAACCAGTTTCTCCAGCTTAGGAGCCGCATCCTGCAAAGTTAAAAGATTTGTTCATTCATTAGATACCCACCTGTTACTAAAACACTTTTAGTTGAAAAGATTGTTAAAACAAAGCATATGCTTACCTGTGTGTTCAAGAAAGATTGCGTGGGGGATATATTACTCGACACAAAAGAAGTTGCACTATCGGGATAAATGCTTGTAATTTTTGGAAGGCCTCCAAGTTGCAAATCCATGAGACGTGGCAGCTCAATTACATGAACATTATTGCAGAAATGCAATAAATTTGGTAGCTCAGCCAACCTGAGATACTTTAAGTTGAAAAACTTAATTATATCTGATCCATCATTCTCAGTATGTATTACTGCTTCCATATTAGGGCATTTGGAAATTTCCAGATACTCAAGCTTTGACAACGTTGTTGCAATACTCGGTGTGAAAAGGTATTTCAACTCTGCACATTTTGAAACTACAAGGAGTCTTAAATTGTAAAACGAAGAGTTTTGAGGAGGATGTTGAGGATGCAGGGATTCCACATCAACATCTTCAAGAGTATTCATATCATTCACTCGTAGATAAAGTGCATCTGTGATCTTAAACAACTCATTCATTTTAGATTTCAGTAGTTCTTTTTTGTTGGTGACTAGCTTCAAGCTGTTTTCATATGAGTGCATGTCAACTTGATATGTCTGCACGTGGTCTCTAACTTCTGTAAAAGAACATCCCACTGAGAGCTTGAATCTTTTAAGTTTCTCATAAGACATGTTCTTCATATGAGCATTGTCACCAATAAATTCAAGTTCTAATGCACGAAGGTTCTCTGAACGCTCTCCAAGTTCACTGCAATTGTTGTCTGTGAAACAGCATCCTTCTTCACCATAAGGTATCATATAAAGCTCTTCAAGTTTCACTAGGCTTTTCAAGACACCGTCATCTATAACAAGATTGTAACAACCTGTTACATCGAGTTGTCTTAGCTTCTTCAAATTTCTGAACGTGGAAGGTAGGATTGTAACGCCAGAGTTAGCAAAGCTAAGCACTTCCAGATTCGAAAGATTTCCAATACAAGTTAAATCAAACATCAACGAGCATTCATGGAGACAAAGAATTTGAAGGTTGGCGGAGCACTGAAATGATGCTGGAACTGGTGGATACTCCAATTTCTCAAAAGCTATAACTTGAAGCTTTTCCATTCCTTCATAGAAGTCTTGAGGGAACCTTAGTGACTCATCTCCTTGCATAAGTTTCAAAAGTGTAAGGTTTGGAAACTTAAAGTCAATGAGAAACTCTGACTTACCCTTGCATGCTAACGAAATTTGCTTGCAAGACTGGCTCATATTATCAGCTTCACTCCACTTTTTGAAATCATCTTCATGGTGAATGATCCAACATCCCTCCTCACCACCTCTAGAAACAGTAGCCACCACAAATGCAAGCACAAGATCATGCATTTTCACACACTCATAGTCATCACTATCACCATCCATCAACAAATATACATTTTTGAGAGTGCTCACACTCATTTGTGTGCTGTCTCTAGCATCTTCAATAGTATAAACTTCGTTTAAAAGTTTTAACCCCCATGCATATCTTGTGAGATCTTCTATCGGGATGTTAGAGTCCTCGGGGAACAAGCCACAAAGCAGAAAAATCGCTTTATCCTCTTGTTTTAAATTATTGTAGCTCATCTCAATAATTTCTTGTACATTCTTATCAAGATTGTTATTCTTCAGACGCTTGAGTGTACGTCTCCATACACCCTTGTTCTTTTCACTTTTCAGAGTTCCAGCAATGAGTTTGATGGCAAGTGGCAAACAACCACATTTTTTTACAATTTCACATCCTATTTCATAGAGATCATGATCACTTTCGGCTGAAATCCCTGCTTTTTGACAAAAGAAATCCTGTGCTTCATTTTCCTTCAAGACACCAACCTTAACTTCTTCTAGAGCAGAATTAGCATCATCTGCAATCTGTCGGCAAACTCGTAAATCCCGCGATGTGAGCAACAACTTAACCCCATTTGGCAAAGGACTCCCTAATCCGATATCTTCAACTTTAATCTTCTCCCACACATCGTCCAGTATAACCAGAATCTTTTCTTTACGCTCCAAGAATCCTTTAAATCTTTTAGTAAGGTAAGTTGCCCTTAGTTTTTCATCAGTTTCAGTTAGAGGTTCGCCTGTGTGCGCTGCTATGGCATTCTGAATTGCAAACAAGTTGGAACTTTTCCCAATAACTACAACCACGATCCAATTAAACATCTTGCTATCATGTGCAGCCTCTTTCAGTTGTTTCATCAGTGTGGTTTTCCCCACGCCACCCATTCCACACAAGGCTATCACTCGTGCCGTATCATCATCATCTTGTTGAAGGAGCTTCAATGCATCATTAAACGTCTTATCTCTTGACTTGAACAGATTTTGGGTACCTCCACCTGATGTTGATGCCAAGCGTTTGGTCTCGACTCTTCCAAGAGGTTTTGCCGCATCACGCCAGATGATGTCAGAACTCTCTTTGATAAGACCCTCTATATCCTCGATAAGCCTCAATGCATCTCTACCTGCTCGATACTTCTTTTTTACATCAAAACATCCGATGTTGTTGCTCGAAATGTTGTCAACTTCTTCCTTGATCTTTTTAACTTCTTCCAACCACCGTGGTACATGAACAGGTATCTTACGATTTCTTTCATTATTTTCTCTCACGTGCTCTTCAAACTCAGCTCTTTGATCTTCCAAAAACTGCATTTTGTTTTTCATGCATTTAACATGTTTCGTGGAAGAAGTGAGATATCTCAGCTTTTTCGTAATATGAGCCGACAAGAGATTCACAACAGGACCAACGATTGCAGATACAACTTCCATTTTCCTGAGACATAAGAAATCATATAAGCAAAACCAAGGGTAGCAATTACTGAAACGACACGAAAATAAACAGGTTAAGCTTGGGTCTAAACAGGTTTCGGGTTGACCCGTCAAACTGTTTGCATAAACAGATTACATGGGTAGTGTTTGTAACCGAAACCCGACCGAACTACAAACAAAAGGGATGAGAATGTTATTTCAGTATCCATACTTTTGTATATTAACTTATTAAGGGCTGTTTGGGATTGCTTATTGTACTGCTTATCCATAAGTCCTGATCATAAGCTACTTAGAAATAAGCACTTCGGGATTGCAGATACAACATCCATTTTTCTAGAAATAAACATATTTACTTCACTAAGTTTCATTTTAAGATTAATACATACCAAAATAATGATACTATCAAACTTATAAACGTTACATAACGTACTTGTGAATTAAAAAAAAAGTAAGATTTTCTTGGTGTCTGCAATTAGTAACTAATACCAAAAATGCTAAATATGTAAAAATACCTTGAAACCGAGACAGACTTTAAATATTCACGAGCTCTCAAAGGTTGTTGTGTTTACTGAACAAAGCAAATTGGTTGAGCATCAAATGTTTGTAATAATTGACTAGAAATGTGCAAGATAGCTAGAGAAAAGAACCAAGTATGAATTATTGGTGACCACTTGACAAATAAGTGGAATAGATTATGAAAGTGATTTTATTTTGTCGGTAGAGTACGAATTATTGGTGACACTGTTGAAGACTTTGAAATTTTTTTTTACTGATCTAGCTCCCACTCATTAGCTCCCACTCATTAATTTCTTAGCACTCATTTTGTATTAACTTGCATTTCTTCATTCAAAAGGGTGACACTTTCTCTCTCTATTTATCTTATTATTCTTATTTTCGTAATGCACATAGGCTTCAGCAATGTTGCAAAACAAGGCCTACAAGGCCGATTAATCGCCGATTAGGTGCTACAAGGCAACCAACCTTTCCGATTTTTGTAAATCGGTCAAACAACTCGGTCAACCGTGGTCAACGACGGTTAAGGGTGGTCAAGCTTGACCGAAACCTTCAAACCTTGCTGGAAATACCCAAAACTCACCATAAAATTGTTTATTAAGTTATACTTGTTGTTTATATCTATTTCAAGATGTTTTTTAAAGAAAAATCTTGCCAGTAATACCTAGAATTTGCCAAAAATGCCCAAAACTTACCGAAAATATAGAAAACTTGTCAAAAATGTCAATCCAATTAATCACCGATTAATCCCGCCTAGACCGATTACAAGCTATTGGGGGTCGACCGCCCGACTACCGATTCACGATTTTTGCAACATGGGCTTCAGTATTCAATTTTATTCTCATTGTCACAATTTCTATGAGGTTGCATGTGATGACTACATAATTCTCTATGAGGTGTTATACTTTATTGATCGATATTTATAATACAAGAAACCCTAATGACCTAAACTATAAGCGGGTTTGGGTCTAGTTATCCACTAATATAATATTAGTGGATAAGTAGGCCCAAGCCCGCTTGTGGGTTAGGTCGTTTCTTGTATTATAAATATCGATCAATAAAGTATAACACCACAGGGAATTATGTAGTCTAACACTGACTTGGATACTATCGGTTAGCTTTTTTATTCTTTTATCTATCTTTTCTCATGCAAATTACTCAACTTTAGTCGTCTGACAAGGAGAAGGAGGGTTTGAAATTAACAAGCTAATAACAGATAATATTTTTCTTATGTTCTTGAAACATTAAGATAGTATCACAAATCAAACTAAGAGTTTTTGTGTTAACCTTCATTTCTTTATTCAAATGTTTATTTGACTGTGTTCTCTAGTTTGGTTTAAGTGAATTGACCCAGTTACCCTTATTGATATATAATCTTTACCAAATTATTATATCTTATCTAATTCTACCATTGTCTGCATATTGTCTTCTTCCCAAAAGTACCTATTTTTCATATGTACATTTAAAAAAATCATTGTTTTGAACTAGTAATTCTGTAACTTCATTCATTTGTTCTTTATTATTAATTCTTAAAATCATTGCTTTTTATTTGTAATTTTGTGAAATCAAGTTGTTTTCATCTATCTAAGCAGTTCTTAGTTAAATAAATTAAAATTTTCAAAAAGTGTTTGTCTACTTTGACCAGTAAATTAAAATTTTCAAGATATATAAGTGTTGTGGAAGTATTTATAAAAGCAAGTTGTGTGGGCAAAATTGTCAAAAACCACAAAATTATCATTCTTTTCTTTACTCCACCTTAGGGGTGTCAACCTTGCCTCAAGATTAAACAAAATCAACCAATAACATGTCCACAACACATTTCATACCTAACCATGCCTCAACATGGATTTTAAGTGGCAATCTTGGTCCTAACCATGCCTCAACATGTATTCAATTCCAAACGGTTCCTTTTTTCTTGGAAAACATCACACCGAATCGGGGAGATCTCCCAATTGAAGCACCGATTTGGTCATGCCGGACGAGTGGCAATGGACCTTGCCGATCGGCAAGCTTTGCCGATGTTATTTTGCCGAAAGGATGCCACCCCCTTAACTCCTCTTCTTTACATTACCTTTACTTTTCTTTCGCAAAAAAGTGACCCTTTGACAAATAAAGTGGAAGACTCGAGAAAATATCAACGCTCAGAAATGAACCAAGTATTAAAGGTGACCGGCCTAAAGTAACACGAAATCGCAGAAATGGAATCGAGACAAAAAAGTCACCAAAAAAGCCACTAACGTTACGCAAATTTGCAAAAAAACTACCGAGAGCCCTTTTCCGTTAGTTTTCTCGTTAAGTGCCTAGTTATCGAGGGTAGTATTGTCTTTTTACTGTTCATCATCTTCCCCATTGCAAAAAAACCACCCTCTACTGCCACCGCCACCACCCTTGCCCTCCCTAAACACTATTCATCATCTTCCACATTGCAAATAAAAACTTAACTTCCTAAAACACTATTCATCATCTTCCCCATTGAATTTTCTATAAAATTTATATTTTTTAAAATAATTATCAAAAACATCACCACCCTCTACACAATACCTCGTATCAAAAACATCACCATAAGTCAATCGGATTCACGTGAACTAATTCTTTGTATGGTTTAATTGACTCAAGACGTTGTATGGTTTTAAAAAAATGGGACAGCTTTCAACCTGGTTGACATTTTCCCTCAAAGCTAATTCTTTGATTTGACATGTTTAAGATATAACACAACCCCGATTGTACACATCCCGAAATCTCAACCAGTGGGTAACAGGGACAATACATGTGATCAACTAATCTCTTTTTTTTATCAGGGAACACAATTATCTCTCCCAGTTTTAATAAATTACTGTTGTCCCATTCGTGTACAAGTTTGTGTACGGTTTATGGTTGAGTCAAATATGATTTGCAAACGATAATAACTAAAAGATAACTTATATACATATTTGTCTAACCAACGTAAAGTTACATGTTCATATGTATATATACTTTGTGAAAGGTTGCATTCCAACCATCACAACCATTCGAACAGGTATGCATGAATCGACATGACCCTTCGAGTTTTGTCCAGAAATAACTAACTAATAACTACTTTAACTAACTAGCGGTTGTAGAGTTTCGTTTCTACAAATTTGGTCCTTCACGTTTCCTTTGAAGTAACATCAAGATTACTTTGGCTCACATTCTCCTCCTTAATCTTGATTGTTGCTTTGTCCAAGGTCTTGAACTCCGAGCATTTGTCTCATAGTTGTAAACTTGAGTCTTTGTAAAGCTTTCGTTAAGATGTCTGCTCTTTGTAGTTCTCCACTAACGTGTTCAGGTAATAGGTGACTCTCCAAAATAGAATACGACTCCAGTAGTTCCTTTTCCTTGATCGGTATTGATTCCATAACTACTGTCACTGTAACCTGTAATTTTGCAGCCGCCTTCCTTCTTGTATATTATTCCATGTTCTTTTGTTCCTTTGACATATCGGATTACTTGTTTCACTGCCTTCAGGTGATGATCCTTCGGGTCTTGTATAAATCTGCTGAGTAGTCCGACTGAGTAACTAAGATCCGGTCTTGTATGTAATAAGTATCTTAGGCTTCCAATTAAGCTTCGGTAATAAGTTGCGTCAACTGGTTCTCCATCTTCTGCCTTGACCAACTTAGTGCCAGGATCCATTGGTATCTTCGTATCATTGCTATCCGCCATACTTGTTTCTTTTAGGATCTTGTTAATGTAACCAGTTTGCTTGATTGTAAACTCTCCTCCTGTCTGTGTAACTTCTATCCCAAGGTAATATGCTAGCAATCCGAAATCGCTCATTTCAAATTTATCTTCCATCTAGGATTTGAACAAGTCTATTTCCTTCTTTGGAGTGCCCGTGATTATAAAATCATCTACATATACTCCAACTATAATTGTTGAATTCTTGCTTCTCTTCGTGTAGACTGCTTGTTCTAGATTACATTTCTTAAAGTCTAATGACTTCAAGGTTTGATCAAGCTTCACATTCCAAGCTCTTGGTGCTTGTCTTAAGCCATACAAAGCTTTTGTTAGCTTGTATACTTTTCCTTGGTTTCCTTGCTGAATGAAACCTTCAGGTTGTGTAACATAGACTTCTTCCTTTAATTCTCCATGTAAAAATGCTGATTTCACATCTAAGTGGTGTACTTGCCATCCATGATATGCTGCTAATGCTAATATTAACCGAACTGTCTCTATCCTAGCAACTGGTGCGAATACTTCATCAAAGTTTATACCTTGTTCTTGTACATAACCTTTCGCTACTAATCTTGCTTTATATCTAATGATCTTTCCTTGTGCATCTCTCTTGGTTTTATAAACCCATTTGAGTCCGATTGCCTTCTGATTTTCTGGCAATGTTGTTAGAGTCCATGTGTGATTCTTGTTGATTGAATCTAATTCAATTTTCATGGCCTCAATCCATTTCTCATCTTTTGATGCTTCCTTGTAGTTACGGGGTTCTTCTTCTATGAAAAATAAACTTGGAGTTTCTACTTCACGTGCATGTTGATAAATTTCATTGATATTCTTTAAACCTCGTACTGGTCTGTGATCATATCTTTCTGAGCTTCCTAATGAGCTTTCTAATGAACTAATAGTAGCTTCTCTTTAACTTTCTGAGTTGGGTTCATAAGTGTATGTTGGTGGTGTAGTTGGTGATGCTGGATCAGGTATTAGATCTGGTATTGGATCCGGTATTTGATCTTCTTCATGATACGTGTTATCAATGTTTTCTATGTTGATTGGTGTAGGATTTCCATTATCAACTTTGTCTACCACAAAACTAGCCCAAAATGTGTCTTGTGTATCCGTATCATTTTCATCTTTATCCCAATTCCACGGCTTCGTTTCCATAAACTTTACGTCCCTATTAACATGTTTCTTCTTTCTTATGGGATCATATAGCCTACAAGCTTTTGATCCTTCCTCTACTCCTAAATAAACCATCGGTATGCTCATATCATCTAACTTCTTCAACTGAGGTATGGTTATCTTAGCATAAGCTGTGCATCCGAATATTCTAAGGTTTTGTAGGTTTGGTTTTCTATTGTAGAGTGCTTCATACGGTGTTTTATCTTCTAGTGCTCGTGTAGGTACCCTATTTAGAATATAAATGGCATGCTTGACTGCTTCCGCCCAAAAAGTTAAGGGTAACTTCATCGCTTTCATCATACTCCTAGTAGTTGATAACACCGTCCTATTCTTTCTTTCAACTACTCCATTCTGTTGCGGTGAGTATGGCGCTGTTAACTGTCTTATTATTCCATTCTCTTTACAATACTTAGTGAATTCATTTGATGTAATTTCACCACCTCTATCTGTTCTTAGCATTCTTAACTTCATTCTCAACTCCATTTCAATCTTTTGTCTAAATTCTTTAAATGTGTTGAAGGCTTGATCCTTAGTTGTTAGAAAATAAGCCCACATATAACATGTACAGTCATCTACTAGTAAGAAGATGAGTTTCTTTCAGGAATGTGTTGTTGGACTTATGGGACCACAGAGATCTCCATAAACTAAGTCTAATGGGTTCTTGGATCTGAATTTAGCTTGATTGGGAAATGGTGAATAGCTATGTTTTCCTAATAAACATGCATCACATACTTGTCCAGTATGGTTTATTCTTGGTATTCCTTCTACTAGACCCTTTCTTGTCATCTTGTTGATATCATCAAAGTTTAGATGACCTAATCTAGCGTGCCATAACCATGCTTGATTATCCACATTTGCTAAGAGGCATATAGGTGCTTCTATCTGTAGTTTAATACTGTAAAGTCTATTTTTCGACCTTTCTACCTTCATCAACAACTTCTTTTTCTTATCATACAAAGTCAGCTTGTTCCCATCCATGATGATCTTACAACCTATTTCAGTAAGCTGTCCTAGACTAAGTATGTTGCTCTTGAGGTTTGGTATGTAGTAAACATCTGTTATTATCTTTTGCTACTTGTTTCTACATTCTAGTATTATAGAACCTCTACCCTTTATCTCTACATATGATCCATCTCCAAAACGAACGCATCCAGTGATACTTTCGTCTATATCTTTAAAATGACTCTTCGCTCCCGTCATATGGTTGCTTGCACCATTATCTAAATACCATATGCTATCATCTGTTGTAGCATACTTTCCGGGTTGTATTTGTCCTTCATTTAACAATACTTCTTCGTGTGTAGTCATTAATAGTGATGGTTCATCGTCTTCATAGATAAGGTTTGACTGTTCCTGAGTTGTTGGTTTACTTCTACATTCTTTCTTAAAATGTCCATGTTTCCCGCAATTGAAACATTTTACTTTCTTTTTCCACTCACTTCTATTCTTATTGTTCTTGTCATTGTGAGTTGAATTTTCTCCATTCGAGTTATTTCTGTTTCCTTTATTCTGCCAGTTTCCTTGTGTGTAGTTTGATCTACCCCTATTCTTGTTGAAACGTTTCTTATATCTAGAGTGTTCGCCTTGTGCAAATAATAGGTTATCCTGGCTTTCTGCTTGTCCTCCCTTTCGGAGTTTTATCCTTTCCTCGAATGCCTTTAACTTTCTAGTGATCTCATCTAAGGTGATATCATCTAGATCACTTGTCTATTCTATAGATGCTACTATCTGGTGTGGAATCTAATAGTTTTCATACTAAAAGCGATTCATCCATGGTTTTTCCTAATTCTTTAGCCTTCGTGGCGTAACCATTTAGTTTGTTCGTAAATGCATCCACCGTTTCTTCATCCTTCATTTGAAGGGCATTAAATCCTATCATTAGTGATTGTAATCGTGCCTGTTGCACTCTTTCTTCTCCAACGTGTCTCCTTTTCAATGATTCCCATAATTCTCTAGCAGTTTTACAACTTGCTACTTGTAATATCACATCCTTAGTCACCGCTTGATATAGGAGGGCAATAGTTGCCTTATCCTTCTTAGCATCTAATTGGGTGTTTTCTTTAGGTTCTATAGTCTCCCATAATCCATGTGCTTCTAATATAACCTTAATTTGTATAGCCCAAACAGTGTAGTTTGTGGTTTTGAGTTTAGGGCATTGATATTGTGTAATGGGTGTAATGGGTGTAATGGGTTTTACTATAGTGTTATTGGTATTGGTGTCATCATCTCCACCCGACATCCTAGATGTGTTTACAATCTTCACTTTTAATTTTTATGGTAAATCTAACTAGTATGGTATATCCTTACTACTACGGGGAATAGAAATAGTTATCCGGGAATCCTAGTAATACAGGGATCAATATATAGTTCTCGGGATTTCCTAATAGTATGAAATGAGTATCTATACTATAAGCGTATAAATGAAATCCAAATAATGATAACGTGACCTCGTATGTTATGCGTTCCCACTTGTGTGTCGATACTATGAAATATATCAACCACGTACGTTTCTTTCCTCGTCTCCTTTCAATTTCAATTTGGTTGTCGAATACTTAACCAAATGTCACGTTGTTCCTTTCTTTCTTTCTCGAATTGGTTCCTACTACTTGCCTTAGACCCTTGTTATGTCTCGGCTTTACTCCAAATCCACCCGAAGTGATTTTGGCCACGATCAAATCCAAATGGCTGTCGTTGTTTTCTTTGTTCCAAGTCTCCTTTTTTTCAAAAATACCCGCGGTATTTTTCTGCCAAAAACAGCAACTAAGTTGCTTTTCTTCTTTTTTTTTAGTACTCACGATACTAAATCCAATAAACCAACGTCTAAACAAAAAATTTGTTTGTCGTTCCGCTGTTGCTTGCTTCCTATGCTTCGTTGTTTCCACAATACTACTTCCGTTTTTCTTTCTCTTGTCCACACCGTATGTCAACAACCTTCAATACCTAATCGGTATTTTTTTCAGCGAGTGATCAATTTGCTTTTAACTTGCAAGTTTTGTTGTTGTTCTTGTATTGCCAATGTGCTTCTTTGTTTCGTTATACCGGTATCTTTTCTTTTCTATCCAAGCAACGCTCTTTATTGTTTCTGCGCTTTTTTCTTTTCCTTGTGTATCACGGTTTTGATACACAATCTTTGACGTCTTTCCTTTACCCTTGTTGTGTTGTAGTAGAAACACACAAGTACGTTCTCGTTATTGTTTTAACAAGAAATTCCTTCAATCTTTTCTGGTTTTGTTGCGGCGTACGACTTAATCACAACAAACCAAGGCACCAAATTTCTGGATCGGTGTCCTTCCTGTTTGCAAATTTCGACACAAAGAAAAGTTGTATACGACTTTTCTTATGTCCCTAAGTTATCTATGCAACCCTTCTAAAGTTAACAAGGATCAAGGGTGTGCGTTGTTCCTGAAAAAAAATTTCAGCGTAGGTTTCTGTTTTGGTTTTGGTTTCTGTCTCGATACAAAGGTTTTCTGGTTTTCTGGTTCTGTTTTGATGGTGTAACGAGATGTTCCAACAAGGCTCTTGATGCCAATTGTTGTCCCAGTCGTGTACAAGTTTGTGTACGGTTTATGGTTAAGTCAAATATGATTTGCAAACGATACTAACTAAAAGATAACTTATATAAATATTTGTCTAACCAACGTAAAGTTACATGTTCATATGTATATATACTTTGTGAAAGGTTGCATTCCAACCATCACAACCATTCGAACAGGTATGCATGAATCGACATGACCCTTAGAGTTTTGTCCATAAATAACTAACTAATAACTACTTTAACTAACTAGCGGTTGTAGAGTTTCGTTTCTACAAATTTGGTCCTTCACGTTTCCTTTGAAGTAACATCAAGATTACTTTGGCTCACAATTACCACTTTTGTATTCAAGACCTTTATCTCATCATCTTCCCAGATCATGTACTCTCTTTTTTAATATATTTTTAGGTGTATAATTGAATTGGGTATTTAAATTTTGATATGGGTTTTATTTATGGCCAAAGTGTATTTTGATACCTCAAACTTGGTTAACCGGGTTTTTTACTACCCTAAATTTTTAATGGTGCGGTGTAGTACCTTGGACTTGTTAACTCGTTTATAATTGGGCCTTGACTCAGTTACATGTTGTCACGTGACTTAACTATCGTTAGTTTTTTAACAAAAGATAACGAGCATTAGGGTTTAGCACTTTCTTTTTGTCAAGTTAACTTGTACGCATCATATATCAATGCATGGCACAGAGGTATGATTTTAATCCATTTAATATAACATGCTCATGTAATTCTTTGTAATATATTTGGTTGATTCCATCGTAATATGATGTTTGTTTTTGTGGTCTGAGTATTGCTTTTCAAAAAAATATACTTTCTGAGTATTATAGATCTAATAGTGATGTAGTGTCCTTTTTGAACCTTTTTATGTTAATAACAGTTATTTTATTGGCCTCTTTTGTAGGATGAAGGATACGATTGTAACATTTAAGCTACATTACGGTGGTGTATTTGTGAGGGGACCAATAACTGAATATAGAGATTATGATTACGTTAGTATGGATAGAGAAAAGAATCGGGTATGTTTGTGGTCATTCACTACCGAGTTGAGAAGTTTAGGTTTTAAAGATTGCGATGTGAATGATGTTTACTATAAAGAACCACTCAAGACACTTACAGATGGTATGAAACTTATCTATGATCAAGGTAGCTTATATGACATGTTCTCTTGTGCAAGTAGAACTTGTGTGGTTGTGTCATATGTGGAACATAGTGAAGAATGGTTAAGGACCAACAATAAAATGGTTGATTATAACTACACGGCAGAGATGAGTTTTGACCAGAGTACAGGGTTGAGACAAAATGTCAATGACAATGAAGAGGAGGAGCAAGATGAAACTACTTCAACAGAAGAAGAAGAAGAAGAAGAAGAGGATCATGAGGAAGATTTTGAAGCAGAACTTGATACAATAACTGAGACGCTTAGTCCAAATCAAGACACAGAGGTGAAGGATGGTATAGACGCAGTAAGAGAACACTATAAAGCGTTGAACCAAAACAGAATAATACCTACTGCCAACATCCCTGAAAAAGAACTACACCATGGTAATGAAGAGAACGACAATTTTAAAGGTAGTGAAGAGAACTATCTTGACAACTCCGATGTTGAAAGTTTAGATGAAGAGATATTGGAGGACGGAACAACTCAAATGAGGAGAACACCTGTGAGATTCCCTAGGTACAACGAAAATTGTCGGATAGTAAGTTTTTTCATTGGTCAATCATTCATTGATCATACACAGTTTAAGAGAGCTTTGTTAAAGCAATGCCAGGCCGACCAAGGAAAGCAAGAATGAAAAGAAAGAATGAGCCAAAGAAGTCTAAGACTAAGCTCTCCCGTCACGGAAGAGACATTCATTGTGGTATTTGCAACTCAGTTGGTCATAACTACAAAACATGCCCTGTAGACGATGGTGGCAAGTATCAGCCAAAGAAGTCCAAGACTAAGAAGTCTGCAACGAAGAATACGCCTTCTCAAGTTTTGAATCCGTGATGCAATCTGGTTTATTAAATAACATATGCAACATTTTTATTTTGTTTTGCTGAAAATAAGCTGCTGTGATATTGACTTTGACTCTAGCAGTATGTTGGAATTTTAATTTTGGACTATTGCAATCTGTCATGGTTACATCTCAAACTGCAATATGTGTCATTTTTTGACCCATATTATTTGAACAGCAATGCGAGTCATTTCTTTTGGGCCATTTACAGTTAAAATGGATGGGCATGATTTTGAACTTCTTAAGATTATGTTTGTTCATGGTTTAGTTATGGGGTGTTTCGTTTAGGGGTGTTTTAGCTGATCTTTTCTAGTTTAGGAGTGTTTGGTTTTTGTCTTATGTTCATGTGGGGCTGTAAGTTATTGGTCTTTGGTTCTTTGTTTCTGATTGGCCGGGTTTAACTTATCACTCTCTTATTCAATATTATTGTTTTTGTTAAAAAGTATCCATTATATCAGTTCTATGTTGTTTGTGTTAAAAAGTATCAATTCATATCAGTTCTAAACGAGTGGATTGCGAGAAGATCTGAAAAGAAAAGTGTTATAAATTGGCAACAATGGCTTTTTGATCCAGTTAAATGTCGTGCTTGAAGATGAATATGTTTTAAGCTGTAAATTTGGCGGATTTCTGAGTTTTGCAGTGCTGCTGGGCTTTTTGTAGTTTGGTAGTGGTGCATGCCTTGAATCCTTTGTTCGGCTGTGGGTTTGTTTTGCTGCTATGTCTGCATATCAGAGCTGTAGTCTATGTCTACATTACAGTGTTGCTGAGATCTTCACAATTTAGCAATAGTGCAAGCCTCCAATCCTATGTTTGGTTTGTGGGTTTGTTTGTAGTTATGTCTGCACATATGTGTAGTATTGTACTGTTGGTTTGGTTTTATATGAATGATATTTATCTAAGGTAGGCCAACTCAAGTTATAGATAGTAAATATTAATCGAATGGTATGTGGCTGGCTTGTTTTGGTACAGAGGGCTACTACGTCAATCTGTTTCATCAATCTATAAGTGTTCACTTATTTTCAGCAAAACAAAACATGGTATGTGGCTTCTCAATATATATAAGTGCAACTGTATTTGTATTTAGTTTCATAAATGTCATACCTTGTTTCGGTACAGAGGGCTACTTTGGTTTACTTTATATTGCGTCAATTTATATATATAATACAGTTGAACAATTATATATATTGAGAAAGAGCAAATTAGTAAAAAGCTAACTCTTATTTTCTTTCGTTAAAAAGCTAACGATCATTAAGTCATGTGACAACATGTGAGTGACTAAGGCCTAATCATAAATGAGTTAACAAGTTCAAGGTACTATACCGCACTATTAAAAATTTAGGGTAGTAAAAAACCCGGTTAACCAAGTTTGAGGTATCAAAATACACTTTGGCCTTTATTTATTTGGCTTTCTTGATTCGAGTTTGATGATAAAGATTTAATCTTTTCGATGTATGATTAGAATCTTGGTTTGTTTGGGTCAATTAAGCTTCAATGGTGTCTGTCTAAATTTGTTGACTTTGATAATATATAGTTATGAATTGGATTGCATGGAGAATTAGATTGAAGCTTATAACTTTACGTATTTTCTGATGTTAAGGGTGTATTAACTTTATTATACTGTTGTGTTGTTACAAGTTGCTATCAGATTTATGGGTGGATTTAAGCTTTAAACTAGTTCGTTAGAGTTTCGGTTTAGCAAGGATTAAAATCGGGGTATTCTATTTTCATTAGATGTTTAATAATTGATACGTGGTCAAATGTTATCACACTATTTATCAAACATACATTTTATATTGGAACAATTGAACAAAGAGAGTGTTTCAGGTTTTATTGTAACTTATCTTTGACGTATTAAACGATTCCCAAGTACTCCTCTTCCTCATAAAGAAACTGAGTGTTCTATTGGACACATGGTTAAATAAACATTGTTGGTCTATATGTATTATATCTGGAATAAACTTTCTTTTATCATCAGTTACGGGCTCTTTGCCGAAAAAACATTTATGTGATGACATCCTAGAAAGAAAAAAAGTATCAGCTCTATCAAAATTTAGAAATAGAAAAAAAAAAAAAAAAAAAAAAAGAAAAAAAAAGTATCATTCCTGAAGTTCAGGAGTCATCTGTTGACCTCAAATGTCGATGTCTGCCTCTTTCTTAATAATTTTTGTTGGATGGATTATTATATCACAAACTATGATGACCTCAGACAAGAAACAAAGCTATAGTAATTGAATTCTTTAACTTTGTGTTTTTTCAACTAGTTATAATACCTGTGCACGCACAGGGTTTTTAAAATTTCATTTTAATTATGTATTATTATCGATTAAGAAATGAACTATTTAACATGTTTCAAATGATTTTACTTGGTGGACTAAAGATATATGTATATGTTATAACCTACTTATTATTTTATGAGAATGCTTTTGGATTAAAAATTATATTTTATTATTCCAGTAAAATCAAATGATAATACTTGACTTGCATGAGATGCTAGTGATATATGTTTTTAGTTTTGCAAACCTGTGCTATCAATTTACGATGTGTTTCGTAATTGTGCTATTTCTTTCACTTAGATTTTCGTTAAAATATGTAGCATATTTAGATAGCTTTGAAGATCGATTCATTTCCTTAATTATGAATAACCATCACATCATTTTTACTAATGTGTCTTTTTGTTTGGAAAGTTGTATTTTCATAAGTTTGTGTTATTTACTTCTCATGTTTGATCATAAAATTACTAAATTAACATAGATGCTTACATTATAGCTTCTTTATTACATAAAAAGAAACGAAAAAATATGTAATGGTAGAACTCAAATTTAATCTTATGTTTATGTATAATGTATAAGAATAATTTTTCTCTAAACCCGAACTATATAAGGAAATTATTATTACTTGTATAAGTAAATTATAAATTCATGAAAAAATGACAAAAAGTATATTCGCAAGTCTTTTAGGATTATTTGAATCCTTACCGACCTTTCACTTTAATGCAACTTTCTTTACAATTGGTCTAAATCATCAAGGTAAAAGACACCCATATTTTAGACTGTTGGTTGACACTTATAGTGTTATCAATGATAGCAAACACCTGCTAAGTTTCATTAACTCATTTAAAGACAAATTACACTCCGAAAAGAATTCCTACCATAAAATTCCCTATATTGGCACTAAAAAAAATCTTTGGTACATTAAAATACATTCATGTATTATCTAAATCAGCAACTAAACTAAATTATACATTCATAGCTTGAGCAGGCGTAGAAAATCATTCCACGACAGTCAAGTGTTGATACTTAATCCTCCTCTAAAAAACGCACACAACAAATTGCATTACACTTTAGTTTGTGCGATAAGATAATAAAACTGCAAAAACCACTAATGTGTTGCATTATAGCGAGGATAACAACAAAGTTAGTCATAACATAAAATAAGAAAACTTCATATTAGAACTAAAGGGGTGTTTGGTTATGCTTATTAAAGGTGCTTATTGGCTTATTCAATTACCATAACACAATAAGTGTATGATAAAGCTATAAACTTTTTTTAGAAGCCTAGTGAAAAACCCCTGAACTCACAACTAATTCTATTATAGCTTAGCGTGTTTATAGTAAAAACACAAATATTAAGTGTAGAAGTTTTCAACAAAACATAAAAAAGAGTTACAAAAAGTTGGTGTGTATAACAAAAAAGTTAAACCATAAAAAAAAAGTTACTAAATACTATTATTAGCTAGATAAGTCATAAGCCAAAGTTTTGTTGAGGTCTCTTTCGGATTCTATTCAGAAGCAAAAAGAGGTTTACACATAAATCATAAGTATAGAATAATGGTTGTATCTCACATCTGTGATTACCAACTCAACAACATTATCGCAGTATAGTAACTTAATAACCTGATTAAAACTATATATTCTTGCTGAATAATTCTCATATACATACTTTTAATTCGTTTACAACGGCCAACTATTACGTGTATTTTTTTTTAATAAAACATCACGTCAATGAATAAAGTTAAAGAAAACACCTACGTTTTTTATATTTTTTATTTTATTTTATATTTTTAGGAGGTGATTATTTTCAAATAAGAATTGTGATGCGTGCATTTTTTTAATATAATTTAAAGAAAACACATTTTATATTAAACAATGACTATCTAACCCAAGTGTTTGTTTGTTTTTTTTTATAATTAGCTTTGTATAACGTTTTTAACTGACAGACATGTTGAGGTTGAGATTGATTTTGTTGTTTAACTTTAACTATTGATATCATGTTCTATAAAATGTGTGAATTTAGTAGCACATAATGAGCGTTGATGAAGTTAAAATATGCTCCGTAAAGTTTTTAAAATGTTTTTATGGATATCCATATACAAATTTTAAATAACAATTTCATGAGTCGTTGTTATAAGTAGAATCGTGTATATTTATTTTCATATCACATTATCGTGCTTACCATTTGATATTTATATTCCCGTTACTAATAATTTAGCCGTAATTCAAACCCGTATACGTATAAATTAAACTTTTAAATAGTAACATGAGTTTTTTTTTTAAATATTCTAATAGATGAAAGTTTAAAACTAACATTAGTTTAAAAAAATATTTAACGTATATTAAAACTAATTCGCATATTTACCAAATGAGTCCTTATTTAAAAAAATATTCTAATGGATGAAAGTTTAAAACTAACATTAGTTTAAAAAAATATTTAACGTATATTAAAACTAATTCGCATATTTACCAAATTTTGTATTAATGGATGAAAGTCTCATGTAATTTTAAACAAAGTTACTATTATAAAGTATAGGGGGTATAAAGTGTAAGGGGTTATTTGTGTTTTTTATAAAATTATTAAAAAACATGAAAACTTGTAATTTTACACTTTACTCTATATAAATTATTTAAAATTCAATCACTAAAGTTTTATTAATTACTTCCTCTTTTTTTAAGTTTTTGTTTTCATAAATTTGACACCTATATTTTCATGCATTTTTTTTCTTAACCAAATTTCTCCACCAAATTTATTAAGTTTGACCAAAATCAAATTAATTTTGACTTTTTATTGACCAATCACGTTACTCGATTTCGCCTACGTGGCAAAATTGAGCTCTGCTATTGGTCCAATTTTTTTTTAATGAGAAAGGATTTTCAAAAACACTCCGAAATGATGTAATTCTTTTATTATATAAAAGATTAGCCATTTTCTTATCATAATATTTATAAACCTCTTCTTTTATAGACTCAATAGGGATTTGCAAAGCCAGTCAAGCGGTTGAAATATTTCCGATAGTCTCCCCTGAAATTGTTGTCCCATTTTTTTAAAACCATACAACGTCTTGAGTCAATTAAACCATACAAAGAATTAGTTCACGTGAATCCGATTGACTTATGGTGATGTATTTGATACGAGGTATTGTGTAGAGGGTGGTGGTGGTAGAGGGTGGTGATGTTTTTGATAATTGTTTTAAAAAATATAAATTTAATAGAAAATTCAATGACTCAATGGGGAAGATGATGAATAGTGTTTTAGGAAGTTAAGTTTTCATTTGCAATGAGGAAGATGATGAATAGTGTTTTAGGAAGTTAAGTTTTCATTTGCAATGGAGAAGATGATGAATAGTGTTTTAGGAAGTTAAGTTTTCACTGGCACCCTAATCACTTAGAGGTGATAATGAAAGGGGCCTACGATCACATGGTGCATGGTTGAAATAATGGTCATACAACGCTTCGTTTCCATGCAATTGATGGTATAAATTAAATGATGGGCCTCACTAGTCATCATCTCCGGTTTAGAGTTTTTTTTTTTTTTTTTTTTTCAAAATCAAAATTTTAAAAGAATTTACTCCGTAGAAGCTTACAGGCGAATGCTTGATCTAACGATGCCCATGTACGGTTTTAGATAAATTTAAAGTTACGTTGATTTTTGTATGTTATTTCTTATTATTATTTTATGTATGTGTTTTCATGGTTTAGTGATAGCAGTCATCTCTTTGTACATGAGTTCTTAGACGTAAGTACGCACGTAACAAGTGATTGGTTCACGGATGTGTATTAAATTTAACGATTAACGATATAATAGGGTACCTAGAGGCAACGGCGAAAAGCCGAAAACGAATAATTTTTTATGAACAAAATTTATCATGCAACATTTTATGATTGTGATGAAAGAAGAGTGAGAATGATATTGTGCTGATACAATATTGTGTTTTTATGTGGCAAATATGTTTTAGAAGTAAAGAATCCTTGCAACAAAGTAAGTAACTTTTCACACTTAGTAAATTATATTTTCACACTTTAAAATGTGTGAAATTGAAAAGTTGACACTTGAGTGTGAACCATATGGGTGTGGTAAATAATTTCACACTTCTAAGTGTGAAGATTAAAAAAAAAAAAAAATACTTCACTCATTCAAGGGTGAAGATTTTGAAACAATTCTTCACACTTTTAAGTGCGAACTTTAAATTCTTCATACTTTTAAGTGTTTCATATAGGAGCATTTAAGCAAAATCAAAAAACTAAACGATCGTTGCTAAACAAGCTGTATATTTTAAACGATAAACGCTCCAAAAAGCTTGTCCCCAAACACAGCCTCCTATGGTCAAACATATAAAACCTTTGGTTAAGGCCAAATATAAAAGTAAAAAGGAATAATCTAAAATATATCTCTGATAAGCCTATTGAAATAAGCAGCTTCTACCTCCTTTAAAATTTTCCCTCAAAATAAGCTATCAAGAAAAACCAGTATACATTTTTATATGATCTCAAGCATTAAAATAAGCAGCTTCTAACTGCTTATCATAAACTGCTTATCACAAACACCCCCTTAATTTTGATCCAATCAGATTTATCTCACTACGTTTCATTTGTTGACTAATTAATAAAGATAGAAATATTGATACATCAAACTTAAGAGGTTACACAATATGTAAAATACTAGGAAAAGGTAGAACTTCGGTGTCTACACTATGCCAAAAATATGTAAGAGTACCTTGAAATAGAGACTTGAAAGATGTCACCAGTTCTCAATGATGTTACTATTTTTTAGTGTTCAAGCAAAGAAGGTTGGTTGAGTTCTAGATGATTAAAAACAAATGGAGAAGGGGGTTCGAGAAAACATGCAGGAAAATTCAAAAGCGTAAACGGCTACTGTTTTGCTCACTAATAATGAGTCACAATTTTTTGTGTTTTTCTGATATTAGAGCTAGGTGGAGAGAGAGGGGGACGAATAACACTTTGTGTCACTTCAGTAACATGTCACCACTTTCTCCAATGACATATTTATAACCAAAATACTCTTTTTAGTAAAAAAAAAAAATTAAAAAAAAAACCTTATATTCTCTCCGTCTCAAGATATAAGTCTAACTTTTTAAAGTCTTTTTCTTCAAATTTTGACTGTAATTATTTTTTTCGTGTTATATAATATTTGATACAAAATATATAAATGAATTTGTGTTTCAAATATAATTTCACTGGTATACTTTTCATCAAGTATTATATAGCACAAAAAAAAAATAATTACGCTCAAAGTCAGATAAAAAAGACTTTGAAAAGTCAAACATGGACTTATATTTTGATACGGAGAGAGTAACACTTATTGATACATATGAGCCCTGCAAGAAAAACCTCAAAAAAGACACTCACTTACTCACTAAAAAGTAATAATAATACCAACAACGTCCGTTGGTGGGCGGGCTAAAAGACGAACGACGCATAGCGACAATGCAGGATGGCGGCCAACAGCGGCGCCGTTGGTTTTGTTATTGAACGAATGCCTGGTAACTCTCTCTACATTGTGCTCTCTAATAATAATTGATATCTTTAACATTAAATTCTTAACTTCAATTAACCGTTTAATTAAAATTGATAATTATTTTATGTGACATTTTTATTTTTTACTTTAGAGTAATTACAAAAGTAATCCATTAAATTCTAGGTGATAAAGAGTGGTCAAATAATAGTAGTCCTAGTTATTTGTTTTTTTGATAGCAAAAGTCAACAAAAGTTGCTAAATGAGTGATTGTGAAACATCGACGTTGCAACTTGTGGCAGTCTTAATTGCTTAGGGGGTTGGCAACGGTTACGGTAAGAGGAGAACGGTACCGTGCGGGAACACCGCCGCCATCCTCACGGTAAGCTTCTGGCACGGAAAGTCTTCACGCATGGGAAGGAGGAAAAAATTCGAACGTTGGAGTGATTTGTGTTGTGATTTGACCGTTTGGGGGAGAAATTTTTATTTATTTTTTTTTACCGTTGCTATGTATGTGAGTGTATATATGGAACCATAATGAAGAAGAAAACTCAACAACAACAATCAACAAGCAACAAAAAAAAAAGTTCATTGTGAAAAAAAAAATTTAGTACCGAGCAATAAAAGAACATGGAACTTTAATTATTTTATGTTTTTTTAGGAATATTATGTAATGTTTTTTAAATTTTAATGGAATTTTAGTTTTTTATTTTATTTTAATGGAATCTAAAAAAAAAGAAAAAAAAAATGAAGTGATGGATGGGGGTGTGGTACCACAAGTGATGCCAACAAAAAAATGGGTAAGGGATGGAAAAAATGGGTGAGTGATGTGGCATAAGGAGATTGGTTGAAAGTGAGGGATGGTGGTGTGGTGCCACAAGTGTTGCCAACCCCCTTAGAGGCGTTAATGAAAGGGGTCTACAATCACATGGTGCATGGGGGAAATAATGGTCATTCAACGCTTCATTTCCATGGAGTGATGGTATGCATTATGCCGTTAAATGATGGGCCTCGCTAGTCACCATCTCCGATTTAGAGTTTTTTTTTATTTTTTTTTTTTTTTTAGATAAAAAAAACAAATTTTGTAAAAGAATTTATGAGCTTATTAGATTATACTAGCCGAATGCTTGATCTAACGATGCCCATGTATGGTTTTAGATCAAATTAAATTGCATTGATTTTTGTATGTTATTTTTTGTTTTTATTTCATGTACTTTTGTTCATGGTCTAGTGAGCAGTCATCTCTTTGTACATGAGTTCTTAAACGTAAGTACGTAACAAGTGATTGGTGTCGTGGCTAGCCATGGCGAGTTGTCCACCGTGGACCGGTGAAGCATAACATAGTCCACACCTTGTGCTCTAATAGAGCTAGGTGGAGTGTGAGAACAAATATCACTTATTGGTGTGTCACTTCAACATCACCTCAACACTTCTCCAATAGCACAACAATAACTAATAGTGCGTTTGGCCAGGATCACGAACTTTTAATAATGAAGGTTTCATAAGAAAACTTTGATGAATGTAGAGAAAGTTCAGCTTTTGTCGATGATGGATTAGTTTGTCCTTTAGAAATCTCATATTTCTTGTTTTGAAATCGATAGATTGTGACGGGTTTTTGATATCATAAGAAATGATATTGATGATGTGATGGAATAATTCTAGAGACCATTTGCACAAAACACAATGTCTCGGAAGTAGGTTAGACCATTGTGCAATTCACAATGTCTGGGAAGTAGGTTAGGTCATTGTGTGACACAAAACATTTGAGAAATGATTAAGACCATTGTATCATACAATGTCTTGAAAAATGAATGAGAACATTGTATCTCACAATGTCTTGGAAAATGAATGAGGCTATTGTATCTCACAATGTCTTGAAAAATGAATGAGACCATTGTATCTCACAATGTCTTGGAAAATGAATGAGACCATTGTATCTCACAATGTCTTGAAAAGTGAATGAGACCATTGTATCTCACAATGTCTTGAAAAATAGGAAAGACCATTGCAATCAGTTACAATGTCTTGGACATATAATATTGGAGTAGGAACATGATTGGGAGAGTGTGGCTGTGCCGAAATGCCTTAGAATAGGCATACACAGATATGTTTAGTCCATTGTTTAGATAAATGATTGAAAATAAACCGAGTTTATATATCAATATACTAATATGTTCATGTAGCATAAAATGCCTAGTGTGTATATATCAATATACTTATATGTGTTCATGTAGCATAAAATGCCTAGTGTGTATATATCAATATACTTATATGTGTTCATGTAGCATAAAATGCTTAGTGTGTATATATCAATATACTTATATGTGTTCATGTAGCATAAAATGCTTACGGGGAAATGCTCAATTATGTTTAGGGTACATATATTAATATGCAATTATGTTTGTGTAGCATAAAATATCTACGGGGAAATGCTCAAAAGGGGTATATATATGAATATACTAATATGTTTGTGTAGCATAACATGCTTACTAAGTCCATAATCGTCTGGAGGATGGAAGACACGGAGAGCGGAAGGCTATAAAAATGGTTTTGCTTGTAGTTGTAGTTATAGTTTAGGTCTCAATTAGACCCGTTTCTCTATAACCATGGCTCTGGTACCAATCTGTAACACCCCCAATTCATGGTTGCAGCGGAATTCGAACTGGGTGTTACTCGACGGCACAATAGTCACAATAATAGAAAACGAACTCCAATTGAGTCGTTTTAAAAGATTTATCATTCAAATTATATAAATATCAGAGATTACAAAATGAGGTCCCAGATGGTTCCATGTTTACAATTTAAATGAGTTTTGAATGATAATAAAATTTATAGCCCTCTTGAGTATCCATGTCCTTCCGTGCCATCCTTGATCGTCATGAACCTGAAATACATGCTTGAGAGGTCAACACAAAGGTTGAGTGATATTCATAGAGTTTGTTTAATGTTTGAACACAATATGTTGGTAGTGTGAGTTATAGGCTCACACCAATGTTTGGAAAACAAAACAGGTAGGCTACGTTATTATACGCCCGGAACAGTTATTATACACTAAGCTTATGACACCATAACGTTAACGTGTACCAATATCGATCGGCAGATTTATCCCGGTAGGTACTTTGCTAACATACCTAAATCTCAAATATTAATGCATTTGTTTGAACTTAGTCAATACAAATGGGATTCGTCA
Organism: Artemisia argyi; assembly: GCA_030686995.1. Taxonomy (NCBI): domain Eukaryota; kingdom Viridiplantae; phylum Streptophyta; class Magnoliopsida; order Asterales; family Asteraceae; genus Artemisia; species Artemisia argyi. The sequence goes on along the minus strand of CM060686.1, from coordinate 12,432,180 downwards.
ATCCCAATAGGCCTATTATTAATATTCGCGCTCACTATTGCTAGTGACTAAATGGTTCATAATAAAGGATTTCGGTTTAGCAAGGTTGGTACTTAGTGATAATAAAACATCGTCGTGAAGCATACATTAGAAAGCATTGTATTCGATTTAGAAATAGCATGTATTCCCCCCAAGGATTTGTAAAACAATTAAGTAATGGAAAGTGGGGCTATGAACTCACCTTAAGTTAAGATAGCAAGTAATGAATGTAACGGTTGAATCGTGAAGGTTTCTACGAGCAACCTATAATCGAATGTTGCGACTTAGGATCGGAGTAAAGAATATGAAGTAGTGCCTATATATATATCTTGCATTTAGTCCATGATGTGGTATGATGTATATTGTAAGTCTTTGAAAGAAAGATTCATGAAACATGTATGTTTTGTATATCGTTTACTACCGTTCGGGCCGACATAATTCAGAAGTCATGTTAGTAAGCGTTCGAGGAGCCAGGACACTTTAATTCGTAAATCCACAACTCAACTCGACGGCTTACATAATGAACTCCTCACATGAGGCTCCCTACTATTGTAGTAGTTGATGAAATATATAGATATAAGTTTTGATCCGAAAAGTTACTTGTCCGATAATTGAATAAACTTAGGAAAGTTTATTAGTACATGAAGATTGTTATTAGGGGTAGTTTCATAAGTCTTGAATGAACATTTTCTCTTGGTAAAATCTCATGGTTTCCTTTTAGGTGAAGTAGATCCAAATTGTTTGTTCAAGTTATCGCCAATTCTTTGTTTCATGTTTACGCCTATGTAAGTTGGTATGGTCATTTCGTCATGGCCTAGCCATGACCTTTGGTCCTTGTTCCAAGGTCATGAGACACAACCTTGGCTCTATCCATGGTGGTGGTCTTGATTATAGGTCATAAGACCCCTTTGGTCTTCATAAACCATAACCTATATGTAATGACTTTGTCTAAAAATGGGCTGTTTAGAATTTGAAGAATTTTATCACTCGGAAAGCGTTTTCAGGGCTCGAGCTTCTTTGTTTCTGAACGAAAACGTCGTTCCGGACAACTTTCGTGTTTTAACTTTTTGATGAATCGGACCAGAAGTAGGACTTTCAAAACCCAAATTTGATCAGGAAGCTATTTGGCAGTTTTGCCGGAAATCTTTGGTAATTTCAAATCGCCATAACTTTTGACTCGTATACTCGTTTTGGGTGGTTCAAATTGCTATGGTTTCCTTTTTAAGTCCTCTACTGTAATATGTAATGATCCAACATCATATTTTTACCATTTTGATCAGGTCTTACCAAGAAAGTCACTAGTTTACTTGTTTTAGTAACTTGTAGTAACAATCAATAACAATAACTTGTTTTAATCATTTTTATACATCATGGACATAACTACAAGACATAATATAGCAAGAATAACATGTAAATAACATGAACGTGATTATTTAACAAGAATCAAGTTAGGGTTTGGCTCACAACTTTTGGCTTTCAAAGATGAAAGGAAGTTAACATGTAAGGATAGGACTTTGATAGACTTGCTTCAACCCACTTCACATCATGCAATCTTTCTACTCTTGTAATCTTGAAAGAGAGATGATGAAAATTGAGGTGACTTGAGTGGATTCAAACTCAAGAGAAATCACCAAAGTTTCTAAGGATTTGAAGTAGTTTTGATGAATCAAAACTAAACTAGGGTTTATGTATGGATATTGCACTTGATTTCTTGGATGGAACTTGAAGTAAATGAGCTAAGGATGAGATGATGGTGTGTTTTTATGTGTGTGGGTCGTTGGAATGGCCAAGAAGGGGAAGGAGAGGCATTTATGTGCAAATGAGGAGGTTACATTGTTGACTAGTCAACACTTGGAGGCCAAGTTGAACACATGTTCACATCTTAAGGCTCCTAGCATGAGATTAAGACACACAAGGCTGAATTCCCCCCTCCTAGGTTGGTTCCTAAACTTGGGGGACAAGGTGTGGACTTTGCTTGGTATTATCCTAAGTATTAGGAAGAGTTTTGACTCCGGGAAATGACAACCGTAAATGATTAGGCCTCAAAACGTAAAACCGGGTGTCGTAAAATTATGGAACTTTAAAGTATTGTTAGACATGTCCATATGTCCCATAATAAAATATAAAATGAGTGGTAGGTTCCATTTGGGTGGTAAAACCCTGCTAAAAACTGGAAACACGGGTCTAAAACGCGTAATACGTAAAACGTACGAATATTGCGTAAAATTGAGAAAAGTAAAATGTTACTTTTCTAATGTGATAAATATGATTTAAAATGACTTATAATGTCTAGACTGGGCTCAGTCTAGTGTCGGTTGGTATTAAATGTCTTTTAGACATCAAACCGTAAGCCTAAAAATCAAGGAATGACTTATAACATCAAGGGATGATTTTTGGTCAATGGAGGAGGGAAAAATATGTTGACTTTTTCTAATAAGTTGAAAACTCAATTCTTTTTAGAAACACGTTTTGTGGTGGAACGGTTAATCGGCCATACGGTTAAGCGTGCTCATGCGAGAGTAGTACAGGCTTGGGTGACCTGCCGGGAAGTCTTTGGTCATGTTTTTCTCAGTCACGATTAATTCTCAAATAAATCATGAGTTTGTCAAACATTTTTCTGATGCGGGGTCACTTAACGCGGTCGAGTTTCGTTGTACGTAGAATTTCTGAATGACGTTTTACCCTAAAACGTGTAATTCCCTGTAATTCCTTAATAACTTTCACGAAAATGAGCTTATGAATGTCAAACTTTTAATTTGCCATGGAAATGATTTATCACTTGAGCCCAAGAAATAAAAATCAAATTTCGGGAAAATTTTCGGGAAAAATGAATAGTAAAAGTGAATAGTGAAATTTTCCGGGAATAGTAATTATCCTGAAAAATGTGAATTGTTACAGTCTCTACCCCTTACGGGGAACTTCGTCCCGAAGTTCTGTGTGTATCATATGTTGGAGTAGTGTCGATGAAAAGGTGTGGTTACTTATGAGGACTAAAGTCTGGGATTACCGGTGATGTAACTTGATTTGTCATTTCAGTGTATGGTGTAGGATGAGGCTTACTTTTATATAGGAAAGGTATGGTAATAGTCGAATATCAAAGGAAATTGATATAGCAGTCGAATATTAATAGGAATTGATATAGTAGTTGAATATCAAAATAAAACTTGATATAGTTGTCAAGTATCAATAGCAATTGATATAAGAATCGAATCATGGAATAAGCGTTGAACATGTGGTTGGACCAAGTCCTGTTTGAATTGTACGGCTGCCCATGCATATGGCTACATGGCTTCGCAATGAGTTTGGTACGACTGCGCATGCGTATGGTTACATGGCCCCGTAATGAGTTTGTTTGTTATTGCACTATCATTATGAAAACCAAAATGTAAACCTCGTACTAATGGAAATTGGGATAGTCGTTGCAATCATAGCCTAGTAGGTAATCTGTTGTTGTATCTAGTGTTTATTGACTTCATACTTATGTTATTTCGGATATAATTAAGCCCACTTGTTTATAATTCTTTATTTACATAGAGAGGCATCCCAAACAATGTAACTAAAGGAATATAAACGTATGGTTCGATGATTTATAATTTCTTTATTTAAATGAAAAGGCATCCCAATCCATTCAAATAAGGATATTATAAATCATCCTACTCAAGAATTCCCGACACAACATTCATACTTAGCCGGTGAGTTACAAGGTAGTGTATTACGAGATGATACTGGTGTTCCAAAAGTACAAGATGAATATTCAAACTTGTAAAGCTGATGAGGGTACTTGTGGTGTAACTAAGGATGATTTGAGCTTTAAAAGTGCATCAAAATCTGTTAATGAGCTTGTGGTTCCAACGGTTGTGAAGATAATGTTATGATATGTTGATGAACAAAAGTGTGTAGTGTATGCTTAACATTAATACTCTTAGGTATAGATGTTGAGTTTGCTTTAAAAATCTTAAGAGATTTTAAAAGTTTATGATGGAATGGTATCCTTAGGACCTAAACAGGATAGTACTTCTATAGGATGAAGAGAATAATTGATAACTATCCCAAGATAGTAGTTCGGATTATCTCATAAATGAAAAATTTCAAGAATGAAATTAGGTAACACAAATAAGGTGTTAAGATTTCGCTGAGTGGTAAGACATCATCGTGTCTCTAGATTGTTTTAATGTATTCTGGTGGTTTATCGAGTTCATGTAGGAAATCAACCTAAACATAACCCTAGTACAACTACTCTCAGTATTTGGAAATTTTAAGTCGAATATAGTTAGTCAGACTATATTCCACTGTCCCTAGGTTAAATATAGGTGACTAGTCTATATTTAGCCGAGGTTCGATAAAATTTTCAAATACCTAAACTAGGTATACTTTTGATATGTCCGTTGCTTTCGGGAAACTGTCCACTAAACAAAGGCGATGTCAAACCCTTAAGTTGCAAGTCCCGTCCATACAAGACTTGTAACGTATGTTTTCATATTCCATTGCATAGAAGGTAGTAAGGGTAGATACGTATGGAAAGGAAGTTTTAAGTAGTTCTAAAATAGAACCTACTTGGCCAGGATCACGAACTTTTAATAATGAAGGTTTCATAAGAAAACTTTGATGAATGTAGAGAAAGTTCAGCTTTTGTCGATGATGGATTAGTTTGTCCTTTAGAAATCTCATATTTCTTGTTTTGAAATCGATAGATTGTGACGGGTTTTTGATATCATAAGAAATGATATTGATGATGTGATGGAATAATTCTAGAGACCATTTGCACAAAACACAATGTCTCGGAAGTAGGTTAGACCATTGTGCAATTCACAATGTCTGGGAAGTAGGTTAGGTCATTGTGTGACACAAAACATTTGAGAAATGATTAAGACCATTGTATCATACAATGTCTTGAAAAATGAATGAGAACATTGTATCTCACAATGTCTTGGAAAATGAATGAGGCTATTGTATCTCACAATGTCTTGAAAAATGAATGAGACCATTGTATCTCACAATGTCTTGGAAAATGAATGAGACCATTGTATCTCACAATGTCTTGAAAAGTGAATGAGACCATTGTATCTCACAATGTCTTGAAAAATAGGAAAGACCATTGCAATCAGTTACAATGTCTTGGACATATAATATTGGAGTAGGAACATGATTGGGAGAGTGTGGCTGTGCCGAAATGCCTTAGAATAGGCATACACAGATATGTTTAGTCCATTGTTTAGATAAATGATTGAAAATAAACCGAGTTTATATATCAATATACTAATATGTTCATGTAGCATAAAATGCCTAGTGTGTATATATCAATATACTTATATGTGTTCATGTAGCATAAAATGCCTAGTGTGTATATATCAATATACTTATATGTGTTCATGTAGCATAAAATGCCTAGTGTGTATATATCAATATACTTATATGTGTTCATGTAGCATAAAATGCTTAGTGTGTATATATCAATATACTTATATGTGTTCATGTAGCATAAAATGCTTACGGGGAAATGCTCAATTATGTTTAGGGTACATATATTAATATGCAATTATGTTTGTGTAGCATAAAATATCTACGGGGAAATGCTCAAAAGGGGTATATATATGAATATACTAATATGTTTGTGTAGCATAACATGCTTACTAAGTCCATAATCGTCTGGAGGATGGAAGACACGGAGAGCGGAAGGCTATAAAAATGGTTTTGCTTGTAGTTGTAGTTATAGTTTAGGTCTCAATTAGACCCGTTTCTCTATAACCATGGCTCTGGTACCAATCTGTAACACCCCCAATTCATGGTTGCAGCGGAATTCGAACTGGGTGTTACTCGACGGCACAATAGTCACAATAATAGAAAACGAACTCCAATTGAGTCGTTTTAAAAGATTTATCATTCAAATTATATAAATATCAGAGATTACAAAATGAGGTCCCAGATGGTTCCATGTTTACAATTTAAATGAGTTTTGAATGATAATAAAATTTATAGCCCTCTTGAGTATCCATGTCCTTCCGTGCCATCCTTGATCGTCATGAACCTGAAATACATGCTTGAGAGGTCAACACAAAGGTTGAGTGATATTCATAGAGTTTGTTTAATGTTTGAACACAATATGTTGGTAGTGTGAGTTATAGGCTCACACCAATGTTTGGAAAACAAAACAGGTAGGCTACGTTATTATACGCCCGGAACAGTTATTATACACTAAGCTTATGACACCATAACGTTAACGTGTACCAATATCGATCGGCAGATTTATCCCGGTAGGTACTTTGCTAACATACCTAAATCTCAAATATTAATGCATTTGTTTGAACTTAGTCAATACAAATGGGATTCGTCAATCCCAATAGGCCTATTATTAATATTCGCGCTCACTATTGCTAGTGACTAAATGGTTCATAATAAAGGATTTCGGTTTAGCAAGGTTGGTACTTAGTGATAATAAAACATCGTCGTGAAGCATACATTAGAAAGCATTGTATTCGATTTAGAAATAGCATGTATTCCCCCCAAGGATTTGTAAAACAATTAAGTAATGGAAAGTGGGGCTATGAACTCACCTTAAGTTAAGATAGCAAGTAATGAATGTAACGGTTGAATCGTGAAGGTTTCTACGAGCAACCTATAATCGAATGTTGCGACTTAGGATCGGAGTAAAGAATATGAAGTAGTGCCTATATATATATCTTGCATTTAGTCCATGATGTGGTATGATGTATATTGTAAGTCTTTGAAAGAAAGATTCATGAAACATGTATGTTTTGTATATCGTTTACTACCGTTCGGGCCGACATAATTCAGAAGTCATGTTAGTAAGCGTTCGAGGAGCCAGGACACTTTAATTCGTAAATCCACAACTCAACTCGACGGCTTACATAATGAACTCCTCACATGAGGCTCCCTACTATTGTAGTAGTTGATGAAATATATAGATATAAGTTTTGATCCGAAAAGTTACTTGTCCGATAATTGAATAAACTTAGGAAAGTTTATTAGTACATGAAGATTGTTATTAGGGGTAGTTTCATAAGTCTTGAATGAACATTTTCTCTTGGTAAAATCTCATGGTTTCCTTTTAGGTGAAGTAGATCCAAATTGTTTGTTCAAGTTATCGCCAATTCTTTGTTTCATGTTTACGCCTATGTAAGTTGGTATGGTCATTTCGTCATGGCCTAGCCATGACCTTTGGTCCTTGTTCCAAGGTCATGAGACACAACCTTGGCTCTATCCATGGTGGTGGTCTTGATTATAGGTCATAAGACCCCTTTGGTCTTCATAAACCATAACCTATATGTAATGACTTTGTCTAAAAATGGGCTGTTTAGAATTTGAAGAATTTTATCACTCGGAAAGCGTTTTCAGGGCTCGAGCTTCTTTGTTTCTGAACGAAAACGTCGTTCCGGACAACTTTCGTGTTTTAACTTTTTGATGAATCGGACCAGAAGTAGGACTTTCAAAACCCAAATTTGATCAGGAAGCTATTTGGCAGTTTTGCCGGAAATCTTTGGTAATTTCAAATCGCCATAACTTTTGACTCGTATACTCGTTTTGGGTGGTTCAAATTGCTATGGTTTCCTTTTTAAGTCCTCTACTGTAATATGTAATGATCCAACATCATATTTTTACCATTTTGATCAGGTCTTACCAAGAAAGTCACTAGTTTACTTGTTTTAGTAACTTGTAGTAACAATCAATAACAATAACTTGTTTTAATCATTTTTATACATCATGGACATAACTACAAGACATAATATAGCAAGAATAACATGTAAATAACATGAACGTGATTATTTAACAAGAATCAAGTTAGGGTTTGGCTCACAACTTTTGGCTTTCAAAGATGAAAGGAAGTTAACATGTAAGGATAGGACTTTGATAGACTTGCTTCAACCCACTTCACATCATGCAATCTTTCTACTCTTGTAATCTTGAAAGAGAGATGATGAAAATTGAGGTGACTTGAGTGGATTCAAACTCAAGAGAAATCACCAAAGTTTCTAAGGATTTGAAGTAGTTTTGATGAATCAAAACTAAACTAGGGTTTATGTATGGATATTGCACTTGATTTCTTGGATGGAACTTGAAGTAAATGAGCTAAGGATGAGATGATGGTGTGTTTTTATGTGTGTGGGTCGTTGGAATGGCCAAGAAGGGGAAGGAGAGGCATTTATGTGCAAATGAGGAGGTTACATTGTTGACTAGTCAACACTTGGAGGCCAAGTTGAACACATGTTCACATCTTAAGGCTCCTAGCATGAGATTAAGACACACAAGGCTGAATTCCCCCCTCCTAGGTTGGTTCCTAAACTTGGGGGACAAGGTGTGGACTTTGCTTGGTATTATCCTAAGTATTAGGAAGAGTTTTGACTCCGGGAAATGACAACCGTAAATGATTAGGCCTCAAAACGTAAAACCGGGTGTCGTAAAATTATGGAACTTTAAAGTATTGTTAGACATGTCCATATGTCCCATAATAAAATATAAAATGAGTGGTAGGTTCCATTTGGGTGGTAAAACCCTGCTAAAAACTGGAAACACGGGTCTAAAACGCGTAATACGTAAAACGTACGAATATTGCGTAAAATTGAGAAAAGTAAAATGTTACTTTTCTAATGTGATAAATATGATTTAAAATGACTTATAATGTCTAGACTGGGCTCAGTCTAGTGTCGGTTGGTATTAAATGTCTTTTAGACATCAAACCGTAAGCCTAAAAATCAAGGAATGACTTATAACATCAAGGGATGATTTTTGGTCAATGGAGGAGGGAAAAATATGTTGACTTTTTCTAATAAGTTGAAAACTCAATTCTTTTTAGAAACACGTTTTGTGGTGGAACGGTTAATCGGCCATACGGTTAAGCGTGCTCATGCGAGAGTAGTACAGGCTTGGGTGACCTGCCGGGAAGTCTTTGGTCATGTTTTTCTCAGTCACGATTAATTCTCAAATAAATCATGAGTGTGTCAAACATTTTTCTGATGCGGGGTCACTTAACGCGGTCGAGTTTCGTTGTACGTAGAATTTCTGAATGACGTTTTACCCTAAAACGTGTAATTCCCTGTAATTCCTTAATAACTTTCACGAAAATGAGCTTATGAATGTCAAACTTTTAATTTGCCATGGAAATGATTTATCACTTGAGCCCAAGAAATAAAAATCAAATTTCGGGAAAATTTTCGGGAAAAATGAATAGTAAAAGTGAATAGTGAAATTTTCCGGGAATAGTAATTATCCTGAAAAATGTGAATTGTTACAGTCTCTACCCCTTACGGGGAACTTCGTCCCGAAGTTCTGTGTGTATCATATGTTGGAGTAGTGTCGATGAAAAGGTGTGGTTACTTATGAGGACTAAAGTCTGGGATTACCGGTGATGTAACTTGATTTGTCATTTCAGTGTATGGTGTAGGATGAGGCTTACTTTTATATAGGAAAGGTATGGTAATAGTCGAATATCAAAGGAAATTGATATAGCAGTCGAATATTAATAGGAATTGATATAGTAGTTGAATATCAAAATAAAACTTGATATAGTTGTCAAGTATCAATAGCAATTGATATAAGAATCGAATCATGGAATAAGCGTTGAACATGTGGTTGGACCAAGTCCTGTTTGAATTGTACGGCTGCCCATGCATATGGCTACATGGCTTCGCAATGAGTTTGGTACGACTGCGCATGCGTATGGTTACATGGCCCCGTAATGAGTTTGTTTGTTATTGCACTATCATTATGAAAACCAAAATGTAAACCTCGTACTAATGGAAATTGGGATAGTCGTTGCAATCATAGCCTAGTAGGTAATCTGTTGTTGTATCTAGTGTTTATTGACTTCATACTTATGTTATTTCGGATATAATTAAGCCCACTTGTTTATAATTCTTTATTTACATAGAGAGGCATCCCAAACAATGTAACTAAAGGAATATAAACGTATGGTTCGATGATTTATAATTTCTTTATTTAAATGAAAAGGCATCCCAATCCATTCAAATAAGGATATTATAAATCATCCTACTCAAGAATTCCCGACACAACATTCATACTTAGCCGGTGAGTTACAAGGTAGTGTATTACGAGATGATACTGGTGTTCCAAAAGTACAAGATGAATATTCAAACTTGTAAAGCTGATGAGGGTACTTGTGGTGTAACTAAGGATGATTTGAGCTTTAAAAGTGCATCAAAATCTGTTAATGAGCTTGTGGTTCCAACGGTTGTGAAGATAATGTTATGATATGTTGATGAACAAAAGTGTGTAGTGTATGCTTAACATTAATACTCTTAGGTATAGATGTTGAGTTTGCTTTAAAAATCTTAAGAGATTTTAAAAGTTTATGATGGAATGGTATCCTTAGGACCTAAACAGGATAGTACTTCTATAGGATGAAGAGAATAATTGATAACTATCCCAAGATAGTAGTTCGGATTATCTCATAAATGAAAAATTTCAAGAATGAAATTAGGTAACACAAATAAGGTGTTAAGATTTCGCTGAGTGGTAAGACATCATCGTGTCTCTAGATTGTTTTAATGTATTCTGGTGGTTTATCGAGTTCATGTAGGAAATCAACCTAAACATAACCCTAGTACAACTACTCTCAGTATTTGGAAATTTTAAGTCGAATATAGTTAGTCAGACTATATTCCACTGTCCCTAGGTTAAATATAGGTGACTAGTCTATATTTAGCCGAGGTTCGATAAAATTTTCAAATACCTAAACTAGGTATACTTTTGATATGTCCGTTGCTTTCGGGAAACTGTCCACTAAACAAAGGCGATGTCAAACCCTTAAGTTGCAAGTCCCGTCCATACAAGACTTGTAACGTATGTTTTCATATTCCATTGCATAGAAGGTAGTAAGGGTAGATACGTATGGAAAGGAAGTTTTAAGTAGTTCTAAAATAGAACCTACTTGGCCAGGATCACGAACTTTTAATAATGAAGGTTTCATAAGAAAACTTTGATGAATGTAGAGAAAGTTCAGCTTTTGTCGATGATGGATTAGTTTGTCCTTTAGAAATCTCATATTTCTTGTTTTGAAATCGATAGATTGTGACGGGTTTTTGATATCATAAGAAATGATATTGATGATGTGATGGAATAATTCTAGAGACCATTTGCACAAAACACAATGTCTCGGAAGTAGGTTAGACCATTGTGCAATTCACAATGTCTGGGAAGTAGGTTAGGTCATTGTGTGACACAAAACATTTGAGAAATGATTAAGACCATTGTATCATACAATGTCTTGAAAAATGAATGAGAACATTGTATCTCACAATGTCTTGGAAAATGAATGAGGCTATTGTATCTCACAATGTCTTGAAAAATGAATGAGACCATTGTATCTCACAATGTCTTGGAAAATGAATGAGACCATTGTATCTCACAATGTCTTGAAAAGTGAATGAGACCATTGTATCTCACAATGTCTTGAAAAATAGGAAAGACCATTGCAATCAGTTACAATGTCTTGGACATATAATATTGGAGTAGGAACATGATTGGGAGAGTGTGGCTGTGCCGAAATGCCTTAGAATAGGCATACACAGATATGTTTAGTCCATTGTTTAGATAAATGATTGAAAATAAACCGAGTTTATATATCAATATACTAATATGTTCATGTAGCATAAAATGCCTAGTGTGTATATATCAATATACTTATATGTGTTCATGTAGCATAAAATGCCTAGTGTGTATATATCAATATACTTATATGTGTTCATGTAGCATAAAATGCCTAGTGTGTATATATCAATATACTTATATGTGTTCATGTAGCATAAAATGCTTAGTGTGTATATATCAATATACTTATATGTGTTCATGTAGCATAAAATGCTTACGGGGAAATGCTCAATTATGTTTAGGGTACATATATTAATATGCAATTATGTTTGTGTAGCATAAAATATCTACGGGGAAATGCTCAAAAGGGGTATATATATGAATATACTAATATGTTTGTGTAGCATAACATGCTTACTAAGTCCATAATCGTCTGGAGGATGGAAGACACGGAGAGCGGAAGGCTATAAAAATGGTTTTGCTTGTAGTTGTAGTTATAGTTTAGGTCTCAATTAGACCCGTTTCTCTATAACCATGGCTCTGGTACCAATCTGTAACACCCCCAATTCATGGTTGCAGCGGAATTCGAACTGGGTGTTACTCGACGGCACAATAGTCACAATAATAGAAAACGAACTCCAATTGAGTCGTTTTAAAAGATTTATCATTCAAATTATATAAATATCAGAGATTACAAAATGAGGTCCCAGATGGTTCCATGTTTACAATTTAAATGAGTTTTGAATGATAATAAAATTTATAGCCCTCTTGAGTATCCATGTCCTTCCGTGCCATCCTTGATCGTCATGAACCTGAAATACATGCTTGAGAGGTCAACACAAAGGTTGAGTGATATTCATAGAGTTTGTTTAATGTTTGAACACAATATGTTGGTAGTGTGAGTTATAGGCTCACACCAATGTTTGGAAAACAAAACAGGTAGGCTACGTTATTATACGCCCGGAACAGTTATTATACACTAAGCTTATGACACCATAACGTTAACGTGTACCAATATCGATCGGCAGATTTATCCCGGTAGGTACTTTGCTAACATACCTAAATCTCAAATATTAATGCATTTGTTTGAACTTAGTCAATACAAATGGGATTCGTCAATCCCAATAGGCCTATTATTAATATTCGCGCTCACTATTGCTAGTGACTAAATGGTTCATAATAAAGGATTTCGGTTTAGCAAGGTTGGTACTTAGTGATAATAAAACATCGTCGTGAAGCATACATTAGAAAGCATTGTATTCGATTTAGAAATAGCATGTATTCCCCCCAAGGATTTGTAAAACAATTAAGTAATGGAAAGTGGGGCTATGAACTCACCTTAAGTTAAGATAGCAAGTAATGAATGTAACGGTTGAATCGTGAAGGTTTCTACGAGCAACCTATAATCGAATGTTGCGACTTAGGATCGGAGTAAAGAATATGAAGTAGTGCCTATATATATATCTTGCATTTAGTCCATGATGTGGTATGATGTATATTGTAAGTCTTTGAAAGAAAGATTCATGAAACATGTATGTTTTGTATATCGTTTACTACCGTTCGGGCCGACATAATTCAGAAGTCATGTTAGTAAGCGTTCGAGGAGCCAGGACACTTTAATTCGTAAATCCACAACTCAACTCGACGGCTTACATAATGAACTCCTCACATGAGGCTCCCTACTATTGTAGTAGTTGATGAAATATATAGATATAAGTTTTGATCCGAAAAGTTACTTGTCCGATAATTGAATAAACTTAGGAAAGTTTATTAGTACATGAAGATTGTTATTAGGGGTAGTTTCATAAGTCTTGAATGAACATTTTCTCTTGGTAAAATCTCATGGTTTCCTTTTAGGTGAAGTAGATCCAAATTGTTTGTTCAAGTTATCGCCAATTCTTTGTTTCATGTTTACGCCTATGTAAGTTGGTATGGTCATTTCGTCATGGCCTAGCCATGACCTTTGGTCCTTGTTCCAAGGTCATGAGACACAACCTTGGCTCTATCCATGGTGGTGGTCTTGATTATAGGTCATAAGACCCCTTTGGTCTTCATAAACCATAACCTATATGTAATGACTTTGTCTAAAAATGGGCTGTTTAGAATTTGAAGAATTTTATCACTCGGAAAGCGTTTTCAGGGCTCGAGCTTCTTTGTTTCTGAACGAAAACGTCGTTCCGGACAACTTTCGTGTTTTAACTTTTTGATGAATCGGACCAGAAGTAGGACTTTCAAAACCCAAATTTGATCAGGAAGCTATTTGGCAGTTTTGCCGGAAATCTTTGGTAATTTCAAATCGCCATAACTTTTGACTCGTATACTCGTTTTGGGTGGTTCAAATTGCTATGGTTTCCTTTTTAAGTCCTCTACTGTAATATGTAATGATCCAACATCATATTTTTACCATTTTGATCAGGTCTTACCAAGAAAGTCACTAGTTTACTTGTTTTAGTAACTTGTAGTAACAATCAATAACAATAACTTGTTTTAATCATTTTTATACATCATGGACATAACTACAAGACATAATATAGCAAGAATAACATGTAAATAACATGAACGTGATTATTTAACAAGAATCAAGTTAGGGTTTGGCTCACAACTTTTGGCTTTCAAAGATGAAAGGAAGTTAACATGTAAGGATAGGACTTTGATAGACTTGCTTCAACCCACTTCACATCATGCAATCTTTCTACTCTTGTAATCTTGAAAGAGAGATGATGAAAATTGAGGTGACTTGAGTGGATTCAAACTCAAGAGAAATCACCAAAGTTTCTAAGGATTTGAAGTAGTTTTGATGAATCAAAACTAAACTAGGGTTTATGTATGGATATTGCACTTGATTTCTTGGATGGAACTTGAAGTAAATGAGCTAAGGATGAGATGATGGTGTGTTTTTATGTGTGTGGGTCGTTGGAATGGCCAAGAAGGGGAAGGAGAGGCATTTATGTGCAAATGAGGAGGTTACATTGTTGACTAGTCAACACTTGGAGGCCAAGTTGAACACATGTTCACATCTTAAGGCTCCTAGCATGAGATTAAGACACACAAGGCTGAATTCCCCCCTCCTAGGTTGGTTCCTAAACTTGGGGGACAAGGTGTGGACTTTGCTTGGTATTATCCTAAGTATTAGGAAGAGTTTTGACTCCGGGAAATGACAACCGTAAATGATTAGGCCTCAAAACGTAAAACCGGGTGTCGTAAAATTATGGAACTTTAAAGTATTGTTAGACATGTCCATATGTCCCATAATAAAATATAAAATGAGTGGTAGGTTCCATTTGGGTGGTAAAACCCTGCTAAAAACTGGAAACACGGGTCTAAAACGCGTAATACGTAAAACGTACGAATATTGCGTAAAATTGAGAAAAGTAAAATGTTACTTTTCTAATGTGATAAATATGATTTAAAATGACTTATAATGTCTAGACTGGGCTCAGTCTAGTGTCGGTTGGTATTAAATGTCTTTTAGACATCAAACCGTAAGCCTAAAAATCAAGGAATGACTTATAACATCAAGGGATGATTTTTGGTCAATGGAGGAGGGAAAAATATGTTGACTTTTTCTAATAAGTTGAAAACTCAATTCTTTTTAGAAACACGTTTTGTGGTGGAACGGTTAATCGGCCATACGGTTAAGCGTGCTCATGCGAGAGTAGTACAGGCTTGGGTGACCTGCCGGGAAGTCTTTGGTCATGTTTTTCTCAGTCACGATTAATTCTCAAATAAATCATGAGTGTGTCAAACATTTTTCTGATGCGGGGTCACTTAACGCGGTCGAGTTTCGTTGTACGTAGAATTTCTGAATGACGTTTTACCCTAAAACGTGTAATTCCCTGTAATTCCTTAATAACTTTCACGAAAATGAGCTTATGAATGTCAAACTTTTAATTTGCCATGGAAATGATTTATCACTTGAGCCCAAGAAATAAAAATCAAATTTCGGGAAAATTTTCGGGAAAAATGAATAGTAAAAGTGAATAGTGAAATTTTCCGGGAATAGTAATTATCCTGAAAAATGTGAATTGTTACAGTCTCTACCCCTTACGGGGAACTTCGTCCCGAAGTTCTGTGTGTATCATATGTTGGAGTAGTGTCGATGAAAAGGTGTGGTTACTTATGAGGACTAAAGTCTGGGATTACCGGTGATGTAACTTGATTTGTCATTTCAGTGTATGGTGTAGGATGAGGCTTACTTTTATATAGGAAAGGTATGGTAATAGTCGAATATCAAAGGAAATTGATATAGCAGTCGAATATTAATAGGAATTGATATAGTAGTTGAATATCAAAATAAAACTTGATATAGTTGTCAAGTATCAATAGCAATTGATATAAGAATCGAATCATGGAATAAGCGTTGAACATGTGGTTGGACCAAGTCCTGTTTGAATTGTACGGCTGCCCATGCATATGGCTACATGGCTTCGCAATGAGTTTGGTACGACTGCGCATGCGTATGGTTACATGGCCCCGTAATGAGTTTGTTTGTTATTGCACTATCATTATGAAAACCAAAATGTAAACCTCGTACTAATGGAAATTGGGATAGTCGTTGCAATCATAGCCTAGTAGGTAATCTGTTGTTGTATCTAGTGTTTATTGACTTCATACTTATGTTATTTCGGATATAATTAAGCCCACTTGTTTATAATTCTTTATTTACATAGAGAGGCATCCCAAACAATGTAACTAAAGGAATATAAACGTATGGTTCGATGATTTATAATTTCTTTATTTAAATGAAAAGGCATCCCAATCCATTCAAATAAGGATATTATAAATCATCCTACTCAAGAATTCCCGACACAACATTCATACTTAGCCGGTGAGTTACAAGGTAGTGTATTACGAGATGATACTGGTGTTCCAAAAGTACAAGATGAATATTCAAACTTGTAAAGCTGATGAGGGTACTTGTGGTGTAACTAAGGATGATTTGAGCTTTAAAAGTGCATCAAAATCTGTTAATGAGCTTGTGGTTCCAACGGTTGTGAAGATAATGTTATGATATGTTGATGAACAAAAGTGTGTAGTGTATGCTTAACATTAATACTCTTAGGTATAGATGTTGAGTTTGCTTTAAAAATCTTAAGAGATTTTAAAAGTTTATGATGGAATGGTATCCTTAGGACCTAAACAGGATAGTACTTCTATAGGATGAAGAGAATAATTGATAACTATCCCAAGATAGTAGTTCGGATTATCTCATAAATGAAAAATTTCAAGAATGAAATTAGGTAACACAAATAAGGTGTTAAGATTTCGCTGAGTGGTAAGACATCATCGTGTCTCTAGATTGTTTTAATGTATTCTGGTGGTTTATCGAGTTCATGTAGGAAATCAACCTAAACATAACCCTAGTACAACTACTCTCAGTATTTGGAAATTTTAAGTCGAATATAGTTAGTCAGACTATATTCCACTGTCCCTAGGTTAAATATAGGTGACTAGTCTATATTTAGCCGAGGTTCGATAAAATTTTCAAATACCTAAACTAGGTATACTTTTGATATGTCCGTTGCTTTCGGGAAACTGTCCACTAAACAAAGGCGATGTCAAACCCTTAAGTTGCAAGTCCCGTCCATACAAGACTTGTAACGTATGTTTTCATATTCCATTGCATAGAAGGTAGTAAGGGTAGATACGTATGGAAAGGAAGTTTTAAGTAGTTCTAAAATAGAACCTACTTGGCCAGGATCACGAACTTTTAATAATGAAGGTTTCATAAGAAAACTTTGATGAATGTAGAGAAAGTTCAGCTTTTGTCGATGATGGATTAGTTTGTCCTTTAGAAATCTCATATTTCTTGTTTTGAAATCGATAGATTGTGACGGGTTTTTGATATCATAAGAAATGATATTGATGATGTGATGGAATAATTCTAGAGACCATTTGCACAAAACACAATGTCTCGGAAGTAGGTTAGACCATTGTGCAATTCACAATGTCTGGGAAGTAGGTTAGGTCATTGTGTGACACAAAACATTTGAGAAATGATTAAGACCATTGTATCATACAATGTCTTGAAAAATGAATGAGAACATTGTATCTCACAATGTCTTGGAAAATGAATGAGGCTATTGTATCTCACAATGTCTTGAAAAATGAATGAGACCATTGTATCTCACAATGTCTTGGAAAATGAATGAGACCATTGTATCTCACAATGTCTTGAAAAGTGAATGAGACCATTGTATCTCACAATGTCTTGAAAAATAGGAAAGACCATTGCAATCAGTTACAATGTCTTGGACATATAATATTGGAGTAGGAACATGATTGGGAGAGTGTGGCTGTGCCGAAATGCCTTAGAATAGGCATACACAGATATGTTTAGTCCATTGTTTAGATAAATGATTGAAAATAAACCGAGTTTATATATCAATATACTAATATGTTCATGTAGCATAAAATGCCTAGTGTGTATATATCAATATACTTATATGTGTTCATGTAGCATAAAATGCCTAGTGTGTATATATCAATATACTTATATGTGTTCATGTAGCATAAAATGCCTAGTGTGTATATATCAATATACTTATATGTGTTCATGTAGCATAAAATGCTTAGTGTGTATATATCAATATACTTATATGTGTTCATGTAGCATAAAATGCTTACGGGGAAATGCTCAATTATGTTTAGGGTACATATATTAATATGCAATTATGTTTGTGTAGCATAAAATATCTACGGGGAAATGCTCAAAAGGGGTATATATATGAATATACTAATATGTTTGTGTAGCATAACATGCTTACTAAGTCCATAATCGTCTGGAGGATGGAAGACACGGAGAGCGGAAGGCTATAAAAATGGTTTTGCTTGTAGTTGTAGTTATAGTTTAGGTCTCAATTAGACCCGTTTCTCTATAACCATGGCTCTGGTACCAATCTGTAACACCCCCAATTCATGGTTGCAGCGGAATTCGAACTGGGTGTTACTCGACGGCACAATAGTCACAATAATAGAAAACGAACTCCAATTGAGTCGTTTTAAAAGATTTATCATTCAAATTATATAAATATCAGAGATTACAAAATGAGGTCCCAGATGGTTCCATGTTTACAATTTAAATGAGTTTTGAATGATAATAAAATTTATAGCCCTCTTGAGTATCCATGTCCTTCCGTGCCATCCTTGATCGTCATGAACCTGAAATACATGCTTGAGAGGTCAACACAAAGGTTGAGTGATATTCATAGAGTTTGTTTAATGTTTGAACACAATATGTTGGTAGTGTGAGTTATAGGCTCACACCAATGTTTGGAAAACAAAACAGGTAGGCTACGTTATTATACGCCCGGAACAGTTATTATACACTAAGCTTATGACACCATAACGTTAACGTGTACCAATATCGATCGGCAGATTTATCCCGGTAGGTACTTTGCTAACATACCTAAATCTCAAATATTAATGCATTTGTTTGAACTTAGTCAATACAAATGGGATTCGTCAATCCCAATAGGCCTATTATTAATATTCGCGCTCACTATTGCTAGTGACTAAATGGTTCATAATAAAGGATTTCGGTTTAGCAAGGTTGGTACTTAGTGATAATAAAACATCGTCGTGAAGCATACATTAGAAAGCATTGTATTCGATTTAGAAATAGCATGTATTCCCCCCAAGGATTTGTAAAACAATTAAGTAATGGAAAGTGGGGCTATGAACTCACCTTAAGTTAAGATAGCAAGTAATGAATGTAACGGTTGAATCGTGAAGGTTTCTACGAGCAACCTATAATCGAATGTTGCGACTTAGGATCGGAGTAAAGAATATGAAGTAGTGCCTATATATATATCTTGCATTTAGTCCATGATGTGGTATGATGTATATTGTAAGTCTTTGAAAGAAAGATTCATGAAACATGTATGTTTTGTATATCGTTTACTACCGTTCGGGCCGACATAATTCAGAAGTCATGTTAGTAAGCGTTCGAGGAGCCAGGACACTTTAATTCGTAAATCCACAACTCAACTCGACGGCTTACATAATGAACTCCTCACATGAGGCTCCCTACTATTGTAGTAGTTGATGAAATATATAGATATAAGTTTTGATCCGAAAAGTTACTTGTCCGATAATTGAATAAACTTAGGAAAGTTTATTAGTACATGAAGATTGTTATTAGGGGTAGTTTCATAAGTCTTGAATGAACATTTTCTCTTGGTAAAATCTCATGGTTTCCTTTTAGGTGAAGTAGATCCAAATTGTTTGTTCAAGTTATCGCCAATTCTTTGTTTCATGTTTACGCCTATGTAAGTTGGTATGGTCATTTCGTCATGGCCTAGCCATGACCTTTGGTCCTTGTTCCAAGGTCATGAGACACAACCTTGGCTCTATCCATGGTGGTGGTCTTGATTATAGGTCATAAGACCCCTTTGGTCTTCATAAACCATAACCTATATGTAATGACTTTGTCTAAAAATGGGCTGTTTAGAATTTGAAGAATTTTATCACTCGGAAAGCGTTTTCAGGGCTCGAGCTTCTTTGTTTCTGAACGAAAACGTCGTTCCGGACAACTTTCGTGTTTTAACTTTTTGATGAATCGGACCAGAAGTAGGACTTTCAAAACCCAAATTTGATCAGGAAGCTATTTGGCAGTTTTGCCGGAAATCTTTGGTAATTTCAAATCGCCATAACTTTTGACTCGTATACTCGTTTTGGGTGGTTCAAATTGCTATGGTTTCCTTTTTAAGTCCTCTACTGTAATATGTAATGATCCAACATCATATTTTTACCATTTTGATCAGGTCTTACCAAGAAAGTCACTAGTTTACTTGTTTTAGTAACTTGTAGTAACAATCAATAACAATAACTTGTTTTAATCATTTTTATACATCATGGACATAACTACAAGACATAATATAGCAAGAATAACATGTAAATAACATGAACGTGATTATTTAACAAGAATCAAGTTAGGGTTTGGCTCACAACTTTTGGCTTTCAAAGATGAAAGGAAGTTAACATGTAAGGATAGGACTTTGATAGACTTGCTTCAACCCACTTCACATCATGCAATCTTTCTACTCTTGTAATCTTGAAAGAGAGATGATGAAAATTGAGGTGACTTGAGTGGATTCAAACTCAAGAGAAATCACCAAAGTTTCTAAGGATTTGAAGTAGTTTTGATGAATCAAAACTAAACTAGGGTTTATGTATGGATATTGCACTTGATTTCTTGGATGGAACTTGAAGTAAATGAGCTAAGGATGAGATGATGGTGTGTTTTTATGTGTGTGGGTCGTTGGAATGGCCAAGAAGGGGAAGGAGAGGCATTTATGTGCAAATGAGGAGGTTACATTGTTGACTAGTCAACACTTGGAGGCCAAGTTGAACACATGTTCACATCTTAAGGCTCCTAGCATGAGATTAAGACACACAAGGCTGAATTCCCCCCTCCTAGGTTGGTTCCTAAACTTGGGGGACAAGGTGTGGACTTTGCTTGGTATTATCCTAAGTATTAGGAAGAGTTTTGACTCCGGGAAATGACAACCGTAAATGATTAGGCCTCAAAACGTAAAACCGGGTGTCGTAAAATTATGGAACTTTAAAGTATTGTTAGACATGTCCATATGTCCCATAATAAAATATAAAATGAGTGGTAGGTTCCATTTGGGTGGTAAAACCCTGCTAAAAACTGGAAACACGGGTCTAAAACGCGTAATACGTAAAACGTACGAATATTGCGTAAAATTGAGAAAAGTAAAATGTTACTTTTCTAATGTGATAAATATGATTTAAAATGACTTATAATGTCTAGACTGGGCTCAGTCTAGTGTCGGTTGGTATTAAATGTCTTTTAGACATCAAACCGTAAGCCTAAAAATCAAGGAATGACTTATAACATCAAGGGATGATTTTTGGTCAATGGAGGAGGGAAAAATATGTTGACTTTTTCTAATAAGTTGAAAACTCAATTCTTTTTAGAAACACGTTTTGTGGTGGAACGGTTAATCGGCCATACGGTTAAGCGTGCTCATGCGAGAGTAGTACAGGCTTGGGTGACCTGCCGGGAAGTCTTTGGTCATGTTTTTCTCAGTCACGATTAATTCTCAAATAAATCATGAGTGTGTCAAACATTTTTCTGATGCGGGGTCACTTAACGCGGTCGAGTTTCGTTGTACGTAGAATTTCTGAATGACGTTTTACCCTAAAACGTGTAATTCCCTGTAATTCCTTAATAACTTTCACGAAAATGAGCTTATGAATGTCAAACTTTTAATTTGCCATGGAAATGATTTATCACTTGAGCCCAAGAAATAAAAATCAAATTTCGGGAAAATTTTCGGGAAAAATGAATAGTAAAAGTGAATAGTGAAATTTTCCGGGAATAGTAATTATCCTGAAAAATGTGAATTGTTACATATATAGAGTATGAATTATATCTATCATTCATTACCATAGTGTTGGGTCCACTCATCTTAAACAAACACATTTAATCACTTTCATTGTCATAGTCTTATTCCCATAGTAGGATACCAAACGCACCTAAAGCTCTTCTTAGCAAAAAAAACTAGTAACACTTATTGATACATATGGGCCTCGCAAAAAAAAAAAAAAAAAAAAAAAAAAAAAAAAAAAAAAAAACCTCTACCAAAAATAACCACTTACTAAAAATAAAATAAAAAAATAAAAAGAGAGAGAGAACCAACAACGCCAGTTGGTGGGCGGGTTAAAGGACGAACGTCGGATAGCGACGGTGCAGAATGCTGGCCAACAGCGGCGTCATTGGTGCTATTATTGGACGAATGATTGGTAACTCCCTCGACACCGTGCTCTCTAATAACTGATCTTTAACATTAAATTTTAACTTCAATTAACCGTTTAAGTAAAATTAATAATTATTTTATAGGGTTTTGCTAACAACAGCCCTAAAGGTTGTCGTTAAGCTAATATTTTCATTACAATATCTATTTTGAATGATTTTGATTGGATGATAATCTCGAAAAAAATGGAGAAAATTTCGGAAATATTAAATATACAATTAATGATTGATTGTGCTTGGATGAATTATATTATTACAAAAAATTGTACTAAAATAAAGCATCTTAATGACAACCGTTAGGACTGTTGCTAGCAAAACCTTATTTTATATGACATTTTTATTTTATACTTTAGAGTAATTACAAGAGTAATCCATTCATTCTAGGTGATAAAGAGTGGTCAAATAATAGTAGTACTCCTAGTTGTTTGTTTTTTTGGATAGCAAAATTCAATAAAGATTGCTAAATGAGTGATCGTGAAACATCAACGTAGCAACTTGTAGTAGTCTTAATTGCTTAGAGGTGTTTAATGAAAGGGGCCTACGATCACATGGTGCATGGTTGAAATAATGGTTATACAACGCTTCGTTCCCATGCATTGATGGTATAAATCCAATGATGGGCCTCACTAGTCACCATCTCCGGTCTAAAGTAGGTGTTTTTTTTTTTTTTTTTTTTTTTTTTTTCAAAACTGATTTTTAAAAGAATTTATAAGCTTACAGTCGAATGCTTGATCTAACGATGCCAATGTATGGTTTTAGATAAAACTAAATTGCGTTGATTTTTGTATGTTATTTTTTATTTTTATTTCATGCATTTGTGTTTATGGTTTAGAATTAACAGTCAGCGCTGTGTGCGTGACTTCTTAGACATAAGTAAGCACGTAACAAGTGATTGGTTCATAGATGTGTTTTAAATTTAACGATTAACGATATATTAAGGTACCGAGAGGCAACGGCAAAGACGAATAATTTTTTATGAACAAAATTTATCATTGTTGATACAAAAGTTGGGCGTTTCTAGTTTGGGTTCCTGCTCTCGTACCAATTAGCTTCTTAATGCTTGTAACCTGCGCACTAAGAAAATAAACAAACACCGTTAGGCTTACTCCGGCGTGAGAGTAAGTAATCGGTTTTAGGGTTAAATTCAAGAGATAGGGTTTCGTGAATCGTACCTTTAATGAGAATTATGTCATTCTATATATAGGTGCAGAATCCTCGTGGGTTTCGTGCTCCTTACTCTTCGCACACATGGTGCTTACCCGGTCCAAGGATCTTTATCCGTAAATAGAAGATCCTTATCTAGACCATAAATAGTTTGGTTGGGATTGGGCCTACGGGGGCCCAATTCCATTGGTAATGCGGCCCAAATCGCTGTTATGACAGCCCACTCGTGGTGGGTTTGGGCTTTAGTAATGTTTATCATTTGGGCTCGTGACTCAAATATAAACTATACGTCATCAATCATGCAACATTTTATGCAGTAAGGCCTGGATAAACAAAAGGCCGACGAAAAGAGTCACATATGCACAAATCTTATAGAGTTATAGGGTGTATAGTGTCCTTGTATGGTAAGCGTTTGATTAAAAAGCTTGATCCATAGCTACAGTCTATTAGACTTGGTGGTGCTTATTTTGACTTGATTTTTGACAAAAGCTTGATCCAGTGCGATTAATAACAACCCAGTAACCACTATTGGACCAAGTTATGTAAATGAAATCCTGTAACTCAAGAGGAGATTAGAACATGATTAGATGATATCAAGGCTAATGCAATGCGAAAAACCTATTAAAAGAGAGGCTATATATTTAAGTCCAAAATGGTAAGTTCAAATTTCAATGTTATGAACTTACGTAGCTGAGACCTGGTCAAGATGAAAACTTCAAAAGTTTGTTTTTTTTTTTTTTTTTTTTTTTTGAAGCCACATATAGATGCGTCAATATTAAGTCGTTGTATATGTTATGCATATCTACGTAACCAACTAACATATGTTCATTTTCTTCTTTAAAAACAAACTAGCAAAATACATTAAAGTATATACTAAAAAAAATATTCTTGCTCATACTGTTACCCATTTATAGTTGATTTAAACAACGTAATTACAAAAACACATGAATGTTGTTGCTTCTTGCTTATATTATGTTCAAAACAAAAAAAAAAAATTGTTGCAATTACTACTAGTTATCTTATATATATATGGAGTCGGGCGGTTCTTCGGTTCCGGACCGAACCTAACCGAGAACCGCAATTTCCAATAATGAAGAACCGAGAACCGGACCGCGGTTCCAAAATTCGGTTCGGGTTGGGTCGGTTCCGGTTCAATTCTCGGTTCCGGTTTAATTCTCGGTCCATTTGCTCACCCCTACTTTTTAGCATAGTTGATTCGGGTTACACTCTATCATCAAAAATATACAGTGACCATATAGTATACATAATGGGTACCACATTTACAAAAAGAAAGCCCAACCCAATTGAATGTTGTATTCGCTTCCATGCTTTTTTTAGAGTGGGGCAAAATTGATGTCGTATTGATAGAACATTCACAAGATTTAGGCAAGTAGCTTTAACATTAAAAACTGAGTTGAAAATTGATGACGTATAGCCTATAATTGGGTCACGAGCCCAAATTATAGACAATACTAAGCCTAACCCCACCACGAGTGGGTTATCATGACAAATGACTTGGGCCTTTAACACCAGCGGCACGGGCTCACGAAGCCCAAAGCCCAACCGGCACGCATAATTAAGGGATAAGGATCATCTATTCACGGATAGATATCCTTACCTAAGGTAAGCACCACGAGTGCGAAGAGTGAGGAGCAAGAAACCTACACTGTTTCTGCGTCCTATATATAGAATGATACATTCTCATTCAAAGGTACGATTTACACAATCCCTAACTCTTTTACAAACCCTAAAACCGATTACTTACTCTCACGCCGGAGTCTAATCGTGGGAGACAATCCCACGATAAGTCTAACGGTGTTGTTTATTTTCTTAGTGCGCAGGTTCCACAAGCACTAAAGTTCTAATTGGTACGAGAGCAGGAGTACAAACAAGGTAAGCCCAACTTTTGTATCAACAAGTGGCGCCATCCGTGGGACACTACACTAAGAACTCAAAACCAGAATGCCGAAAAACAAAAACTCAGGCCAGCGGACTCCGCAGCTGGAGAAAACACGTGACGATTCGCATAGGAAGAAGAATCAAGATTCGACTCCTAAACCGACCTCTGGAACAACCAGTGCGCTTGGTCATCGTGAATCAAACGCGACTCCAATCTCGACCGCGGTAGAATTGCCTTCGGGAACAACCCGAACCGCTACTGTAGTCTCAAGCGCTGAGGATATTCAGCGCACCCTCTTCACCACTCCCCACCAGATGGCGTCCATAGTGGACAACACTGTGCCACCGGGGGCAGCTAATAGAGGGAGGGAACCCCATGCGGAGACGGGCATCCTTGCAGTAGAAGAGGATGTACCTGAAGTAGCATTAAACGATTTTGTGTCCCAACATTATGAGACTTTGACTCGTCTCATGCAAGAGGAGGCAAGGAAAAGGTCGAGCCGCAACCTGCAAAATCGGCTAAACTTTGACCAAGAAAAATCTCCACCGCGCCACCCTGAGCGCAGAAACAGTGAGAGGCGCACCAGCGTCCATGATAGACTTGGTACCGCATCTAACTCACAATACTCGGAGGATTACGAAGACAACGCGAGGCGCACCAGTGTCCATGCAAGGCTTGGTAGCCGCAGGATACAAGACAGGCTTGGACGACAACATTCACCAAGCGTAAGCATCTCAAGGTCAGGAGGCAGAAGAATCCAAGATAGGTTGGTGTAACACCCCCAAAATTTGATACAGCGGAAGACTCAACAAGCTTTCGGGGTGCTACGGGGATTGGTATCCAACACAAGACAATATAGAACGAGATAAAGTAAACATAATAAAAACACAACCAAATGCGGAGTTTTAAGGTTTACATTTATCCCAACATCATTCAGAGTCAGGCCCAAAATAAATAACAGTAGGTCCAAATTTAATTATCAGAGTTTAGAAAATATAGATCCATAACCGTGTGCCACAGCCGAGCCTTCCAATCCAAGCATGCACCTCAACACTTAATTACCTGAGAAAACGTGCTAAAAGTCAGCTTTCGCTGGTGAGATCATAGGTTTAATTTCAACTAATAATATAGTGGACATATACGCAAAACGCTTGCTAGCTAGACTAAGGATTCGCTAAAAGCCTGCGGATACCCTCCGCTCTCAACATAACACACGGATACCCTTCCGCAATAACCAAAACACACGGATACCCTTCCGTAACAACATAGATATTCGGGTAACCCCCGCAATACCAATAAATACTCGGATAACCTCCGAAGTATTAATAACCTATAGGTGCACACTACAGTATCTAGATAAGTCAACCTTGAATAGTACACACGAACCGCGTGACTAAAGCTGACAATAACAAATAACCAATTAAGCCAACCTTGAATAGTACACACAAAAGGTGTGACTAAAGCTGACAATAGATCCTAGTCCATACGCATAGCAAGTTTAGAAAGCATATAAAAGCGATAATAGTCCACGTAAAATGATTTGCACGTTTCTCACCCCAATCGTTGAAAACATAGTTCAAGAGTAAAAAGTGGGGCTATGACTCACCTCAAGTCCAGAAATATAGTAAGACGAGGTAGGTAGCAATAAGATGTATGATAACTCACGAAACAGCAACTACGGACTTGGCACGACCTAACAATATTAACTCTTTCAGAAATCATTTCCTCAAATATATCATATTCCCAAACCCGGACGAGAATCCGTTTTATTTCCGAAATCCATTTTGTATTAGTTTGGTGTATTTGCGTTTGGTATCCATACGGGTGGTGGGTCGACTCAAAACAAACCAACAAGATCACACGTAGAAGATATAATAACTATAGATCTAATATTAGCCCAATATATCATTTAAATAAATCGTCAAAGTTTACCAAATCTGTCGATTTGATAATCCTCATATTTATTTACGTAATATACCGTTCCAAGATTACACCCAATCTAAAGCACATATAAAGCACATAGCACGTAATTACTATATAGTATATATCACAGTTTAATAAATTCCTCGTATATATCGTCAAATTGGCCAGATTTCCCGATATATACACTCGCAATCTATTACCCTTTACATATACTACAACCTATGGGCGTCGTAGGATACGATGCCCACTAATATATTCGTTTCATATAATCAAACAACCCGGCTCAACCTTACGGTTGAGTGGTTATTTACTTATAGAAAACGTCCATATTAGTCGTCATATATCCGAGACAACACGAATGTCACAAATAATAACTTACCTGGACCCGAGTGACAACAATTTCGCTTAACTCAATAAGTTTATTCGTTATATATCCAAAATGACTTTTTATTAAACGTTTCATAATTGTCGGGAGTTTCCCGTTTATAACACAATTTTTAATAATAATAATACGTTTAATAATATTACGCCACTTTCGTAGCCTAATATGTATCTAATCGTATTATTTATAATACGACTCGTGATGATTATTATTATTAATATACGCGTTTATATAGTTATATATACGTTATTCACGTATATACTTTCGTATAAACGTTCATATTACTAATAATTATTATTACGAGTTTTATTATTCTCGTTTTACTTTTAATATTTATTGAGTTACACGACATGGTCATATGTCCGAGTCATGACTCTCGGCTCATTGTCCAAGTCCAATAATAAACCAAAGTCATAAATAATAAATCACCGTCCAATCTCAATTTCAACCACGGGCTACAACAATAAGGTCCGACTACGGTACCCGACTAACCTATCTCCGTCATCTAACGACCGTCTCATAACCGGTCCTCTTATCACAAACCACTCGACAACAACTTCTCAATTACCAAAACCAAAACCAATATCCAATATCCAATATCCAATATCCAATTCGACCCAAAGGTATACGGCCGAGAAATAAATACCACAACAATATAACAATAACAATAATAACCAATAATAATATACACTTAGTTCACATTACCACGAAATAACATTTAACCAAATTAGTGTTCGGGTCGGTTTACCAAGCCGAACCCGAGGCAACACTTCACCACAACTAGTATGGTTCCCACCCGAGACCTCCATGGTCTCGGCTAGCTCTAAATGAGCCAACAATACCACACGACCTACTAGGGTCGTCGGCCAAGAACTCATTCGACCACCATGGTCAATTCGGCAAACCACAAGTACTCGGCTAAAAGCCGCGACTCAAAAGTCGAACCATATTACTATCGAGTCAATAGACTCGAACCACACTCAAAGAGAATCCCTAAGAGGGTCTCGGTAGGCCATACGAGCGCAAGAAAATAACCCCGAGACCACAAGGTCTCGGCTAGCTCCAACTCGAGGTCACAACACCCTCGACAAACCATGAATCCCGCGAATCCATCACCAATCGAACCCAACACAACCCAAATCGGATACCAAACTTCTTTCTAAACCATTTTTTTTTATTGAAACCCACATGATTCTTGTAACAAGAATCATAACCATTCGAAAAAAATAAGAAATCCGTGACTCTTGGTCACGATTCGAACCAACAACTCGAGTTAAAAACTCGTCCTACCTTCCAAAATAGAGCCAAATCAAAGAGATCTTCAAGAAATAGTAAGAAAATGATGATGAATTTGTGATTATTTGGTTCGGATTTGGTGTTAATGGGGGAGTTATGGCGCGTGTTCTAGCTCAAAAGAAAGAGGAGAAGGAGAGGAGTAAGATGGTGGTGGTGGTTTAGAGTGGTGGCCGGCGGTGTGGCGGCGGCTGGCCGGAACAGTACACGGCGGCTAGGGTTAGTGAAGTGGGGAAGAGAGAGTTTGGGAGAGAGATGAAAAGAGTGAGTGTTGTGTTGTGTGTGTGGTTACAAACCGGGCCAAACGCACCCTTATATTAACTCTTCTCTTTTTTTTTTTTTTTTTTTTTTTTTTTTTTTTGTAATAATAATAATAATAAAAAGTGTAATAATAATAATAATAGTAATAATAAAGATATTATTACGGTTGAGCGGGCAATATGGGTAAATGTAAAACACGTGGCCCGAACCCGAACTCATTTTAAAACTTCCATATTACACGAGAACCTCTCGTAATCAATTAGAATATATAACGGACTCATTAAGACGAATCATAAAACTATCGTTAGGTAATCCTAGTGCCAAAGTCAACGTAGTACCAAGTGAGAATTCAAATATACATCACCGATCACATAATCAAAAACGAATTATGAACATAATTCACGAATACCATAACGTCATTAAATAAAATTTCCATAAAATAGGTCTTACAAGTTCGTTGTGAAATAGAAATTTCAAATAAAAATTATAAACGAACTTATATCGAAATGCGGATTTTTAAAATGGCTCCCTAAACTGCCGGTTGTCACATCCTCCCCGTCTCAGAAGGAAACCCGTCCCGGGTTTCACTCGGAAAAATGTCCATCTACGAAGTGAAAAGCTTCGGATATCTCTTCCTGAACTCGTCCTCACGTTCCCACGTAAATTCTGGTCCATGTCGGGAGTTCCAACGAACCTTGACGAGCGGAATGCGACTTCTCTTGAGTCGTTTAACTTCACGATCTAAAATCTCGATCGGCTCTTCCACGAAATTCAGTTTCTCATCAACACGAATGTCCCTCATTGGAATGACGGGAATTTCATCAGAAAGACATTTCTTCAAGTTACTCACGTGAAATACGTCGTGAACTTTGCTCAGTTCAGACGGTAATTCCAACCTATAAGCCACGGGCCCAATTCTTTCTAAGATCAAGAATGGTCCAATGTAGCGCGGGTTGAGTTTACCACGTTTCCCGAAACGTATTACACCTTTCCAAGGCGAGACTTTCAGCATCACTTTGTCTCCAACCTGGAATTCTAAGGGTTTACGTCTCTGATCGGCGTAGCTCTTCTGCCTATCTCTGGCGGCTTGCAACCGATCACGAATCTGAGTTACTTTCTCGGTAGTTTCCAAAATAAGCTCAGGGCCTGTAAGTTGACTATCTCCAACTTCTGCCCAACCAATAGGCGAACGACACTTTCTGCCATACAAAGCTTCGAATGGTGCAGCCTTAAGACTTGTGTGGTAGCTGTTATTATAGGAGAATTCCGCAAGGGGTAAATACTTCTCCCAGCCTTTGCCAAAGTCTATGATGCATGCACGAAGCATATCCTCTAGCGTCTGAATGGTCCTCTCACTTTGACCATCGGTTTGGGGATGATATGCAGTACTCATATCAAGCCTCGTCCCCAAAGCCGTTTGTAGTGATCGCCACAAAGCTGACGTAAAACGACTATCACGATCCGAAATAATAGATATCGGGACTCCATGACGCGAAATAATTTCCTTCACATATAACCTTGCAAGCTTATCCACACTATCATCTTCACTAATAGCTAAGAAATGAGCAGACTTTGTCAGACGGTCCACAATTACCCAGATAGCGTCACAACCGCTAGCTGTCCTCGGTAATTTGGTAATGAAGTCCATAGTAATCCGCTCCCATTTCCAGACTGGTAGTTCTGGTTGCGTTAGTAGTCCTGACGGTCTCTGGTGTTCAGCCTTAACCTTGGCGCATGTCAAGCACTTACTAACGTACGATGCTATATTTGCCTTCATATTTGGCCACCAATAGAACTTCTTAAGATCTTGGTACATTTTATCGGAACCAGGGTGAATGGAGTACTTTGACTTATGCGACTCATGCATAATCAATTCTCGAATTTCTCCATATAACGGTACCCAAATCCGATCTCCAAAACATAATAATCCATCCGAACGCTTAACAAATCCTTTCTCATTATCAGCCATCCCAAATATGTTCTCGGCAGAACTATTTTCTGCTTTCAACGCTTCCGTTTGGGCTTCGAGTATTTGAGATGGTAATGGCGATACGATAGTCATTCCCAATGACCTAACTCGTAATGGTGGTACTCTTTCCTTTCGACTAAGAGCATCAGCAACAACGTTTGCTTTACCAGGATGGTAGCGAATTTCACAATCATAATCGCTTAGCAACTCGATCCAACGTCGTTGTCTCATGTTGAGCTCTTTTTGATTCAAGATGTGTTGTAGACTTTTATGGTCAGTAA
This sequence comes from Artemisia argyi, assembly GCA_030686995.1. Lineage (NCBI taxonomy): Eukaryota > Viridiplantae > Streptophyta > Magnoliopsida > Asterales > Asteraceae > Artemisia > Artemisia argyi. The sequence goes on along the minus strand of CM060686.1, from coordinate 12,400,644 downwards.
ATACAACACACTTGGTTCCGTATAAGTAATGTCTCCATATTCTTAAAGCAAAAACCACAGCACCGAGCTCCAGATCATGGGTAGTGTAGTTTTTCTCATGCTTTTTGAGCTGTCGGGAAGCATAAGCTATCACCTTCTCTCGTTGCATTAACACGGCTCCTAAACCTTTATGTGAGGCGTCACAATAGACGACGAAATCCTCGTTACCTTCTGGTAACGCTAAGATAGGAGCGCTACACAACATTTTCTTCAGCAATTGAAACGCTTCCTCTTCTTTATCTCCCCATTCATACGCAACACTCTTTTGAGTCAATTTGGTCAATGGTTTAGCTATCTTCGAAAATCCCTCGATGAATCTTCGGTAATAGCCAGCTAAACCCAAAAATTGACGAACTTCGGTTGGGGTTGTAGGTGCAGCCCAATCTTTTATTGCTTCAATTTTTGCAGGATCCACGTGGACTCCTTGTCTATCAATCACGTGACCCAAAAATTGTACAGTCGGAATCCAAAATTCACATTTCGAAAACTTGGCATAAAGTTTCTCCTTCCTGAGCAATTCCAAAATGAGTCTTAAATGCTCCTCATGCTCTTTCTCACTCTTTGAATAAATCAGAATGTCATCGATGAATACAATCACGAACTTATCCAAATATGGCTTACACACGCGATTCATGAGATCCATGAATATTGCTGGTGCGTTAGTCAACCCAAACGGCATCACCTGAAACTCGTAATTCCCGTAACGGGTTCTGAAAGCCGTTTTCGGAATATCCTCCTCACGAACTCGAAGTTGATGATATCCCGATCTCAAATCGATCTTCGAATACACACTCGATCCTTGGAGTTGATCGAACAAGTCATCGATCCTAGGTAACGGGTATCGATTCTTCACCGTTAACTTATTCAACTCTCTATAATCAATACACATACGAAACGATCCATCCTTCTTCTTCACAAACAAGACTGGGGCTCCCCAAGGTGAAGAACTTGGTCTTATGAATCCCTTTTCGGCTAACTCCGCCAATTGTTTCGACAACTCTTCCAGTTCGGTAGGTGCAAGACGATAAGGTGCTCGTGCTACAGGTGCAGCACCGGGTATCAACTCAATTTGAAACTCCACTTGTCTACTTGGTGGGATTCCCGGCAAATCATCGGGAAACACATCAGGAAAATCACGAACTATAGGCACATCTCCAATGCACCTTTCCTTTTTCTTCGTCTCTCCCTTCTCAGAAATTTGAGCTAAGAAAAGATAACATCCCTTCTCCATTAGCTTCGGTAACTTAGTGCAAGAAATCACTGCCAATCGGGATGGGCTCCTAGAATCCTTTCGGTCTCCTAATATATTTAGGACCTCCTTTCCGTATGGTATACGCACGATCTTCTCGTCGCAAAGTATGTGAGCACGATACTTCGACAACCAATCCATACCAATGATTACATCAAAACTTCCTAACGTGACGGGTAGAAGATCTATGTTGAAAGGGTGGTTCAAGAAATTTAACGTACAACCGCGAATGATGGTATTAATCCTTTCTAGGTTTCCATTAGCTAACTCAATATCATATCCAATTCCTAAGGCCATCGGGGGTTTCTCTAGTAGGGGTGCAAATGTAGTGGACACAAAACTCCTATCGGCACCAGTATCAAATAGTATGGAAGCATAACGATTATTGAGAAGGAACGTACCAGTAACGACGTTCGGATCTTCTCCTCTCTCGTTCCCGAGCGCATACACTCTTCCTTGAGCAGCTCCAGCTTCCACACGTTGGTCCCCATTATCTTGTCGTCCACGATTTCCTCCAGCTCCACGGTTTCCATAATTGTACCCATTACCACCCGAGCCTTGATTGCCACGGTTCCGCGATTCTCTACACTCATTCCTATAGTGTCCCTTCTTTCCACACCCATAGCAGGTAACATCTGCCTTGTTTCTTATCTCAGGAGCAGCTTGAACCATTGCAAGAGGTCGAGCTCTACAGTCCCTAGCTGTATGTCCTTTCTTTGAGCAATTCTGGCATTTCACACTACACCATCCAGTGTGATGCTGATGGCAACGATCACACTTGGGTGCATCACCGTTCTGATTCTTCTTATCTCCATTCCCAATAGCATAAGCCTTAGCTTGTCTCTTGCTTCGGTGATCATTACTCTTAGAGTGACGGTCTCTCTTTCTCTTTCCATTCTTTTCCTTATCAGCTTCTTCCAATTCCAACGAATCCATAAGTTGTTGAGCAATTGTGATTGCCTCATGGATGTTTGCAGGCCTAGCAGAAATTACATCATTCCTCGTAGCTACAGGCAAACCATCAGTATACCTCTCGATCTTTTGAGTTTCAGTTTTCACCATATCTGGGCACAACAAGGCTAACTCCTGGTAACGACGATTGTAAGTCGCCATATCATTACCTTTCACCTTGTGATTCCAAAACTCAATCTCTAGCTTCTTGACCTCATTCCTTGGGCAATAAGTCTGAATCAACAAGGACTTAAATTGCTCCCAAGTCATAGCATATGCTACATCACTCCCAACTGCATTTCGGTAGTTGTTCCACCAAGTCAAAGCTTCATCCTTGAAAGTAAAAGAAGTAAACTTTACCTTCGCATTCTCCGCACAACCACTGACATTAAACACTGACTCAGTCTTCTCAATCCATCTGACTAAGTAAACCACTCCATTTCCACCAAACTCAATGGGTCCACAAATCTTGAATTCCTTGTATTGACATCCATTAGCACGAACAGGTGGAAAAGTTCCAGCAGAATTGTTGGAATGATTTGACTCAGCGAGTAGTTCAGCAACTCTTTGCTCCACGAGTTGGTTGATCATTGCTTGATCCACAGTAGGTGCATTAAGTGGAACATGACCATTGTCTCCCTGAACATCAACATTTTGATTCATGTTGTTACGGTTAGTGGTGTCCAGGTTGTCAGGAGTAGGGGTTTCAACATTTCGAGTAGGTCGACGACCTCGACGAGCAGGAGTAGGAGTAGTCACAGCAGGACCAGTCCTGGTAGACCTAACAGGGTTTCGACGGGGTGCCATTGATCTGTAACATCACACAAGTTCATGAATCTCCCTTAGAACTTATCGACATGCTCAACAAAACATCTCAACGAAATCAAGTCATAGAAAGAATGGCAACGACACGCTATGTAATAATAAGCGAATAAGGACTCAATTTCCATAACACCCAAAATCACATAATACCATATACTAATAACCATCAACCATACAATAGCGATCTAACATCGTTCCAACTAACGGATAACACAAAACATACTAATCGTTCCAAAAGAGACGAATACTGAACCAAATACATCAAAATATGATAACTAGCTTTTCTAACCGAACACTCCTCGGCTAAGAAAGCAACAAGATAATATAACTCAAGCAACTAGCCACGGGGCTGACGGAGAATCCTCAACTCCTGCCTCAAGCCATCAAGATCCCTCCATAACGATCCTAACTCCACGCTATGGGTGTCTCGGTCTCTCTTGAGGTCAGCCACCTCCTTCTCTAGCTCGGCATTCCTTTGCCAAAGCTTGCGGTCGGCCTCACGAGCAGTAACGAATCCTCGCTGCAAACTATCGATATGCTCGTGGACATCCATCATAACTCTCCTCAGCTCAGTAGCCCTGCCCACAGCGACAGTCAAATCAACTCTCAAATCTGCTAGAAACTCTCCAATAACTCTCTCAAGTCGATCAGATACACGTGCAACTCTGTCACTAAGCTCAGTAATCCGAGCCCACAACCTGCCAACCTCACCCAACTCTGCATGCTCAGCAGATACCTCAGACGATGCATCCAACTCAACGGGACTACCAGGTGGCAACTCAAACAAGAACGGATGATCAGGTGAATCGGGCTCAATCGGGTGTACAGGTGAATCAGGCTCCTCAGCCTGAGCTGGTGGTGCTAACTCATCATCATCATCATCAGGCATCTCATCCTCCTGAGGGTCATCCTCCTCCTCAGGGTCATCATCATCACCATGCTCAGCCTCCTGAGGGTCATCCTCCCGCTCAGGGTCATCAGCCTCATCCTCACCCTCGTACTCCTCCTCCTCATCGGAAGAGTACCTCATCACTCGTCGTCTCCTACTAGGTGAACCATGTGGAGATGTAGTAGGTGATCTAGGACGACGACACAATGATGTGGGCGGCGCCTCAGACAAAAGAGAATGAGCATCATTCTGTAAAGGTGATGGAGTAGTGCGTACCGACATGCGTGCCGTAGCTCGGTGGGCAAAGCGTGGTGCCACACGAGCCAAAGCCTGATGAAGAGTAAGCTGCCTCGATGTACCAGGGAGCCCTAGAGAAGATGAGGGTCCCTGCGTAGATGCAGCAGGTAGTGCTGAAGTAGAAGCTGCCTGTGACACAATAGCTGAAGACATGGCCATCTGGTAAGGGTCATCAGATGCCATAGTGAACTGTGCAGGTAAAACTGGTGCAGTAAGGATGTCCTCAACGACATCAGGCATATGGGAGGCCATAGTCTGTGACAACGGCGTAGGGTAGGTGTAAGTGTTTCAAAACAACTTAAATCACAACTCATAAAATCGTACCAAATATACATATCAAATAATACCATATAATCTTAATAAAAGAATTTCAAACACCGCATTTCTGAAAATGTTTATAAAACATATAGACCATATAAATCCTCAAGAACGCCATCTTAATACTAAAATCCATAAACCTCAAATCATCTCAAATATCTCATAATACCTCAAATAATAGAAGATGCTTTGGCTTGGCGGGCTGGCGGGCAGTAGTCAAGGATCATTTTCTATAAAAATACGGTTATAGTTTAGGCGTTTATGTACCTAGTTCTCTATAACCTTGGCTCTGATACCAATCTGTAACACCCCCAAAATTTGATACAGCGGAAGACTCAACAAGCTTTCGGGGTGCTACGGGGATTGGTATCCAACACAAGACAATATAGAACGAGATAAAGTAAACATAATAAAAACACAACCAAATGCGGAGTTTTAAGGTTTACATTTATCCCAACATCATTCAGAGTCAGGCCCAAAATAAATAACAGTAGGTCCAAATTTAATTATCAGAGTTTAGAAAATATAGATCCATAACCGTGTGCCACAGCCGAGCCTTCCAATCCAAGCATGCACCTCAACACTTAATTACCTGAGAAAACGTGCTAAAAGTCAGCTTTCGCTGGTGAGATCATAGGTTTAATTTCAACTAATAATATAGTGAACATATACGCAAAACGCTTGCTAGCTAGACTAAGGATTCGCTAAAAGCCTGCGGATACCCTCCGCTCTCAACATAACACACGGATACCCTTCCGCAATAACCAAAACACACGGATACCCTTCCGTAACAACATAGATATTCGGGTAACCCCCGCAATACCAATAAATACTCGGATAACCTCCGAAGTATTAATAACCTATAGGTGCACACTACAGTATCTAGATAAGTCAACCTTGAATAGTACACACGAACCGCGTGACTAAAGCTGACAATAACAAATAACCAATTAAGCCAACCTTGAATAGTACACACAAAAGGTGTGACTAAAGCTGACAATAGATCCTAGTCCATACGCATAGCAAGTTTAGAAAGCATATAAAAGCGATAATAGTCCACGTAAAATGATTTGCACGTTTCTCACCCCAATCGTTGAAAACATAGTTCAAGAGTAAAAAGTGGGGCTATGACTCACCTCAAGTCCAGAAATATAGTAAGACGAGGTAGGTAGCAATAAGATGTATGATAACTCACGAAACAGCAACTACGGACTTGGCACGACCTAACAATATTAACTCTTTCAGAAATCATTTCCTCAAATATATCATATTCCCAAACCCGGACGAGAATCCGTTTTATTTCCGAAATCCATTTTGTATTAGTTTGGTGTATTTGCATTTGGTATCCATACGGATGGTGGGTCGACTCAAAACAAACCAACAAGATCACACGTAGAAGATATAATAACTATAGATCTAATATTAGCCCAATATATCATTTAAATAAATCGTCAAAGTTTACCAAATCTGTCGATTTGATAATCCTCATATTTATTTACGTAATATACCGTTCCAAGATTACACCCAATCTAAAGCACATATAAAGCACATAGCACGTAATTACTATATAGTATATATCACAGTTTAATAAATTCCTCGTATATATCGTCAAATTGGCCAGATTTCCCGATATATACACTCGCAATCTATTACCCTTTACATATACTACAACCTATGGGCGTCGTAGGATACGATGCCCACTAATATATTCGTTTCATATAATCAAACAACCCGGCTCAACCTTACGGTTGAGTGGTTATTTACTTATAGAAAACGTCCATATTAGTCGTCATATATCCGAGACAACACGAATGTCACAAATAATAACTTACCTGGACCCGAGTGACAACAATTTCGCTTAACTCAATAAGTTTATTCGTTATATATCCAAAATGACTTTTTATTAAACGTTTCATAATTGTCGGGAGTTTCCCGTTTATAACACAATTTTTAATAATAATAATACGTTTAATAATATTACGCCACTTTCGTAGCCTAATATGTATCTAATCGTATTATTTATAATACGACTCGTGATGATTATTATTATTAATATACGCGTTTATATAGTTATATATACGTTATTCACGTATATACTTTCGTATAAACGTTCATATTACTAATAATTATTATTACGAGTTTTATTATTCTCGTTTTACTTTTAATATTTATTGAGTTACACGAAATGGTCATATGTCCGAGTCATGACTCTCGGCTCATTGTCCAAGTCCAATAATAAACCAAAGTCATAAATAATAAATCTCCGTCCAATCTCAATTTCAACCACGGGCTACAACAATAAGGTCCGACTACGGTACCCGACTAACCTATCTCCGTCATCTAACGACCGTCTCATAACCGGTCCTCTTATCACAAACCACTCGACAACAACTTCTCAATTACCAAAACCAAAACCAATATCCAATATCCAATATCCAATATCCAATTCGACCCAAAGGTATACGGCCGAGAAATAAATACCACAACAATATAACAATAACAATAATAACCAATAATAATATACACTTAGTTCACATTACCACGAAATAACATTTAACCAAATTAGTGTTCGGGTCGGTTTACCAAGCCGAACCCGAGGCAACACTTCACCACAACTAGTATGGTTCCCACCCGAGACCTCCATGGTCTCGGCTAGCTCTAAATGAGCCAACAATACCACACGACCTACTAGGGTCGTCGGCCAAGAACTCATTCGACCACCATGGTCAATTCGGCAAACCACAAGTACTCGGCTAAAAGCCGCGACTCAAAAGTCGAACCATATTACTATCGAGTCAATAGACTCGAACCACACTCAAAGAGAATCCCTAAGAGGGTCTCGGTAGGCCATACGAGCGCAAGAAAATAACCCCGAGACCACAAGGTCTCGGCTAGCTCCAACTCGAGGTCACAACACCCTCGACAAACCATGAATCCCGCGAATCCATCACCAATCGAACCCAACACAACCCAAATCGGATACCAAACTTCTTTCTAAACCATTTTTTTTTATTGAAACCCACATGATTCTTGTAACAAGAATCATAACCATTCGAAAAAAATAAGAAATCCGTGACTCTTGGTCACGATTCGAACCAACAACTCGAGTTAAAAACTCGTCCTACCTTCCAAAATAGAGCCAAATCGAAGAGATCTTCAAGAAATAGTAAGAAAATGATGATGAATTTGTGATTATTTGGTTCGGATTTGGTGTTAATGGGGGAGTTATGGCGCGTGTTCTAGCTCAAAAGAAAGAGGAGAAGGAGAGGAGTAAGATGGTGGTGGTGGTTTAGAGTGGTGGCCGGCGGTGTGGCGGCGGCTGGCCGGAACAGTACACGGCGGCTAGGGTTAGTGAAGTGGGGAAGAGAGAGTTTGGGAGAGAGATGAAAAGAGTGAGTGTTGTGTTGTGTGTGTGGTTACAAACCGGGCCAAACGCACCCTTATATTAACTCTTCTCTTTTTTTTTTTTTTTTTTTTTTTGTAATAATAATAATAATAAAAAGTGTAATAATAATAATAATAGTAATAATAAAGATATTATTACGGTTGAGCGGGCAATATGGGTAAATGTAAAACACGTGGCCCGAACCCGAACTCATTTTAAAACTTCCATATTACACGAGAACCTCTCGTAATCAATTAGAATATATAACGGACTCGTTAAGACGAATCATAAAACTATCGTTAGGTAATCCTAGTGCCAAAGTCAACGTAGTACCAAGTGAGAATTCAAATATACATCACCGATCACATAATCAAAAACGAATTATGAACATAATTCACGAATACCATAACGTCATTAAATAAAATTTCCATAAAATAGGTCTTACAAGTTCGTTGTGAAATAGAAATTTCAAATAAAAATTATAAACGAACTTATATCGAAATGCGGATTTTTAAAATGGCTCCCTAAACTGCCGGTTGTCACATCCTCCCCGTCTCAGAAGGAAACCCGTCCCGGGTTTCACTCGGAAAAATGTCCATCTACGAAGTGAAAAGCTTCGGATATCTCTTCCTGAACTCGTCCTCACGTTCCCACGTAAATTCTGGTCCATGTCGGGAGTTCCAACGAACCTTGACGAGCGGAATGCGACTTCTCTTGAGTCGTTTAACTTCACGATCTAAAATCTCGATCGGCTCCTCCACGAAATTCAGTTTCTCATCAACACGAATGTCCCTCATTGGAATGACGGGCATTTCATCAGAAAGACATTTCTTCAAGTTACTCACGTGAAATACGTCGTGAACTTTGCTCAGTTCAGACGGTAATTCCAACCTATAAGCCACGGGCCCAATTCTTTCTAAGATCAAGAATGGTCCAATGTAGCGCGGGTTGAGTTTACCACGTTTCCCGAAACGTATTACACCTTTCCAAGGCGAGACTTTCAGCATCACTTTGTCTCCAACCTGGAATTCTAAGGGTTTACGTCTCTGATCGGCGTAGCTCTTCTGCCTATCTCTGGCGGCTTGCAACCGATCACGAATCTGAGTTACTTTCTCGGTAGTTTCCAAAATAAGCTCAGGGCCTGTAAGTTGACTATCTCCAACTTCTGCCCAACCAATAGGCGAACGACACTTTCTGCCATACAAAGCTTCGAATGGTGCAGCCTTAAGACTTGTGTGGTAGCTGTTATTATAGGAGAATTCCGCAAGGGGTAAATACTTCTCCCAGCCTTTGCCAAAGTCTATGATGCATGCACGAAGCATATCCTCTAGCGTCTGAATGGTCCTCTCACTTTGACCATCGGTTTGGGGATGATATGCAGTACTCATATCAAGCCTCGTCCCCAAAGCCGTTTGTAGTGATCGCCACAAAGCTGACGTAAAACGACTATCACGATCCGAAATAATAGATATCGGGACTCCATGACGCGAAATAATTTCCTTCACATATAACCTTGCAAGCTTATCCACACTATCATCTTCACTAATAGCTAAGAAATGAGCAGACTTTGTCAGACGGTCCACAATTACCCAGATAGTCTTGAAGGTACTAAAGATCTCAGGGTTCATGAACGGGATCAATAATCCAGAGCTGATACGAAAGCTAAATGACAAAGTACCCCAAAGCTTTGATGAACTAACAAAGCGCACCAGATCCTTCGTTCAAGGGGAAGCGGCAGCGGCAGACAGCAAAAAGGTTATTCAACCTTCAAACCACAAGAACAGTCAAGGAGACAATCCAACGACCAAAGTGGCAACCGCAACAGGAATTACCGCAACCAAAACAGGGGAAGGGATAACGACAAGTACGTCCCACTTACAAAAACCCCTAAAGAAATATTCGCGACGGAGGGGGCAAATTTTCCAAAACCTCCACCTATGCTAACCCCAGAAGAAAAGCGCATCGGAGGAGGTTACTGCAAATATCATGGACAGAAGGGTCATACTACTAACGAGTGCGTCCAACTACGCCAGCTGATTGATAAATTAGTAAGAGAGGGAAAGATGGACCACCTCGTTAAAAACATCAAAGAAGGAAAAGATAGACAAAGGAATGGGGCCAAAAAGGAGATACCAAAAAAACAAAGCTGATACAATATACATGATACAATCATGGCAGCGACATACGAAGCAAAAAGTCAGCCAAAGGTTTTCCAAGGGAAATCATATCTCTTTCCCCACCCTCACTGCGGACAACGCGGTAATCGAACCACTCACCATCGAGATACAAGCGGGGGGTCACGAGATCCACCGCATGTATGTGGATGGAGGAGCATCTGCGGACATCATGTACGAACACTGCTTCAGAAGACTAAAAACAGAGATACAAAACCAGTTAGTCCCAGCCACGACGTCGCTGACTGGATTCACAGGCGAAAAAATTTGGCCTATGGGACAATTACGCATACTTGTAGCCATTGGTAATGAATACCATTCTACAACGGCTTGGATGAACTTCATGGTGATCAGGTCCCCCTCATCATACAATGGCATTATTGGGAGACCAGGGATATCTGCTATGCGCGCGGTCCCATCCACCGCACATGGGATGCTTAAATTCCTAGTAGAAGGAGGGATTGTCACCCTCTACAACACTACCACATCTCCAAGAGAATGCAACATAGTGGCAGATGAAGTTCCGCGCACTCCAGAACAGCACACGAACAAGGTGACAAACCTGAAAGTTGCAATTAACCCAGATTATCCTGACCAAGAGATATCAATTGGGGGATCACTGTCCGACAAGGGCAAAGCAGCTGTGTGCGCACTATTGCAAAGGAACCTAAACATCTTCGCATGGGAACCCAAACATATGACTGGAGTGCCAAGAGCCATTACTGAACACAAGCTCGAAATCCGACAAGGATATCCTCCAATACGCCAGAAGAAACGTGGCCAAGCTCCAGAACGCGCAAAAGCTATCCTAGAGGAAGTACACAAACTCGTGGACGCAGGGATCATGCGAGAGGTCTACTACCACGATTGGCTTTCCAACCCAGTGATGGTAAAGAAAAGCGATGGTAGCTGGAGAATGTGCGTGGACTTCACCGATCTCAACAAAGCATGTCCACAAGACTGCTACCCATTACCAGAAATCGATTGGAAAGTAGAATCCCTGTGTGGGTATCCCTTTAAATGCTTCCTAGACGCGTACAAAGGATACCACCAAATTCAAATGGCCAAGGAGGATGAAGAAAAAACAGCTTTCCACACGAGTCAAGGGGTGTATTGCTACACAAAAATGCCTTTTGGTTTAAAGAATGCAGGGGCCACATACCAACGGTTAGTGGACAACGCATTTGAAAAGAAAGTAGGCCGCAATTTGGAGGTTTATGTTGATGACCTAGTCATAAAAAGCCATACCGAAGAAGAATTGGTGCGTGACATAGAGGAGACGTTTAAAACATTGGGAAGAATAAACATGAAGTTGAACCCTAAGAAGTGCACTTTTGGTGCAACAGAAGGCATGTTTCTTGGTTACCTAATAGAACCCGATGGTATTAAACCTTGTCCAGAAAAAACAAGAGCGGTCATCGAACTACCCTCACCGCGCACACTAAAAGAAGTCCAGTCACTAAATGGCAAACTGGCCGGGCTGAACCGATTCTTGTCCAAATCAGCGGACAAATCACTTCCTCTCTTTAAAACACTCACAAAGTGCACAAAGAAGGGAGATTTTCGGTGGACTCCAGAAGCGGAACACGCTTTCCAACAGTTAAAACAAAACCTAGCAGAGCTACCAAAGCTAGTCGCACCCCGACAAGGGGAAGAATTGATTATGTATCTATCAACGACCCATGGAGCAGTTAGCGCGGTACTATTGACAGACAGAAACTCTGTTCAAACACCCATCTACTTCGTAAGCAAAGCCCTCAAGAAGACAGAGACTAACTACACCGCTATGGAGAAACTGGTCCTAGCTCTAGTATTCGCAGCTAAAAGGCTGCGCAGGTACTTTCAAGCGCATCCGATAGCTGTAATCACGGACCAACCTATCAAGCAGGTTATTTCTAAACCCGACGCATCAGGGCGGCTTCAAAAGTGGAGTGTGTTATTAAGTGAACATAATATCTCCTATAGGCCGCGCACCGCGATCAAATGACAGATACTGGCGGATTTCATTATCGAGAAGCCAGATGATGATACTCCATCAACAAAGATTGAAGTACCATTACAAGAACCATGGGTTCTATTTACAGATGGATCCTCATGCGCAGAAGGATCAGGCGCAGGTCTTATCCTTACCAGCCCAGATGGAACAGAGCATACTTACGCTCTACGCTTTGAATTCATAGACACAAACAATGAGGCAGAGTATGAAGCATTACTGGCTGGACTACGCATTGCAAATCAAATGGGTGTACGCAACCTAGAAGCTAATGCGGATTCACGACTAGTAGCAAACCACGTGTTAGGAGAGTATGTGGCTCAAGAAGAACACATGATCCAATACCTCGATAAAGCCAAATCCTTGATCAAGAATTTTGACAAGTTTTCCATCAAACAAATCCCACGAGGAGAAAACAAAAAAGCAGATGCGCTTAGTAAAATCGCATCCACAAGCTTTGCACACCTGTCAAAACAGGTATTGGTGGAAACATTGAAACACAAATCCATCTCCGAGATGGAAATATCCACAGTGATAGAGGAAGAAAATCCCACGTGGATGACACCCATCATGGATTTTATTAGGAAGGGAACACTCCCCCAGGAACAAAAGGACGCTCGACGGATACGACGCACAGCGCAGAGGTTTGAACTTCGAGATGGTATCCTATACCGGCGTTCATTTCTACAACCATGGCTCAGGTGCGTTGGACCTCTTCAGGCAGATTACGTACTCCGGGAAATCCACGCTGGATCTTGCAGCATGCACTCAGGACCACGGTCTGTTGTAGCGCGCGCCTTACGATCCGGATACTATTGGCCTACCATGCACCGCGACGCGTGAGACATGATTCGAAGATGCAACGACTGCCAAGTCCATAGACCCATCCCGCGTCGGCCGCAACATGAGCTAATACCCATCACCTCACCATGGTCATTCCACAAATGGGGAATCGACATTGCTGGACCATTTCCAGTCGCGGCAGGAGGACTCAAGTTCCTCATCCTCGCCATTGACTACTTCACCAAATGGATCGAGGCAAAAGCAGTGACAAGTATCACAGGTAACCAGGTCAAACGATTCGTTTGGGATAACATTGTATGCCGCTTTGGCCTACCTAGAGAAATCATTTCGGACAACGGAAAACAATTCTGTGATAACCCATTCAAGGATTGGTGCGCGCAGTTAAACATCACACAGCACTTCGCGTCAGTCAAACATCCACAAACAAATGGATTGGTAGAACGCGCAAATCGTAGCTTGGGTGAAGGAATTAAAGCGCGCTTGGACAAAGTTAAAGGAAGATGGGTAGACGAATTATCGCATGTTTTGTGGGCTCACCGCACAGAAATCAAAGTCAGCAATGGCGATACACCCTTTTCTCTTGTCTACGGGACAGAAGCTGTTATACCAGCAGAAATTGGGATGCCAACAATCCGTACATCGGAAGTTAACATCGCAACAAACGACGATGAACGACGCATTGACTTAGATCTGTTGGAAGAACGACGCGAAAGGGCGGCTATCCGTGAAGCAAAAGCTAAATCAAAGATGAAGAAGTATTATGATGCATGAGTCAAAAACACTTCTTTCAAACCAGGGGACTTTGTATACCGCGCCAACGATGCCAGCCACGCAGAAGACACGGGCAAGCTCGGACCAAAGTGGGAAGGGCCTTACGAGGTCACAGAAGCATTAGGCGACGGTGCGTACAGAGTGCGCGATATGAAAGGCCACGAGCTACCACGCACCTGGAACATTTGCAATCCCAAGAGATGCTACCTTTAGGCCACGAGCCACACACCGACACATCCGCACTTTAGTAAGCGCTCAATAAATGTTGGTGTATTTATTTTTCTTTCTTTTTCTTAGGAAATTGTTATTTCTGCAATCACAACAATTAATAAAACGTTGTGGTTTTTAGCTAACTCCACAACACATTTCAACATTATTGCTTACATTCTCTATTTATGTTTCAATTCTGTTTATATTTTTGCCTACATGGCGTGCATGCACATATTAAGACCACACGAGGGCAGACAGGATGAGTAAACCTACTAAAGTACTCGTTGAGTAAGAGGGTTGCAAACCCATCAACATCGGATCACGCATCCTTGTTAAACACCCTACTACCAAGACGTTGGAGTAAGTTCATAAGTACATCCCACGATGGATGCACTTTATTGCACACGGTGCGCGTTTAACAAAACATGGACTCAAGACAATTGACTCCTACATATTGGAACTCGCAGCACGCTGCACTCCACCACATGGATTCGAAACAATTGACTCCTAAGTTCGTACGCTAACCTCATACAAGCTGTTGATTTTAGTACGCATCTCACAATGACTGCGCAACAACAAGTCGAAAACGAACTAATAAACCAAGACACTTGGTTACCAAAAAAAAAATGATAAACGTAGTACGCTTGGTTATGGACCGCGAACGTTTCTTAAGTCACGAACTTAACACATTTTGGGCTCAAACACAAGATATTACTTGCACGTTTGTTACTTGAAGGTCAAATCTTTCACGATCTAAGTACAAAAAACAGCATATGTACACAAAAGAGCCCAATAACTTTATTTACTAAAAACTACAAGTTTTTTTTACAAAGGCTATAACTACGAGTTATCAACATCTATACACTATAGACACGCTCTATAGAAGGCTCTGGTACAGCTGAGCTTCCCGCCTCTTGCATCTTCTTCAAAAGCAGCGCATCTCTTTGTGACACTGTTGCCACACTAACCGCAATGCCATCCGACCTTGGAAGATGCGCAGCACCCACGCCGCAGAGAGTGGCCTTCCCTTTCAGACCTTTCTTCTTTGCTGACCTCTCTTCGTGGCGCTCCAAAACTTCCTTTAGTGGCACCTCCGTCTCAAGTGCGAAGGGGTTCAGGATGTCACGCGGGCGCGCAAACACCAGAACCTGCAGTTGGGACTCATCAGGCTTCAAGAAGAAATCAGCCTCGGTCTCCGCGCTTTCGGCTATATGCCTCCCAAGTGTTAATCCCTGCATGATCACTCGGATGGGATAGTCTTGGTCCCGCTCCAGCTGCGCAATATGGGGAAGCTCAAAGAGCCTCATCTTTTCCATCGCCTGCACAAGCTCATCGTAGGCATCAACATTATACTCAGGAACCTCAGAAGGAGATACCGTGAGCAGTTGCGCCTCAGCCAACTCTTCAATGGCCTGCGTCTTGCCACGAGCAACAGCGCACTCCACTACCCTCCCAAAGGCGTTCACAACCTCTGAGGACTCCAAAGTTCCCATTGCCGCCAAGCGCAAGCCATGGCTGATCAAC
Source organism: Artemisia argyi (assembly GCA_030686995.1). Classification (NCBI taxonomy): domain Eukaryota; kingdom Viridiplantae; phylum Streptophyta; class Magnoliopsida; order Asterales; family Asteraceae; genus Artemisia; species Artemisia argyi. Next base: position 12,385,218 of record CM060686.1, on the reverse strand, counting down.
CACCTGCGAAAACAACAACAAAGGCATTAGAAAAGAAACACAAAAAACATAAAAGAAATTAAGGTACAACAAGTACCTGCGCTCTGCAATAGTCGACATCAGATGGGGATACAGCTTCTCATCATACTCTATGCTGAGACGGCGCAGCTTCTCTTCCTGCGCCCCCACAGAGTCCTCAACCTTCTTGCCGAACTTAGCAAGCTCAACGCAGAACTCATTCTTCCTTTCCTCTAAGTATTTTACCCCCCAGGCAAGGTCAGCTTTGTATTGCTGCGACTCCCCACGCTCGCGCTGTAGCTCAGCCAAAACTACCAGCTTCTCCTCAGCTGCCTTCCTGGCGCGCTCATCAGCAGCTAACACTTCTGCCTGAGCCTCTGCCAATTGCGCTTTCAGCTGCGCAATCTGCTCATCCCTCAGAGCAAGGCTACCCCCCTCAACGACGGCCCGCGCCTTTAGCTGAGTGACCAACTCAGACTGGCGGGTAGCAACACCAGCAAGTTCCTCAACCAACTCCTGCGCAGACATCTGCGCCGTAGCCTTCAAAGGCTCCTCTACATCAGCAACCTTAGGCGACGCGGCACGATCGACAAACACCGCATCAGCCTCTGCAGCATGATCCCTATAAAAAAAAAGAAGATCAGGTTAGTACGCGGATATATATTAAACAAGAGAAAATAGTCACATTCAAAAATGCTTACACAAGTGGTGGAGAGTCGGCCCGCTTCTTCTGTGCGCTAGTAGCAGACATCTCGTCTGGCGCCTCCGTCCCATCTTCACCGATCAACCGACGTCTCCTTTTGGAGGTACCAACTACATAACCACCAGAAGACGCTTCCTTACGCTTCTCCTTGCGGACTTCCGTGGATTCCAGAATCTCCACGTTGTTGGACGCTTCCTTACGCTTCTCCTTGCGGACTTCAGGAGGAGAGTCTTGTTGCGCAACAGCCGCAAAAGTAGTCAGATGCCCCGCCGCGGCCTGTAATATGGGTTGCTCACCTTCCCTCAGGGGGCGCACCCCTATCGTTACACGCTTCGGCTCCTTCAGCTTTACAACAGAGAACAAATCCATCTCTGCGACACACAATAGACAAGCAAAAAAAGAACAAAGTTAGTTATTCAAAGGATGGATAGCAAAAACACTTACGTTAAAGATGCGGTAAAAGGGATGAGCACCCACCCTGGCTGTCCTCATCAAGAAAGGTTGGAACCTCATTCGCACCATCAAAATAATTTTGACTCAGCCCCATATACACCAAGAACTCCTCAAGATAGGAGTTAATGGGAATGCGGTTAGCGTTAATTATGTCCGCATCCGCGGCACTGTAAGAACCAGGGATAGGACGCTCATCCCTCGGTAGCGACCTTTGAGTATAGAACTCAAAGCGCGACGGAAATACCACATCATCTACCCAAAAGAAATACTCTCTCCAATGCCGTAGAGCATCTACCTTCTCCTCATAACATTGGAGGCGCCCTGCGCGCTTGGCAAACGAAACCCATCCGTGCGACCACGTTGTGTGGTAAAACGCACGAAAAAGGTCAACCGTCGGATTGATAGCCAATAACCGACAGTTAATCTCAAAGTTTGATACCTTAGCCGCACTTATACAGTGCAGCTGTGAGATATAGAGTTGGTAATAATTGAGCACGTTGCTCAAAAAGACAGAAATGGGCACACGATGATTCGTGTAATTAAAAAAGCACGTATACAAGCCAATTTTCCCATCGGGGAAATCAGCAATGCACGCATCCACGTCTGGTGCCTCATGGTGGACGTCGAGAGGAATGAAGAAGTCAGAGGAAAACTGACGTACATCATCCTCATCCAGCCTAGAGCGAAAGTCGTGTAATTGAGCAACCATTTTATAAATAAGGTTTGATAAAATATTGCGCACGCGCAGTTACCTAACGTATACATAGGATCGAGGAGAAACAAAGATTTCAAAAAATTTGCAAATGGTGAAAAAACGTTTTGACTGTGAGAAACACAGTGAAATGGGGGCGGTGCTTTATGTAGAAGACTAAGAAACCCTAAATGGGATGCCACGTGGAATCCACTCACGAACGTGTGGCTGGGAGGTGGAAAGTACAGGCACTTTCCCCCTTTTCCCGAGATACACGTGGATAGCTCCCCCATTTTTCGAGGCACGATTTGTGATATTTAGGACTAGGTCCATTGCTCCTATCATTTGGGCGGGAAACATTTAATTCCTTCCCGCCACGCTTACCGCTCGTCCCTTTAGTCTAGTATCCGCGACTACGTGCCGCGCACACTAGACTGGGAGGACATGATGACGTATTGCCTATAATTGGGCCACGAGCCCAAATTATAGACATTACTAAGCCCAACCCCACCACGAGTGGGTTATCATGACAAATGACTTGGGCCTTTAACACCAGCGGCACGGGCTCACGAAGCCCAAAGCCCAACCGGCACGCATAATTAAGGGATAAGGATCATCTATTCACGGATAGATATCCTTACCTAAGATAAGCACCACGAGTGCGAAGAGTGAGGAGCAAGAAACCTACACGGTTTCTGCGTCTTATATATAGAATGATACATTCTCATTCAAAGGTACGATTTACACAATCCCTAACTCTTCTACAAACCCTAAAACTGATTACTTACTCTCACGCCGGAGTCTAATCGTGGGAGACAATCCCACGATAAGTCTAACGGTGTTGTTTATTTTCTTAGTGCGCAGGTTCCACAAGCACTAAAGTTCTAATTGGTACGAGAGCAGGAGTACAAACAAGGTAAGCCCAACTTTTGTATCAACAAAAATAAAGTAATAAACACAGCATGCCTAATTTGATCAGTGAACATCAAGACCATGAATAGTTGTACTTCAAAGATTTTAAAATTGAAATTGGAAAAAAGAAAGAAAAAAAAAAGGCTTTTAAGCCTTCGTACTTGATGACGAAAAGATAGTTGCAACTAAAATAAGTGTTTTGCCGTGAGGCTTGATCATTTGAAGAGTGAACTTGCAAGATTTAAATTGAACATATCATCAAAGCAAATAGCAATGGGACATTGAGACTTTGCATCTTGTATATAACAATCTTTCCATTAACCAAACTCCAATGCCTTTAAAATAATATTGTTACCACTCAATTCCTTTCCCTTTAAAATGATATTACTCCAATGCCTTTAAAATAACATTGTTAGTTTGTTTCCGTACACCGTATACAATACTTTTTTATATCCGAACTGTTACACCTGTAAAACAATATTATTAGCGTACAACGTAGAAAATACTTTCGTAGAATAGTATATGTATACAATACTTTTATAGGAGGTGATTTGTGTTGGGTTATGGTAGTTAGATTAGTCGATATACAACTAGAAATGTGTGAGCCTATTGGGGGCACACACGTTAATACACGAAGAGTACGTTTATTAAATAATTAATATATATACATGTTATATTTATTAAGTATTTAATATGTTTCACGAAATAATTATTTAATTATTATTAGTTTACCGTTAGACGCACTAACTAACTAATATATGTTAAATATAAAGAGAGGGATTTGGATGTCAGAAAACGAAACTCCCGGACCTCCTTCCAATGTGGCCAGTTTTGAGAAGGTTCTAGAAGGGGAGGAGAATGTTCACTTTATGAAAGTTAAAGAGGTGAAGACTAAAGCTTGGAAAACAAGATTAGTGGGTATTTAACCACCCTTGAGGTCTCACTTTCGGTTGAGATAAAAGAACAACACACGACATTCATTGATAAACATAATAGCAAAGTTATTGTTCTTTTGGTGAAAGATATACGGCAGAAACTAAAAACATCATTGGTTGGTTGTTTTGTTTTCATTCGTCCATAGCAGAAACAATAACTAAAACCATTAGTTTTGGTTTTCCTTTTACTCTTTTATTTAACCAATTCGAATGTATACTCAGTTGAGTATTCGATTGGTTATATAGCAAGAACAAGAACACGTGGTGTTTGCTTGTTATACGTGAAGCAAGTGACTAGCATCGTAACGTATTTGTTTGACGTGTTTGTGTGAGCAACCGTAGAGGTGATTGTTTTAATCACTTAATGTTTCATTTGCGGGTGACTACGAGGGTTAGTTTTCTATTTACCTTTCTCGTTTCTTTTTTACCTTAAGTTGTTTATATGTGTGTTAATCATAAAGGCTAAACTAGATCCATATTCCGCTGCGTACTTGTAGAGTTAATGGTTAACATGTTATTAAATCCTAACAATTTGCACACCAAATAAATTGATTGAGACACCACAATTATGTACATGATATGTTGTAACATGTGTATTAAGGGTATAATATTGTGGTGTCTCCATCAATTTATTTTTGATGTGTAATCACCTCCTTACTTTTATTTGTTGGGTTAGCTAATTGGTTGGGATGCAAAGGCCTAACTTGGGCCCGCTATAGGCACGTACGCTGTCGCAAATGCGGGTTTTTATAACGCTGTCACAAATGCAGAGACACCTGCATAATTTTGTATCACTCAGGTGAACTAATATAACGGCTAGCTTTGACAAACCTACGGTTTTACAATGCAAAGTTTTGTAAATGCCCCTGCCACAACGCGGCGGGTTACTGCCACTAGTTTCAAAACATAGTTCTACTTGTTCATTTTTTATAAATTATCATCTCACGTTTAAAAAACAAACAACTTCACCACAAAATTTGTTTTCTTTCGTTGTCAAATAGACATTGTAAGAAAATTCATATGAATATGACACTTTCGTTAGAAGTAGTATAATAATTATAAAATCCAACGAGTTAACATCGAGGCTCCAATGGTCTGGTGGTAGAATAGGACCCTGCCATAGTACAGACCTGAATTCGATATTGTGCAATTTAGCGCTTAGGCGTTGGTTTGGTCCATTGCACTACTCTCTTAAATTAGATGAAATCATGGGCAATTTTGAGCATTTATTTTTCAATGATTATACTTGCAATCACGAATTGCGTATGACTTCAGCTCCATGGTTCATTTTCTTTTCTTCCTCTACTTATTTCCAGACATGTAGTATCGCCTAGGCGACCCAAGTGTGTATAGAGAAATCTGAACGTATTATGGGTTACACAAAAGAATAAGTGATCGGTGATCCATCAGGTATTTATGAACTTAAATTGAAGCTGATTGAATGATGAAACAAACTTAACTGCAACTTATATATAGAAAGGTTACAAGGTTGAGGAATGTTGTGTCATGTGTGCATTATGTATATATCTTGTGTTTTGACATGAACATCGCAAGTGTATGTGGGACTTCAAATGTAGATTAAATGATACTCCTACTTCAAGATAAACCTGAGTGAGGTGTGGGAGAGGTAGCTTATTAAAAGAAAAACCCAAGCGGGGTTACCCTGGAATTTAGTATTCCCAACAAACATATCAGGTTCTTTCCGAAGCATACAAATGAGTGCAATGGATCCAAAGTTTGTGATATGGTTATATGACATAATCAGGATTCAGGAGGTAATAGACAAAAGCAAAATAGTTAATGAACATAAACTAAAACAGTTTCCTCGCTAAGTCATTAGTGTGACCTTCAATAGTGATATTATATATGATTGAGACATGCAATAGAGGTGGTATAATTAAGGTGAGCAAGAATCGCACCGCAATCTGCAAACCGGAAAAAAAACGCAAAATCGGCACCGCAAAAATCGATCCATAACAAAAATCGACGGTGCGGTTCTTGAAAATAGAAAAACCGCATTTTGCGGTGCGGGTTGGGTTTTCACCGCACCGCACCACTTCGTCATATTCAAATACATTGTTCTATTTTTTAGAACTAGACGAGTACCCGTGCATAGCAACGGGATTTTATAGCGACAGATAGTTTATTGATAAAAAAAGTTTATAGGTTATAAATGAAAAATAATAAAAGTTTGAAGATTTGGGAATTAAACATAATGTTATGAAAACCCGGTTCGACCCGGGTGGTTCAACCGGTTGAACCGTTCCGGTCGAAAAATTGGTCGATTTAAACCGGGTCAACTTGCTAGGTTGGGTCGAAAATGGGTCAAATTTCACCTTCAACCCGTCAGGTTTGAAGCGTCCCGGGTCAACCCGGTTTGTGATTTGTATTAATTGTTTTAATTGGTTATAAATGAAAAATAATAAAAGTTTGAAGATTTGGGAATTAAACATAATGTTTTGAAACCCGGTTCGACCCGGGTGGTTCAACCGGTTGAACCGTTCCGGTCGAAAAATTGGTCGATTTAAACCAGGTCAAATTGCTAGGTTGGGTCGAAAATGGATCAAATTAAACCAGTTCAACCCGTCGGGTTTGAAGCGTCCCGGGTCAACCCGGTTTATGATTTGTATTAATTGTTTTAATTGGTTATAAATGAAAAATAATAAAAGTTTGAAGATTTGGGAATTAAATATAATGTTTTGAAACCCGGTTCGACCTGGGTGGTTCAACCGGTTAAACCGTTCCGGTCAAAAATTTGGTCGATTTAAACCGGGTCAGCTTGCTAGGTTGGGTCGAAAACGGGTCAAATTAAACCGGTTCAACCCGTTGGGTTTGAAGCGTCCCGGGTCAACCCGGTTTGTGATTCGTATTAATTGTTTTAATTGGTTGTACAATGTGTATAAATCATTGTACTTTTAAGTAATAGGGTGTTTTAATAAGAGTATTAATTACATTTTATAATTTCCTTATATATATTTTTCAACATTTCACATTTCACTTCTTGACTTTTCCAATTTCACCTTTGAGCATTTTTGCTTTATAGATAGTATAGATAACACACTAAAATTTATAATTTTTTTTATGATAAAATGCTTGTGTTTATAATTTTATAATAAATTATTTCAAACCCACTTTAATGGTTAATTATTATCTGAGTTTTTAGGTAATACAACTTTATTTTTCTTTCAATTTATCATCAAAGTTTATAAAGTTCTCCTTCTCATTCGACTTTTACTATTGTATAGATTTATAATTCCATATTAATACATAATATTTTGACATCATGTAACCTTATGATATTTTTATTCAATAATAAATAAACACCAAAAATTATAATTTGAGAAGAAAAAAAATAAAAAAAAAATAAATAAAATAAAAAACATTATCCCAAAAAACTGCAAAACCGAAAAACCGCGCGGATGTGAATTCTCATTTTTTAAAAACCGCAATTGTGGATGTGGGTTGGTTTTTACCAAAAACCACACTAACCCGCACCGTGCTCACCCCTATTTACAATTGTAAGCAACACTTCATTTTAGTATTTAATACTTATGATTATTTTTGTGTTACATTTACAAAATTGCAAAATTCTTCTATATATGATCTCAAAAGACAAGTTTGTGATTTTTACGTTATGTTTTACATCATGAAAGAATAGTGAGGTTTACAATAAGTTTATGGTTTTTAGGTTAGTCACTTTTACGAGTTAGTTAATTAAAATAGTAGTTGACATATTCTTTTAATAATTTAGTTTTGGATGGGTGAGAGGAAACATGCGTGTATAGATCTAACTGGGTTTCTCTGCTCATAGGTTTGAGTAGCTGGGGTTTTACAGGGGACTGGTTTGAAAACAGCATTTTGCTTGTTTGCCTTATGTAAATTCAAATTCGAATCATGATCGATTATGAGAAATTTATGTTATGCACAAAAAATAAATTGTAAGAAAAGTGAGGTTATTATATATGACTCTAGTTTGGATCTCTTCCTTTTTTAGTGTATATGTTGTGATTCAAAACTATAAGCGTGGCCATTTAAGAAGGCTTTCTGTATTATATTTCTTTGCACTTTTAAATTAATCCATTCACAATTTGTTGATTTGTGATTTTATCGTTGTATTGCATGCTATGTTATTTTGGGGTCATTTACAGTTTCATTAAAAGGAAGGCTATTTAAAACAACGTTTGATTCCAAAGATGAAGATGCAATCACCATGTTGTTAAAAACTTTAATTTCAAATCATGATGATTTGGCTCGTAGCTCATGGGAGGACCATTGGGTGGCACTGGGCGAGGGTAAATGTCCGGTCTCATCGGCATACGTTCGGGCTGTCGGGCATAAGTGGCCTGAGAAAATTCCCTCTTGGACCAGGCCTGGTTGGAGGACCATTATTTTCCTTTCAACAAGTAAACTAAAATCTTTTTATTAGTGTGTTTTCTTTTCCTCAACCTCCCCGGTTTTTTATCTTCTACATCTCACAACAAGCAAATTATAATCTTGTTTTTCCGTTTTCCAATACTAGACGAGTACCCGTGCATAGCAACGGGATTTTATAGCGACAGATAGTTTATTGATAAAAAAAGTTTATAGGTTATAAACGAAAAATAATAAAAGTTTGAAGATTTGGGAATTTAACATAATGTTTTGAAACCCGGTTCGACCCGGGTGGTTCAACCGGTTGAACCGTTCCGGTCGAAAAATGGGTCGATTTAAACCGGGTCAACTTGCTAGGTTGGGTCGAAAACGGGGCAAATTAAACTGGGTCAACCCGTCCGGGTTTGAGGCGTCCCGGGTCAACCCGGTTTTTGTTTTAATTGGTTGTATTTAATTTGATAGATATGTTTTTAATTAGTTGTACAATGTGAATAAATCATTGTATTTTTAAGTAATGGATAATTTTTAAAACCCGGTTCGACCCGAGTGCTTCAACCGGTTGAACCGTTCCGATTTAAACTGGGTCAACTTGCTAGGTTAGGTCGAAAACTGGTCAAATTAAACCGGGACAACCCGCCGTGTTTGAAGCGTCCCGGGTCAACTCGGTTTGTGTTTTAATTGGTTGTATTTAATTTGACTAGACGAGTACCCGTGCATAGCAACGTGATTTTATAGCGACATATAGTTTTGACAAAAAGAGTTTATAGGTTACAAACGAAAAATAATAAAAGTTTGAAAATTTGAGAATTTAACATAATGTTTTGAAACCTGGTTCGACCCGGGTGGTTCAACCGGTTGAACCGTTCCGGTCAAAAAATGGGTCAATTTAAACATGGTCAACTTGCTAGGTTGGGTCGAAAACGGGGCAACTTAAACTGGGCCGACCTGTCCGGGTTTGAAGCGTCCCGGGTCAACCCGGTTTTGTTTTAATTGGTTGTATTTAATTTGATAGATATGTTTTTAATTAGTTGTACAATGTGAATAAATCATTGTACTTTTAAGTAATGGATAATGTTTTGAAACCCAGTTCGACCCGGGTGGTTCAACCGGTTGAACCGTTCCGGTGGAAAAATGGGTCGATTTAAACCGGGTCAACTTGCTAGGTTGGGCCGAAAATGGGTGAAATTAAACCGGGTCAACCCGCCGTGTTTGAAACGTCCCGGGTCAACCCGGTTTGTGTTTTAATTGTTAATTTGATAGATATGTTTTTAATTGGTTGTACAACGTGAATAAATCATTGTACTTTTAAGTAATGGTGTGTTTTAATAGGAGTATTAAATGCATTTCAATATTTCCTTATATACATTTTTCAACATTCCACAATATTGACTATTCCACTTTTCCAATTTTCACCTTTGACCATTTTTACATTATAGATAGTATAGATATATATGTTTTTAATTGGTTGTACAATGTGAATAAATTATTGTACTTTTAAGTAATGAGGTGTTTTAATAAGAGTATTAAATGCATTTCAATATTTTCATATATACATTTTTCAACATTCCACAATATTGACTATTTCACATTTTCACTTTTCACCTTTGATCATTTTTCCATTATAGATAGTATAGATTATTTCACTTGTCAAAGGGTAAACTTTCATCTTTTTTTAGAACCAAAGGAGTAATGAATGCATTTTTATTAAAATGTATCAATTAAATGATTAGTGATTATAAGTTAGAAATAACAAGAGAAAAATAAAAATTAAAAAAAGATGCGAAATCAAAGTTAAAGTCGTGAGTTGAGTCTGCTTGGACTATTATAAAAACTAAAAAGTCCTTCCTTCCATTGATATAAAACAATACTACCCCTTACCACCGTCATCGATTAATAAGTAAAAACCAAAATTCATACAATTTAATTATTAAATTAAGTGATTTGGAGATATTGCTAAACTAGCCACTTAATTGAATGAGAGAGGTTTTTGTAGACCTCTCTATTAAAATGAAACAAGTGGTTTTGGTACAGTAAAAAAAAAACAAAAAAAAAAAAAAAAAAAAAAAAAAAAAAAAAAAACTTATTCTTTTTAACCACCATGCACAACAAACATCCAAGAAACGTCATTCGGGTCGGGTAACCTAATTCATTTTGAACAAAGGGCAACACATCACACTTGATTCAAGTTATTATTATTATTATTATTATTATTATTATTATTATTTGATTTTTAATTTTTAAACAATGTGCATTTAATTCATTTATACTTTTGTTTATTAGGTTCAACTGAAGCTTTATTTTCGATGTTTTGTTTTGTTGGCTAATTTTGAATTTGACCTGATTTTGACTAATAATTGTAAGTCGTAATAATGTTTTAGTTGAACAAATTACATTTCGACTAATACATCATATTTTCAGAGTCATTCTTCACACCTCTCCATATGTGGCGTCCTTAACCCGATAACCCCATCCGTCCCACATATAATAGAGGTTCACTTGTTTCGTCCCGCCTTGTACTCATCAAGTGAGCAACCCCAACTCCCTACCAATGTAGTACCATATCGAGTCCTCTACTCATGGCACATACTACACCCTTACCATTAGGGTACACCAACAAGACCAGAACCGACTCTTCAGAATTTGGCTCACGATGATATGCTTTGAAATCAGTCGTAATCGTTTGTTTTGTGCTAAGTTAGTATTAATTTTGAGATCGAAAGAAAATGTTGTTGTTAATGTTACTAACAAAATATTTGTACCCCTTTATAATTTTTCACATCGTACGAATTGATACATATATATTATCGTTTATATCTGTTAATAGGTTACACACATAAGGCATGTTGCTATTATATGCTCCGGTGGTTCCTATATATATACTATTAGAAATACTTACATTGGTTTATATTAACATTTTTAAGTATCAAATTAACTTTATATTTATCTAGAGCATTACTATACATTGGTTTCATTCTTGTAAGTTTCAACTATGAAATTACTCAAAACCTGTCCAGCAATACTATATGCATAAAGTAATCCTCGTGGTTTGATAAAACGACCAAAGCTGTCCAGCAATACTATATGCATAAATACTACAATGTCCGATAGATACGATAGTTATTGTCCTCCTAAGATAAAACATTAACCATGCAAAAATATTTTTTTCTATAAGGCCACACAAGAATCGTTTTATTTATTTATTTATTTATTTATTTTAACATGTCATTCAAGTCAAAAGTCCACGTTCATGACTTGGTGTTGGTGAACACAACAAATTCAAATCATAATAAACATAACTTATTGTCACACATACTAGTTAAAACTAAAAAAGTTAATATCCCTTTATTTAATTTGCATCATTGCCATTGCGTATCCACAACATTCGTTTAGATACAGGGTTTTCTTAAACAATGTTCATATATCCAACTATAGTGGATTTTTTTCCACATATAAAGAACTAGTTTGAAGACTTTGATTTCGGCCCTCCCAATAAAAATCTTCAAGTTCTGCCACTGGCAGCAAGTGATATATCTTCAGGACTTGTTGCATAAGCATTGTTGTAGTATTGTTGAATAAGTTTAATGTTATAAACATATGTATATTGCTACAAGAGACAAACATGATACTAACAAGATAAATATGAAGTGTAAAAAATAGTGCCATAAACTGTTTAATTGTTTAGACCCGAAGAAAACAAACACGTATAATATTGAGGCATGTGATACTCACAGTTTCTTAAGACAGATTTGTTCTCTTCACGATGCTTGAGAATTCATGAACGTCTATCTCACAGGATACAACAACAACGGATAACCCCGTTAAAACAAACGGGTTATCTAGGCGAACCAATATATGCCTTCCTCTATTACAAACCGATACAAAAAAGATTCAAGATGGAGGTCAACAACAAAATGAGAGGATTGGGTTATGTGTTTCGGTATATCAAAAGATGAGAAAAAAACACTCTCAATATATATGATAATGAAGTGAAGGAAAAAACGGCCGGATTAACTAACACTATTAATCTTTTATATAATAAAATAAAACCCCTATTGGGAATTTTTCATTTCAAAAAAATTAGAACCATACCTTATTTAGTAATAATTTTATTTAAAAAAAATTATTTTCTTATTAGGTAACATTTTATATTTATTTATAACACAAGTAGAAGATAAATACAAAAAATATAGATAAGATATTTAAAAAAAATATTTTCTGTAACATTTTATATTTATCCATAACACAAGTAGAAGATAAATACAAAAAATATAGATAAGATGCAATTAACAATAGGATTAAAATTTTTAAATAATTATTTCAAAAAAAAAAAAAAAAAAAAAAAAAAAAAACGTGCGTGCACGGGCATTATAACTAGTCTATACTATATTATAAAGGATTTGGAACTTCCTATAAAAGGAAGTCTTAAAATTTTAAGACAAAAAACATTACTATAAAAGGAAAATAAGAAAATTAATGTAAAATTTGAAAATTTAAGTCTCATTTAAAATATATAGTAATCTCTTCCAATAATGATATATATTTTTAATAGAATTGTTTATAAACACTAAACTTATAACTACCAAATTAATGCTAAAATTTAAAAAATAAAAGTGCTAACTATCTACACTATTAATAAATTTAGACGTTCTACTTTGAAAACATATATCTACTATGATATAAAGTATTTGGGATAAGGAAGGATTAAATGAAAAACATTTGCTCGCTACAAAAGTAGTTACTGGGTAACCGCCGCTGCATTGCGCGAGTACCCTTCTAGTCCTATTAATGGCTCATGAACACGTAGTTAATTCGGTGATTACATTTGACCAACTATTAACCTTGTTATTAACTCTCATTGGTATACATGATGACCATCAATTATCATTCAAGCCAGCAATTTGACCGTATTTTCCAACATTTAATGCAATAAGGAATTGGTTTTACAATCAGCTTATGTATAACCAGCTCATTTGTGTCAAATAAGTTGTTGTGCATGGCCCAATATGGAAGAGCTTATTTAGCTTTTAAACTAGTAAGTAGATAAGCACAAACTCTTTTAATAAGCTACCTCTCATACCTCGCTTGGGTTTTTCCTAAAGTAGGGGTATTAGTTAATCTACATTTTACCTCCGTCATACACCGCTCCGATAGGGTATTGTTATTGTTTTTGTCTTTTAATAAGCTAACTGAACAAAGACCAGTTAGTATGTTCATGTCAAAACACAAGATATTACATAATGCACACAACATCCCTCGCCCTCGTAACCTTTCTACATGTAAAATTCTGGTTGAACTTGTTTCATCATACTTGATAGATGACTTTTTTTTCCCTGCATATATAACCCGTTGATCAGGTTTTGTTTATAGTTTGTTTCGTGATGATATAAAGAAACGAAATGCATATGTTGAAGTTTCTTTATTTCTGTAAATGTGAGATGATGATTATTTAGTTTCAGGTTTATGTTAGGGGTGGAACAAATTCTGTTATGGAGTATAAGTGAAATTAATGGTCGGTTAACTTTTTAAGAGGTTATGAACGAGCCGGGCCGAGCTCGGGCATGCCAGAACTCGAGCTCGGCTCGTGATATGTTATACAAGCTCGGGCTCGGCACGAGCTCGGCTCGTTTATACAATTTGACAATGAAAAAATAAAGCTTGGCTCAAACTTGTTATTAAGCTCTTTTATAAGCTTGCCTATAATACAAAAGTATAAAGTTTTATATATGTGTTTGATACCTAAAATATCCTAATGTTGTTTTGGGCTCGTTTAGGCTCGCGAGCTTGATTAATAAATGAGCTGAAACTTAGGCTCGAGCTCGATTAGGCTCGGCTCGTTCGAGCTTTTTGCTGATCCGATCTCGAGCGGCTCAGCTCGTTTCCACCCCTAGTTATGTGTTGGGTTGGTTTTAGATGATTAGTACAGCTTCATGCTTGGATTTAGAATGCATAGGGGACTTTGGTTTTAGATGGCAATTATTTTGGAACGGATGGAGTAACTATTTACTACAACTTAAAATCACCAATGTGTAAGATACAATCATATGGATCGGATTTACAATCGTATAGGAGGGATTTTTAGCACACTTACCTTATTCGCCTTCAAAGAATGGGAGTGAATGTAGCATCTGGGAAGAAAGTTAGCGGCAAATGTGAAAGATAGAACAGTCATGTTTCGATAAAATAATGGTGGCAAACCAGAAACCAAATGGTTGTAGCATAACGTTGACGGGTAATTGTTTTTAATTGTTTTTATTCAGTAAAGTGACAAACTCTAAGCTTGTATTGGAAATTTTGGGTGCAAGACCCAAACCATAACACCAACTCCAAGAAATAAAAAGTAAAAACCATCAACTGTGACTCGCCTCAACCGACATATCAAGGTGCGTTTGGCACCATGTTGGCTATTCACTTGCTAAACAGACTATGTGAAACTTATTGTTCTCGATTCACCAAATTGACCACGCCTTTATATAAATGAACAAAAGCCCAAACACAAAATGAACTTGAAAAACTTGTGACAAATGGCCACTCATTATTTCCCCAGGTACCATAATGTTCTGTATCAAAAACCTTGCATAAGACTCTTTACCTATCATGCGCAACCATTTATTTGCGCCAAAACTGATCTGCAACAAAACCTAACTCACTATCTCTATGTGAAAACTAAGAAAATTGCAGACCTATCACTTTATTGCAAATTTGCTGGCTATATCTGTAATCTGTAATACTACGACAAAAACATTAAATGCAGGTATGTCCTTAAACCTTTAGCACACATGTCCATGTAACTAATCCACCCTCAACCTAACTCATAAGACACGGTTATGATATGTAATTATACCTATGCTACCAAACACTTATATAAAAACATAGCCTTAGCCTATGCAAGTCGGAGGCCCTATGATGCACAGAAGTTGCCCCAATATAAACATATTTGTGCATGTTGCACTAACAAGTAACAAGAATTAAGTGACCATATTGTGGTCGGTGAACTAATCAAATGCACACCCTAACGCCAGTTGCCCACAACAAGAGAAGAATATTTTCAAAATCTAAATCAGGTCTCAGTACTGTCTAGCATGTACAGTCTGCAAGTAGCAAGATAAGCTGATAACATGTAAAAAACGAAAAGAACAATTCCCTGCTTGTGAGCTTATACCACAGCAAAATTTTTGAACACAGGCACATCCTTCAACCTTTATCACACATTTCAATAACACTAATCCTCCCTCAGCCTAACTCCTAAGACACAAATATGATATGTAAAACACAAAACCAGAATGTGTAAGCATTCCGGAATGCACTAACTGAATTTCTTTTCTTTTGAACGATTTGCTTTAACATATTCAAATGTTCAAAAAGGAGTCATAGTTGTCAGATCAATTCGCTAAAACCAAGCCTTATTAACTCTCTAACATTTTCAATCACTATACTACAGAGTATTTTCTAGCAAAACCAACACTCTCTACCTCTCATTTGCAACTAATTCTCACGCACGAGAAATCTAAAAAACATCAACCTCCAAATTCATTTGCAGGCAGGCACAAATGACAAGAAACAATATCCGAAACCGCAACCTCACTTAGCATCTGTATGTCAGACCTATGAAAAATTGCAGACCTAATCACTTTTCTATTGAAAAATTGCAGGCTATATCTTGCATACATCAACACTCAGCAGTCAGCATGCATTGTGTGCATCTCATGCGCAACCCTATGCAGTTCTTAGGAGTTAGCTAGGGGGATAAATTCAATTACGAGATTATCTGTCACAAAAACATGCAAGTCCAAAACTCGAATAAACAAGAATCCAAATAACAACCTCCTCTTACATATAGCTGTGTGTGGTGATCTAATCAAATGCAAACCCTACAACAGTTGCCCAAAACAAGAAAAGAACAGCCTTAAAATTTGATACAGGTCTTAGTACAGTGTAGCATGTATGGTCTGCAAGTAGCAAGCTAAGCTGAGATATGTAAAACCGAAAAAAAGCATTCCCTGCTTGTAAACTTATACTACAGCAAAAGCCTTATATGCAGGTATGTCCTTAAACCTATATCACACGTGTCCATAGAACCAACCTCCCTTGACCTGACTCCTATGTGCTATGATACAGGTATGATACGCAAAAAGATGCAGCCAGTATGACTGTATGAGTAAATCAACTTGTATGATTTTTTGCCTTCCGACACCAGACAATGAAAACAGGCCTCAAGTCATATGTCACGTATTTAGTATGTGAGTAGCAAGGTTAAAAATGTCTAAAAAGTATCTAAACACGACTAGTCTGCGAGCTTATACTAAAAGAGATAGGACAACAACAACAACCTTGTATACAGGCGCATACTTCAATCGTTATGGAGCATTTCATGAAACTAATTCTACCTCAACCTAGCTACTACAGCCTAGGTTTGACATGTAGTAGAGGGAATTAATGAGCAACTGCACTCCTGATAAGCATTTAAAATGCGTTACTTAAGCTGCTTTTTCAAATCTGAAGTCTAAAACGAGTCGGTGTAATCGGATGATAACTGTGTGTGGTGCACTAGTCTAATGCGCCAGTTGCACAAAACGAGAGGAGAATAATCTTAAAGTTCTAAAACAGTTCTCCATACTGCTTAGCATGTCATTATGCAAGTAGCAGGCTAAACTGATACATGTAAAACCAAAAAGAACCATTCCCTTTATCGCACACGTCCATAGAACTGGTCTCCCTCAACTAAACTCCTAAGATATATGCATATTACATGTAAAATGACGCAGCCAGCATGAGTAAGCACTTTATCATGCAGTGCTCGAGCTGCTTATGCAACCTTAAAGTCTAAAGAGAGTCGGTGTAATCATGTCAATTTCCTAGAAACAGGCCTTAACTACAACACCATCCAACTCACCACCATACGCAAGTATGCAACAGCCAGAACATACGTTTCAACTACTTGATTATAACTCAAGAACGCCCTGTAAAAAAAGTCATGAAACCAATCAAGGGGGTGTTTGTTTTAGCTTATTTGATGGGCTTTTGAGCTTATTCAGATTTTAATAAGCTTGTATATTAATAACCTATCAGCTAATCCACCTGAGCTTATAAGCTATGGCTTATAAGCTCATCAACTTGAGCTTATAAGATATTAATAATGAGCCTACGAACTTATTAAAATCTCAATAAGCTCAAACTATGTACCGTCTGCATTGTGCAAATATCAATCTTATAAGAATGGAACAGCTTAAACTATGTACATGACTACTTTTGTCATTCCGCAATACTAAAGAGACAAATAAAAAATTATGCATGTAGGCATATCCTTGAAACTTTAGCAACTATCCCTCAACCTATCTTCTACATCACAAGTACAACATGTAGAATCTGCAGACAGCAAGTTTAATCATTACCTAAGGACTTAGCTGATTTTGCAGCCTAAAATTAGTCAGTCACTCAGTCTAATCAAATCCATTCCCTAGAAACAAGCCCCACCTCCAACATTTTCCAACTCATAAAACATGCATCATACTAAGGGAGTGTTTGTTAAAGCTTACTTGATTTCGTCTTATATTTCATAAGCTCAAAATTTCTGGCTTATTTTGAGACTTATGGGCTTATATAAGCTTATTATGATATAATTAAACTTATATAAGCCCATAAGTCTAAAAAATAAGCCACAAGTTTGAGCTTATGAAAACTCATTTAAGCTCATAAGCGCACAAATAAGCCCCAATTTTGCGGCTTATGAGCTTGTTTGTTTCGGCTTATATGTCATAAGCCCCAATTTTGCGGCTTGTTTTGGGACTTATGGGCTTATATAAGCTTATTATGATATAATTAAACTTATATAAGCCCATAAGTCTAAAAAATAAGCCACAAGTTTGAGCTTATGAAAACTCATTTAAGCTCATAAGCGCACAAATAAGCTTAAACAAACACCCCCTAAGAGCTTGTTTGTTTCAGCTTATATTTCATAAGCCCCAATTTTGCAGCTTGTTTTGGGAGTTATGGGCTTATATAAGTTTGTTATATCATAATAAGCTTATATAAGGCCATAAGTCTCAAAATAAGCCACAAAATTTGGGTTTATGAAATATAAGGCGAAATCAAATAAGCTCATAATAAGCCCACAAATAAGCTTAAACAATTGTTCTAAACCTAGACAAGTGATTCCACATACTTAACTACAATCAACCATAAACTTAATCAGTATCCGTACAACGCATAACAAACTTCATATCAAAACTAAAAACAACAACAGTAACTAATAAACCAACAGATTAAACATAACGCCACGTCACCATAACACAATCCAGAACAAGTGCCACGTCATCACAACTACTAATTAATTAATTAATATCGGCGTCATCGAAATCATCAGCAAAGGAATTGAAAAAGCCGTCATCAGCCAAACGGTAATGATCCAAGGAAGATAAAGGACCATCGCCACCAAACCCGTCGAATGAGTCCACGTCATCGACCTCCATCGCTGACGTCATCATCGTTTGATCCTCCATTTCTCCGTACATCTCCACCGGCATCATCGTTTTCATTCTCTTTTCTAAAATGGAAGGGGATGTTTCTAGGCTTACTTATTTGTTTTAGAAGTTACATTACTAGTCCTCCTTGTTTTCTTTTTTTTTTTTTTTTTTTTTTTTTTATAATAGCAGTATTAATATCAGCAGTTAGCAATAGTTAGCAATAGCTGTTTGTTTTATAACAGTGTTTAGTAAAGTAGTTGTCTTACATTATTTCCTTACTAAATACTCATAGTAAAAAACTTCATATCAAATTTTATTAAAAAAAAAAAAAAAAAAAAAAAAAAAAAAAAAAAATTGCAAAAGTCGCGAATCAATAGTCGGTCGGTTGACCTCCTTTAACTTGTAATCGATGTAGTCGGGATTAATCGGTGATTAATCAAAGATGGCATTTTCGGAAAGTTTTTAATATTTCCGTTAAGTTTAAGAATTTACAAGAAGATTTGCCTTATACCAATAACTTGTAATAGATATAAACAGCAACTATAAGTGATTAAGACAAGTTTTTGACGTGTTTATTTTATTTCCGGCAAGATTTGCAGGTTTTCAATAAGTTTGGCCATTGTTGACTACCATTGACCACCGATGACCGACTTATTTGACCGATTTGCACAAATCAAAAAGGTTGGTGGCCGATTAGCGCCTAAGCAACGATTAATCGGCCTTGTAGACATTTTTTGCAACACTGAAAAATAACATTAACTAATTAAAAAAGTGGCACGTCACTATATAGAGAATTGAAATGACGACGTCATGACTAGTTAATATTAGTGTCATCGAAATCATCTTGAAAAAAGTTGAAAAACTCAGCATCAGCAAATGATAATGATCCAAAGAAGGTAAAAGACGATCACCAAACACATCACTACTTGTAGGGGTGGCAAATTCTGACACGACATGGACCGAAACTGAAATTGACAAGTTAGGTCGAATTATCGCTTTCATTTTCTTAATCCAAAATATAGAGATTTTTGTTTGTTTAGTGACTTAAAACATGATTGTAGATTTGGAACTCATTATATGTTAGTAATTTACAATTACAACAATGAGATTAACCACTCTTGTCCAATCTCCTTCCAAACTATACAGATGCCAGTCATGGACTTCTCAACAAATAAACAACAGTTGAATAAATGGGAATTCGAGTTTATTATACAAGTGTATCATCTTGAAAATAATCCAGCTTTGTTTAGAAAACAGCCAGAAGCAGGATCTCCAATGCAGCCACAAAAACCATCATCGTCCTTAGCAAATGATGCTGGTAACGGATGATCAGGAATTATGCCAACCTGCAATGGGAAGGCAGTTATGTAGTTAAATTTTAAGGAAGGCAAACTATAACGGCCTTGTAACAGGTCAAATGGGTAACTTTTAGTGAAAGTTGAATGACTGGGTCAAATGGGTAACTTTTAAGTATAACAATTATAACTTTGGACGAAATATGACCTGTTTGACCCATTCATTTTAGCTAATATTCTCAAAATTTGACCGTTTGGGTCGTTCATGATAATACATATTCCAAACTGACTCATTCATATAAGCAAATGGGTCAAAAATACCAGGTCTGTCAAGAACCAAAGAGATCGATAGTCTCTGTGTGTAGAGAGGGATAGGAAGATAAAGAACCTTATTGATGTCTATGTGATCAGGGGTTTCATAACGAGCAACAGTAACAGCCAAGCCAGATCCATCAGACATTTCAAATACCGATTGAATTTTTCTGTGAATAAAGAACGTTTTAGGACATTTTATCGAAAATGAAATGCTATTAAAAGTATAAGTATTGTAAAAATTGTTTACCCTTTGCCAAAAGTGGGTTCTCCAAGAAGCACTGCACGCTTGTTATCCTTTAATGCACCAGCCAAGATCTCGCTTGCACTTGCAGTTCCTTTGTTCACCTACAATAACCAAAAAAATTAACATTACAGGTGGTCATTTCAACCCATTTACTTATTATTGGGTTGGCTCGGATTATATATACATGTAACAGGTCAAATGAATAAACTCAAAAGATTAGCCAATACATCAAAAAGGACAAACAGGTTGTAATACATATTTTTCGTGATGATATTTGACACGCCAAACATATTGCATTGGTATAGATGGCATTACCAGTACGGCTAGAGGTTCTGAAGCAGCAATTGCATTGGTTCCATCAGTGTCATATATATCTCGAACAGCACGGCTATCACAGATGTACACAATCACACCTTTATCCAACCTGGTTTGCATCAGTTATACCATAAGAACTTTGAACTAATATTATAACAATTATAGGAAAACTTCAACCCATTTAAGCTATTTCCAATTAAAGCAATACTTATTTACTTGTTTGACCCATTAAAAATAAAAACTTAAAACACTTATAGCACATTCAGAAGCAAATGGGTCAAAAATTTTACCCAAAATTTTTCGTTAAACCATGATTTCAAACATAAAAGCCAGATACTTAACACTCTAAAAAGCCAGCAAAAAGTTATAATAATGATTTTTTTTTTGCAGAAATATTACTGCAGACTTACCAAATCTTTGCGATCTCAATTCCTTCGGGAAAAAGACCACCACTGCATCACAATTTAATCATCTTTTAGAAAGCATTACAATAACAATGCTTAAAATGAATCCCAAAAACACTGATCCTTATAACTTATAAGAATATTACCTATTATTGCGAAGGTCCAATACAAAACCGTCAACATTTTCTCTCCTTAAAGTTTCAATTGCCTCCTTGACGGCAGCTGGAACGGCTTTTTTGTTAGAATGATTATTTACAAATAAAGCTACAGGTTATAAAATTAGAAATATTGCATCTTGTATTCTAAAGTGTCTTCCCCTAACAAATTTATAACAGGTACATAAAAAATACATATTAAGTGGTGTATGAAATATATCCGTCAACATCAACCAATAACAGGAAGTAGTTACCATACCAGAAGCATTTTGGTTGAATGATGTTAACTTTATGTATCCAATCTTGGAGGTACCCTTTCCCAGACCAGGTGTCTCGCAGACTCTTGACTTCACCGGATTTAACGAAATGTTTTCCCGCCTGCACACCACATTTACAGTCCATTAAGAGTACGTATCCGCTAAAGTCTAAACAACAGACTAGCAAAAAAGATTTTAACACCACATAACATTTTAACTAGTGTACAAATGAAGTGTTATGGTTAAGGCGTCTTTAGTTATAATTGAGTTCGTTCAATCTCTAACGGGTCAAACTGATTTAAAAAAGAGTCGCCTTTTTATCAGCCACCGAATCCACCTGATCCACCCATTTTAAATCTATATCCAAAACTTACAACAAGGAACCCATTTTAATATTCTGATACCTTTTGTTCAAGCCTATAAATCTATATCTATACTACATATAATGGAAAAGTGAAAACTTAAAAATGATGCGTTTAGTTGGAGAAAAAATTCTCTTATTTTCTATCTCTAGTTTTGTAAAAATTTGAGGTGGAAATGTATCTCCACAACACATTTGAAAATATAGAAAAGGCGTTTAGTTGATGTTTGAAAATATGACCCATTTTTTCGACCGGAACGATTCAACCGGTAAGTGGTGGTAGTGGGTGGCGGTGGCAAGTGGTGGTGGGTGGTGGCGGTAGTGGAAGTAGGTGGCAATGGTGAGTGGTGGTGGTGGTGGTGATGGTAAGTGGTGGTGGTGGGGGGTGGTGGGTGGTGGTGGGGGTGGTAAGTGGTGGTGGGCGATGTTATGTATTGAGGACCAACTTAATTGACTAAAAGTGTTACACTCGGCAAACCATAAGGACCCAAAATGTAGTTAACTCTTAACAAATACAATACTTAGAGAGTGGTTGTTTAAGCTTGTATACGGCTTATTAGATTAAAAATAATAATAATAATAATAAATAAATAATAAAAAATAAATAAAAAATTGTCTGTAATTCAAAATACCCAATTGCCTGTAATTTACACTTGCAATAAACACAAAAATGCCGAAATCAATCACAATAGCCCTATAAATCAAATGCTTCCAATTGAAAATACCCAATTACCTGTAATCCTAAATACATATGATATAATTTGAGTTAATTACGAAATAAAAAACATAAATTGAACAACTTGCCTGAAAACAGATCACGTGAATGATTGGCTGGAGATCCTCATTCTGCTGGTGAATCGAGATGAGATTCTTTGAACGACCATTGGATTGAAGATGAAGGAGTTGTGAAAAGTGTAAGAACATGAACTTTTTACATGTTTAGTCCCTCCTCTTATTAAAGGTGTTCATAAAGGAGTTGAGCCTGTTGTGTATATTAAACTTTATACCCCATCTACTAATTGCATATAGCTTTGGAGCATACAAATCTCCCTCGGTGAAAACCATCATATTTGGACACCAACCATTAATTTGCAAGGTATCCAATGATGGAAATTCAAAAGCTTCCTTTGCAAGGACTTTAGACAAGGGAACACCACAATAGCATTCACTATGGCATCACATTCTTCTTCTTCTTCACCCTTCACAATTACCTTCATTTTGTAGCATCTACTTATATGTAGTTCCTGGAGTTGCAATAGACTACCAACCATCGAACATGTAAATACATATTCTAAACCAACACAATGATTAATAGAGAGTCGTGTTAGGTTTGGAAACTTTAATAATGTCCCCATATATACTTGAGACTTTTTAACCACTCCAAGTCCACTTGTCTCAAGTTTGGAATTTCAGCAACAGTTTGTGAATCAAATATCCCCTCAATCTCTTCACAGTTCCCAAAACGAACCGTTTCAAGCTTTTGCAGTTGTAGCAGCTTATCGGATGAGAAAAGAGTGTGTCCACCACTGGGTTTATAATCCATATCTTCCACTTCGATCAAATTATGATAAGACCAAGGCAACCGTTCCAAAGTAGCAGGGCGGTATGAGCCTGTACTCTCATAACTCGGTAATCGGGTCTACAAGGTCAAAAAAAGTAACCACAAGCTTATGTCAGATAATTGTACGTGAAACTTGGTTAAATGATAAAACGCCATATGTGAGTAAAATACGGCCCTAATATGATCCTATTTTATTACAATTTTGGTTTTTGTGGATCACATACATAATCGAACCGTTTGTATTTGCTATTTTATTACTTTCGATCAAATAAATACGTTGTAATCATGATGAAAATTATAATTTGTATAGCAAGGCCTTATGCGAGGTGGGTAGGTTTTTTCTTTTCTAAATTTTTAAATAGAAAATATACCTGATGCGAGGTGGTCATCACATGAATGTTAAGGCCACATTCAAAACTATGTTTGCCTAAGCTTGTATTTATGAAGTTAAGCTTTGGAGCTGTAGACTGTCCATAAGTGAACACCGTTAGTTGTGGGTATTCACCGATCACAACCTTTTCCAATGCTCGCCATATGAATTCACTCCTCCCCAAAAAGAAACCCACAATGTTTGGTAGATCGACTAGTGAAAGGGATTTTAAATGAGGAAAGACCACCACATCAGATGTTGTTTTCTGCTCTCCATTTTCTTCCGTAAAAATGACTTCCATTGCCTCACAATCCTTTATGACCAACTCTTCGAGTTTCGTGAGGCTTTCAAGAGTGGAAAATGTGAATATATGTTTCAAAAGGTTACACCCTTGAATTTTCAAGACCTTTAGTTTTGGAAGTTTGAGCATCGTAATATATTCTAGCCTTGGAAGTGACTTTCCAGTATCAGCACCACTGTTGTTGTTGATCTCTTTAGTTTCAAACACCTCTGTCATCGATTTGCAATCTTTTATTTTCAGCACCTGAAGCTTTTGCATTTGTCCTACAGCATACCATGGAACCACACTTGACAATGCATCACATTCTCTTACCCTTATCTCTCTAGCGTATTGGCATAAGGACCAGGACCACGAAGCTTGAGATGACTGAGAAAAAAAAATGAGAATTTGATTATATAATCAACAGAGCTAATATCATTCTAGTCCCTAAATATATAGGAAAAATACCTTAAGCTGGTCATGAATATCAGTAGATATACCATTGGCACAACCACCAATGCATTTCAAATTTCTGAGTTCTTCAAACTCAAGAAGGTCTAAATGAAGGAAGAAAGTGGTGGTTGTGTGGGAATATATAGACGCATCTTCATCATCTCTATTTGAAACAATCTCTTCAATACCATCACAACGCCATATATCAACTTTCTTTAGGTTGGAAAGAAGTTTCGCCATGAGAGGTGAAAACAAGTACTTGATGCTACCGCAGTGGTACATTGTTATGGTTGTGAGGTTATGGAATGAGGACTGTGACTGTGGTTTTTGAAGAAGTAAGAATTCATTCCAATCACACTTCCACACATGACTCATCCTCCCCATATACTCTAACTCTAATTCTTCAAGATGGGGGAGTATTGGTGGTTGTTGAGTATTGTGAGGTGATTCTCTACTACTTGGAGTCGTTATCTCAAAGACCACCTCCACAGCTTTGTAGTCATCCAATTCAAGTTTATGAAGGTGGTGGAAAGTGTGTAATAGAGAGAATGGGAGTGCAACTTTAGAAATACCATCATTCACTTCCTCCCTCGATGTGGGTATAACAATAATCTGCATATTGCAACCACAAATGTTATAATTTTTGAAAAAAAAAATAACCCTATCTAAGAAAAAGGAATATCTTGATAAGAGAAATAAAAAACAAGAGTAAATTACTAAAATGGTCCCAGTATTATGACAAAAATAATAACATAATTTTACACATGTTGGCAAAAATGCACACAATTTTAATCTTAATTTAGACGTAGCTACAAAACATGTAATTCGTAAAAACTCATTTTCTCAGTAAAGTAATCAAGATATTGCGGGTTTCACAAGAGTTTTTAGATGTTTGGGCCTTGTAGAAAATTTTACATTGTTACACATGTGACACGAAAGCTGAAGAGGGTCAGATAAAAACCAAAAAAATAAAAATATCTAAAATCACTATTTTGTCCTTCCGTGGACGACAGATGCATCATGTTAGTGGTATATTTTAACGCATGCTAGAGTGGAGGAACAAAAGTTTTTAGGAAATTTAGGAAATTCCATAGTTTTTAGCAAACCATAGGGACCATTTTTTTAACTTACTCAATAACAAATGAGAAATAGTTTGATAGTAAAAAAGCCACAACCAAAATACTGGTTTATTCAAGATGTTTGGAAAACTTTTTTTCTAATATTATATTATTTTTTTTTCTATGAAAAAATAATAAATTACATTCAAGTCATTTATGTCAGTTTTAAGTATTCAATTTAAAGATAGTACCTCTTGATCTTGGTTACTACTCTCAGCCAATTCATTGTTTTAAGTATTCAATTTAAAGAGGAGAATGCAGCTCACGAAGAAGGTTACGAAGCCATGCAGTCTCAGCTACAACATTAGCAACACCCCGATACTCAGCTTCGGCACTGGAATGGGAGATGGTGTGTTGTCGCTTGGAAGACCAGGAAAGTAGATTATCACCTAGAAAAACACAGTATCCTGAAGTAGATCGACGTGTGGATGGGCAACCCGCCCAGTCTGCATCTGTATATCCAACAAGAGAAGTGGTAGAGGATGAATATAAGTGAAGACCAAAATCCAAAGTCCCCCGAACGTATCGTAAAATACGTTTAAGGGCAGCTAAGTGTGGCTCGCGAGGATCATGCATGTAAAGACAAATCTGTTGGACAGCATAGGAAAGATCCGGTCTGGTAAATGTGAGATACTGAAGACCACCTGCAAGGCTGCGATATAAAGTAGGATCTTGAACTGGAACACCTTCGGGACCCAGTTTGGATTCGGTATCAACTGGTGTTCGAGAAGGGTTACAGTTGGCCATGTGAGCACGCTCAAGGAGCTCAGTAGCATACTTCCGCTGAGATAGAAACAAACCCGTGGAATGCCGTGTAGCAGAAATACCAATGAAGTAATTAAGTGGTCCGAGACCAGTCATGTCAAACTCACTATGCAGGGAAGCAATAATCTGTTGTAGAAGAGCTGTAGAAGATGCTGTAAGAATAATGTCATCCACATAGATAAGTAGGTAAACAACTTGAGAGCCCTGTCGAAGAATAAATAAAGAAGAGTCACAGCGACTGTGGTAAAATCCAACTCTAGTAGCATAACCTGCAAATCTCTGAAACCAAGCACGGGGTGCTTGCTTTAGTCCATATAAAGATTTTTGTAGAAGGCAAACATGGTGAGGGTACCGGGGGTCCACAAATCCTGGCGGTTGGTGCATATATACAGTCTCAGATAAATACCTGTTAAGAAAAACATTCTTAACATCAAGCTGATGAATAGGCCACTTGCGGGATACCGCAAGACTGAGAACCGTGCGGATGGTATCCGGTTTAACTACCGGACTAAAGGTCTCATCACAGTCAATACCAAGTTGCTGACTACTACCATTGGCAACCAAACGAGCCTTATAACGACTCAAAGTCCCGTCAGCATGGAATTTATGCTTGAACAACCATAGGGATCTTACCAAATTAACACCAGAGGGCCGTGGTACAAGAATCCAAGTACCATTTTTAACTAAAGCATTATACTCATCATACATAGCATTATTCCAATGGGGGTTTTGTAGAGCGAGGAAGGGAGATTTAGGCAAAGGCGAGATAGGAGAAGTATGAAGCGAGAGACGTTCAATGGGTTTGACAATGCCTGATTGTGACCGAGTGACCATGTGGTGAGTACGGGGTGGTTCGGTGGGAGGTTGTATAGGATGGGTTGAGGCGTCGTGGTTGGTTGTTTGCGTAGGAGGTTGTTGGGTTAGTGGTGGATGATTTTGGGCTGCGGTTTGCGGGCTGTTAGGTTGCGGTAGATCTGAGGGTAATGGGCTGTTGGGTAAACTAGTGTTGGGTTGAGGTTGGGGTGTGGCACTTTGGTGTTGATTAGGTGCGGGATTTTGGTTAGAAGGAGTAGAATCGGATATTATTGAAGTGAGGAGGGGGAAGGTGTGGTATCGAGGAAGGTGTATGAAGGTGGAGAGGAGGGTGTCATTGATCGGTATGGAAATTGTGTTTCATCAAAGGTTACGTGTCTAGAAAGTATAATTTTGTTTGTTTTGAGGTTTAGACATCGAAAACCACGATGATATGCGGGATAGCCCAAGAAGATACATGGGGTTGCTCGGGGTGCAAGTTTGTGAGGGGAGTGAAGGTGAGGGTAACATAGGCACCAAAAAATACGTAGACGGGAGTAGTTGGGTTCTTTGTTAAAGAGTCGTGTGAAGGGTATTTCATTGTTTATGGCGGAAGATGGTAGGAGGTTTAGAAGATAAGTGGCCATATGGAGGGCTTCGACCCAAAAGGTAGGGGGAAGGTGTGCTTGGAATAATAGTGTACGAATGACGTTATTGATTGTGCGTATCATTCGTTCCGCCTTGCCATTTTGTTGGGAGGTTTTTGGGCAAGAGAATCTAAGTTGGATGCCATGGTTATTAAAGAGGGTATGGAGTCGGTTATTGTCGAACTCACCACCATGATCACATTGGAAACTTTTAATTTCGCATTTAAATTGATTTTTAACATAATTACGAAAATGCAAAAATTTATCAAACATGTCAAATTTAGAACGAAGGGGGTAGATCCATAGATAGTGAGAGAAATGATCAAGAAATAAGACATAATATTTAAAACCACTAGAACTAACAATAGGAGATGTCCATAAATCAAAATGAATAATATCAAAACAATATTCAACAATAGAATCCGAACTATAAAAAGAGAGTTTTACATGTTTGCCAAGTTGACAAGCATGACAAATATGTGGAGTCTTTTCTTTATTACAGGAAATAAACTGACGTGAAACAAGAGATCGTAGCACTTCATCACCGGGATGACCACGACGTTGATGCCACGTGGATAGGCTTGTGGAAACAAAAGCAATAGGGGTAATTGACGGCTTGGTAACTGGATAGAGATCACCAGAGCTGTCACATCGAAGGAGGATGTGGCGAGTCAGGAAATCCTTTACAGAAAAACCAAACGCGTCAAATTTAATAGTGCCGTTATTATCCCTAGTAAACTGGCGAACAGAAATGAGATTTTTAATGATGTTAGGGGTGACAAGTACATTATGAAGGTGAAGAGGGCGATGAAGAGTAGGAATAATTCTATGTCCGGTATTGGTGACGGGAATAGAATTACCGTCACTAACATGTACAGATGGAAATAAGCGTTTATTAAAAATGGTACTTAAATTACTTGCATTGGAATTTAAATGAGAGGATGCACCTGTGTCCATATTCCATGTTGGGTCTTGCGAGGTCATAGTGCTAAACACACTAGGAGATGAGGTAGCTTGATACGGATACGAAGCCGGAGCAGCTCCAAGAATACCACCTGTTAGCATATGTTGGGTACATAAACTGTTGGGTTGGTGTAGATTGTTGGGCTGTATAATAAACTTGGGGCTGTTGGGCTTGTGTAACAGCAAGTGTTGTTGGGCCATGTAATAGAGGTAAGTGTTGGCCCATTTTGTTTTGAACTATGGGCTGTTGTGATGTGTAGGGTACACGAGTATAGTATGGTAGGGAAATATAGGGTAGAATTGTTTTTGTTGCATGGAATTTATATTGATCTTAAGCATGCGACCTGTAGTAGTATGTCCTACAAATTTATTTGAGGCCAATCTCGATCGGTTTCGATGGTCGTGTATATACTTGCAATGATCACCAAATTTCATGTGCCCTTATTGAAGTAATTACATAGTGGTGGTAGGCTTTGGGTTTCATTAATGGAAGTATTAGGGGTACCTTTATGATTGGATGAATAAGAAGTACCTTTATCATGAATGGCCATAGTTGTTGCTGTTGAGATTTGTTCTTGCGTTCTGTTTGCTGAAGGAGCGGCAGTGAATGGAGAAGGAGAAGGGGAGGCGATATGGAGGGGGAAGAAGGAGCGGCTATTTATTGGAGAAAAGAGGAGAAGAGAGGCGATCTTGGGGAGATATTTTAGGAGAGGATCGTTGTTAGGCTGATACC
This sequence comes from Artemisia argyi, assembly GCA_030686995.1. Lineage (NCBI taxonomy): Eukaryota > Viridiplantae > Streptophyta > Magnoliopsida > Asterales > Asteraceae > Artemisia > Artemisia argyi. Next base: position 12,355,668 of record CM060686.1, on the reverse strand, counting down.
ATATTAATTGGTATAATTGATTGTCTGTCTATTCCATATACATGCTACAAATAGAGTACAAGAGATGATTCTAGAAAAGATACATATGGGCTAGGGCTCAATATTAGGCCTATCAATACAATATCGACTAATAGTTTTATGGCATTTTGTAAAATCTAATTTCTAGTGACCCATGCATGTCGTTATATTTTGTGAGTAGTTTCTTTGTATATAGCTAGGTACGGACTACCATTCATATCAGAAAACAATACACTAGTGTCGGTTATCAATGGTACCGGTGCGGGAATTGAAGCAATTTATGTGTTGATCTCTGTAATATATGCACCTAAAAAGGAGAAAGCAAAGGTGTTTGGGTTGGTCACGTTTGTTCTCGCTGCCTTCTCCACTGTTGCCTTTGTTTCCGTCTTTGCTTTCCATGGAAAAACCCGTCGCTACGTCTGCGGTTTCGCTGCAGCCATTTTCTCCGTCATTATGTATGGCTCGCCCCTCTTTATCATGGTAGTATTCTACTCTTTGGTTTATTAAAACTGCATGCAAACCTATATTTAATTTGTTTGTACTTTTGCCAAGTAACACTTAATAAGATAAAATGATTGATAAATTAAGGAGACATGTGACTTCGTTCGAAAGTTTTCAGGATATGATATAGGTACGAATAACCAGACATTATCGACTGTTGGAGTGTATGTTTGGTATTGCTACTAAAAAAAAGTTTCAAAATTTTACGGATTCTCATTATTTTGTTTTACAATTTGCAGAGGACAGTGATCAGGACCAAGAGTGTGGAATTTATGCCATTTTTCCTGTCGCTGTTTTTTTTCTTGTGTGGTACTTCCTGGTTTATATTTGGCCTCCTTGGGAATGATCCTTTTGTTTATGTAAGCCCTTTATGTTTAACCTTATCAAAATTAAACCATCGTTATTGTTATGTAGATTTTTTTTTTTTTTTTTTTTTTTTTTCTCTCTCTCTCTCTCGAAAGGCTAAGATTTTATAAGGCACAATTGGCCAAGGAAAAACAAAGAAAACAGAGTACAAGATCTCCAAGACAGAGATCATACAAAAAACACCCCAAGCCTGAAAAAACACCTAAAAAGAACACCGGGGAATTACATATAACAACGCCTTGGGTCACCTATCCAACTAGACAACGCACCCGAAACTTGTTTGAATCTATGAGAAATCCAAAGAAGAGCTAACTTTTGAATCTGGGCAAAAGGGTCTGATGTGATGATAGCTTCTCTAGATTCGGGTGAGGAGAGATAAGCCGCATTCCTCCACTTCCAAATTAGCCAAAGAGTGACTGAACAAACACCTCTAAAAACCTTAGTCCCTGTCTTGCAAAGCCTTGGGGTTGGAGGAGAGGACATGAGAGGAAGCACCTGACTCAAGCTATTACCACGAAACGGAATGCCCCACCAACTCAAAATTTTTCTCTAAACGATTACACTCCTTTGGCAATTAAAAAAAAGGTGATATTTGTTTTGAGGTTCCTCGTTGCATAGATGACATAAATCTGAGTCAACGGGAACATCTCGAGAGATTAAGTTCTCGAGATGAGGAAGCCGATCCAAAACAACCCTCCAAATAAAAATATTTACCTTCTTCAGGAGCCATGAATTCCATTGCATGATCTGGACGTCTGTCGATATGGCAGCAAGCTGCTTGTCGATGGATCTTGAAAGATAGTTTACAGTGAAGTCTCCTTTTGGGGAAAGGACCCATTTCCAAGAGTCAACAGAATCGGATAGAAGCGGGGGGAGGTTTAAAGAGGATATCAGGTCACTTAAATCATCTAAAGATCTCCCCCTTAGTGGTAATCGCTGGTCCCAATTCCAATCCCAAAAGTTATTATCACATATCCATCGAGAGTTAAGCCTACGGTATTTTTGATTCCCAAATTGTTATGTAGTAACCTGTGAAAATTTTAGGTGTGCAACGGGTTCGGAAGCTTATTGGGTGTACTACAACTGATTCTGTATGCCATATATAGAAAGAACAAGGGACAGAAAGATGAGAAAACTGCCGCGATTGAGATCGGGTCGGCCAATGGTAACAAACACGTGGAGAAAGGAAAACCCACACCGGAGAATATCAATCAAGTGTAGTGATTTGTTATGTTTTAATTAATCCTACGAGTTTAAGCATTTTTCCCTTTATGATGAAATTTGTGTAGCTTTGGTTACTTGTTATATATATACTAAACGAGAGTAGGCCGGTGGAATAAAATACTGAAACAAATAAAGGCCCACAAATAATAAATTTTTTGGACCCCTTTTTAGTCCTTGGAGAGGTGGTCGGTGGAACAAAATACTGAAACAAATAAAGGCCCACAAATAATAAATTTTTTGGACCCCTTTTTAATCCATGAACAAAGGCCCATCTCGATTAACAAACTGTGGATTTTGAGAGCTAAACTCTACTGCAAACCTGCATCGAAAGCCCCCACCGCAACCACTACACCACAAAAGACTTTTAGAGAGGGACACAATTAGTGACAGCATATAGTTGTCACTAAAGGTTATGAGGGCCCCACAATTTTCAACACCTTTGCAAATGTTTGACCAATTTTTTTGCAACAACCCATGTTGTCACCAAATGTTAGTTTACATTATTTATTTTTCTTTTTTTTTGTTCAAAAATTAAATAGCCTTGAAAAAAACAAAAAAAAACCACCACACGTTAAAACCAATTAAAAATATCAATTTTTTTTTAAATATTTGTTAAAATTACTTTTAAAAAATATATAAATTAGTTTATTTAAAAAATTACTTTTTTATTAAGGTACAAAAATTATTTTTGTAGTTGAAGTTTGTTTAAAATTATTTATAATTGTTAAAATGAGAAATAAAATATTATTATTTTTGTAGCCTAATGATTTAGTCCACGAAGGCTCAATGTTAACCCGCCTAAAAACAGCCAGCAGCACTGTAAATGATATTCTTGAATATTCTTCCTTTTTCGTTTATACCGACAGCCTCTCACACATAGATACATACACCAACTCAAATCTTGTAGACTACACACACATACATGCAGTCTAATTATTTTAGATTTTTTCTCTGAAGATTTAATTACAGATAATTAAAGACGAAGAGTTTGGGTTCCAATGTGGATTTTTTTCGTCTATGTTCTGTTCATGTTCAATTACACTTTACTGTGAGAAAAATCAAAAAGGTATGTACATGATTTTGGTCATACTTATTATATTTTGATTTGTTTAATATGAGTATTTGATTACTTAATTTTTTATTTTTTCTGTTTTTTTTTATGATTTTTCTGTTAAAGATGCAAGAGCACGTTCTTCAGGGTTTAACTAAGCAATAATTTGATGGGTTTGACTAAAGAATAGATTTGCAAGCCCGTTTACAAAGAGGGTGATATTTTTAAGTTTACAAAAGTATGTCGATACTATGTTTCACACAAACACAAACACATACATATACACTTACGCCTTATCATATACTCATATATAAAAACTACCTACAACAAACACTAGTACATTACTATACTTTTTCTCTTACGTATACATATACAAACTTATACTCATATAGTCATTTAGTCACATAGAAATCTTACACAAGCATTCACACTCCTTTATGCCCTTGATATATATGATTAGACCGAACCTAAGGGTGTGTTTGTTTTTATAAAAAAAAGGTCTGACTGCCTCTGACGTCTTACCAGCTATGTTAATATTATACAAGTTATGTTAAACGGTTGGGTCGGGATGATATGGATTTATAAGTTATGTTAAATAGACGAGTCAAGATGATATTGATATATATAAGATGTTAAACGGATGGGTCGAGATGATATTTATATACAAGTTATGTTAAACAGATGAGTCGAGATTATATTGATATAAATGAGATGTTAAACGGATGAGTCTAAACATTAACACATTAAACAACAACAACAACAACAACAACAACAACAATAGTGGGTTTGGAGGGGCAGAAATAACCTTGAACCATTAGAGGATGCGGTTAAAGGTTGTTGTTTCAATTGAACCTTTAGAACCAAAACGATTAAGGCAACAGTGGGAGAACTCGGATCAAACTTGGGAGTTGGTTCAGATAAAAACCTTACAAAAACTATCAAGTAGTAAGCTTGGGAGTCTAATCGAAAAGTTTGGAATAACTATGGCGACTGCAACATAAACCGAGAGTTATGTAAGTTTGGACTTCTCAACATTTTACGAGTTTGTTTGTATTTTATAATGAGTTCGGAGAGCAACATATACTGTATAGCTAAAGTGGTTCTATTTAATTAAACAACAACAAACAACAACAATAACACATTAAACAACTACTAATACTGTTGCTGCTGCTACTACTGCTACAACACCAACAACAACAACAACAACTACTACTACTACTACTACTATTTTTCGAAGAAAAAAAAAAATCGAAAAAATTGCTACTGCTACTGCTACTGCTACCACCACCACTGCTACTACTACTACTACTACTACTACTACTACTACTACTACTACTACTACTACTCCTACTCCTACTACTACTACCACCACCACCACCACCACTACTACTACCACCACCACTGCTACTACTACCACCTCCACCACCACTGCTACTACTACTACTACCACCACCACCACTGCTACTACTGCTACTACCACCACTGCTACTACTATTGCTACTACCACCACTGCTACTACTACTACTGCTACTACCACTGCTACTGCTACTGCTACTCCCACCACTGCTACTGCTACTCCCACTACTGCTACTGCCACTACTGCTACTGCTACTGCTACTGCTACCGCTACCGCTCCTGCTCCTGCTCCTGCTCCTGCTCCTGCTCCTCCTGCTGCTGCAGCAGCTGCTACTGCAACTACCACCACTGCTACTACTACTACTACCACCACTGTTACTACTACTACTACTACCACCTACTACCACCACCACCACCACCACCACCACTGCTACTACTGCTACCACCACCACTGCTACTACTACTGCTACTACCACCACTGCTACTGCTACTGCTACTCCCACCACTGCTACTGCTACTCCCACTACTACAACTGCTACAGCCACTGCTACTGCTACCACCACCACTGCTACTGCTACTGCTACTGCTACTGCTACTGCTACTGCTACTACTACCACCACCACTGTTACTACTACCACCTACTACTACTACTACTACTACTACTACTACTACTACCACCACCACTGCTACTACTACTGCTACTACCACCACTGCTACTACTACTGCTACTCCCACCACTGCTACTGCTACTCCCACTACTGCTACTGCTACTGCCACTGCCACTACTGCTACTGCTACTGCTACCGCTACCGCTACTGCTACCGCTACCGCTACTGCTACTGCTACTGCTCCTGCTCCTGCTCCTGCTCCTGCTCCTGCTCCTCTTGCTGCTGCAGCAGCTGTTACTGTTACTACTATTATAAAATACAAACAAACTCGTAAAGTGTTATCTAATTATTGCATATGAACATCAGCCACTACCCTTTAACCTATTAACAAATTTGGTGCCAAAATTTCCCGCCAAAAGCTCTATTGGCGCCAATATTTCCCGCCACTTTATGGACACCAGATGAACTATTATCCTCACAAACTTAGCACCAAAACTTCTCCCAAAAAATCTATTTTTTTTTTACAATAAAAAAATCTAACTCTTATCCTCACAACCACCAACACATTACTCACTCTTATCATCACAACAACCAACATACACATTGTTATCATGATGATGGCACCATTTGAAGCTTTTGCGTGTCGTTGTAGACAAGGAGATGTAGTTATGCGATAATCACATCAAACTTACACCCGTGGTAAACTATGCTATGGATGTCCTTTATCAAAGGTGAACATTAAATATATTTTGTGTGTGTAATATATAAATAATTTGGTTAGTGCTCAAACTGCAAAATCTTGACTATAAAGTTAAAGGTACTCGAGAAAACAGTAGAAATGTATGTGCATCCCGAGAACCACACAATTCATTCAACTTCGCTACTTCACGACCTTTAGAATGACATGGAAAAATTTGGTTTGGAGTAATTCGTACGCTTTAATGTTTAAACATTTATCGATTGTAAAGTAATTTGTACACTTTAATTTTTGAACTTTTATCGATCTGTAATATAATTCGTACGATTTAATGTTGGACGTTTATGGATTTGTAATATAATTCCACATGCTTTAGTGTTTAAACTTTTATCGATTAATTTGTAACAACATAATTCGTATGCTTTAATGTTTGAACGTTTATCGATTTGTAATATAATTCGTATGTATTTTACTACTTTGTTGGTTTAACAGCAAAACAATCTAGCATTTCAAACGTAATTAAGCATTTAGAAACTTCCGAAATGACAAGTGGAATGACTTTATGATTTAACACCATTCGGTTTGACGCTAAGCTCGGTCAACATTTTCGAACGGGAAATAAAAATGTCACAGTGTCTTCAGGAAAACCATTGTCGACAGTTCTCCTTTTTCTAGTAGTGTATTAATATAATCTCTGATTCATCCGTCAAGTACAAAAAGTAGTTTAATTTATTTTTAATTAATTTAAATCAATTTTACTTAAATGAAGTTATTTATTTTAAATCATTTATAAATTAAATACATTAATTAAAAAAAAAGGCGGATATACTCCTCTCAAAAGATGGAAACCAAAATTTCATTTCCCTCCCACACTATTACTTTATCCCGCTAAAATGAAAATTTCATTCCCAAAAATGAATCTGATTTTTTGCTAAGTAATTCTCATCTCATCTTAAACTCTCAAACACACACACATGTTCATTCTCATCTCATCTTCCCAACCAAAACCACCACATCTGATTTCAACTAAATAAACTCATCTCATCTTCATCCTCCCAACCGAAACCACCACACACACGCACCGCTGTGCACATTTTTTTTCCCGATTCATCCTTTGTGTCCACAGACCACCACACCACGTTTTTGGAATAATTATACTAAAGGCATGTTTATTCTTTTAATTTTGGCTTTTTTAATTTTTGTTCTATTATAAATTTAATCTTGGTACATTTGTGATTGTGTACGTTCGTGTACAAGACACCACGCCGCCGCTGCCGGACAACTACTTTCCGCCGCTGCTACCGCCGACAATCACAACCACCCCACCACACAAATTAAAGGTTTGTTTATGTTTTATTTTTTTAGTTTTAGTTTGTTTATTTAGTTATTTAATTTTTTGATTTTGGTCAATTTGAGGGTTTTTTTTTTTTTTTTTTTTTTTTTTTTTTTTTTTTTTTTATAAATATGTTTAAGGGTTATTTTTGCTCACTGCAGCTGCTACGTGCCGTCTGCCACCGCCGAACACCACAGCCACCCCACCGTCATCTGTTTTGTTTAAAGGTTTGTTAGATTTGATGTTTAAAAATTTACATTAAGCTGTTGATGATATATGTATGTGTATTTGCCGTTAAAATGTTGTTTAGTTTTGAGTGATGCTTTTTTAGTGATAGTATTTTCGGTTAAAATGTGGTTTAGTTTTGAGTCGTGTTTATTTGGATATAGTTTGGAGTGATGTAGCTTTAAAACTTTTAGATGCGAGCAGTTTAACTCATGTTTGTTTTGAGCTATTTACTGTTAAGAGATTGATTAGGGTTGATGACGATTTTGTATGATAAAATCGTTGTTGGTGGTATATAATTTGAAAGATCTCTTTGTTTTGATGCTGTTTACGGTTAATAGTATGGATGGAGACACAATTATTACTTTTTTGTTTATAATGAAGCAATGGTCCAAAAAGATGACTTAATTTGACTGGATTAATGACTTGGTAATTTGCTTGTCGATCTATGCTTCACCGATTATATATATTTCAAACTGTGAATTCTTGTTTTAATTAGAGCTAGGAATATGACAGAGGTATGGTTAGCGATAACAAGTTGCGGATATTATATATAATACAGTCCACTGATTTAGTGTTGACCTTTTTCCAAATTCACTTTCAATATTATATAGAATACAGTCCACTGATTTAGTGTAGTTTACTTGATAATTGAAAAAATATAGGTATATTCATTAGAATTTGGATAAGTATGTGAACTTGGTTGATGGATATATTAACCAACTAGTTGAATATGCTCCAAACAATGATGAGGGTTTTGGTGATAGCTACATCTACTATCTAATTCATGGAAATATTGGTTTTAGTGTGCCAGGTTTTGTAATGCAGGTCTACCAAGTGATCTTACCATCGTCGTTGACATTGTAAACTTCCACCTTCACAAGGCATTGTTTCTTCTAACTTGCAAGGTTTATCACTATAGCTGGCTCTATAATGTATCTATACCGTTTAGTTTTGTTTTTGTTTAGTATAAAGTTTAAGTTATTGAGTATTGTTTTTGTTTAGTATAAAGTTTAAGTTATCGAGTATTGGTTTTGTAGAGATTTATAGATGAAGGTTCGTGTTGTTGGTGTAAGGGCAACGGAGGGACTTCCACTTCTTGTTAAGAATTCTATACTAGATGTGCTCCTCAAGTTATGATCTGGATACACGGATATGTGTTTTAGTTTTTAGCTTGATTGTATTGTTGTATTTTGAATACTATGACCTCGTTTCTTTGTTTTGTAATGAAGTAAGTGGAAAAATGCATTTTGTATCCTAGTTTTGGGTTATTAATAGATTTGGTTTTGGTATATTTATCATAAAAAATTTCCGGAATATAAATGTGGAATAGCAGTTGCTGCAATTTTTTTGGCTGTGCAGACCAGGGCCGTCGCGAAAAGGCCATTGTCGTCACTAAATATTGCCACCCAAAATTGGTCGGCCATATAAATCCATTTTTTGGCGACAACAATGTCGTCTCCAAATGCTTTCCATTAAAAAAAAAAAAAAAAAAAAAAAAAAAAAAACTTTATTTTAATTATTAATATTTTCTAAATAAATAAATAAGCAAAAAAGAATATATTATGGAAAATTTTCAGTGACAACGCTGGTTGTCGCTAAAAGTGAGGGCCCCACTATGGTGTTGAAAATTAGCGGGTGGTGGCGACAACACTGTCTGTAGCTAAAAGTGGTTAATGTTGTAACCGGGCTCCAATTCCTTGTTCTTTCCATAGCAGTTTGGATTAATAATCAATTTATTTAAATATAAGTTTGAACAATGGAAGTATGGAACTCTATTAGCCATGCGTGAGATATAAAAGATCGTATTCGACCGCAAGGGGAGAAACCAAAAACCGTAACATGTACAAGGTGTGGTTGTGACGGACACAAGCGAACTAATGCAAAGAGTAAGTGACATTTTGGTATTTAACCCTTACATTTTGGCATTCAAATGTTACTAATGTATAACTTGAATTAAATTGACAAACAAAGGTATCTACTAAGGAAAGCTCACAACAAAATGGGTAGTGATCTGGTTATGGTTATGCAAACCAATTTCTTTCTTCTCCAACACATTAGCCTCCTTTAGAAACTCAAGAAGCCTAACCTCTAAACACTCCCTCAACTTGTTCCACCACGGACGCCATTCCGCATCGTCCGTGTCTCCAATATCATAGAAGGTAACATTGTCCGAGTGGATATGAAATTGGGCGATACACCAATGTCGCTTAGGGTCATTTATCGGAATAGAAACCTACAATGTTTACAAATACACATAAATATAATCCATTGGGCAACATTTCAGTGTTATAAATTGTGTTACAAATAAATACCCGCTCAACATCGCTCTATGGCAAAGGATACCTATCGATGTTTGTGTAAACCACGATATGGAATCTTGAAGTAGAAGAGTGACAAAGTATAGGATGGTCTAAAATGACACAATGTATTAACTACAGGCCTTATAACCTAACACAAAACATTAAACAACATATTCTACTAACAAATTGATAAAACATGAAATGCAAGACTACACATTGTTTAAGAAAATCAACACACAACCAAAAACTGACATGTACAATCAGGACTTGCCATGAACTTTTATGACACGGTGCTAATTTTTGTAAGAAATCTCGAATTTTCCTAAATGCATCTCGTCCAAAAAAATGTGTTCGTAACATTTTTCGATTTTCTTAAATGCATGCGGTCAAATTTTATCCGTGGACAATAACCTCAAAAGATCTACAAAAAATAAACCAAACTGAAACTTGCGAAAACTTTAAGAATAAGAGAGTAAACTGAGATTAAAAACTAACCTTAGTGTAACAAGTTTTGTATGTGTTCAAGAGAAATTGTTTTGTGTGTTATGACTCAAGTCATTAGCATTTTATAAAGGAAAAGGTATTTGAAAAGTATATTTAATGAGATACGCAGATTGAGTTCATTACGAAATAAAAAACATAAATTGAACAACTTGCCTGAAAACAGATCAGGTGAATGATTGGCTGGAGATCCTGATTCTGCTGGTGAATCGAGATGAGATTCGTTAAATAACCATTGGATTGAAGATGAAGGAGTTGTGAAGTGTGAGAAAATGAACTGTTACATGTTTAGTCCCTCCTCTTATTTAAGATGTTCAAAAAGGAGTTCAGCCTGTTGTGTATATTATACTTCCTAACTATACTATCCGTAATTGCATATAGCTTTGGAGTAGACAAATCTCCCTTGGTGAAAACCCTCATTTCTGGACACCAATCAATTTGCAAGGTATCCAATGATGGAAATTCAAAAGCTTCCTTTCCTATGCAAAATCCCTCCAGACTTTCAAGAAAATCAAGTTTTAAGGACTTTAGACACGGAAACACCACAATAGCATTCACTATGGCATCACATTCTTCTTCTTCTTCTCCCTTCACAATTACCTTCATACTTGTGCAGAAAATTATATGTAGTTCCTGGAGTTGCAATAGACTACCAACCATGGAACATGTAAATAAATATTTTAAACTATCACATTTGAAAATAGACAGTCTTGTTAGGTTTGGAAACTTTAATACTGTCCCCTGCTTGCTCTTCCATATATACTTGAGACTTTCTAACCACCATAAGTCCACTTGTCTCAAGTTTGGAATTTCAGCAACAGTTTGTGAATCAAATATATCCTCAATGTTCCGACATTGCCTACAATGGACAGTTTCAAGCTTTTGCAGTTGTAGCAGCTTATCGGATGAAAAAAGAGTCTGTCCACCACTGGGGTTATATTTGCACATATCGACCTCGATCAAATTATGATAAGACCAAGGCAACCGTTCCATAGTAGTTGGGCGGTATGAGCTTGTACTTTCATAACTCAGTAATCGGGTCTACAAGGTCAAAAAAAGAAACCACAAGCTTATGTCAGAGATAATTGTACGTATAAGTTGGTTCAAAGATAAAAAAAACTTCATATGCGAGTAAAATAAGCCAAAAGGCTCTACATAACAAAACAGTTGATATTTTCTAATCATATTACTTTCGATCCCGTAATTACGCAGTAATTTTGATGAAAAATACAACTATTAATAAGGTTAATTAATTGACTCTAATACTGGAAGTTTATGTACAGTTTCAAATATTAAGTTAAACACACAAGACCTAAGTCTAGAAAAGAACGTGACATGGTAAGATTTCTTCTTTTTTACTTTAAATAAAAATAATACCTGATGCAAGATGGTGGTCACACGAAAGTTAAGGCCACATTCAACACTATGTTTGCCCAAGCTTGAATTTACGAAGTTAAGCTTTTGAGCTGTTGACCGACTGATGACGTATAGCCTATATTTGGGCCGCAAGCCCAAATGATAGACATTACTCACACCTAAGCCCATCACGAATGGGCTACCATGACAATGGTATGGGCCGCAGTATTAACGCTTTGGGCTCATGGAGCCCAAAGGCCCAATCTAACCCACCGGGTACACGATAAGGATTATCTATTCAAGGAATAGATAATCCTTACCTCGAATAAGCACCACGCGTGCGAAGAGTAAGGAGCAAGAAACACGGTTTCTTAGCCCCTATATATAGAATCATACGATTCTCATTCAAGGTACGATTTACACAATCCCTAACTGTAGCCTCCCACTATTTTCCTTACGAGTATTATGTACTAATCAAAGTCTATTATATCATTTCAATATTTTATAACACTTGTGACAACAACGAACGCTTGATTCAACGAATATACTAAATTACGAATGATCACGACATAAATTGTTATTCACTTATATACGTGGAACGATGCTCACACACACTTGCCACGATAGTCCAAATCGCGAAATATTAAATGTTTTCATTCAAAATAACACGTGACATTATTTTCATACTCGACCAACTCCCGGGCTCACGAAAATAACTCACTTAACCCTCATTAAAACTTACTAAACATAATTAAACTAACCTAAACGGGCCTTAACCCCTTGCCTCAGCCCATCACCGAAAACCACTCAACAAACCAATGGGCTTAACCCAACTCCCTCGGCCTATTTATCAACCTGGCCCAAACTTTAACTTTAGTTTCTTTTTCTTTCTTTCTGTTTTGGAACCGACGAGCAAGTGCAACCAAACCGACCTCAAGGGTTCTATATTTCGCAAACAACACGTCAATGTTATCACGCACCTTGATCGACTTCGCACCCAAGAACCACTGACGATGATTATTTCTATTTATCTCGTACGGATAATACATTAAAAATCTCGAAAGCTAAGCGTATAAACCGCTCGATACAATAGAAATCAATCCGCTCAAAATTTCAGTTTTGCCAGCTCTTTTCAATTTCAGGTGACTGCGGACATTAGCACAAGGTTTTAAATCAAGACTAGACTAACTTAAAATCACTAACCTTCGAATAACACACAAACAAAAATGAAACCGAACCTCCTATAATTATTTTAGTCAAAGTACGAATAAATTTTTACCCCGAGAAACAAGCCCCCTTGTTTTGGGCAAGTACTACTGACGAGAGGGCCAAGATTAGAAGAAAATGGTAAAACAAAAATAAAGACTCTACTGCCATAGCCATAGTAAAATGTTGGAAAATAATTCACATATATTACTATATAAACGTGACCTCTCTTCTCGTTTCATGCACCACCTCCATTCTCACTTTACAAAAACCTTCCACCGCCATTCCTAAACTCCCTGCACTTACACAACCCGCTGCTGCTCGATCTGGAACACACCATCCTCACTTTGGAGACCATTCAAAGTTGCTCAGGCCCTTTCCTTTAACCCGCAACACGAGTCCAAGGCCAACCGAGAGGCTGCTGTGTCCTCATTTCATTTCACTCGACATCTTCGCCACCTTTAAGGTGTAGTAAGACCCTCGCTCCCTAAAGCTACTAATACTACGCATGCATGCATACAAACTCACACCTTGTTATTGCTTTGTTTTTACGTATAGTATATATTTATATATCTTTAGTTACGTGACACGCCACCTTTATGGAAGGCCTAGGCGTCACGTATGCATTATTCACGTATCTATTTTACAATTCATGCGTCACTTGACTCGACCCTAATCACTTCTAAACCCACGCATGCACCCAGATTTGAAAAAGAAAAACATGAAATCTATTATTTCATGTGAAACAGTCGACCCAACTAGCTAGGAAAACGCGTTGATAACTTGCAATCTAATATAACGAGCATATCATATTATTACTCCATCTCGTAGACCACCCAACGAGCTATCAATTTGGTGTTTTAACTTTTCAAAAATAACAACTCCTCGACACCCTAATTTGGCCAAAGTATTTTGCAAAAACTCGACAATGATAAGGTAAAAAAATAAGTCGAGTGGGCTTATAAGCCCATTAAGTGAAAATAAGCTATTCCGATCGAATAAGCTGTACGAATAAGTTTCCTAATATTAAAATAAGCCTCGGAAAATTTTTTATAAAAATTCTAACTATTTTTACGGAAAAGGACTAAAAATGTAACGCGTCGTCACTTATAGGGACTAAAAATGTAAAACTGTGAAATCAAGGGTCAAAACTGTAAAAACAGAAACTATAGGACCAAAAATGATAAAGTAATAAATTTCGAGCTCATATTGTATGTTTGGACAAGTAGAGGACTGTTAAAAATATTATACCACAAGGACCAACGGTGCAACGCTAACGCCGTTAGCATAAAAAGTGAAAACTGACGAAGGACTTGGACCAAGGACTACATCTGAGAATCTAATATTTAATTTCCCACCTTTCATATTCATTGCATTGCATATCGGAGTCCTTATTGTAATTTCATAATCATATATATACATATATATATTTAGACTTATACATATATATACATCATTTCTAAATTTCGTGCATATCATTTAAATTACGTGGTTTGTTATCATTACACCAATAAACCTTTTATTTCTAAAACTCTTCGCGACAATCACATTTAGACTATCACAACACTAAAACTTATCGTACTATCTAGGTTGTGTGTTGGAGCCGTTCCTTGACCGTAACTGAAATCTTTACCACTACCACTGTACTACTAAGGTGAGTTCATAGTCCCACTTTTACTATGTTTTTAAATCCCGTGGGGAGATACATGCTACTAAACTGAACACAAGTATTTTCTTGTATGCTATCCTGATTTATATTGCCTAAGTTACCACTTGTCAAAAAGTCCCTCATATCATGAACCATTAATCACTTGCGAGTGAACGCGAATTCGGTGAATAGATCTATTGGCAGTTGACGCCCCATTTGAGTTGCTGGGTAAGTAACCAAATGCACTTTATTCGAATTGACTAAGGAGCCTGACAAACTCCTATTACACGAGGGCATTATCACCTACACCAATTCATGGTGTGGGATTTATTATATTACACCCGATGTTAAGGTTTGCGTGTCATGAGGCTTAGGGCAATATATATATATATATATTACACTGCGATGCTACTGTTTTTACTACTATTGGCTTGTGTTCAACTATTACAAATTAAACACTATGGATTCACTCAACATTCATGTTGACCTTTTTAGCATGTTTATCTCAGGTAACTGACGCGGGCAAGTCGGGCACGGAGATTGGCAAATGACCCCTCTTATGGACCATGTTTAATAAAGTTATCATTTGTTTTTATCAGAAACCGTTTTAAATTGTAACTCTGAATTTATCGTAAAACTTCCTTGTGTCATGTTGTGACAAGTTTATTTAATGGTAATTGAACTTTTATAAAAACGTCTCTTTTGAGTCGTTTTCTATGGTTATGACAATGATCCGAGAAGTAATACCCCAATTAGTCTTCCGCTGCTTACTTACAAAATTTGGGGGTGTTACAGATTAGTATCAGAGCCATAATTATAGAGAACCGAGTGTATTTTCAAAACACTGGACTATAATTGTACTCTAAAAATGGACCATTTAAACTTTGGTACCTAATGCCCTCCGTGCCAATATTTTGCCAACATTTTCCCATTGAATTTTACTTAACAGGTGACGCATAGCTATTAGACGTCATGGTGAAATTAAAATGATTATTATAACAATAACTTATACTTATGTTATTATACTCGGGATTATTACAGTATCATGTCTTCAGATTCCTACCCCACTGTCCCACAATTTGACTAACAAATCGAGGAGGTCACATCCCCCGCTACCATACTAGCATCACTAATGACCCCGACTCCTAATTCGCCAATGGCTGTGTATGAAGAGACTGAACCATTCAAGGAGGATGAAGTCGCCGCCACTCCAGTGATTTCACTAGCCGTTCCGACCCCCCTTCGTGCTTCAGACCCGGAAACAGATAATGACTCATCTGACTCAGAACCTTCCAACTTTTTCTCGCAATTATCACCACCACCTCAACCTGCACCAGTTGAACGACGAGGCTCCGCTACGATCTACTATACTCGAAGGTGGGTACGAGCACCCCCAGCTCCCATTCACCCACCACCAGCACCACCGTCGTCACCTACGTCCCCTATATCACCTCTACAGATAATGTCGCAATCATCACTCCTATCACCTAGAAGCCCCTTACCACCACCCACTGTCTTCTACCACCAGACCACCACGGTCCCATTATCACCTCTTACTCGACCATTACGTGCCCGCAGTAATCCATTACCACTCAGCAATGGAGTGCATTTCTCAACCCCCTCACTATCAGATTCTCACATTAAGAATATGACCGAGGATGTTTGGGTCAGACCCCGCGGAAGGCACGAAGATCACAATGATGGGATCGCGGATTTTAATAACGAGATTTCCCTTGAGCGTATCATGAGCATTGAAGGGGAAGTGGGGAATCTAGTGATGGGACGGATAGCTATGGACGAGGTCTTCAACCTAATGGGTACTCAGTTGCAGGGAACTCTCGAGGTTATTTCCGAGTTGGAGGGGAAACTCGAGAACGAGAGGCAGGAGGTACGAGACCTGAGGGACATTGCCGCAATGATGCAAGACATAAATGAGCGACAGGCTGATGAACTCGTTACAACCAACACCCGCATTTTGACGCTCGAGCGCAGGTTAGAAGAATCCCACGCCAGGGAGAGAGACAGAGACCAGAGGGTGGAGGAATTGACCGAGATAGTCCGAAGCCTCCAACGCAAATTGGAAGACTCGCCAGGCCACTCATAGAGTATTGATGTATTTGTAGCTTGGACATCCTAACTTGCTACGTGTAGCAATAATAAAAGATCTTGTAATAAGTTGTTTTGTAAACACTTTAACAAGTTATTATTAGTTATGATCGCTATAAGCTAATATTAATGTATGATGCTTTGGCTGTTTTCATGTGCGTATGTGGTTGTAACTCTTCTATATTGTGGTACCAAGTTCGTCATTATAATGAGTTAAAATTTTATTCAGATGTTACGAGTTTGACAGCACTGTTATGATTTTTACTACTTACCTTGTTATCAAATTATTCTGTCATGACACGGCTATTATATAAGTTCTAAACATGTGTTTCTCTTGTGGTATAAATAGAAATATGCCTCGTACAAGAGCAAAAACCGCAACATCAACACCAGCCATGACCCCAACCGCTATTCAAAAGTTGATTGCTGATAGTGTCGCAGCAGCACTAGAGACTCAAGCAGCTGCAATGGCTCGTGCGAGCAGCACGAATAGACCAACCGGAGAGAACGAGGTGGCCGTGGTCCGCAAATGCACCTACAAGGATTTCATGGCCTGCAAGCCCACCTACTTCAAGGGAACGGAAGGAGTGACCGAGCTCGCCCGATGGTTCGAGCGTACTGAGACGGTTTTTATGAGAAGCGGTTGTGCTGACGACTGCAAGGTCACATTCGCTACAGGGACCCTTTTGGACGATGCTTTGTCTTGGTGGAACTCTACTGCCCAGAACATGGGTATAGAGGAAGCCTACCAAATTTCGTGGGCCGAGTTCAAACAAAAGATGTTGAAGAAGTACTGTCCCCGTACGGAGATAAGGTATAAAAATAAGTCGAGTGGGCTTATAAGCCCATTAAGTGAAAATAAGCTATTCCGATCGAATAAGCTGTACGAATAAGTTTCCTAATATTAAAATAAGCCTCGGAAAAATTTTTATAAAAATTCTAACTATTTTTACGGAAAAGGACTAAAAATGTAACGCGTCGTCACTTATAGGGACTAAAAATGTAAAACTGTGAAATCAAGGGTCAAAACTGTAAAAACAGAAACTATAGGACCAAAAATGATAAAGTAATAAATTTCGAGCTCATATCGTATGTTTGGACAAGTAGAGGACTGTTAAAAATATTATACCACAAGGACCAACGGTGCAACGCTAACGCCGTTAGCATAAAAAGTGAAAACTGATGAAGGACTTGGACCAAGGACTACATTTGAGAATCTAATATTTAATTTCCCGCCTTTCATATTCATTGCATTGCATATCGGAGTCCTTATTGTAATTTCATAATCATATATATACATATATATATTTAGACTTATACATATATATACATCATTTCTAAATTTCGTGCATATCATTTAAATTACGTGGTTTGTTATCATTACACCAATAAACCTTTTATTTCTAAAACTCTTCGCGACAATCACATTTAGACTATCACAACACTAAAACTTATCGTACTATCTAGGTTGTGTGTTGGAGCCGTTCCTTGATCGTAACTGAAATCTTTACCACTACCACTGTACTACTAAGGTGAGTTCATAGTCCCACTTTTACTATGTTTTTAAATCCCGTGGGGAGATACATGCTACTAAACTGAACACAAGTATTTTCTTGTATGCTATCCTGATTTATATTGCCTAAGTTACCACTTGTCAAAAAGTCCCTCATATCATGAACCATTAATCACTTGCGAGTGAACGCGAATTCGGTGAATAGATCTATTGGCAGTTGACGCCCCATTTGAGTTGCTGGCTAAGTAACCAAATGCACTTTATTCGAATTGACTAAGGAGCCTGACAAACTCCTATTACACGAGGGCATTATCACCTACACCAATTCATGGTGTGGGATTTATTATATTACACCCGATGTTAAGGTTTGCGTGTCATGAGGCTTAGGGCAATATATATATATATATATATATATATATATATATATATATATATATATATATATATATATATATATATATATATATATATATATATATATATATATATATATATATATATATATATATATATATATATATATTACACTGCGATGCTACTGTTTTTACTACTATTGGCTTGTGTTCAACTATTACAAATTAAACACTATGGATTCACTCAACATTCATGTTGACCTTTTTAGCATGTTTATCTCAGGTAACTGACGCGGGCAAGTCAGGCACGGAGATTGGCAAATGACCCCTCTTATGGACCATGTTTAATAAAGTTATCATTTGTTTTTATCAGAAACCGTTTTAAATTGTAACTCTGAATTTATCGTAAAACTTCCTTGTGTCATGTTGTGACAAGTTTATTTAATGGTAATTGAACTTTTATAAAAACGTCTCTTTTGAGTCGTTTTCTATGGTTATGACAATGATCCGAGAAGTAATACCCCAATTAGTCTTCCGCTGCTTACTTACAAAATTTGGGGGTGTTACACTAACTCTTCAACCAAACCCTAAATCGATTACTTACTCTCACGCCGGAGTCTAATCGGGGGAGACAATCCCTCGATAAGTCTAACGGTGTTGTTCTATTTTTCTTAGTACGCAGGTAACAAGGTGCTAAGGAACGAATTGATATAAGAGCAAAAGCCCAATAACCATGTACGCCCAACTTTTGTATCAACAAGTGGCGCCATCCGTGGGACCCTACTAAAAACTAGAATGACGAAGCATAAGAATTCAAGTCAGCGAACTCCGCAGTCAGAAAAGCGTGACCATCAGAGGAAGAATCAACAAGATCTGACCTCTAGACAAACTGCTGGAACAACCAGCACGCCTGGTCACCGCGAGGCAGGAACAACTCCACCTCGTATAGCAGTAGAACTGCCCGAAAGGATTACCACAGTCACACCAGTGTCCCCAAGCATTGAGGAACTCCAGCGCAACCTCTTCATCACTCCTCATCAGGCCATACCCGCAGTAAACAATACTGCGATCCCAGGCGCACCTGAACGTAACAGAGTGTCTAATACTGAGGCAGAAATTCTTGCAACAACTGAGGATGCACGTGATCTAACTTTGGGAAATTTTGTGTCCCAAAATTATGAAACCCTAACCGCCCTCATGCAAGAAGAAGCTGCAAGAAGAGCAGGTGCGGACCTACAAACCCGACTTAATTTTGGTCCAGAACGCGAACCATCACCACCACGTCACCCACGAGGAAGACGTGCAGAACGTACCACTATCCATGATAGGTTAGGTGTGGTATCTGACTCACAAAATTCTGGAGACAGCGGTAGGCGCACCAATGTCCATTCCAGACTTGGCAGTCGGGGAATACATGATCGATTAGGGCCTCAACATTCGCCAAGCCAAGGATCTTCCAAACCTGGAAGTAGGCGGATCCAAGACAGATTGGGGAGAAGGAGATCCCCAAGTAGAGATCCCTCAGGCTCCTCTTCTGAAAGGAGCAGGCGCAAGCGCCGAAAGAGAGACTATCCTTCTTCCAGCGATTCCTCGGACAACGAGGATAAAGAAACAGGACACTGGAAGTCAAAAGGAAGACGTCGCGAGGAAGAGAACGAAGATATGTCTCTCCCATGGCGACGCCAGAAAATTGATGCGTTTACGCGGCGCATAAGTGAATACTCAGACCACAAGCGCAGGCGCATGCCTGCTAATGTGAAAACATATGATGGAACAGGTGACCCGGACGACCACCTAAAAATTTTCGAGTCAGCCGCAACTATCGAAAATTGGCCACAGCCTGTGTGGTGTCACATGTTTAATTCCACATTGGTAGGAAACGCGCGCACATGGTTTAGCAAACTCCCACGCAGGAGTATAGGTGGTTTTGAGGAATTACGGAAAGCATTCCGCCTCAACTTCACCCAGCGAAAGAAGTGCGCTAAAAATCCCGTGGAATTGGCAAGGGTGAAGCAACGCCAAGGGGAATCAACCAGCGCTTTTATGGAACGTTTCAAAGATGAGTGCATACAGGTCAAAGCATGTCCTGAAATCCTAAAAATTTCAGGGTTCATGAATGGAATTAATAACCCAGAACTCATCCGGAAGCTTAATGACAAAGTTCCACAATCTTTTGACGAGCTAACAAAGCGCACCAGATCCTTTATACAAGGAGAAGCAGCTGCTGCGGATAGTAAGAAAGGATATTCAAATTATAGGCAACAAGAACAGCCGCGGAAACAATCCAATGACCAAAACAACAACCGCAGCAGGAATTACCGCAGTGGAAGAGACAACGACAAATATACTCCTCTCACTAAAACTCCAAGGGAGATATTTGTAACAGAAGGTGCGAACTTCCCAAAACCACCACCAATGCGCACGGCAGAGGAAAAGCGCCTAGGTAGTGGATACTGCGAGTACCACGGCCAAAAAGGCCATACAACCAACGAGTGCGTCCAACTAAAACAACTAATCGAAAAATTAGTTAGAGAAGGAAGGATGGACCACCTCGTAAAAAACATCAAGGAAGGAAAAGAGAGACAGAGAAACGGGGGCAAGAAAGAACCCCCAAAGGAAAAGGCTGATACTATATACATGATACAATCATGGCAGCGCAAGATAAAGCAAAAAATCAGCCAAAAATTCTCTCCAGAAAAAGAGATATCCTTCCCTACTGTAACACCCCCAATTCATGGATGCAGCGGAATTCGAACTGGGTGTTACTTGACGGCACAATAGTCACAATAATAGAAAACGAACTCCAATTGAGTCGTTTTAAAAGATTTATCATTCAAATTATATAAATATCAGAGATTTACAAAATGAGGTCCCAGATGGTTCCATGTTTACAATTTACATTAAGTGAGTTTTGAATGATAATAAAATTTATAGCCCTCTTGAGTATCCGTGTCCTTCCGTGCCATCCTTGATCGTCATGAACCTGAAATACATGCTTGAGAGGTCAACACAAAGGTTGAGTGATATTCATAGAGTTTGTTAAATCGTTTGAACACAATATGTTGGTAGTGTGAGTTATAGGCTCACACCAATGTTTGGAAAACAAAACAAGTAGGCTACGTTATTATACGCCCGGAACAGTTATTATACACTAAGCTTATGACACCATAACGTTAACGTGTACCAATATCGTTCGGCAGATTTATCCCGGTAGGTACTTTGCTAACATACCTAAATCTCAAATATTAATGCATTTGTTTGAACTTAGTCAATACAAATGGGATTCGTCAATCCCAATAGGCCTATTCACAATATTCGCGCTCACTATTGCTAGTGATTAAATGGTTCATAATAAAGGATCTCGGTTTAGCAAGGATGGTACTTAGTGATAATAAAACAATCAGGCAAGCATACAATTTAAAAACATTGTGCTCGGTTAAAAATAGCATGTATTCCCCCCAAGGGTTTGTAAAACAATTAAGTAATGGAAAGTGGGGCTATGAACTCACCTTAAGTAAGATAGCAAGTAATGAAGGTGATGGTTGGATCGTGTAGGTTTCTACGAGCAACCTATAATAGAATGTTGCGACTTAGGATTTGTGTAAAGAATAACGGAGTGCCTATATATATATCTTGCATTTAGTCCATGATGTGGTATGATGTATATTGTATGTCCTTGAAAGAAAAGATTCATGAACATGTATGTTTTGTATATCGTTTACTACCGTTCGGGCTGACATATTTCAGAAGTCATGTTAATAAGCGTTCGAGGAGCCAGGACACTTTAACTCGTAAATCCACAACTCATCTCGACGGCTTACATAATGAACTCCTCACATGAGGCTCCCTACTATTGTAGTAGTTGATAAAATATATAGATATAAGTTTTGATCCGAAAAGTTACATGTCCGATATTTGAATAAACTTAGGAAAGTTTATTAGTACATGAAGATTGTTATTAGGGGTAGTTTCATAAGTCTTGAATGACCATTTTCTCTTGGTAAAATCTCATGGTTTCCTTTTAAGTGAAGTAGATCCAAATTGCTTGTTCATGTTATCGCCTAATTCATTGTTTCATGTTTACGCCTATGTAAGTTGTTATGGTCATTTCGTCATGGCCTAGCCATGACCTTTGGTCCTTGTTCCAAGGTCATGAGACACAACCTTGGCTCTAGCCATGGTGGTGGTCTTGATTATTGGTCATAAGACCTCTTATTCCTTTTAAAGTATAACCATGATATAGTGACTTATATATATGTAAATAGCTGTTAAGAAATTGAGAAATATCTCACTCAGAAAGTGTTTCAAGGCTCGAGCTTCTTTGTTCCTGAAGGAAAACGTGATTCCGGACAACTTTCGTGTTTTAACTTTTTCATGAAACGGATCAGAAAGGCCTCTTTTTTGCGTGTTTAAGGTTTCTGTAACAGAAAATTTTGGCAGCTTTGCCGCAAAGTTTTGGTAATTTCAAATCGTCATAACTTTTGACTCGTATACTCGTTTTAGGTGGTTCAAATTGCTACGGTTTCCTTGTTAGGTCCTCTACTACAATATGTAATAATCCAATATCATATTTTTACCACTTTGATCAGGTCTTACCAAGAAAGTTACTAGTTTACTTGTTTTAATAACTTATCTTAACAATCAATTACAATAACTTGTTTTGTTCATTTTTATACATCATGGACATGCATACAAGACATAATATAGCATGAATAATAGGTAAATAACATGAACATGATTATTTAACAAGAAGCAAGTTAGGGTTTGCTTACAACTTGTGAAGAAACTAACTAGAACCAAGATCAAGACCAAGAACCACTACTTAATCTTCCAAAACCTTTCCAACCATAGCCATGCTTCCATATCAAAAACCCTATCTTATAATCCCTTGATAAACACTAATCTATCACAAAAACAAGCCTTAGTAAAAATCTTCACTAAGAACACTTGGAAATTTGATGAGTTTTTGTGGTGTTTTATGGTGATTTTATAGAGTTTTATGGTTGAAAGGTGTTAAGGATCAACTAGGAACTATGACTTGAACTTGTGATGGATTGAATGAGCAAGATCAATGATCAAAATGGTGCATTTTGATGGTTTAGGGTCGTTGGTATTGCAAGAGAAAGGAAGAGAATGAGTCTCTTTTATACTAAAAATGAGGAGGTTACTTGTGTTGACTTGTCAACCCTTGGAGGCCAAGTTGAACACATGTAATCATCCTAAGGCTCCTAGCATGAGATCAAGACACACAAGGCTGAATTCCCCCCCCCCCCCCTAGGTCAGTTCCTAAACTTGGGGGACAAGGTGTGGACTTTGCTTGGTATTATCCTAAGTATTAGGAAGAGTTTTGACTCCGGGAAATGACAACCGTAAATGATTAGGCCTCAAAACGTAAAACCGGGTGTCGTAAAGTTATGGAACTTTAAAGTATTGTTAGACATGTCCATATGTCCCATAATAAAATATAAAATGAGTGGTAGGTTCTATTTGGGTGGTAAAACCCTGCTAAAACTGGAAACACGGGTCTAAAACGCGTAATACGTAAAATGTACGAATATTGCGTAAAATTGAGAAAAGTAAAATGTTACTTTTCTAATAGGATAAAAATGATTTAAAATGACTTATAATGTCTAGACTGGGCTCAGTCTAGTGTCGGTTGGTATTAAATGTCTTTTAGACATCAAACCGTAAGCCTAAAAATCAAGGAATGACTTATAAAGTCAAGGAATGATTTTTGGTCAATGGAGGAGGGAAAAATATGTTGACTTTTTCTAATAAGTTGAAAACTCAAATCGTCTTAGAAATGCGGTGCAGGTATAGGCTAAGGTTACGGCTGAGTAAAAACGCTTAAAACTGAAAATTCCAGTTTTTCACGGCCGAGGTTTATTTTGGTCATGTTTTTCTCAGTCATGATTTATTCTCAAATAAATCATGAGTGTGTCAAACATTTTTCTGATACAGGGAAAATTAACGCGACCGAATTTCGTTGTGCGTAGAATTTCTGAATGACGTTTTACCCTAAAACGTGTAATTCCGTGTAATTCCTTAATAACTTTCACGAAAATGAGCTTATGAATGTCAAACTTTTAATTTGCCATGGAAATGATTTATCACTTCAGCCCAAGAAATAAAAATCAAGTTTCGGGAAAAATGAATAGTAAAAGTGAATAGTGAATTTTCCGGGAAAAGTAATTATCCTGAAAAATGCGAATTGTTACAGTCTCTACCCCTTACGGGGAACTTCGTCCCGAAGTTCTTTGTGTGTCATATGTTGGAGTGGTGTCAATGAAAAGGTGTGGTTACTTATGAGGACTAAAGTCTGGGATTACCAGTGATGTAGTTTGATTTGTCGTTTCAGTGTATGGTGTAGGATCAGGCATACTTTTATGTAGGAAAGGTATGGTAATAGTCGAATATCAAAGGAAATTGATATAGCAATCGAATGTTAATAGGAATTGAGATAGTAATTGCAATCATAGCCTAGTAGGTAATCGGTTGTTGTACCTAGTGTTTATTGACTTCATACTTATGTTATTTCGGATACAAATAAGCCCACTTGTTTATAATTCTTTATTTACATAGAGAGGCATCCCAAACAATGTAAATAGGGAAATATAAATTTATGGTTCGGTGATTTACAATTTCTTTATTTAAATGAAAAGGCATCCCAATTCATTCAAATAATTATAAATCATCCTACTTAATAATTCCCAACACAACATTCACAATTAGTCTGTGAGTTACAAGGTAGGGTATTACGAGATGATACTGGTGTTCCAAAAGTACAAGATGAATATTCAATCTTGTAAAGCTGATGTGGGTGCTTGTGGTGTAACTATGGATGATTTGAGCTTTAAAAGTGCATCAAGATCTGTTAATGAGCTTGTGTTTGCCACGGTTGTGAAGGTAATGATGTGATATGTTGATGAACAAAAGTGATGTGTATGCTTAATGTTAATACTCTTAGGTATAGATGTTGAGTTTGCTCTAAAAATCTTAAGAGATTTTAAAAGTTTATGACAGGATGGTATCCTTAGGACCTAAACAGGATAGTACTTCTACAGGATGAAGAGAATAATTGATAACTATCCCAAGATAGTAGTTCGGATTATCTCATAAATGAAAAATTTCAAGAATGAATTTAGGTAGTACAAATAAGGTGTTAAGATTTTGCTGAGTGGTAAGACACTATCGTGTCTCTAGATTGTTTTAATGTATTCTGGTGGTTTATCGTGTTCATGTAGGAAATCAATCTAAACATAACCCTAGTACAACTATTATCAATATTTGAAAATTTTAAGTCGAATATAGTTAGTCAGACTATATTCCACTGTCCCTAGGTTAAATATAGGTGACTAGTCTATATTTAGCCAAGGTTCGATAAAATTTTCAAATACCTAAATTAGGTATACTTTTGATATGTCCGTTGCTTTCGGAAAACTGTCCACTAAACAAAGGTGATGTCAAACCCTTAAGTTGCAAGTCCCGTCCATACAAGACTTGTAATGTATGTTTTCATATTCCATTGCATAGAAGATAGTAAGGGTAGGTACGTATGGAAAGGAAGTTTTAAGTAGTTCTAAAATAGAACATACTTGGCCAGGATCACGAACTTTTAATAATGAAGGTTTCAGAAGAAAACTTTGATGAATGTAGGGCTGAACTTCAGCTTTTGTAGGTAATGGATTTGTTTGTCCTTTAGAAATCTCATATTTCTTGTTTGGAAATCGATAGATTGTGATGGGTTTTTGATATCATATGAAATGATATTGATGATGTGATGGAATAATTCCAGAGACCATTACGTAAATCACAATGTCTCGGAAGTAAATTAGACCATTGTGCAATTCACAATGTCTGGGAAGTAGGTTAGACCATTGTGTGACTCAAAACATTTGAGAAATGGTTAAGACCATTGTATAATACAATGTCTTGGAAAATGAATGAGACCATTGTAACATACAATGTCTTGAAAAGTGAGTGAGACCATTGTAACATACAATGTCTTGAAAAGTGAATGAGACCATTGTAATCAGTTACAATGTCTTGGACATAAAATGTTGGAGTAGGAACATGATTGGGAGAATGTGATTGTGTCGAAATGCCCTAGAATAGGCATACGCAGAAATGTTTAGTCCATTGTTTAGATAAATGATTGAAAATAAACCGAGTTTATATATCAATATACTAATGCTTACGGGGAAATGCTCAATTATGTTTAGGGTACATATATTAATATGCAATTATGTTTGTGTAGCACAAAAATGTCTACGGGGAAATGCTCAAAATGGGTATATATGAATATACTAATATGTTTGTGTATCATAACATGCTCACTAAGTCCATAATCGTCTGGAGGATGGAAGACACGGAGAGCGGAAGGCTATAAAATGTTTTTGTTTGTAATTGCGGTTATAGTTTAGGTCTCAATTAGACCCGTTTCTCTATAACCATGGCTCTGGTACCAATCTGTAACACCCCCAATTCATGGATGCAGCGGAATTCGAACTGGGTGTTACTTGACGGCACAATAGTCACAATAATAGAAAACGAACTCCAATTGAGTCGTTTTAAAAGATTTATCATTCAAATTATATAAATATCAGAGATTTACAAAATGAGGTCCCAGATGGTTCCATGTTTACAATTTACATTAAG
The DNA here is from genome assembly GCA_030686995.1 of Artemisia argyi. Taxonomy (NCBI): domain Eukaryota; kingdom Viridiplantae; phylum Streptophyta; class Magnoliopsida; order Asterales; family Asteraceae; genus Artemisia; species Artemisia argyi. The sequence goes on along the minus strand of CM060686.1, from coordinate 12,328,645 downwards.
TGAGTTTTGAATGATAATAAAATTTATAGCCCTCTTGAGTATCCGTGTCCTTCCGTGCCATCCTTGATCGTCATGAACCTGAAATACATGCTTGAGAGGTCAACACAAAGGTTGAGTGATATTCATAGAGTTTGTTAAATCGTTTGAACACAATATGTTGGTAGTGTGAGTTATAGGCTCACACCAATGTTTGGAAAACAAAACAAGTAGGCTACGTTATTATACGCCCGGAACAGTTATTATACACTAAGCTTATGACACCATAACGTTAACGTGTACCAATATCGTTCGGCAGATTTATCCCGGTAGGTACTTTGCTAACATACCTAAATCTCAAATATTAATGCATTTGTTTGAACTTAGTCAATACAAATGGGATTCGTCAATCCCAATAGGCCTATTCACAATATTCGCGCTCACTATTGCTAGTGATTAAATGGTTCATAATAAAGGATCTCGGTTTAGCAAGGATGGTACTTAGTGATAATAAAACAATCAGGCAAGCATACAATTTAAAAACATTGTGCTCGGTTAAAAATAGCATGTATTCCCCCCAAGGGTTTGTAAAACAATTAAGTAATGGAAAGTGGGGCTATGAACTCACCTTAAGTAAGATAGCAAGTAATGAAGGTGATGGTTGGATCGTGTAGGTTTCTACGAGCAACCTATAATAGAATGTTGCGACTTAGGATTTGTGTAAAGAATATAACGGAGTGCCTATATATATATCTTGCATTTAGTCCATGATGTGGTATGATGTATATTGTATGTCCTTGAAAGAAAAGATTCATGAACATGTATGTTTTGTATATCGTTTACTACCGTTCGGGCTGACATATTTCAGAAGTCATGTTAATAAGCGTTCGAGGAGCCAGGACACTTTAACTCGTAAATCCACAACTCATCTCGACGGCTTACATAATGAACTCCTCACATGAGGCTCCCTACTATTGTAGTAGTTGATAAAATATATAGATATAAGTTTTGATCCGAAAAGTTACATGTCCGATATTTGAATAAACTTAGGAAAGTTTATTAGTACATGAAGATTGTTATTAGGGGTAGTTTCATAAGTCTTGAATGACCATTTTCTCTTGGTAAAATCTCATGGTTTCCTTTTAAGTGAAGTAGATCCAAATTGCTTGTTCATGTTATCGCCTAATTCATTGTTTCATGTTTACGCCTATGTAAGTTGTTATGGTCATTTCGTCATGGCCTAGCCATGACCTTTGGTCCTTGTTCCAAGGTCATGAGACACAACCTTGGCTCTAGCCATGGTGGTGGTCTTGATTATTGGTCATAAGACCTCTTGTTCCTTTTAAAGTATAACCATGATATAGTGACTTATATATATGTAAATAGCTGTTAAGAAATTGAGAAATATCTCACTCAGAAAGTGTTTTCAAGGCTCGAGCTTCTTTACTCCTGAAGGAAAACGTGATTCCGGACAACTTTCGTGTTTTAACTTTTTCATGAAACGGATCAGAAAGGCCTCTTTTTTGCGTGTTTAAGGTTTCTGTAACAGAAAGTTTTGGCAGCTTTCCCGCAAAGTTTTGGTAATTTCAAATCGTCATAACTTTTGACTCGTATACTCGTTTTAGGTGGTTCAAATTGCTACGGTTTCCTTGTTAGGTCCTCTACTACAATATGTAATAATCCAATATCATATTTTTACCACTTTGATCAGGTCTTACCAAGAAAGTTACTAGTTTACTTGTTTTAATAACTTATCTTAACAATCAATTACAATAACTTGTTTTGTTCATTTTTATACATCATGGACATGCATACAAGACATAATATAGCATGAATAATAGGTAAATAACATGAACATGATTATTTAACAAGAAGCAAGTTAGGGTTTGCTTACAACTTGTGAAGAAACTAACTAGAACCAAGATCAAGACCAAGAACCACTACTTAATCTTCCAAAACCTTTCCAACCATAGCCATGCTTCCATATCAAAAACCCTATCTTATAATCCCTTGATAAACACTAATCTATCACAAAAACAAGCCTTAGTAAAAATCTTCACTAAGAACACTTGGAAATTTGATGAGTTTTTGTGGTGTTTTATGGTGATTTTATAGAGTTTTATGGTTGAAAGGTGTTAAGGATCAACTAGGAACTATGACTTGAACTTGTGATGGATTGAATGAGCAAGATCAATGATCAAAATGGTGCATTTTGATGGTTTAGGGTCGTTGGTATTGCAAGAGAAAGGAAGAGAATGAGTCTCTTTTATACTAAAAATGAGGAGGTTACTTGTGTTGACTTGTCAACCCTTGGAGGCCAAGTTGAACACATGTAATCATCCTAAGGCTCCTAGCATGAGATCAAGACACACAAGGCTGAATTCCCCCCCCCTAGGTCAGTTCCTAAACTTGGGGGACAAGGTGTGGACTTTGCTTGGTATTATCCTAAGTATTAGGAAGAGTTTTGACTCCGGGAAATGACAACCGTAAATGATTAGGCCTCAAAACGTAAAACCGGGTGTCGTAAAGTTATGGAACTTTAAAGTATTGTTAGACATGTCCATATGTCCCATAATAAAATATAAAATGAGTGGTAGGTTCCATTTGGGTGGTAAAACCCTGCTAAAACTGGAAACACGGGTCTAAAACGCGTAATACGTAAAATGTACGAATATTGCGTAAAATTGAGAAAAGTAAAATGTTACTTTTCTAATAGGATAAAAATGATTTAAAATGACTTATAATGTCTAGACTGGGCTCAGTCTAGTGTCGGTTGGTATTAAATGTCTTTTAGACATCAAACCGTAAGCCTAAAAATCAAGGAATGACTTATAAAGTCAAGGAATGATTTTTAGTCAATGGAGGAGGGAAAAATATGTTGACTTTTTCTAATAAGTTGAAAACTCAAATCGTCTTAGAAATGCGGTGCAGGTATAGGCTAAGGTTACGGCTGAGTAAAAACGCTTAAAACTGAAAATTCCAGTTTTTCACGGCCGAGGTTTATTTTGGTCATGTTTTTCTCAGTCATGATTTATTCTCAAATAAATCATGAGTGTGTCAAACATTTTTCTGATACAGGGAAAATTAACGCGACCGAATTTCGTTGTGCGTAGAATTTCTGAATGACGTTTTACCTTAAAACGTGTAATTCCGTGTAATTCCTTAATAACTTTCACGAAAATGAGCTTATGAATGTCAAACTTTTAATTTGCCATGGAAATGATTTATCACTTCAGCCCAAGAAATAAAAATCAAGTTTCGGGAAAATTTTCGAGAAAAATGAATAGTAAAAGTGAATAGTGAAATTTTCCGGGAAAAGTAATTATCCTGAAAAATGCGAATTGTTACACCTACCATAGCTGCGGACAACGCAGTCGTGGAGCCTCTAACCATTGAAATACGTACAGGGGGACACGACATCCACCGCATGTATATTGATGGAGGAGCATCCGCGGACATCCTGTATGATCACTGCTTCAAAAGACTGCGACCTGAACTTCAAAGTCAATTAATACCAGCTACGACATCATTGACAGGATTTACAGGAGAAAAAATCTGGCCCATGGGGCAGCTATGCTTGTTGGTGGTCGTAGGAAATGAACAACACTCAACCGCAGCATGGATAAACTTTATGGTAATAAAATCTCCCTCACCATACAATGGTATCATAGGAAGACCAGGAATATCATCCATGCGCGCAGTACCATCCACAGCGCACGGAATGCTTAAATTCCCGGTGGAAGGAGGAATTGTCACCCTCTATAACACCACAGTACCACCAAGAGAATACATCGTAGCCAAAACTGAAGCAGAGACCACTCCAGAACAGCACACGGAAAAGATGCCAAATTTAAAAGTCGCCATTCATCCAGATTATCCGGAACAACAAGTCTCGATTGGAGGATCTTTATCTGACAAAGGTAAAGCAGCTGTATGCGCACTATTACAGAAGAACCTAGACATCTTCGCATGGGAACCAAAGCATATGACTGGAGTACCACGATCTATCACAGAACATAAGCTCCAAATCCGACAAGGATACCCTCCAATACGACAAAAGAAGCGCGGCCAGGCCCCCGATCGTGCAAAGGCTATTCTGGAAGAAGTACACAAGCTAGTGGACGCAGGCATCATGCGAGAAGTATACTACCACGACTGGCTCTCTAACCCAGTTATGGTAAAAAAGAGCGACGGTAGTTGGAGAATGTGCGTGGACTTCACAGACCTCAACAAAGCATGTCCACAAGACTGCTATCCACTGCCAGAGATAGACTGGAAGGTCGAATCCTTGTGCGGATACCCCTTCAAATGCTTCTTAGATGCATATAAAGGGTACCATCAGATCCAGATGGCAGTGGAAGATGAAGAAAAGACAGCTTTCCATACCAGTCAAGGAGTATACTGCTACACAAAAATGCCCTTTGGCCTAAAGAATGCAGGCGCGACGTACCAACGACTGGTGGATACAGCCTTCGAAAAACAAATAGGCCGCAACTTGGAAGTCTACGTTGACGACCTTGTCATTAAAAGCCATACAGAGGACGAATTAGTGCGCGACATAGAGGAGACATTCCGAACGTTGGGGCGGATAAACATGAAGTTGAATCCCAAGAAGTGCACCTTCGGCGCGACAGAAGGCATGTTCCTCGGGTATTTGATAGAACCGGATGGAATCAAACCATGCCCAGAAAAAACAAAGGCTGTTATTGACCTCCCCTCCCCACGCACACTCAAAGAAGTCCAATCACTGAATGGAAAGTTAGCAGGGCTGAATCGCTTCCTATCCAAGTCAGCGGACAAGTCCCTTCCCCTTTTTAAAACACTCACGAAGTGCACAAAGAAGGGAGACTTTCGCTGGACTAATGAAGCAGAAGAAGCTTTCCAACAACTTAAAAACCATCTGGCATCCCTTCCCAAGCTCGTCGCACCGCGACCAGGGGAAGAATTAATTATGTACTTATCGGCGACCTATGGAGCAGTTAGCGCAGTACTATTGACAGATAGAGACTCCGTCCAAACACCCATATATTTTGTAAGCAAAGCCCTAAAGAAAACAGAGGTTAACTACAGCGCAATGGAAAAGTTAGTTTTGGCTCTAGTGTTCGCAACAAAAAGGCTTCGTAGATACTTTCAAGCGCATCCAATAGTGGTCATCACTGATCAGCCAATTAAACAAGTGATCTCTAAGCCTGACGCATCAGGACGCTTACAAAAATGGAGTGTACTACTAAGTGAGTATAATATCTCATACAGGCCGCGCACTGCAATCAAAGGACAAGTCTTAGCCGATTTTATCGTGGAGAAGCCAGATAGCGACAGCCCGACATCTGCATCCAAAGCAGATTTACAAGAACCTTGGATCTTGTTCACAGATGGGTCTTCATGTGTAGATGGATCAGGCGCAGGCCTTATCCTCACAAATCCAGAAGGTATGGAATTCACCTATGCACTACGATTTGAATTCACAGCTACAAACAATGAGGCAGAATATGAAGCCCTACTAGCCGGACTACGCATTGCAATCCAAATGGGTGTACGCAACCTAGAAGCAAACGTAGATTCGCGCCTAGTTGCTAACCACGTGTTAGGTGAATACGAAGCCAAGGATGAACACATGGTCCAATATCTGGAGAAGACAAAATCCTTGATCAAGAACTTCGACAGGTTCACAATCAAACAAGTACCTAGAGGCGACAACAGGAAGGCGGACGCACTCAGCAAGATCGCTTCCACAAGCTTCGCACACCTCTCAAAACAGGTATTAGTGGAAACCCTTAAAAACAAGTCAATCTTGGATATGGAGATATCAACGGTGATAGAAGAACAAGATCCTACGTGGATGACACCTATCATCGAATTTATTAACAAGGGAATCCTACCCCAAGATCATAAAGATGCTCGAAGAATACGGCGCACAGCGCAACGATTCGAGTTACGCGATAACGTACTCTATCGACGATCTTTCTTACAGCCATGGCTCAGATGTGTTGGACCCCTCCAAGCAAACTACGTCCTCCGCGAAATTCATGCAGGATCGTGTAGTATGCACTCAGGGCCACGATCCGTGGTGGCAAGCGCTCTGAGGTCAGGATACTATTGGCCAACAATGCATCGCGACGCACGCGACCTGATAAGAAAATGCAGCAATTGCCAAGTACACAGACCAATTCCGCGCCGACCACAACAAGAGTTAACACCAATCACCTCACCATGGCCATTTTATAAATGGGGTATTGACATCGCAGGACCTTTCCCTGTCGCAGCAGGAGGAGTAAAATTCCTCATCGTAGCCATAGACTACTTTACAAAGTGGATTGAAGCAAAAGCGGTGGTAAACATCACAGGAAACCAAGTCAAACGCTTTGTCTGGGACAACATTGTCTGCCGCTTCGGCTTACCGGGCGAGATCATATCAGACAACGGAAAACAATTATGTGACAACCCATTCAAAGATTGGTGCGCACAATTGAACATCACACAACACTTTGCTTCAGTCAAACACCCACAAACCAATGGCCTAGTTGAGCGCGCGAATCGCAGTCTAGGCGAAGGGATAAAAGCGCGCCTTGACAGACATAAAGGAAAGTGGGTAGATGAGCTCTCACACGTCCTATGGGCGCATCGCACAACCATCAAAACCAGTACTGGCGACACGCCATTTTCCCTAGTCTATGGAACAGAAGCCGTCATACCTGCCAAAATAGGAATGCCAACTATACGCACAGCAGAGGTCAACGTCACGACAAATGACGAGGAACGGCGCATAGATTTAGACATACTGGAAGAAAGACGCGAACGCGCAGCTATACGCGAAGCAAAGGCTAAGGCAAAAATGAAGAAGTATTATGACGCAAAGGTCAAACACACTTCATTCAGACCGGGAGACTTTGTTTACCGCGCCAACGATGCGAGCCACGTAGAGGACACAGGCAAGCTCGGCCCTAAATGGGAAGGACCTTACGAGGTCACAGACGCGCTCGGTAATGGCGCATACAGACTGCGCGACACGGAAGGTCACGACCTCGCGCGCACGTGGAACATTTGCAATCTCAAAAGATGTTACTTTTAGGCTACGGCCCTCACACAAACACCTTTGCACCCTACGTGGTGCCCAATAAGTGTTTATTTTTCTTCTCATTTTTTTTAGGAATTGTATTTTCTATGTTATCAAATAAACTTGCAAGTATTAATAAAATGTTATGGTTTCTAGCTAACTCCATAGCGCATTTTTTTTACTTTATTGCATATATGTCAATATTGTTCATCTTATATCTCTGCCTACATGGCGTGCATGCACCATTCAAAGACCCACGAAGGCATAAATGATAAGTTAACCTACTAATTTACTTGTTGAATAAGAGGGTTGCAAACCCATCAACATTGGATCACGCATCCTTGCTAAGTACCTTACTCTCGAGACGTCGTAGTAAGTTTCACGCGCGCACCCCACGACGGATGCGCAAATACCAAGTACACAGTACGCGCTTAGCAACATAACGAGCCAAGACACTTGGTCAAATAATAAACCTTAGCAAACAATGCAAACATAATTCTTCAAAGTCACGTACTTAAAAGACTTAGTCAAAAATTCAAACTTAAGCAAACAATGCATATATATTTTAGTCATGAACTTAAAACCAAAAGAGTATCTCATTCAACAAATATTAATTACAAAAGAAAGATACATCACTATACACAGCCTATATACTATGGCGATGCTCGGAACCCTCCTCTGGAGCGGCGGAACTCCCCGCCTCCTTCAGCTTACTCAAGGTTATCGCATCTTTGAGAGACACGGTTGGAACGCTCACAGCCACGCCATCAGATCGGGGAAGGTGCGCAGCACCGATGCCGCACATCACAGCCTTGCCTTTGATACCCTTCTTTATGGCAACCCTTTGCTCGTGACGCTCTAGCACCTCCTTCAAGGGGATCTCCTTCTCCAGAGCAAAAGGCTTGAGGATGTCACGGGGCCGCGCGAAGACTGGGACTTGAAGCTGCGAGACATCAGGTTTTAGATAATAATCTAATTCCTCTTCTGCATCCTCCCCAAGATGACGCTGCAAAGTCAGACCCGCCATGAGCACATCTATGGGGTCATCTTGGTCGCGCTCCAACTTCCCTATATGCGGCAGCTCAAGGACCTTTAGCCCCGCCATCGCCTGCAGCAGCTCGTCGTAAGCCGTAGAGCTGTAACCAGGGATCTCCGCCAAGTCCTTCTCCAGCAACTTGGCCTCACGAAGCTCCTCCATGGCCTGCGAACGGCCACGAGCCATTGCACAGTGCACAACCATTCCAAAGGCTTCCACCACCTCCGCAGACTCTAAAGTGCTCAGAGCCGCCAGGCGCAGCCCATGGCTGATCAACCATCTGCATTCACAAAGTAATAATTGGGTAAGATAAACAATAGGGCGAACAAGCAATTTTAAAGACAAAGATGTAAGAATACCTGCGCTCGGCTATCGTAGACATAAGATGGGGGTACAGTTCCTCGTCATACTCGATGTTGAGGGCGCGCAGCTTCTCCTCATGCATCACGAGCGTCTTCTCCATGCGCTCCTTGAACTCTTGCAGGCTAGCATAATGCTCTGCCCTCTTCTCTTCAAGATAAGACACCGACCACGTCGTCTTTGCCTTTATCGGCTCAAGCTTCGCCCTCGCATACAACAGGTCAGCCAAAATGCTCATCTTATCTTGAGCGATTTTCTCACCAATTGCGCGCGGAGTGTTCCCAACTCCTCCTCCTTCTGGGCCAGAGAACGACTCTCCCCAGTGTACTTCCCCTTCAGCTGCGCCACTAGCTCAGCCTGACGGGCAGTAGTCGCAGCCAACTCGTCAATTAGTCGCTGCGCCTCACCACCATCAGCAGCCTTGGTATTCCCCTCCTTGTTTTCATTCTGCGGAGAGGAAACCTCATCATCCTTCGCGCCGTCATCCCTACGCAAAAAAGACAGCCAACAACAATTACAACAAGTAATAATAAAAAAAAAAAAAAAAAAAAAGAGAAGAGGAGAAATAGTTCACACTTACAAAAACGGGGAAGCGTCATCAACCTTCAACCGAGCGCCAGAGGTAGAAGTCTCTTCTGCGTTCGACTCTGCGTCTCTGATGACGTGTCGACGCCTCTTCCTATTACCACTGCCACCAGCCTCGGCCTTGCGCTTTGAACTCTGCGCAACCTCCTCCCTCAGCACCTCTTCAGGCTTCAGGATCCGGATGCTGTCAGATGACCCTGATCGCGCCTCCTCGCGCGCCACCTCCACTTCAGGCACCGCCTCCACAGTGGGCGCCACCACTACCTCCGGTGCCACACTTTGGACGGGCGTCACCACAAGTGGTGGCGTATCCTCGGGGACCGTCGCGGGCAGAACAGTCAAATGCCCCGAGGTCGCATCAAGCAGAGGCTGCTCCCCTTCCTTCAGAGGGCGCACCCCTATGGTCACCTGCTTTGGCTTGTCTAACTTCACTACTGCGAACAAGTCCATCTCTGCACACACCAAATAAAGCAAAGAAAAAACAAAGAAGGATCAGTTGGTAAATGCGCGAAGACATAAATAAAATACTTACAAACAAGTACAAGGGATGAACACCCACCCCGGCCATCCTCACTCAGGAAAGTGGGAACCTCTTCTGCAGCGCCAAAATAAGCGCGACTCAATCCCACATGCACCAAAAACTCCTCCGGATAGGGGTTAATGGCCAGTCGATTGGCATCTAAAGTCTGCGCGTCAACAAGCCTGTAGGAACCGGGTGCGGGGCGCCCATCCCTTGGTAAGGACGCCTGGGTATAAAACTCAAAAGGGGAGGGAAAGACTACGTCGTCTACCCAAAAGAAATACTCCCTCCAATTCTTAAGGGCGTCAACCTTTTCCGTATAACATTGAAGCGCCCCCTGGCGCTTCGCAAAGGAAACCCAACCGTTTGACCACGTTGAGTGGTAAAAGGAGCGGAACAAGTCCACGGTTGGTTCTATCGCAAGTAAACGGCAGTTTACCTCAAAATTCGACACCTTCGCCGCACCTATACAGTGCAGCTGAGAGATGTGAAGGCGATAGTGATTGAGCAAATCGCTCAGAAAGACAGATATAGGTACGCGGTAATTCGCGTACTCAAAAAATTTCGTGTATAGACCTATCTTCCCTTCGGGGAAGTCAGCTATACACGCATCGACATCTGGTGCCTCTGGACGTACATCCAAAGGCACAAAATAGTCGGAAGAAAAGTGCATCACGTCCTCAATAGACATCGCGGAGCGAAACTCCTCTAATTGAGCAACCATTTTCATCTTAAAACTAAGTGGGACGCACACAACAATTACCTACGAAAGTTAAAAGATTTTCTTGCAAAAAACGCTCTCAAAAAGAAGAAGAAGATGAATAGTAGTTGTGTGTGTTTTTACAGTGTGATTGTAAAAATGCTTAACGACTAGTTTCCTTTACAATATCTTTTAACGGCTAGTTTCCCCTATAAATACCACTTAAACAAGACTTTGTATTCTCACACACACACTATGGCTAACCAACCATTTGAGGTGAAAAACACTATCCTTACCCGATTACGCAATGAACAAGAAAAAGAACTTAAGTTGATTAACAGTTTGCTACGTGAGATAACTCATATTATTCGACAGATGCATACTCGTGCTCCAAAGGTCGAAAGGTTGCGTGAGCTACCTCAAGACCATCCAATTATCAGGGTCTGTCTAGAAACTCTATTAAGAAATAATGAAATGGATCTGCAACTTCAGGTCGCCTTGAAAATGGTTAGCGAACAAGTGTTGCAAGTGTGGGAGGAGAAGTCAGATCTTATCGACAATTACAAATCTATATAAATCATTCGATTATTTGTGTGTTAAATTTCGTATCGTTTTTTTTTCACCGTATCGTTATTTTACGATTCGTATGTTTTCATTATGTTGTATTGTATTTTTATAATTAATGAAATGAATTTAGTTTATTTAATGAAATGAATAAAAAAATAAAGTTGTAAGTGGTGGGTCTCAAATGAGTAAGTTGAGGTTAGTTGTTGGTGAGGAGGGGTGATGACATCAAATAATCCTAATATTAAATCTCAATTTCCCCTTATTATGCTCATTTATATTACTGATTATGTGGATATATACTTTGATTCATTTATATTTTGTATCCAGGTTACAAGTGAACATAGAAGCTAAAGAGACGAGGAAATTGGAAAGAACGTGCAAAGATAGACAAATCCAAGTATGCTGGAAGAAGTTACGGTGCCGTAGCTAGGATTTCAACTAAGAAGACTAAGTCAACGATGATCAAGAGTTTACGGCGTAACCAATTTCATTGTTTACGCCGTAACAAACACAAGTCTTATGAATCCTCAGATCTGAAGACTACGCCGTAACACAACTCTGGATTTACGGCTGATTGTACAATAAATTGCACGACCAGGCCTTCGATGGTGATCAAAGGATATAATGGGGTGTTGTGGTTGAGCCAAGCTTGGATATAACCTGAAATAAGAAATACTAAAACACTAAGTTAAGTGATTGCGCAGAGGTTGGACCCTGCGAACCACCTCCGGCGTGTGAATAAGTACTTGATATCAAAAGTTAGGTGAAAATGTGGTAAAGTAAAGTAGTAGAGATTGCATACCAGATTTATGACTCATCCAAGACTATTTATAGGTGATAAAATAACCTTGGAGAGTGTTCACACGTTTCTTGGAGATCATGGGGGAGTCCCATGATTTATGGTAACCGCTAGGGTTTAGTGCCCCACTCCTCGTTTAACGGGGGAGCTAAAGAGGAAGAAAAGACGTGGGTGAGACTTGGTCTTGCTAGAGCCCCGTCCTAATGTCATTGTAGGATGTACCCCGAAGGGCTTAATCCTTCGATTGGCGAATTCCCAGTTGGTAACTAGATCAAGGGTGATTAGTTTTACGCCATTGAAAGTTTTAGGAGGCTAGCCAGAGCCTTCGATATGTAGGTTGCGATCAACCTCGAAGGGGGTCCTTTGACCTGATCGGAGGGTACATCATCAACGGCGTAGCAACATGTACGAGAGTAGTCCTAGATCAAGAATTAACTTACGGCGTAACATATCATTGGATTACGACGTAATGAAGACTATCAGAGTAATCTGAGATCCGAGAAATTATCTACGGCGTAACGCACATGGAGATTACGACGTAGACAGAACCCTAATATCATTGTTACGGCGTAACATTTCATCAATTACGCTGTAACCTTTATATCTGGATAAGATTACACTAGTTACGGTGTAACACATTTTTGAGTTAAGCCGTAACTCTCGACGGGCCTATAAATACAACCCTAATTTTTTCATTTTGACATACCACTTTCTCACACACAAAGTCAGAGATCGTTGGGATCTTTTAGGAGGCCCTTCTATAGTAGCATACGGAGCCTTTTCAAGGGAGAAATCACACCTCAATCACGTTTTAGCATTTCATCATTTCATTTATATTTCGAATTCATGGCTTTTGTAAACATTACTTCGAGTGTTGAATTTAATATGATCGGCTAAGCACCTTTGGTGCTAGCCTAGTTATGATTCCTATATTGTTTTAATCATGTGTTCCGTACTTTTCTTAAATGCTTTTACATGTGTGCATGCTTAGTTTATCTTGAGAACCTCTTGTTTCGGTAGTTTTGAGATGCGGTAGTATTTGTTACGCTAGCTTTAATTGGAATAAGCCCCCAGTTTATTTAGTAGGCTAGAAGAATTGACCATAGGACACTAGCCTGATGGATTGCGAGGAAATGGGAGGGATGACAACTGACCATACTACATTGTGTGCAAATTGACCATAGGATCACCTACCGATGTTTGATGAACTTAAAAAGTTAGATAAATGGCCTATGATCGTGATAACGGGCCATTAAAGATAAGTCTAGCATGTAGTGGCGCTTAATGACTCAAACCCGTCTACCGTACGTCGGCTTACTAGCATAGGGTAGTGCATGTGGTTCCTGACAGGATTCGGGAGAGATAGGCTAGGGAACTTGACCATATGCACCTAGTGATATATGTCTGCCCCACCTAAAGCATGAGATTAGTTTAATAGGGAACATGACCATAAGTGATATAGAAAGAGTAATTAGGTTAGCACATTTCTCTCTTATTGCTCACAACCTTTACTTTAATTGCTTTTGTTTTCCATTTCATTTAGTTTAATCAATCAATCAATCTATTCTCTTTTTATTAGTTAGTGACATTAGACTTAGATACGATCCGCACCACATAGCTCTTGTGACGACCTCGGAGTTACCATTACTAGCCTACACACGACCGGATTCTCTGTCCGTTAGTGCATAATGTAAACCTAGGGTAGAAACGAGACTTCATAAATAGTAAAACCTGGTCAAAAATCCTGCATTAGGGGGTTAATTGTGAAAAAGATGTAAGGTGATGTGACACCCGTGGGACCCAAATGAAGAGGTAAGCCTTGTTGTTGCACCTTGTGCTCTTAGTGTTGTGGAAGTATTGATAAAAGCAAGTTGTGAGGGCAAAATTGTCAAACTGATAGTTCCTAAAACTATTTGCACTTTCCCTTCTTCACAAGTAAAGAGCACAATATCATTCTTTTCTTTATTCCACCTTACCTTTACTTTTCTTTCCCGAAAAAAGGTGTTCATTTGAAAAATAAAGTAGAAGACAGCTCGAGAAAATATCAACGCTCAGAAATGAACCAAGTGGTGACCACTTGATAAATAAAGGGGAATAGATAATGAGAGTGATTTTATTGAGTATAAACTAGTAATGGATGTTATGAATTATTGGTGATGGATGAGCACTATATACACATTGTTAAGAATTATTTCTTACTATATCGGTTACTATGTATTACTAGCCGAGAACTCCCGCGGGGATGTTTTATGGTGACAATTTTGATCGATTTCACACTTTAAAGTATCAACAACTGTAATTCATTAGTTTAATATGTTAAGAGTTACTCCTATGTTTTAAAGTATCAAAATTTTTTAGTTGATTAGTCTAATATGTTGAGTTGTATATTTAAATTAAATAAGCAACTTTCTCAAATTTGGTTCACTGTGTACCCGAACCTCTTTCTCAAATTTAGGCTCACGTGTATCTAGCCATATAATTATTTATTACAATGTTGCAAAAATCGTGAATCGGTACTGAGGCAGTATATGGCCGAGTAGCGATTTTTAACCGATTAATCGGCCGATTACCTTGTAATAGCCGATTAATCGGCCGATTACTTTGTAAAACTCACCAAGTTCCATGGCCGAGTAGCGATTAATCGGCCGCGTTGGCCGATTTTTGCAACACTGATTTATTATGACACGAGCATACTCCAACACCCAGCTTATAAGAATGCGAGCACTTTTTTCTAGATTATATCTTTGAAAATGGCGGTGAATACTTTCAAGTATTTGGTAATTATCGGAATAAATGTTGAATATTTTGTAGCTCATATTCGTAAGTAAATTGCTTTTGTTGAGGATCATGAAAGCATATATGCTAGATATGCATGAGTAAAATGATTGGCCATAAAGTAAAAAACGCTCAAAAAAAATCAGTGATTTATTTAAGTCTCTTGTGACGAGACACATTTTTGGGCTTGAAGTCCATACACACAAATGTATAAATCTTATTGGATCTGAATCGGTCTTTATCATAATATTACGAGACACGTTTTCATTATATTAGGTCAGCTAAAGCATTTCAGGTAAATACTAACCATATTCCTCTAAATAGATTGGCACCGATTGAGTATACCATATTGATTTTTAAGAATTTATTAATGATTTCGTGTAAAAAAGGCTAGAAAAGTAAATTTTAGATGAACGACTTTTCATCAAATAACTTTGATATAAAAGACTTGGTTTTAAATCTTCGCTTTAGGCCTTCATGAAAGTTGAGCCGCCCGTGCGCTAAACCTCATTTGTATGACAAGTGTAGAAATGAATTATGATGCAATTATAAATAACTTCTCATGTCCTGTGATTTTTAATCTCATTTTCTATCTATTCTTCTAGTAACAAAATGGTGATACATGATTTCGGATGTCATTACAAAGCTAAGAAAAAAAGAATCAGATTACAACTATTTTACTACCAGATACACATTAACACCCCTGCACTAGAGTCAAGGAGTATTTTTAACTGGTTTTCAAGCCATAAGTGCGATAGCGGCCTCCTGTACTAATGTTTGAGTCGCATTTACAAAATACTCTGCCTCTTGCTCCACCTGGTCCCAAGATCTATGCACGTATCTCATCTTCTTGACCAATGCCACAAATTTCCTCCAGTTGTTATAGTGAAACAACGCTTGGTTCAGTCTCAGATAAGTAAACAAGCACATCTCTTCATTTTCTGATAGTAAAGCTGCCCGTAAGATCTGTTCATGTGCACACTCGTCATATCTTGGCAAAGCGTTTTCACCAGCAAGTGATACCTGTTAGCAAAATGCAGAACACTAAATTAAAGAATAAACACACTCAATAACACAACGTGTATATTTCAAGTCACTCTTAACATACATGTGCTTCCAGTGTGGCTAATGCCACTTGCTGCACCAGCTTCTCTGGTGAGCACTGAGCGCTTTGAGGCTGTTCGTCGTCCCGCATCTCTATGCAGATGAAATTAAAAACAGCTCCATGACGGCCTAAGGTTTTAGCTATTGGGAGGTAGCCATCATGGAAACGGGGTGTTGTAGTAGCCTGCAGTAAGCTCTGGCGCATGGGATCGTGTTCCATAGTGCCAGTGGATGCCATCGATCTTGACAGAGATTTTGACACCTCTGTTATAGAAAATGGAGGTAGCAGATGTTAAAATCCTTTCTCCATGATCTAATATCATTTGAGAGTACCACGACAGGAAGAATTGCAGTCCTAATCACTTTTTATTGAAAAATTGCAGGCTGTATCTGCATATATCAGCACTCACTGTGTGCATCTCATGCCCAACCCTATGCAGTTCTTAAGAGTTAGGGGTATAAATCACTTTACGAGAACACCAGTCACAAAAATATGCAAGTCCGAGGCCCTATGATGCATAGAAGTTGCCCCGATTTAAACATATTTGCGCCTGTAGCACTAACAACTAACAAGAATTAAGTGACCATACTGTGTGCGGTGAACTAATCAAATGCACACCCTAACACCAGTTGCCCGAAAACAAGAGAAGAATATTCTTATAATCTACAGTCTGCAAGTAGCAAGCGAAGCTGATAACATATAAAAAACGAAAAGAACCATTCCCTGCTTGTGAGATTATATACTACAGCAAAAACCTTGAACGCAGACACATCCTTCAACCTTTATCACACATTTCCATAACACTATCCTTCCCTCAACCTAACTCCGAAGACACAGATATATGTAAAACACGAAACCAGAATGTGTAAGCATTCCGGAATGCAGTAAGTGAATTACTTTTTTTTTTTTTTTTTAACAATTTGCTTTAACATATTCAAATTCAAATGTCTTAAAAGGAATCATAGTGATCAGATCAATTCCCTAAAACCAGCCTTAACTCTTTTAACATTTTCAAAATAACCACCAAATGCAAGTATGCAACAGCTAGAAAACAATTTTCAACCACTTGAGTAATAAAAATAGTTTTATAATTTTGTAAAGAATGGGGGGTGAATGTACCGTCTAAGAAGGAAGTTAGCAATAAAAGTGATGCATCAAAAAGGTATTCAATCTGCAATCTCCTTGTTGTGAAGGGTCTGATAGGACAGCCGTGTTTCAATAAAATAGAAGTGGAAAACCAGAAACCAAATGGTTGTAACATTAACAAAGAGGTGTACCACTTTGCCAGTAATTGTCTTTTGTGGGTTGCAGTTTTGTGGAGTTCACACAATAATTGTCATAAGTGATCAAACGTTATTAAGTTATGTGACAAGCTCTAAGGTTGTATGTTTTGTAGAATAACACCATGGCTTATACAAAACAATAAAAAAAGCATTCCCTGCTTGTAAACTTATACTACAGCAAAAGCCTTATATGCATGTATGTCCTTAAACCTATATCACACGTGTCCATAGAACTAAACCTCCCTTGACCTGACTCCTATGTGCTATGATACAAGTATGATACTCAAAAAGATGCAGCCAGTATGACTGTATGAGTAAATCAATTTGTATGATTTTTTGCCTTCCGAGACCAGAGAATGAATCACAAAATCTTTAAAAATGTCCAAATAGCTGAACATGATTCCACATAATCAAATTAAATAACCATAAAACAACCCATTACGCAGTTCCTAGCGGTATGATATCATTTCAAGAACACAAGTCAGCCATAGAAGTCCAAAACCCAATGAGGCTATTATCTATATGCAGTTGACCAAGTACATCGTATTTTCATCCTTCGAGCACTAACAGAAATCAAGTGATCATAACTATGTGATGCTCTAATCCCAGATGCATACCCTACCATCAGTTCCCAAAAAAGAAAAACGACACTCTTGAACTCTGAAAACAAATCTTAAGTCATATGTCACGTATTAAGTCTGTAAGTAGCAAGGTTATAAATGTCAAAAAAGTATCTAAACATGACTAGTCTGCGAGCTTAAACTAAAAGTGCATACTTCAATATTTATGGAGCATTTCATGAAACTAATTCTACCTCGACCTAGCTACTACAGCCTAGGGTTGATATGTAGTAGAGGGAATTAATGGGCAACGGCACTCCTGATAAGCATTAAAAATGTGGTACCTAAGCTGCTTTTTCAAATCTGAAGTCTAAAACAAGTCGGTGACATCGGATCAGTTCCCTATAAACAAGCCTCAAATCCAACATTCTTAAATTCACGAAATATAAATCATGCCAGAATGTGAATATGCAAGAGCCAGAAAACAAGGGGTGGCTCCAAGTTAAAACATACGGCTTCTTAACACTAAAAAGAATCACGTGAGGATGTGACCATAACTGTGTACGTGTGGTGCACTAGTCTAATGCACCAGTTGCACAAAACAAGAGGAGAATAGTCTTAAAGTTCTAAAACAGTTCTCAGTACTGATTAGCATGTAGATTATGCAAGTAGCAGGCTAAACGGATACATGTAAAACCAAAAAGAACCATTCCCTGCTTGTGAGCTAACACTACAGCAAAAACTTGTTTAGTGCACTCATTAGCAAATAAGCTCATTATAAGCCCATAAGTCTCGAAATAAGCCAGAAAACAGGGGCTTATGAAATATAAGGCGAAATCAAATAAGCTCATAATAAGGCCACAAATAAGCTTAAACCCTAAAATGCAAGTAAGCAACAATTTTCTAAACCTAAACAACTAATTCAGCACACTTAACTACAATCGTAACAAATCATATAAACTTAACTATAACGCGCCGTAAATAACGAAACAAAAACGCCATCACAATCCAATTAAAAACTAAAAATTAATCAGTATCCGTATAACAACACATAACAAACTTCATATCAAAACTAATTAACCAACAGATTAAACATAATGCCACGTCACCAAAACACAATCCAAAACAAGTGCCACGTCAGCACAAATACTAATTAACTAATTAATGTCAGCGTCATCGAAATCATCAGCAAAGGAATTGAAGAAGCCATCATCAGCCAAACGGTAATGATCCAAGGAAGATAAAGGACCATCGCCACCAAACCCGTCGAATGAGTCCACGTCATCGACTTCCATTGCTGACGTCATCATCGTCTGCTCCTCCATTTCGCCGTACATCTCCACCGGCATCATCGTTTTCATTCCTTTTTTTCTTTTCTAAAATGGAAGGATGTTTCTAGGCTTGGAAAGGGTTTACTTATTTGTTTTAGAAGTTACATTAGTAGTCCTTTTGTTTTCTTTCTTTTTTTTTTTATAATAGCGATATTGTATCAGCCGTTAGCAGTAGCTGTTTGTTTTATAAAAGACAATGTTGCAAAAATCGTGAATCGGTAGTCGGGCGGTCGACCACCCTACAGCAATTAATCAGTCAAAGCGAGATTAATCAATGATTAATCGGATTGGAATTTCCAGCAAGTTTTGCGTATTTCTAGAGACCAAACTAAATATCTTAACTGATTACAAGTCTACTATGTTTTCAAACCTCAATAAATGGCTCAAATCCTGATTACAAGTCTACTATGTTATAAGTGAAATAAACGATCCCCAAATTAAGTAGAATGCCTAAATTATTAGTAATTTTTAAAAGTTGACCGATTAGTCCGACTTTTAAACAATTCAGCTGATTTTTGACTGATTAGTGGCCGACTTTTGCCTAGGCCCATTTTTTCCACCGATTTTCAAAAATCAACAAGGTATAAGGCCGATTACCGATTATCGATTTTTTCCCTACTAAATACTCATAGTAACAAACTTTCATATCAAATAAATAAATAAAATAATAAAAAACACAATATTTCAAAAATCGCCAATCGGTAGTCGGTCGGTTGACCTCCTTTATCTTGTAATCGGTGTAGTCGGGATTAATCCATGATTAATCGAAGTTGGCATTTCCGGAAAGTTTTTGGTATTTCCAGTAAGTTTAGGTATTTACAACAAGATTTACCTTATACCAACAACTTGTAACAGATATTAACAGCGACTAAGTGATTAAAACAAGTTTTCAACATGTTTATGGTATTTCCGACAAGATTTGCATGTTTCCAATAAGTTTGGCCATCGTTGACTACAATTGACCACCGCTGACCGACTTATTGGACCAATTTGCACAAATCAAAAAGGTTGGTGACCGATTAGCGCCTAGACAGCGATTAATCGGTCTTGTAGACTTTTTTGCAACACTAAAGAAAAATATTAACTAATTAAAAAAAGTGGCACGTCACTATATAGAGAATTGAAATGACGACGTCATGACTAGTTAATACGGAGTATTAGTTTCATCGAAATCATCTTGAAAAAAGTTGAAAAACTCAGCATCAGATAAACGATAATGATCCAAAGAAGCTAAAGGACCTTCACCAAACACATCGCAACTTGTAGGGATGGCAAATTCTAACACGACATGAACCGAAACTGAAATTGACAGGTTAGGTCAAGTTCTCGCTTTCATTTTTTAATCCAAAATATAGAGATTTTTGTTTGTTTAGTGACTTAAAACATGATTGTAGATTTGGAACTCATTACATGTTATAGTAATTTACAATTACAAGAAGAGATTAACAACTCTTATCCAATTTCCTTCGAAACTATACAAATGCCAATCACGGACTTTTGAATATATAACCAACAGTTGAATAAATGGTAATTCGAGTTTGTTATACAAGTGTATCATCTTGAAAATAATCCAGCTTTGTTTAGAAAACAGCCAGAAACAGGATCTCCAATGCAGCCACAAAAACCATCATCGTCCTTAGCAAATGATGCTGGCAACGGATGATCAGGAATTATGCCAACCTGCAATGGGAAGGCAGTTATAAAGTAGTCAAAGTTTAGAAGCAAGTGTCACGGGCTGGTAACGGGTCAAACGGGTCATATTTTGTCCAAAGTTTTATCTAATGTTCTCAAAATTTGACCGTTTGGGTCGTTTGCGATAATACATATTCCAAACTGACTCGTTCATATAAGCAAATGGGTCAAAAATACCAGGTATGTCAAAAACCAAAGAGATCAATAGTCTTTGAGTGGAGAGAAGTAGAAAGATAGAGAACCTTATTGATGTCTACGTGATCAGGGGTTTCATAACGAGCAACAGTAACAGCCAAGCCAGATCCATCAGACATTTCAAATACCGATTGAATTTTTCTGTGAATAAAGAACGTTTTAGGACATTTTATCGAAAATGAAATGCTATTAAAAGTATAAGTATTGTAAAGATTGTTTACCCTTTGCCAAAAGTGGGTTCTCCAAGAAGCACTGCACGCTTGTTATCCTTTAAAGCACCAGCCAAGATCTCGCTTGCACTTGCAGTTCCTTTGTTCACCTACAAGAACCAAATAACTTTTTACAGGTGGCCATTTCAACCCATTTACGCATTACAGCAATCTAAATCGCAATCGTGACCTAACAATGAAAGCCATTACAACACATTAATGAAAAGATTGGTATAGATGGCATTACCAGCACGGCTAGAGGTTCTGAAGCAGCTATTGCATTGGTTCCATCAGTGTCATATATATCTCGAACACCACGGCTATCACAGATGTACACAATCACGCCTTTATCCAACCTGGTTTGCATCAGTTATACCATAAGAACTTTGAACTAATATGATAACAATTTTAGGAAAACTTCAACCCATTTAAGTTATTTCCAATAAAAGCAATACTTATTTACTTGTTTGACCAGTTAAAAATAAAAACTTAAACACGTATAGCACATTCACAAGCAAATGGGTCAAAAAATTTACCCAAAATTTTTCGTTAAACCATGAGTTCAAAGATAAAAGCCAGATACTTAACACTCTAAAAAGCCAGCAAAAAGTTATAATAATGATTTTTTTTGCAGAAATGTTACTGCAGACTTACCAAATCTTAGCGATCTCAATTCCTTCGGGAAAAAGACCACCACTGCATCACAATTTAATCATCTTTTAGAAAGCATTACAATAACAATGCTTAAAATGAATCCCAAAAACACTGATCCTTATAACTTATAAGAATATTACCTATTATTGCGAAGGTCCAATACAAAACAGTCAACATTTTCTCTCCTTAAAGTTTCAATTGCCTCCTTGACGGCAGCTGGAACAGCTTTTTTTGTTAGAATGATTATTTACAAATAAAGCTACAGGTTATAAAATTAGAAATATTGCATCATCTTGTATTCTAAAGTGTCTTCCCCAAACAAATTTATAACAGGTACATAAAAAATACATATCAAGTGATGTATGAAATATATCCGTCAACGTCAACCAATAGCAGTAAGTAGTTACCATACCAGAAGCATTTTGGTTGAATGATGTTAACTTTATGTATCCAATCTTGGAGGTACCCTTTCCCAGACCAGGTGTCTCGCAGACTCTTGACTTAACCGGGTTTAAAGAAATGTTTTCCCGCCTGCACACCACATTTACAGTCCATTAAGAGTACGTATCCGCTAAAGTCTAAACAACAGACTAGCAAAAAAGATTCTAACACCACATAACATTTTAACTAGCGTACAAATGAAGTGTTATAATTAAGGCGTCTTTAGTTATAATTGAGTTTGTTCAATCTCTAACGGGTCAAACTGATTTTAAAAAACCCGCCTTTTTACCAGTCTCCGTATCCACCTGATCCACCCATTTTAAATCTATACCCAAAACTTACAACAAGGAACCCATTTTAATATTCTGGTACCTTGTTCATATAATATACACAAATGATACACACATATGAAGCTTACAGCAAATTTATATGGAAGGAATTGAAGCAAATGAACATACATTAACGATAGCTGCTTTATCTCGGATCCGCTTCGTACTTTTAGCTGTACTTCAGTTCCTTCGGGGCCCCTGAGATTCAGTTAAAAGTCTATACTTTACTTTAAGGTTCAAGGGGAGAGTTTAACTAACAAACAATTAGAAATATAGTCGATTATAACTTACTGCAGGCATTCTGCTGCATCATAAATGTCCATCGTTTATGTACTTGTATTATCAATAGCCATAATCAGATCACCAATTGACAATTAGAAATGGCAGCCCTACTGGCGGGACCCCCTGGAGAAGC
The DNA here is from genome assembly GCA_030686995.1 of Artemisia argyi. Classification (NCBI taxonomy): domain Eukaryota; kingdom Viridiplantae; phylum Streptophyta; class Magnoliopsida; order Asterales; family Asteraceae; genus Artemisia; species Artemisia argyi. The sequence continues at coordinate 12,306,059 of CM060686.1, read as the reverse complement.
TGAAATAACCATAATTCCAGATAGAGCTCCATCATTTCCAGTCGGGTAGCCAATTGACAACCCTACTCCAGTAAGAGCTCCTTGTGTTCCCAACTGCCTTCATCAAACATATTTGCATACCATAAGTGAAGTTTCAAGCCAATACATCTATATCTATACTACATATAATGGAAAAGTGAAAACTTATCTATTTTAGGAGTCGTTACACTATTTTTAGAAACATGTGCAAAGCTGAAAACTATTAACACACTATTAATACACATCGAAAACCGGGTTGACCCGGGTCGCTTTAAACCCGACGGGTTGACCCGGTTTAATTTGACCCCTTTTTTTTACCAGAACGGTTCAACTGGTAAGCGGTGGTAGTGGGTGGCGGTGGTGAGTAGTGGTGGTGGGTGGTGGCGGTAGTGGGTGGCGGTGGTGAGTAGTGGTGGTGGGTGGTGGCGGTAGTGGGTGGCGATGGTGAGTGGTGGTTGTGGTGGGGGTGGTGGGTGGCGGTGGTGTGGGGGTGGTGATTGGTAGTGGTGGTGGTTATGTATTTCGGATTAACTGATGTTATGTATTGAGGACCAAACTAATTGACTAAAAGTGTTACACTCGGCAAACACAAAATGTAGTCAACTCTTAACAAATACAACACTTAGATGGTCGTTGTTTAAGCTTGTATACGGCTTATTATCTTATATGTGTTTGGTTTATATAACATAAGCTACAATTTTGTGCCTTATTTTGACACTTTCGGCTTAAACAGACACTCCCTTAACACTAATGATACATACAATAAGCAATATTAAAAGTTTGATGCTTACAATAAAATAAAAAATAAAAATTGAATTTGATAGTAAAAAAAAAAATAAAAATAAAAAAATTGTCAACTTGCCCAATTCAAAATACCCAATTACCTGTAATCCTAAATACATAGGATATAATTTGAGTTAATTACGAAATAAAAAACATAAATTGAACAACTTGCCTGAAAACAGATCAGGTGATTGACTGGCTGGAGTACGATCCTGATTCTGCCAATGAACATTCGTTGGAAGGCCATTGGATTGAGTTGGCTGTGAAAGTGATGCTTGAAGATGAAGGAGTTCTGAAGCGTAAGATCAAAAACTTTTACATATTTAAGGTGTTCAGCCTGTTGTGTATTTACATTGATTGCAAAGCTGCAAATAGGTTATTTGATAATAGATTCCTATAAACGCTGCAGTGACTGCACACATAAGAATATTTGCAAGTACTTCATCTAGTGTTAATTGCAATGTTTGATTTGTTGGAATATTTGCACAAAAACTTATCAAATTAATATTTTACAGTTTTTAATGAGATACCCCAAAAAGAAAAGGCTGCAACATTCATGGGACACTAGTACTGGAGCATATTATTTTCACTATTGCGCTCGACTATTTCTACAACAATATATCCTTTTGTTGTTGATCTCTTCTAAGTCACTAGATGAGATTGGTATATAAAAAATTCCCTAAAATAGGGACCCTAAACTAGGTACTCACTGCATGGTTTCTAATTGATTTTAGTTGACTTACTTTTGTGAGTCCCCACCTCCCCAGCTCCAGTTATCTTGTTTCTAAGTGAAGTTTCAAGCCTATTGGTTTTAACTAAAGGTCATTATTCCGTTATAAATTAAACTGTTACTAAAGATTAAAGGCACACTTTTTATTTCTAACAGATACAACCATTGCCAAATTCAAACACATGTAACTATGTAGCCAATAAAAACACTCGATATCGGCGATGAACAACACCATAAGTGATCCAATTAATCGTCGCACCAACTGCATCATACAGCTCTCTAATTCTCTTATTTAAACAGCTACGAATCATACTATGAAAATAACATTCGGTTTATTACAATTTACACTTGCAATAAATACACAAACGTAGAAATCAATCAGGCTGTGACATAAACCCTTAACTTAGGGTGCGTTTGATTTGTGGGTTTCAATCCCAATCTCAAAATCCATATTTCTCAACCAAACATCCTTTTAACATTCCCATTCCCATACCTCATTCCAAAACCCATGTACAATTCTTCCAATTCAAAATACCCAATTACCTATGAACCTACGAATTATCATGTAAATAAACAGAGCTTATTACGAAATAAAAAACGTAATTGTAACAACTTACCGGAAAAGAGATCATGTGGATGGTGTCGATGACTGGCCGGAGAACAGCTGCTGGCTGTGAATTAGGGTTTCAAAAATTAAGTTTGAAGAAGAAGAAGTTATGAACATGAACTTTTTTACATATTTAGTCCCTCTTAATTTAAGGTGTTCAAAAAGGAGTTCAGCCTGGCTGTGATTTCTCTTTTTTCCAACCTTGACCAAATTGCAGAGTTCAATTATATAAAAGATCTCACAATTATTTTCAAACCATTTATTTATCCTCCTTGATTTCTCTTTTTTCCAACCTTTACCAAATTGTTGGTGTTCAGTTAAATACAAGATCTCATAATTATTTTCAAACTCATGTAACTAAGTGGCCAATAAAAACACATCTATGTAGTTCTCTTATTTAAACATTTTACGAATCGTATAACGAAAAAAAAAAAAAAAAAAAAAATCGGCTTATTACAATTTACACTTACAATAAATACACAAACGCAGAAATCAATTAGGCTAACCCTAAATCAAATACTTTTCAATTCAAAATACCCAATTACATGTGAAATAAAAAAAACATAAACTGAACAACTTGCCTGAAAACAGATCACGTGAGTGATTGGCTGGAGATCCTGATTCTGCTTGTGAATCGAGATGAGATTCGTTGAATAACCATTGGATTGAAGATGAAGGAGTTGTTGAAAGTGTGTAAGAAAATGAACTGTTACATGTTTAGTCCCTCCTCTTATTTAAGCTGTTCAAAAAGGAGTTCAGCCTGTTTTGTATATTATACTTCCTACCCCGTATACTAATTGCGTGTAGCTTTGGAGTAGACAAATCTCCCTTGGTGAAAACCGTCATTTTTTAACAACCAACAATTTCCAAGGTATCCAATGATGGAAATTCAAAAGCTTTGTTTCCTATGCAAAATCCCTCCAGACTAAGAAAAAATTTAAGTTTCAAGGACTTTAGACAAGGAAACACCACAATAGCATTCACTATGGCATCACATTCTTCTTCTTCTTCTCCCTTCACAATTACCTTCATACCCATGCAGTAACTTATATGTAGTTCCTGGAGTTGCAATAGACTACCAACCATGGGACATGTAAATGCATATTCTAAACTGTTACAGCTATGAATTGATAGTCTTGTTAGGTTTGGAAACTTTAATACTGTCCCTTGCTTGCTCTTCCATATATACTTGAGACCAGTTAACCACTCCAAGTCCACTTGTCTCAAGTTTGGAATTTCAGCAACACTTTGTGAATCAAATATCTCCTCAATGCCCCCACATCTACTACAGTTGACAGTTTCAAGCTTTTGCAGTTGTAGCAGCTTATCGGATGAAAAAATACTCTGTCCACCACCGGGGTTATAATTGTACATATCCGCTTCAATCAAATTATGATAAGACCAAGGCAGCCGTTCCATAGTGGTAGGGCGGGATGAGCTTGTACTTTCATAACTCGGTAATTGGGCCTACAACTACATGAACCGATAAAACGATATGCCATTACCTAAAACTACATGAACCGATAAAACGATATGCCATTACCAATTGAAATACAACCAATAGATCAAATAAAAGTTTATTCTACTTTATTTCTACAAAATCGGCCTGCCCAAAAAAAAAAGCCATACCCGCAACGCGACTGCCCGTCGCCATTCCCGTTTACTTCTAAAAAATTAGAAATGGTATAAAACCAACATAAAAAAATAGCAAAAGCCTTAAAAAATCATTATAATTTTTACATGATGGCAAAAAAAAAAAAAAAATAAATAAATAAATAAATAAATAAAATACATATCATATAAACAAAAATAAAATGTGATTTATTTACGCAAAATCCACTCGCAAAAAAAACAAAAGAGAGTAAACAACGGAAAAAAAACAAGCCCGCCTGCAACGCGGCGGCCAACGCCAATCTTGTTAAAACTATTACTATCCTAAATCCAAAACCGCTAATAATCCTAAAAACTCAACCCACTACGCATAAGCCCAGTCCACACACTTAATAAAAACCCGAGCCCACTACCCTGTCATAACAAAACCCGATCCAACCTTTTTATTAAACCCGGTCAACCATAAAATAAATAATCAGTCAACCTTTACTGTTCATTACCACTCACCTCCCAATTACCCCAAGTCACCCATTTACGCACCTCAAATCACCCGTCCCTCACTTAATGAGCTTCTAGAAGTCTGACGACGTGGCTGAATGGGAGCATGTGATTGGTCGGACCACCTCACTTAATTTACTTTTTATGCTTTCAAGTAGTTAATAAATTTTAAATTCTGTTTTCACAAGCTCATATAAGCTAGTTGATAGCTTTTTGTGAGGTTTGTTTGTTAATAAATTTTAAATTCTGTCTTAAATGAAGAGATTTAGAAAAGTCAAAAAAGTCAACATCAACATCAACATCAAATTTACATTCTACTAAGTCTTTTATAGCAGCATAGGTTAGATTAATAGGATCTAGGTGTTTGAGTAGTTGATTTTACTTGAAATAAGTTTACTATAGTCTATTGTAGCTATGCAATATCTGGTAGTGGTACTTTTACAAGTCAAACATCATTTTCCTACCCTTATTACATACCCCTGCATCAGCACTTATCTGACCCAAACTGGTTAGAATTTTAGGTAAGCTGCAGTTAGAGTTAGGTTTTGATATAGGTTGCATAAAGTGTTAGTAGTTTGGACTCTCTACTTCTGTGCTTATCTCAGCTTTTTGAATTCATTTGATAGAATAAAAAGAGGGCTGCAAATCAGCCCCCTAGGAGCCTGTTTGGCTTTTGCAGCCCTGCTCTTTCTTATCTGTCCCAACACCAACCTTTTATTAGCTTCTCTCTTAAGCTCATTTTAGCTGTTCTTTGTCTAAATCTTAGTGAGTTGGTAGCTTTTAGTATTAACTTGAGCTTAAGCTGCTATTTGGAGCTCATTTAGTGGCCTTTTCTTAGCTTGCAATAGTCCTTTTAAATCTGCATTAGTTAGGATTCAAACCTGCAGCCCTTTTTCTATCTCACTTTTAGGTCGGATTAGTAGGATTTAGCAGTCAATCTCAAGATTACAAATAGTTAGTTACCTAGTCTCAAACTTCCTTAGCTTACTTAAGTGGCTTTTGAACGTTATTGATAACTTGTTTGGAGGCTGCAGCTCACTCCTATGGCATGCACATCCACATCAGTGCTTGCAAATGCAGGCCTGCTGCTACTGATTCACCCTTCACCACACCATAGCTGCTGATCCAACTTATTTCCTCAGCTCATTCCAGTTTCTCAATTTGTTTAATTTAGTGCTCAAAATCACCCCTTAAGGACTGTTAACTGTTGAGTGTTTTTATTTCTAAATTGTTTATTACTTACTTTGGTTTGACTAGCATTGAAGTAGATTAGTTTTAGCTATTTTTCTCACTGGTTATTAGCTTAAAGTGTTAATATATACCTTTTGATTAACTGCATACTTCGATTTTTTTGTCTTAACAGTCACAAAGTTTAAGTTTGATTTGAGTTTTTGCGAGCTTTTCATAAGAAGTGTTTTCATAAAAAGTCTTCTTAGTTTTCATTGTGCTTTCAGTGTCTAAAAAGAAATTCACAAATAAAAATAGAATTGCAAAAAGGTTCAAAAAGTTTAAGTTTGATTTGAGTTTTTGCTAGCTTTTCATAAGAAGTGTTTTCATAAAAAGTCTTAGTTTTCATTGTGTTTTTAGTTTCTAAAAAGAAATTCACAAATAAAAATAGAATTGCAAAAAGGTTCAAAGGGATTCGAACCCCTGACCTCTAGCTCTCCTGCCCACAAAGCCTCACACAGCCACACTCTTAACCGAATGCCCTAGGGACTTTTCTCATTAGATCTTTGCACAAGTTTTCACTTAAACACCTTTATTACTTTTTAGCTTAATAACTGCTTGAGCTTATAGCAGCTTATCTGCTAGAGCTTTTCCACTATTGTTATTTTTCTTATATTTCAAATAGCTTTAAGTACTTTCTATAAAAAAATTCATAATTTTCTGAAAAGTTCCAATTCCAATCCAATCCCAAACGTTATTATCACATATCCATCGAGAGTTAAGCCTACAGTATTTTTGATTCCCAAATTGTTATGTAGTAACCTATGTAAGTATAAAATTTTAGGTGTATAACGGGTTCGGAAGCTTATTGGGTGCATTACAATTGATTCTGTATGCCATATACAGAAAGAACAATGGACAGAAAGATGAGAAAACTGCCGCGATTGAGATCGGGTCGGCCAATGGTAACAAACACGTGGAGAAAGGAAAACCCACACCGGAGAATATCAATCAAGTTTGGTGATTTGTTATGTTCTAATTAATCCTATGAGTTTAAGCAATTTTCCCTTTATGATGAAATTTGTCTAGCTTTGGTTACTTGTTATATATATACTAAACGAGAGTAGGCCGGTGGAATAAAATACTGAAACAAATAAAGGCCCACAAATAATAAATTTTTTGGGCCCCTTTTTAGTCCATGGAGAGGTGGTCGGTGGAACAAAATACTGAAACAAATAAAGGCCCACAAATAATAAATTTTTTGGGCCCCTTTTTAATCCATGAACGAAGGCCCATCTCGATTAACAAACTGTGGATTTTGAGAGCTAAACTCTACTGCAAACCTGCATCGAAAGCCCCCGCCGCAACTGGGCTCCAATTCCTTGTTCTTTCCATAGCAGTTTGGATTAATAATCAATTTATTTAAATATAAGTTTGAACAATGGAACTCTATTAGCCATGCGTGAGATATAAAAGATCGTATTTGGCCGCAAGCGGAGGAACCAAAAACCGTAACATGTACAAGGTGTGGTTGTGACGGACACAAGCGAACTAATGCAAAGAGTAAGTGACATTTTGGTATTTAACCCTTACATTTTGGCATTCAAATGTTTACTAATGTATAACTTGAATTAAATTGACAAACAAAGGTATCTACTAAGGAAAGCTCACAACAAAATGGGTAGTGATCTGGTTATGGTTATGCAAACCAATTTCTTTCTTCTCCAACACATTAGCCTCCTTTAGAAACTCAAGAAGCCTAACCTCTAAACACTCCCTCAACTTGTTCCACCACGGACGCCATTCCGCATCGTCCGTGTCTCCACTATCATAGAAGGTAACATTGTCCGAGTGGATATGAAATTAGGCGATACACCAATGTCGCTTAGGGTCATTTATCGGAATAGAAACCTACAGTGTTTACAAATACACATAAATATAATCCATTGGGCAACATTTCAGTGTTATAAATTGGGTTACAAATAAATACCCGCTCAACATCGCTCTATGGCAAAGGATACCTATCGATGTTTGTGTAAACCACGAGCATGGAATCTTGAAGTAAAAGAATGACAAAGTATAGGATGGTCTAAAATGACACATGTAACTAATCCATAACTCAATGTGATGTAAGAACAAGAATCACATACACAACAAAAATTTTACATAGAAACAATATATAAGAGTTTTATAAAAAAAAAAATATGAAGTATAGTTATATATTTACTTACCTCAAAGGCGACATCCATGAAGTATCTAGGCCCCAAAGTTCTCTTACATAGAGTAACCATATTATGAAGATAGTCTATTCCACAAGTTGACATTATCCTCACTTTCCAACCATTCATTCTTAACAAAGTCTTGTCCCGCATCCATAAGACAAAAAGTCCGAAAATGCATGTATCCACAATAGTTCTGTCAAAACAAAAAAACAAAACCGCATTTAGGAACAGGTAAATGGGCAAACCGTCAAGAAATGCGGAAAACAAAAAAAAACAAACAAAACATAAAAAAAAAAAAAAAAAAAAAAAAAAAAAAAACATTAACCTACATTATTTAACCAAACTCAATGCATTAACTACAGGCCTTATAACCTAACACAAAACATTAAACAACATATTCTACAAACAAATAGATAAAACATGAAATGCAAGACAACACATTGTTTATGAAAATCAACACACAACCAAAAACTAACATGTACAATCAAGACCTGCCATGAACTTTTATGACAAAGTGCTACTGTATTTCGTAAGAAATCTCGAATTTTTCTAAATGCATCTCGTCCAAAAAATTTGTGTTCGTAACATTTTTCGATTTTCTGAATGCATTCGGTCAAATTTTATCCATCCCCATGTACAATAATGTATGAGAAAATGACAAAAATCACCATTTTACGAACTCTATTTCACAAAGTGACCATTTCTTACTTATATATATAGTTTCAAAAATAACCTCAAAAGATCTACAAAAAATAAACCAAACTGAAACTAGCGAAAACTTTAAGAGTGAGAGAGTAAACTGAGATTAAAAACTAACCTTAGTGTAACAAGTTTTGTATGTGTTCAAGAGAAATTGTTTTGTGTGTTATGACTCAAGTCATTAGCATTTTATAAAGGAAAAGGTATTTGAAAAGTATATTTAATGAGATTGCCATAAATTTTGGTTGAGAAAGTACAGAAGTTAGAGATGTTATAAAGTCTTGTGACATAAATATTGGCGTGTATCTTTCGCACAAGCAATCAGAATATCGGGGTCACACAAAGATGCATCAATTAAAAATTTATAAAAATGGTAAACGTGATAATATATCGATATTTTACTCATTTGCACTCTATTTTTACTTTTCTTTGTCTTTTAAAATGCATTTTTGCATGTATAAATTTACAAGTTCTTTCATGTAAGAGCAAGATCAATTTGATTTTGTTTATTCCAACTTATAGTGGGTTCAATTGTATAATACATGTTTAATCCATGTTTACTTTTGCCAAAAAAAAAAGAGAGTAAAACATATGCAAAAAGGCAAGTATTAATGATAAAAATATGTTTAGAATATCAACCAATAAACCTGAAATTCAACATTATATACAAATCAATCTTTAAGGTGGTCTAGTGGTCAAATATTATGATGTTCTCACAAGAGATCACTTTCCAATATCGCTAGATAAATATCTTTTGGTGGCAATGAAAATGGTTCGAAACGAGATACTGAATTTGCTCACATACATGAGTCAAAGACTTGCCGTTCTCAAATAATCTAAACAAAAAAAAAATACCTCGCCCGGTTACGAATCTTTAACTTGAGCAATGTGATGTGCCTTTTACAACAATGCTTTGGGTCATACTACTTGCTGGATGCATATAAAACGAATCCGAATGTGAACCTCAGACCCAAAACCATTACAAACTCAAGGTTTGAGAGTTTGAAATACATATAACAGCAAGTTTGAAGATCATACATTTCCCCCAAAAAAAAGTATTAAACCAACATATGGAAAAAGTTTGAACCGAGAGCAGTTCTCTAATAACTACAGACGCGAGATCAGGACCAAAATATACCGAGTAGCAGACTACCTGTTGGATACGGACTATAGGTAAGTATCAACTCAATAACAAGCCATATTGTAGATTTGGAACTCGCTACATGTTAGTAATTTACAATTACAACAAGAGATTAACCACTCTTTTCCAATCTCCTTCGAAACTATACAGATGCCAATCACGGACTTTTGAATATATAACCAACAGTTGAATAAATGGTAATTCGAGTTTATTATACAAGTGTATCATCTTGAAAATAATCCAGCTTTGTTTAGAAAACAACCAGAAGCAGGATCTCCTATGCAGCCACAAAAACCATCATCGTCCTTAGCAAATGATGCTGGCAACGGGTGATCAGGAATTATGCCAACCTGCAATGGGAAGGCAGTTATAAAGTAGTCAAAGTTTAGAAACAAAGTGTGACAGGCTAGTAACGGGTCAAACAGGTCATATTTTGTCCAAAGTTTTATCTAATGTTCTCAAAATTTGACCGTTTGGGTCGTTTGCGATAATACATATTCCAAACTGACTCGTTCATATAAGCAAATGGGTCAAAAATACCAGGTATGTCAAAAACTAAAGAGATCAATAGTCTCTGAGTGGAGAGAAGTAGAAAGATAGAGAACCTTATGGATGTCTACGTGATCAGGGGTTTCAAAACGAGCAACAGTAACAGCCAAGCCAGATCCATCAGACATTTCAAATACCGATTGAATTTTTCTGTGAATAAAGAACGTTTTAGGACATTTTATCGGAAATGAAATGCTATTAAAAGTATAAGTATTGTAAAGATTCTTTACCCTTTGCCAAAAGTGGGTTCTCCAAGAAGCACTGCACACTTGTTATCCTTTAAAGCACCAGCTAAGATCTCGCTTGCACTTGCAGTTCCTTTGTTCACCTACAAGAACAAAATAACTTTTTACAGGTGGGTGGCCATTTCAACCCATTTACGTATTACAGCAATCTAAATCGCAACCGTGACCTAACAATGAAAAGATTGGTATAGATGGCATTACCAGCACGGCTAGAGGTTCTGAAGCAGCTATTGCATTGGTTCCATCAGTGTCATATATATCTCGAACACCACGGCTATCACAGATGTACACAATCACGCCTTTATCCAACCTGGTTTGCATCAGTTATACTACCATAAGAACTTTGAACTAATATGATAACAATTTTAGGAAAACTTCAACCCATTTAAGCTATTTCCAAATAAAAGCAATACTTATTTACTTGTTTGACCCGTTAAAAAAAAAAACTTAAACACGTATAGCACGTTCAGAAGCAAATGGGTCAAAAATTTTACCCAACATTTTTCGTTAAACCATGATTTCAAACATAAAAGCCAGCAAATCTTAGCGATCTCAATTCCTTCGGGAAAAAGACCACCACTGCATCACAATTTAATCATCTTTTAGAAAGCATTACAATAAGAATGCTTAAAATGAATCCCAAAAACACTGATCGTTATAACTTATAAGAATATTACCTATTATTGCGAAGGTCCAATACAAAACCGTCAACATTTTCTCTCCTTAAAGTTTCAATTGCTTCCTTGACATCAGCTGGAATGGCTTTTTTGTTAGAATAGTTCTATACAAATACAACTACGGGTTATATAAATTCTAAAGTGTATCTTCCCCTAAAAGATCTAAAAAGGCTATATAGCAGCTTATGAAATATATCCGTCAACATCAACCAATAGCAATAAGTAGTTACCATACCAGAAGCATTTTGGTTGAATGATGTTAACATTATGTATCCAATCTTGGAGGTACCCTTTCCCAGACCAGGTGTCTCGTAGACTCTTGACTTCACCGGATTTAATGAAATGTTTTCCCGCCTGCACACCACATTTACAGTCCATTAAGAGTACGTATCCGCTAAAGCCTAAACAACAGACTAGCAAAAAAGATTCTAACACCACATAACATTTTAACTAGTGTACAAATGAAGTGTTATAGTTAAGGCGTCTTTATATATAATTGAGTTTGTTCAATCTCTAAGGGGTCAAACTGATTTTAAAAAAGTCGCCTTTTTACCAGTCACCGAATCCACCTGATCCACCCATTTTAAATCTATATCCAAAACTTACAACAAGGAACCCATGTTAATATTCTGGTACCTTGTTCATATAATTTACACAAACGATACACACATATTAAGCTTACGGCAAATTTATATGGAAGGAAGCAAATGAACATACGTTAACGATAGCTGCTTTATCTCGGATCCGCTTCGTGCTTTTAACTGTACTTCAGTTCCTTCGGGGCCCCTAAAAGTCAGTTAAAGTCTTTACTTTACTTTAAGGCTCAAGGAGAGCGTTAACTAACAAAGAATTAGAAACAGTCAGTCATAACTTACTGCAGGCGTTCTGCTGCATCATAAATGTCCATCGTTTCTGTACATGTATTATCAATAGCCATAATCAGATCACCAGGGGAAATGGCAGCCCTACTGGCAGGACCCCCTGGAGAAGCTGAAATAACCATAATTCCAGATAGAGCTCCATCATTTCCAGTGGGGTAGCCAATTGACAACCCTACTCCAGTAAGAGCTCCTTGTGTTCCCGACTGCCTTCATCAAACATATTTGCATATTTAAAAAAGAACTAACAAATAATGGAAAAGGTTTGATTGCCATAAGTGAAGTTTCAAGGCTAACATCTATATCTACATTACATATAATGGAAAAGTGAAAATTTATCTATTTTAGGAAGTCCTTACACTATTTTTAGAAAACATGTGCAAAGCTTGACACTATTAACATACTATTAATGCACATCGAAAACCGGGTTGATCCGGGTCGCTTCAAACCTGACGGGTTGACCTGGTTTAATTTGACCGTTTTTTCGACCGGAACGGTTCAATCGGTAAGGGGTGGTAGTGGGTGGCGGTGGTAAGTGGTGGTGGGTGGTGGCGGTAGTGGCAGTGGGTGGCAACGGTGATTGGTGGTGGTGATGGTAAGTGGTGGTGGTGGTGGTGGTGATTGGTGGTGGTGGTAGGCAATGGTTATGTATTTCGGACTAAATGATGTTATGTATTGAAGATCAAACTAATGGACCAAAAGTGTTACACCCGGCAAACTATAAGGACCCAAAATGTAGTCAACTCTTAACAAATACAACACTTAACACTAATGATACATACAATAAGAAATACTACATCCGTCTCATATTTATTGTCCATATTTTCTTTTTGGTTGTCCCAAATTAATTGTCCACTTTCATAAATAGATAGAGAATATAAATCGAGTTTACCATATTACCATCATTTGAGGTTATTATTACAAATTGGTTAAGGGTAAAACTTTAATGTTTTTAATAGTGTATTTTTTGTGTGAGAATAATAATTTTGAGACGGAGGTAGTATTAAAAGAATGATGCATACAATAAAAAAATTAAAAGTTGAATTAGATTTAAAAAAAAAAAAAAAAAAAAAAAGTCAAACTTGTCCAATTCAAAAATACCCAAACGCAGAAATCAATCACGCTAACCCTAAATCAAATACTTTCAATTCAAAATACACATACGCAAATTGAGTTTATTACGAAATAAAAAACATAAATTGAACAACTTGCCTGAAAACAGATCACGTGAATGATTGGCTGGAGATCCTCATTCTGCCTTTGAATCGAGATGAGACTCGTTGAATGAAGGAGTTTTCAATGAGGCTATGACATAAACCCTAAATCAAATACTTTCCAATTCAAAATACCCAATTACCTTTAATCCTACGCATCATCATATAAATAAACTGAGTTTATTACGCATCATCAAAATACCCAATGACTGGCGGAAGTACAAGCCGGCGAATAGATTGGCTGGAGATCCTGATCCTGAAGGAGTTGTGAAGTGTAAGAACATGAACTGTTACATGTTTAGTCCCTCCTCTTTATTTAAGCTGTTCAAAAAGGAGTTCAGCCTGTTGTGTATATTATACTTCCTATACCATCTACTAATTGCATATAGCTTTGGAGCATACAAATCTCCCTTGGTGAAAACCCTCATTGATGGAAATTCAAAAGCTTCCTTTCCTAAGCAAAAAGGAGTTCAGTGGCTTGTACTGGATATTATACTTTCTATCACCCCATACACTAATTGCGTGTAGCTTTGGAGTAGACAAATCTCCCTCGGTGAAAACCCTCATTTTTGGACCCACATCAATTTGCAAGGTATCCAATGATGGAAATTCAAAAGCTTCCTTTCCTAAGCAAAATCCCTCCAGACTTTCAAGATCTTCAAGTTTTAAGGACTTTAGACAAGGAAACTTCACAATAGCATTCACTATGGCATCACTTTCTTCTTCTTCTCCCTTCACAATTACCTTCATACTGTTGCACCGATATATATTTAGTTCCTGGAGTTGCAATAGACTACCAACCATGGGACATGTAAATACATATTCTAAACTACCACATCTATCAATAGAGAGTTGTGTTAGGTTTGGAAACTTTAATACTGTCTCCTGCTTGCTCTTCCATATATACTTGAGACTATCTAACGACTCCAAGTCCACTTGTCTCAAGTTTGGAATTTCAGCAACAGTTTGTGAATCAAATATCTCCTCAATGTCCTCACAATCCCTAAAACGAACCGTTTCAAGCTTTTGCAGTTGTAGCAGCTTATCGGATGAGAAAAGAGTTTGTCCACCCGTGGGTTTATAATCCATATCGTCCACTTCGATCAAATTATGATAAGACCAAGGCAACCGTTCCATAGTAGTAGGGTGGTATGAGCCTGTACTCTCATAACTCGGTAATCGGGTCTACAAGGTCAAAAAAAAGAAACCACAAGCTTAAGTCAGAGATAATTGTACATATAACTTGGTTAAATGATAAAAATCCAGATGTGAGTAAAATACGGCTCTATATGATCCTATATTATTACAATTTTGGGTTTTTTGGATCACATACATACCCGAACCGATAAATACATTGTAATCTTGATGAAAATTATAATTTATATAGCAAGGCCTTAAGCGAGGTGGGTAAATTTTTACTTTTCTAATTTTTTAAATAGAAAATATACCTGATGCGAGGTGGTCGTCACATGAAAGTTAAGGCCACATTCAAAACTATGTTTGCCTAAGCTTGTATTTATGAAGTTAAGCTTTGGAGCTGTAGACTGTCCATAAGTGAACACCGTTATTTGTGGGCATTCACCGATAACAACCTTTTCCAATGCTGGCCATATGAATTCATTCTTCCCCAAAAAGAAACCCACAACATTTGGTAGATTGACTAGTGTAATCGACTTCAAATGAGGAAAGACCAACACGTCAGATGCCTTCGTCTGCTGTCCATTTTCTTTTGTAACAATCATTTCCATTGCCTCACAATACATTATCTCTAACTCTTCGAGTTCCGCGAGGCTTTCAAGAGTGGAAAATGTGAATATATGTTTCAAAAGGTTACACCCTTGAATTTTCAAGATATTCAGTTTTGGTAGTTTAAGCATCCTAATATATTCTAGCCTTGGAAGGGACTTTCCAGTATCAGCACTACTGTTGTTGTTGATCTCTTTAGTTTCAAACACCTCTGTCATCGATTTGCAATCTTTTATTTTCAGCACCTGAAGCTTTTGCATTTGTCCTACAGCATACCATGGAACCACACTTGACAATGCATCACAATCTCTTATACTTATCTTTCTAGAGTATTGGCATAAGGACCAGGACCACAAAGCTTGAGATGACTGAGAAAAAAAAATGAGAATTTGATTATATAATCAACAGAGCTAATATCATTCTAGTCCCTAAATATATAGGAAAAATACCTTAAGCTGGTCATGAATATCAGTAGATATACCATTGGCACCACCACCAATACACTTGAAATTTCTGAGTTTTGTAAGCTGAAGAATGTCTAAATGAGGGAAGAAAGTGGTGGTTGTGTGGGAATATATAGACGCATCTTCATCATCTCTGTTTGAAACAACCTCTTCAATACCATCACAATGCCATATATAAACTTTCTTTAGGTTGGAAAGAAGTTTCGCCATGAGAGGTGAAAACAAGTACTTGATGCTGTTGCACGTGTACATTGTTATGGTTGTGAGGTTATGGAATGAGGACTGTGACTGTGGTTTTTGAAGAATTAAGAATTCATTATTCCAATCGCACTTCCACACATGACTCATCCTCCCCATATAACTTAACTCTAATTCTTCAAGATAGGGGAGTATGGGTGGTTGTTGAGCATTGTGTTCTGATTCTCTACTACTTGGACTCATTATCTCAAAGACCACCTCCACAGCTTTATAGTCATTCAATTTAAGTTTATGAAGGTGATGGAAAGTGTGTAATAGAGAGGATGGGAGAGCAACTTCAGAAATACCATCATTCACTTCCTCCCTCGATGTGGGTATAACATTAATCTGCATATTACAACCACAAATAAAGTTATGATTTTCGAAAAAATAAAATAAAAATAAATAAAATAAAATTTGAGCCGGATACAAACGAATGTGCGACAAAATAGCTATCAGATATTAAGGTCATCAATAGCTCTCAAAGAGCTTCATCATTTGGCATTGTATCCTTTTTGGTGTTTGTGGAGGTGTTATTCTTTTGAGATCACATGTGTCCTTTTGGTTCATCGGGTTTTGATTTATGTTTAGCCGTAATTTGATATTAGGTGTTCTTTGTTTCTATTATTGGGCCAATTCATAATGTTTGGTGTAGTGAGATTGTAGGTTTCTTTGTTTCTATTGTTGGGTCAATTCGTAACGTTTGGTGTAAAAAGTGTTTTGGTGTTTGTTTCTTCTAATATAAAAAAGGAATATCTTGATATGAGAAATAAAAAAATCAAGAGTAAATTACAAAAATGGACCCCCCCCCCCCCCCCCCCCCCCCCTTATGATAAAAATAATTAAAAAAAAAAATCACAAATGTTGACAAAAATACACACAATTTTAATGTTAATTCAGACGTAGCTACAAAACATGTCATTCATAAAAACTCATTTTCAGTAAAAAGTAAGCAAGACATTATGGGTTTCAAGAGTTTTTAGATACAAGAACAAACTCAATTTCGCTGGAGAACGGTAAGGGTAGAAAATTTTACATTGTTACACACAATTACAAGGTATGCACGAACACATGTGACGAAAAGCTAAAGAGTGTTAGGGAAAAAAATCACTAATTAGTCCTTACGTGGACAACAGATGCATCATGTTAGAGTTAAGGACAAAAGTGTAACTAGTTTCGAAATCAAGAACTATAGTTGCCGGTAAAATTTAAGAAATTCCATAACTTTTAGCAAAACCTTTTTTTTATTATTTATTTTTTTTATTTTTTTTTAACTTACTCATAACTTTTCTTTTCTTTCAATAAATAGTTTTTTAAAGTCAGAAAAATTCAGTAAAAAAGCGACAACGAAATTAATGGTTTATTTTGGAAAACTTTATTTCTTATATTATATTTTTTCTTTCAATGAAAAAATAATAAATAACATTCAAGTCAATTATGTTAGTTTTAAGCATTCAATCTAAACATAGTACCTCTTGATATTGGTTAGTACTCTTAGCGAATTCAATGCCGCAGCTAGAAATTCGAACTTTTTTAAGTGCTCTCATATCAAAAGTGGTTGTGGCAGGTGTGATTAAATTTTCAAACCTCTCACAAGCATGAATATCTATGCTTTCAACAGCTTCAAATCCAAGAATCAAGTTATTTCCAACATCTTTTATCCTCCACACCTCTCTAAGCTTCCCTAATCCACCCAATTCAATGCTTCTCAACCTACTGCTGCTAACTTTATCCATTTCACCAACACATCCCATGTCGATGTCGAATATCACTTCAATGGAAGCACAAACTGATACTCTAAGCTCTTCTAAATGATTGAATAATGGCATTGGATTGCTTGGGAGAAGATTCACAAGACTATCACATCCGCACACTGCAATGCTTCTCAAACTGCTGCTACAAACCTGTTCTTCAATTTTACCGGCACGTCCCAAGTCAGTGTTAAATAACACTTCAATGGAAGCACAAGCATTAACTACAAGCTCTTGTAGATTATTCAGGAATGGAAATGGATTGCATGAAAAAAGCTTCACAAGATGATCACATTGTGACACTTGAATTCTTCTCAAGCTGCTGCTAAGTTGCTCAATTTCACCAAAATCCATGTTGAACAAGACTTCAATGGACTCACAACGCATGACTTCAATCTCTCTCAATATGCAAAGATTACTAATACTAAATTGAGGAGGCCATATCTCCTTCAAATTCTCCATATAATAAACAACCAGTGTCTCCAGCTTAGGAGCCGCATCCTGCAAAGTAAAAAGATTTTCATTCATTAGATATCCGCCTGTTATAAAAACACTTTTTAGTTGAAAAGATTGTTAATATAAGTATACTAATACAAAGCAAATACTTACATGTGCGTTCAAGAAAGATTGTGTGGGGGATATATTACTCGACACAAAAGATATTGCACTATCGGGATAAATGCTTGTAATTTTCGGAAGGCCTTCAAGTTGCAACTCCATGAGACGTGGCAGCTCAATTACATTGACGTTATTGCTGAAACTCAATAGCTTTGGTAGGTCAGCCAACCTGAGATACTTTAAGTTGGGAAACTTAATTATATCTGATCCATCATTCTCATTATGTATGACTTCTTCCATAATAGGGCATTCGGAAATATCCAGACACTCAAGCTTTGACAACTTTGTTACAACACTCGGTATGAAAAGGTATTTCAACTCTGCACATTCTGAAATTACAAGGAGTCTTAAATTGTAAAACGAAGAGTTTTGAGGAGGATGTTGAGGATGCCGGGATTCCACATCAACATCTTCAAGAGTATTCATATCATTCACTCGTAGATAAAGTGCATCTGTGATCTTAAACAACTCATTCATTTTAGATTTCAGTAGTTCTTCTTTGTTGGTGACTAGCTTCAAGCTGTTTTCATATGAGTGCATGTCAACTTGAAATGTCTGCACGTGGTCTCTAACTTCTGTAAAAGAACATCCCATTGAGAGCTTGAATCTTTTAAGTTTCTCATAAGACATGTTCTTCATATGAGCATTGTCCCCAATAAATGCAAATTCTAATGCACGAAGGTTCTTAGAACGCTCAGCAAGTTCACTATAGTTGTTGTCTGTGAAGTAGCATCCTTTTTTACGATAAGGTATCATATAAAGCTCTTCAAGTTTCACTAGGGTTTTCAAGACACCGTCATCTATAATAAGATTGTAACAACCTGTTACATCCAGTAGTCTTAGCTTCTTCAAATTTTCAAAAGTGGAAGGTATGGTTGTAATGCCAGAGTTAGCAAAGCTAAGCACTTCCAGATTCAAAAGATTTCCAATACAAGCTAAATCAAACATCAAGGAGCATTCATGAAGACAAAGAGTTCGAAGGTTGGTGGAGCACTGAAATGATGTGGGAACTATTGGATACTCCATTCTCTCAAATGCTATAACTTGAAGCTTTTCCATTGTTGCATAAAAGTCTTGAGGAGCCCTTAGCGACTCATCTCCATGCATAAGGTTCAAAAGTGAAAGGTTTGGAAACGTAAAGTCACTAGGAAACTTAGACATACCCTTACATGCTAACGAAATTTGCTTGCAAGATTGGCTCTTATTATCAGCTTCACTCCACTTTGAGAAATCATCATGGTGAATGATCCAACATCCGTCCTCACCACCTTTGGAAACAGTATCTACCACAAATGCAAGCACAAGATCGTGCATTTTCACACACTCAATGTGATGACTATCACCATCCATCAACAAATATGCATTTTTGAGATTGCTCACACTTGTTTGTGTGCATTCTCTAGCATCTTCGATGGTATAAACTTGTTTTAAAAGTTTTAATCCCCACGCATATCTTGTCAGATCTTCTATGGGGATATTAGAGTCCTCGAGAAACAAGCCACAAAGCAGAAAAATTGCTTTATCCTCTTCTCGTTCTAAACTCTTGTAGCTTATATCTACAAATTCGTGCACGTTCTTATTTTTCTTCAAACACTTGAGTGTACGCTTCCATACGATTCTCTTTTGACATCTCAGAGTTGCGGCAATGAGTTTGATGGCAAGCGGCAAATAACCACATTTTTTTACAATATCAGATCCTATTTGATAGAGATCATGATCATGTTCGGCTGAAATCCCTGCAATTCTAGAAAAGAAATCCCGTGCTTCCCCTTCCTCCAAGACAGCAACTTCAACTAATTTAAGAACAGAATCAGCATCAACTGCAATCTGTTGGCAAATATTTACATATCGTGATGTGAGCAGCAACTTAACCCCGTTTGGCAAAGGACTCGCTAATCTGATATCTTCGAGATTAATCCTCTCCCACACATCGTCTAATATCACCAAACACCTTTCTTTACTTTCTGAAAGTTTATTAAATCTTTTAGAAAGAAGAGTTGCCCTTAGTGTTTCATCAGTTTCAGTTAGAGGTTCACCGATGTGTGCTGCTATGGCCTTCTGAATTGCAAACAAGTTGGAACTTTTCCCAACAACTACAACCACGATCCAATTAAACATCTTGTTATCATGTGCAGCCTCTTTCAGTTGTTTCATCAGTGTCGTTTTCCCCACGCCACCCATTCCACACAAGGCTATCACTCGAGTCTTACCATCAACATCTTCTTGAAGGAACTTCAATGCATCATTGAATATTTTATCTCTTGACTTGAACCCAATTTGGGTATTTCCACCTGATGTTGATGTTGATGTTGGGCGTTTGGAATCGACTCTGCCCAAAGGGATTTGGGCATCACGCCAAATGATGCGGTTAGTACTTTCTTCGATAAGACGGTCGATATCCTTGATATGCGTCAATGCGTTTCTTCCTGCTAGATACTTCTTTTTGACATTAAAGCATCCAATGTCATTACTTGAAATTTTGTCGACCTCTTCCTTGATCTTTTTAACATCTTCCAACCACCCTGGCACACGAGTAGGGATCTCTCGATTGCTTACACTGTTTTCTCTCATCCGCTTTTCGTTATCTGCTCTTTGACCGTCCAAAACCTTCATTTTGTCTTTCATTTCCTTCACACGATCGGTGGAGGAAGTGAGGTTTCTCAGCTTTTGCGTAATATGAACTGCCAAAACATTCACAACAGGACCAACGATTGCAGATACAACTTCCATTTTCCTGACACGAAAATAAGCAGGTTAAGCTTGGGTCTAAGCAGGTTTGGGTTTAACCCATCAACCTATGAGCATAAACAGATTACATGGGTAGTGTTTGTAACCGAAACCCGACCGAACTACCAACAAAAGGGATGAGAATATTATTTCAGTATCCATACTTTTGTATATTACTGTAACTTATTAAGGGCTGATTGGGATTGCTTATTTTACTGCTTATCCATTAGTCCTAATAAGCTACTTAGAAATATTTTATATAATAAAAGAATTACATCATTTCGGAGTATTTTGCAAATCCCTTCTCATTGAAAAAAAATGGACCAATAGCAGAGCTCGATTTTGCCACGTAGGCGAAATCGAGCAACGTGATTGGTCAATAAAAAGTCAAAATTAAATTGATTTTGGCCAAACTTAAAAAATTTGGTGAAGAAATATTTTGCCACGTAGGTGAAATCAAGCAATATGATTGGTCAATAAAAAGTCAAAATTAAATTGATTTTGGTCAAACTTAATCAATTTGGTGAAGAAATTAGGTTAAAAAAAATTGCATAAAAATATAGGTGTCAAATTTATGAAAGCAAAAACTTAAAAAAAGAGGTAATTAATAAAACTTTGGTGTTTGAATTTTAAATAAATTATATAGAGCTAAGTGTAAAATTACAAGTTTCCATGCTTTTTAATAACTTTAGAAGAAGAAGAAGAAGAAGAAAAAAAAAAAAAAAAAAAAAAAAAACTCTTACACTTCATATCCCCTATATTTTATAATATTAACTTTGTTAAAATTACATTATTATTAGTATTAGTTTTTAGGCTTTCATCATTAAAATTACAAAATTTGGTAAATATGCGAATTAGTTTTAATACACGTTAAATATTTTTTAAACTAATGTTAGTTTTAGACTTATCTAAAATATTTTTTTAAATAAGGACTCATGTTATTTTATTTAAAAGTTTAATTTATGCGTACAAGGGTTTGAATATTAAATACGGCTAAATTATTAGTAACGGGAATATAAATATCAAATGGTAAGCACGAGTTAGTGTGATATGAAAATAAATATACGCGATTCAATTTATAACAACGACTCATGAAATTGTTATTTAGAATATATATATGGATATCCATAAAAACATTTTAAAAACTTTATAGAGCATAATTTAACTTTATCAACGCTCATTATATGCTACTAAACTCGCACATTTTGTACAACATGATATTAATAGTTAAAGTTAAACAACAACATCAACCTCAATGTGTATATCAATTAAAAACGTTATACAAAGCTAATTATTAAAAAAAAAAAAAAAAATGCACGCATCACAATCCTTATTTGATAACAATCACCTCCTAAATCAAAAAAAGAAAAACTACGTGGGTGATAACCTAACTTTATTCATTGACCTAATGTTTCATCAAAAAAAAAAAAAAAAAAAAAAAAAAAAAAAAAACGTAATAGTTGGTTGTTGTAAAAAAAATTAAGTGTGTACATGAGAATTATTAAACAAGTATATATAGTTTTTAATCAAGTTATTGCGTTACTATACTGTGATAATGTTATTGAGTTGGTAATCACGGATGTGAGATACAACCATTCTTCTATACTTACCGAAAGAGATTTCAACAAAACTTTGACTTATGCCTTATCTAGCTGATAGTTTTTAGTAACATTTTTTATGGTTTAACTTTTTTTTTTATACACACCAACTTTTAGTAACTTTTTAAATGTTTTATTGAAAACTTCTACAACTAATATTTGTGTTTTTACTATAAACATACTAAGCGATGATAGAATTAATTGTGAGTTCAGGGGTTTTTTATTAAGCTTCTCAAAAAAGCTTAAAGCTTTATCATAAACTTATTGTGTTATAGTAATTGAATAAGCCAATAAGCACCTTCAATAAGCATAACCAAACACCCCTTTAGTTCTAAGTTGAAGTTTTCTTATTTGATGTTAGGACTAACTTTGTTGTTATCCTCACTATAATGCAACATGTTAGTGGTGTTTGCAGTTTTATGATCTTATCGCACACACTAAAATGCAAAGCAATTTGTTGTGTGTGTTTTTTAGTGGAGGATTAAGTATCAAAACATGATTGTCGTGGAAGGATTATCTACACCTGCTCAAGGTATGAATGTATAATTAAGTTGAGTTTCTAATTTAGATAATACATGAACGTATTTTAATGTACCAAAGATGTGTTTTAGTGCCTATATGAGGAATTTTATGGTAGGAATTCTTAGCATGTGTCTTGAATAAGTTAATGAAACTTAGCAGGTCTTTGTTGTCATTGATAACACTATGGGTGTCAACCAACGGCCTAAAATATGAGTGTCTTTTACCTTGATGATTTAGGCTAATTGTGAAGAAAGTTGCACTAAAGTGAAAGGTCGGTAAGGATACAAACAATCCTAAAAGACTTGCGAATGTACTCTTTGCCCTTTTTTCATGCATTTATAATTTACTTATGCAAGTAATAATAATTTTCTTATATAGTTCGGTCTCACAGAAAAATTATTCTTATACCTTATACATAAACGTATTCCACCATTACATCTTTTTTTGTTTCTCTTTATGTAAAAAGAAGTTATAGTATAAACATCTATGTTAATTTGGTAATTTTATGATCAAACATGAGAAGTAAATAACACAAACTTATGAAAATACAATTTTTCAAACAAAAAGGTACATTGATAAACATGGTATGATGATTATTCATAATAAATGAAATGAATCAATCTTCAAAGCTATCTAAATATGCTACATATTTTAACGAAAACATAAGTAAAAGAAATACCACATTTACAAAACACATCATAAATTGATATCACGGGTTAGCAAAACTAAAAGCATCACTAACATCTTACGCAAGTTAAGTATCGTCATGTGATTTTGCTTGAATATTAAAATATTATTTTTAATCCAAAAATATTCTGCTAAAATAATAAGTAGATTATAACATATATACATGTAGTTTTTTTTATTTTTAGTCCACAAAGTAAAATCATTTGAAACATGTTAAGTGATTTATTTCTTAATCGATAATAATATATAATGAAAAAGAAATTTTAAAACCCCTGTGTATGCACATGTATTATAACTAGTAAGCACTTAGGGATTGCAGTTACAACATCCATTTTTCTAGAAATAAACATATTTATTTCACTAAGTTTCATTTTAATATTAATACATACCGAAATAATGATACATCAAACTTATAAACATTACATAACGTACTTGTGTATTAAAAGAAGTAAGATCTTCTTGGTGTCTGCAATTAGTAACTTATACCAAAAATGCCTAAGTATGTAAAAATACCTTGAAACCCAGACAGGCTTTAAATATTCACGAGCTCTCAAGGTGGTTGTGTTTACTGAACAAAACAAATTGGTTGAGCATCAAATGTTAATCAATAATTGACCATAAATGGGGAAGAGTGGAAGACGTACAGCTTGAGAAAAGAACCAAAGTATTAAAGGTGTGCACTTGGCATGCATGTGTAAAATGAGGTTATAATATAATACATGTAAAAGCAAAACAGATTATAAAAGAGGATAACTACAAAGCCACAATGAAGGAATAAACCTACAAACAAGCAAGCAATCTTGTGCCATGGAATCTAATAATTTGCTTTTCTCCATCTTTACTCTTTACTACCTCCGTCCCATAATTATAGCCTTTTTAAATCTTCGTTGTGCAACTTTGACCTTATATATTTTTATTTGTTTTATATAATACTTGATAAAAATTATATCAATGAAAAATACATTTAAAACTCAATTCATTCATATGTTTTGCATCAAGTAATATATAACACAAATAAATATATTTAAGGTCAAAGTTGAAAACTAAAGACTTCAGAAGTCAACAGTGGAATATAATTATGAGACGAAGGGAGTATTTGTTTTTCCCACTCTTTATCTCTCTACACTTTTAATATGTAGTTTTGTAAAATCAAGTTGTTTTCATCAATCTAAACAGTTCTTAGATAAATATTAAAATTTTCAAAAAGTGCTTGTATACTTTGACCAATATTTATCTTTAATTCATGAATGAACACAAAGATGAATACCTGTATAAATCAAGATATATTAGTGTTGTGGAAGTATTGATAAAAGGAAGTTGTGTGGGCAAAATTATCAAACTGATAGTTCCTATAACTATCTGCACTTTCCCTTCTTTACAAGTAAAGAACACAACCACAAAATTATCATTCTTTTCTTTATTCCACCTTACCTCCTCTTCTTTACATTACCTTTACTTTTCTTTACCAGAAAAAGGTGACCATTACTTGACAAATAAAGTGGCGAAGACAGCTCGAGAAAATATCAACACTCAGAAATGAACCAAGTATTAAAGGTGACCACTTGACAAATAAAGGGGATCGAATAGATAATGAAAGTGATTTTATTTTGTCGGTAGAGTATAAACTAGTAATGAATGTTATGAATTATTGGTAATGGATGAGCACTATATAGATATTGTTATGAATTATTTCTTACTATATCGGTTACTATGTATTACTAGGCGAGAACCTGGCTGCGTGGGGATGTTTTACGGCGACAATTTTGATCGATTTCACACTTTAAAGTATCAAAAGCTGTAGTTCATTAGTTTAATATGTTCAGAGTTGTATGTTTTAAAGTATCAAAAAATTTTAGTTGATTAGTCTAATATGTTGAGTTGTGTATATATTTAAATTAAATCAACATCTTCTCTCAAATTTGGTTCATTGTGTACCAACGCCTTAAGGAAAAACTTGAACTACATTTAAAACGTAGATCGAAATGTCTGTGATTTCATCAAAATCACACATTACCAAGTTGGATGCTTCAAACAATTCTACAAATAATATTTAAAACATCATTTGTCCGAAACATAAAGCAAGGCAAGCAACTCCATAACTATTTCAAATAATTGTTTAGAAAGTAAATGCCATAATTGTTTAGTGACCTAAAGAGAATTGCTAGATCTTTTATACACTGCTAATGCTCCAACTAATATTTGTGTCCCTAATGGACAACCAGTGATTGGTAATGATTCTATGGCAGGCACGATGCGTGACAGGATAATCGACTCCAAATAAAAGGTTCCTGAATTTGTATGAAATGAAGCAAGAAATTAAGATGGGCATATCGAGGTAATAAAGACCCCATACTAGTCTTATAAAGAGACACTAGACGTGAAGGTTTTTGAAAACCCCCGGGTTGTGAAAAACTATGAGATCTCTACATGATATAAAATAATGTCTAATATGGTTTGGAATCGAAAAGAAATGAATCGACGTCGATAGTACTATCGAGTATAATATTGCGCAAGATAATGATTTTGTAAATAAATATAGCCCTAGAATCGTGTTGGATCATGAAAGCATACATGCAAGATATGCATGAGTAAAATGATTGGCCATAAAGTAGTACGCTCGAAAAAAATTAATGATTTAGTAAAGTCTCTAGTGACGAGACTTGTTTTTGGGCCTGAAATCCATACACACAAACGTATAAATCTTATTGGATCTCAATCGGTCTTTATCATAATCTAACGAGATACGTTTTCATAATATTAGGTCAACTAAAGCATTTCAGGTAAATACTAACCATATTCCTCTAACTAGATTTGCATCGATAGAGTATACCATATTGATTTTTACGAATTTATTAAAGATTTCGTGCAAAAAAAGCTAGAAAAGTCAATTTTAGATAAACGATTTTTCATCAAATAACTTTGATATAAAGGCCCGGTTTAAAAGCTTCGCTTTAGGCTTTCGTGAAAGTTGAGCCACCCCTGCACCGAACCTCATTTGTATGACAAGTGTAGAAACGAATTATGATGCAATTATAAATAACTTCGCATGTCCTGTGATTTTTAATCTCATTTTCTATCTATTCTTCTAGTAACAAAATGGTTACATGATTTCGGATGTCATTACAAAGCTAAGAAAGAAGAAAAAGAACCGGATTACAACTATTTTACAGCCATACATTAACACTCCAGGGGGAGTGAGTAATTACCACGATGGTGTCACCAAGAAGATGAGAGAACTTGTGCTTGAACGCACGCATGTAGTCTGAGTAGCACTGAATGGGTGTCCTGCCTTTGAGGCACGGGATGGTATCACACCCAAGAGAAAGATATTCATAATTTCTCCGTCCCCATTGATCTGTGTACGTCAAATCTGGATCTTTGTCGATTTCTTCTACTACGTACCCACTTTGGAAGCGGTATCCTACAATGTCAAAATCACTTTTCAATTTTACATATGCATCACAAAGTTAGCGAAAATCATATAAGGACTCAAAAGAAGTCAAACTATACTATGCGTGTCCATTATTGAAGGTGAACAATTACATACTTTTTTGTGTATTATCTAAATAATTTGGCAGGTTGTTAAAAATAATAGTTTTCACTCTTTAACATGGTGGGACAACGGAATATGGATGCAATTTCTTTTTATGGAAGGAGGAACGAATCGCCAAAATGACCGCTTCTCTTGGAGCTTCAACATCAAGCGGTTCTGGATCTGCTCCAACAAGGTGCTCAAACTGTCATGAAAAAGATCTTAGGATAAACATGCTTGAGGCACAAAATCAGTTGCTACTCTCAAGAATAAGGATGTTGGAGGCAAAACTTGAAATGTTAATGTATCCCAACAACCACGACCATTCATGTTAGTTGGATGCAATACTCTGTGACCTTTTAGGTGACATGAATAATTTTCATATGTAGTACTGATGTCGAACGTGCTTTATATTTTAAATTCGTACGCACAAATAATAGAACTAAAGGAACAATATCACAATTAACAAACACGAAGGCAAATCGTTTATTTAAAACACGCAAGAGTTCTCAACCACATACATTTTCATACAGACTCAAACTAAACAACTCGACAAGCAAACGAAACAGATTAAACGAAACAACTCGACAACCAAACGAAACAACTCAAACTAAACAACTCAACAACCAAACGAACAGGCGGGAAAAAATCCCGCCAAACTATTGGCGAGTATTTTACTATAATTATATATTAAATGAAAGTATTTTATTTTAATTATATATTAAATAAAAGTTTTTAAACCTAAATTAAATTATTTTTAATTCATTTATAACATTTTAAAGTTATTTAATTTAATTCATTTTTAAATTAATTTATAACATTTTAAAGAATTTATAATAAATTTGAATCATTTTAAATTATTATAAATAACTAAAATCATATTTAATTAATTTATAACATTTTAAAAAAATTATAATTAGTTAAAATTGTGTCTAAATCTTTAGTGACAACATTTCTCGCGACAACATGTTGTCACTAAAGGTTTAGGCGGCAAATTTCCCTCCAAATCACCAAATTCTTTAGTGACAACATTTATCGTGACAACATAAGTTGTCGCTACAAGATTAGGCGGTAACTTTCCCCCCAATTTTTTTCCCCAAAACTTATAGTGACAACACGGTTGTCACGAAAGATAAAAGTCAAAAGTCAATAATATCAAAATCTTTTAGTAACAACACTGTTGTCACTACAAATCAAAATGTTGTCGCTATAAGATATAGTCAAAATTTATAAAACAACATGCCTCTATTTTGTCATGTAGTGATTCTATTGTGACAACATGTTGTCACAAAAAGAAAAATGTTGTCGCGAAAAGTTTTGGTCAAACATGGTTGCCAGAATACCATTTTTTTGTCGTTTAGTGGACTTGTCGCGACAACATGTGTTGTCACGAAAAAATTTTCGTCACAATAGGTCTAAAATGGTGTAGTGACCACACTGATGAAATGACATCACTGCTTGAACCTTTAACCCGTACCTCTTTGCCATCTCAAACAGCTCGGCATAACCACCCCAGTTATACTAACCAGCCACCTCCTCCACCAGCCGCCACCTTAATAGCATGTAGAAGGATTCTTGGATTATTCGGGTTATTTGCTTAGATTTTGTCCATTTTGCGCAATATATCCCCATTTTTTGTACGGGTAATTATCTCAAAAATAACATACATTCCTTCAACCGACATATCAAGGAGCGTTCAGTACCACGTTGGCTACTCGCATAATAAACAGGGAATGACTGAAACTTGCTATTATCCATTAACAAAATTGACACCCATTTACCTACACAAAATCACCAACCATGAGGTCTTGCATGCGCTGGCATCCATGCCTATATATAAAGGAAAGCAAGCCTAAACACCAAAATGAACTCAAAAAAACTCAGTGAGGAATGGCCACTCGTTAGAAATTCCCCCAAAGAACTATACGGTTCTATAGCAAAAGCTCGGATAGGACCCTTTTACCTCTCGTTTGCAACTAATTCTCACCCCGAGGGGAATCAAGGGAACATCAACCTCGCAACTCATTTGCAGGCACAAATGACCTGCAACAATCCAAGCAGCCAAAACCTCACTTACCATCTGTATGGCTGTATGTCAGGCCTATGAACATTGCAGTCCTAATCACTTTTTATTGAAAAATTGCAGGCTGTATATGCATATATCAGCATTCACTGTGTGCATCTCATGCCCAACCCTATGCAGTTATTAAGAGTTAGGGGTATAAATCTCTTTACGAGAACACCAGTCACAAAAATATGCAAGTCCGAGGCCCTATGATGCATAGAAGTTACCCCGATTTAAACAAATTTGCGCCTGTAGCACTAACAAGTAACAAGAATTAAGTGACCATATTGTGTGCGGTGAACTAGCTAATCAATGCACACCCTAACGCCAGTTGTCCAAAAACAAGAGAAGAATATTCTTAAAATCTAGAGTCTGCAAGTAGCAAGCGAAGCTGATAACATGTAAAAAAAAAAAAGAACCATTCCCTGCTTGTGAGCTTATACCACAGCAAAAATTTTGAACACAGGCACATCCTTCAACCTTTATCACACATTTCAATAACACTAATCCTCCCTCAGCCTAACTCCTAAGACACAAATATGATATGCAAAACACAAAACCAGAATGTGTAAGCATTCCGGAATGCATTAACTGAATTTCTTTTCTTTTGAACGATTTGCTTTAACATATTCAAATGTTCAAAAAGGAGTCATAGTTGTCAGATCAATTCGCTAAAACCAAACTTTATTAACTCTTAACATTTTCAAGCACTATACTACAGAGTATTTTCTAGCAAAACCAAGACTCTCTACCTCTCATTTGCAACAAATTCTCACGCACGAGAAATCTAAAAAACATCAACCTCCAAATTCATTTGCAGGCAGGGACAAATGACAAGAAACAATATCCGAAACCGCAACCTCACTTACCATCTGTATGTCAGACCTATGAAAAATTGCAGACCTAATCACTTTTCTATTGAAAAATTGCAGGCTATATCTTGCATACAGCAGTCAGCATGCAATGTGTGCATCTCATGCGCAACCCTATGCAGTTCTTAGGAGTTTAGCTAGGGGGATAAATTTTATTACGAGATTACCTGTCACAAAAACATGCAAGTCCACAACTCGAATAGACAACAATCCAAATAACAACCTCCTATTACATATAGCTGTGTGTGGTTATCTAATCAAAAATGCAAACCATACAACAGTTGCCCAAAACAAGAAAAGAACAGCCTTAAAATTTGATACAGGTCTTAGTACTGTACTGTGTATTATGTATGGTCTGCAAGTAGCAAGCTAAGCTGAGATATGTAAAACCGAAAAAAAGCATTCCCTGCTTGTAAACTTATACTACAGCAAAAGTCTTATATGCAGGTATGCCCTTAAACCTATATCACACGTGTCCATAGAACCAACCTCCCTTGACCTGACTCCTATGTGCTATGATACAGGTATAATACGCAAAAAGATGCAGCCAGTATGACTGTATGAGTAAATCAACTTGTATGATTTTTTGCCTTCCGACACCAGACAATGAATCACAAAATCTTCAAAAATGTCCAAATAGCTAAACATGATTCCACATGCTCAAGTTAAATAACCATAAAAACAGTTCCTAGTGGTATGATATCATTTCAAGAACAAAAGTCAGTCATATAAGTCCAAAACCCAATGAGGCTATTACCTATATGCAGTTGACCAAGTACATCGTATTTTCGTCGTTCGAGCACTAACAGAAATCAAGTGATCATAACTATGTGATGCTCTAATCCCATATGCATACCCTACCACCAGTTCCCAAAAACAGGAAAACATAACGCAAAATCAAATAAACTCGTAATAAGGCCAATTTTCCGGCTTATTTTGGCTTATATTTCATAAGCCCCAATTTTCCGGCTTATTTTGGGACTTATGGGCTTATATAAGTTTGTTATATCATAATAAGCTTATATAAGGCCATAAGTCTCAAAATAAGCCAAAAAATTTGGTTTTATGAAATATAAGACTAAATCAAATAAGCTCGTAATAAGCCCACAAATAAGCTTAAACCCTAAAATGCGAGTAAGCAACAATTGTTATAAACCTAAACAACTGATTCCACATACTAAACTACAATCAACCATAAAAACAAAACACCCATACGCAACAAATCATATAAAACTATAACGCGCCGTAAAATAACGAAACATAAACGCCATCATATAAACTTAATAAGTATCCGTACAACACATAACAAACTTCATTATATCAAAACTAAAACAACATAATGCCACGTCACCAAAACACAATACAAAAAAGTGCCACGTCATCATAACTAATTAATATCAGCGTCATCAAAATCATCAGCAAAGGAATTAAAGAAGCCGTCATCAGCCAAACGGTAATGATCCAAGCAAGACAAAGGGCCTTCGCCACCAAACCCGTCGAAGGAGTCCACGTCATCAACTTCCATCGCTGACGTCAACATCGTCTGCTCCTCCATTTCTCCGTACATCTCCACCGGCATCATCGTTTTCATTCCTTTTTTTTTTTTTTTCCTAATGGAGGAAAGGAAGTTTCATTCCTTTAGCTTGTAATCGGTGTAGTCGAGGTTAATCGAATTGACATTTCTGGAAAGTTTTTGGTATTTACAGTAAGTTTAGTTATTTACGTCAAGATTTATAAACAACGACTATAAGTGATTAAAACAAGTTTTTAGTATTTCCAGCAAAATTTGCATGTTTCTAATAAGTTTGGTCATCGTTGACTACCATTGACCACCGCTGACCAACTTATTTGACCGATTTGCACAAATCGAAAAGGTTGGTGGCCGATTAGCGCCTAGACAGCGATTAATCGGTCTTATAGACTTTTTTGCAACACTGAAGAAAAATATTAACTAATTAAAAAAGTGGCACGTCACTAAATAGAGAATTGAAATGACGACGTCAACAACAACAACAACAAACCCAATCCCGCCGGGGTAGGGTATGGGGAAATGACGACGTCATGACTAGTTAATATTAGTGTTATCGAAATCATCTTGAAAAAAGTTGTAAGACTCAGCATCAGCTAAACGATAATGATCCAAAGAAGCTAAAGGACCTTCACCAAACACATCGCAACTTGTAGGGATGGCAAATTGTAACACGACATGAACCGAAACTGAAATTGACAGGTTAGGTCAAGTTATCGCTTTCATTTTTTTAATCCAAAATATAGAGATTTTTGTTTGTTTAGTGACTTAAAACATGATTGTAGATTTGGAACTCATTACATGTTATAGTAATTTACAATTACAAGAAGAGATTAACAACTCTTATCCAATTTCCTTCGAAACTATACAAATGCCAATCATGGACTTTTGAATATATAACCAACAGTTGAATAAATAGTAATTCGAGTTTGTTATACAAGTGTATCATCTTGAAAATAATCCAGCTTTGTTTAGAAAACAGCCAGAAGCAGGATCTCCAATGCAGCCACAAAAACCATCATCGTCCTTAGCAAATGATGCTGGCAACGGATGATCAGGAATTATGCCAACCTGCAATGGGAAGGCAGTTATAAAGTAGTCAAAGTTTAGAAGCGTCACGGGCTGGTAACGGGTCAAACAGGTCATATTTTGTCCAAAGTTTTATCTAATGTTCTCAAAATTTGACCGTTTGGGTCGTTTGCGATAATACATATTCCAAACTGACTCGTTCATATAAGCAAATGGGTCAAAAATACCAGGTATGTCAAAAACCAAAGGGATCAATAGTCTTTGAGTGGAGAGAAGTAGAAAGATAGAGAACCTTATTGATGTCTACGTGATCAGGGGTTTCATAACGAGCAACAGTAACAGCTAAGCCAGATCCATCAGACATTTCAAATACCGATTGAATTTTTCTGTGAATAAAGAACGTTTTAGGACAT
The DNA here is from genome assembly GCA_030686995.1 of Artemisia argyi. Lineage (NCBI taxonomy): Eukaryota > Viridiplantae > Streptophyta > Magnoliopsida > Asterales > Asteraceae > Artemisia > Artemisia argyi. The sequence continues at coordinate 12,273,231 of CM060686.1, read as the reverse complement.
TTTATCGAAAATGAAATGCTATTAAAAGTATAAGTATTGTAAAGATTGTTTACCCTTTGCCAAAAGTGGGTTCTCCAAGAAGCACTGCACGCTTGTTATCCTTTAAAGCACCAGCCAAGATCTCGCTTGCACTTGCAGTTCCTTTGTTCACCTACAAGAACAAAATAACTTTTTACAGGTGGGTGGCCATTTCAACCCATTTACGTATTACAGCAATCTAAATCGCAACCGTGACCTAACAATGAAAGCCATTATAGCACATTAATGAAAAGATTGGTATAGATGGCATTACCAGCACGGCTAGAGGTTCTGAAGCAGCGATTGCATTGGTTCCATCAGTGTCATATATATCTCGAACACCACGGCTATCACAGATGTACACAATCACACCTTTATCCAACCTGGTTTGCATCAGTTATACCATAAGAACTTTGAACTAATATGATAACAATTTTAGGAAAACTTCAACCCATTTAAGTTATTTCCAATAAAAAGCAATACTTATTTACTTGTTTGACCCGTTAAAAATAAAAACTTAAACACGTATAGCACATTCAGAAGCAAATGGGTCAAAAATTTTACCCAACATTTTTTGTTAAACCATGATTTCAAACATAAAAGCCAGATACTTAACACTCTAAAAAGCCAGCAAAAAGTTATAATAATGATTTTTTTTGCAGAAATGTTACTGCAGACTCACCAAATCTTAGCGATCTGAATTCCTTCGGGAAAAAGACCACCACTGCATCACAATTTAATCATCTTTTAGAAAGCATTACAATAACAATGCTTAAAATGAATCCCAAAAACACTGATCCTTATAACTTATAAGAATATTACCTATTATTGCGAAGGTCCAATACAAAACCGTCAACATTTTCTCTCCTTAAAGTTTCAATTGCTTCCTTGACGGCAGCTGGAACGGCTTTTTTGTTAGAATGATTATTTACAAATAAAGCTACAGGTTATGTATCCGCTAAACAGCAGAATTTAAATGGAAGGAATTGAAGCAAATGAACGTACGTTAATGATAGCTGCTTTATCTCGGACCGCTTCGTACTTTTAGCTGTACTTCAGTTCCTTCGGATCCCTTGAAAGAGTTAAAAGTCGATACTTTACTTTAAGGTTCAAGGGATTGTTAACTAACAAACAATTAGAAACATGGTCAATTATAACTTACTGCAGGCGTTCTGCTGCATCATAAATGTCCATCATTTCTGTACTAGTATTATCAATAGCAATAATCAGATCACCAGGGGAAATGGCAGCCCTACTGGCGGGACCCCCTGGAGAAGCTGAAATAACCATAATTCCAGATAGAGCTCCATCATTTCCAGTCGGGTAGCCAATTGAACACCCTACTCCAGTAAGAGCTCCTTGTGTTCCCGACTGCCTTCATAAAAAATATTTGCATATTTAAAAAAGAACTAACAAATAATGAAAAAGGTTTGATTACCATAAGTGAAGTTTCAAGCCTATACATCTATATCTATCTATCTATTTTATTTAATAAAACAGAGTTTTGTACAACCCTCTTAAGCGACCTTTTGTACAATCCTCTCAAGCCAACTATTTAATTTTTTATATAAATAACTCTTCACTTCAAGCTGACACGTGGCATTTAAAAAAATCGACTTTGAAGACTACAACAAATAAACACTAATTGAGGAATTTAATAAAGCTTGTATAAGAAGTTACAAAAAAATGGGTACCCTCTTTATTCACGAACCATATCCCTTATACAATTACCCATCTTCAAAATCGCATGTTTCAATTCGGCAATTTATGCTGAAACATTTAATAAATCATCAAAATCAAAGGATATCACTTTCAAACCTTATTTTGTTAACCATTTATACCACAATACAATACCCATCTTCGTTAAGTAATGCCGGTTTCAAAAAAAAAAATTGTTTCAAATCCTGCTTTCATGTGTACCGATAGTATGGCCAATTCAAAAATACCACACATCAGTTTTGTTTACATCCCCTCCTAAACCGATTCAAAAACACATACACTACCCTTAGCATATCATCCTGTGACTTCGATATAGACATGGAAACCACGAACAATTGGTCTTCAAATCCCACCGATTATATGATGTCAAAACAATAAATTATGTAAGTTTTAATTGTATCAATATCCTCCGTTGTTGTTATGATGTTGTATGATTACAATCGAATTTTGTTTAATAATTTTGGTATTAGTTGGTTTTTTAAATATGGTTGGATTTTGATACTTTTGATTCACTTTTTATGATGTCTACGAAACATTTTATATGAAGGCCTTATAGAAGATGTTCGATGAAATGTTTAAGAGAAAGGAAAATGCGGGATGTAATCATATATGCGCTGATTTAGTAATTTAATCCTTTAAGCATTGTCTTAATATTTTAATCATTTCCAGCTTAGTTACGTGTTACTGTTATTCATCACATGTACACTTTTTGGTGATGAAGGGTATTGAGAATAAATTTGTTTGTTGTTTGGCATTTTGTTTGTGTTTGTTATAAAATGGATCAAAAAATCATGATGGTTGTATGATCAGGTGATGGAGGGTATTGAGAATATGACTGGAGATGTTACAATAGTTATGGATTTCACATGGTGGATAATTCTGGTCAATGGTAACGGGTTGTTAAACATGAATTCGTTATATGTGGTTTATGTGTACTATCACAAAAGTGACTTGGTTTTCAATTTTTTATCATCCTCATGCTCTCCAAGAGTTTGCAGGTCAGAGTTTGGTGGACTTTGTCAAGTGTTTAGATGTTATATCTCCTTCATATTGATACCAAAACCATGAGGATATTTGATCTTTAACAACTAAATTGTTCAGGAACAATAGAAATGCGAGCCCTAAAATTTACATTTTTGCCTTCCCAAAAAAAATAAAATAAATAATTATAGGTAATAATTTTTGCACCATATCAGATTTCTTAACATTTTTAATTTAACACGAAGCTTGAAGATTGTTTCTCACAACTATTAGAATATAACAAACTTAAGATGATTTATGATCACAGTTATGTTTCTTAGTTAGGATGATTTATGAGTTTCTATCAGATTTTTGAGTTTTTTGTATTCTCACTCTAAGTGGTAATGGTAATTAAATAAGACACACCCTGCACTTTTGTTATAGATTTAAATGTTAATTTTTATAAGAGATAAAAAGAGTTATGTTTCTTAGGATGATTTATAGAGCATTATTCCACTACGAACAAAGAATCTTGAATAAGAAGTTGTTTATTTAAAAAGATAAGACTATTGAAATTTGTCAATCCATCATTATCATTTTGCCATCTGCATTACATGGCTCAAAAATCATAAATTTGTTTGTTGTTTGGCATTTTGTTTCTGTTTGTTATAAAATGGATCAAACGATTGGACAGTTCACTAAACCAATGATGGTTGTATGATCAGGCGGGGAATATGATTGGCCAATTAACTAAACCAAGATCAGACTCTTTTGAGGCAAAAGATGGAGACATGTGAGTCAGCTATGAAAGCATCTGTCAAGTGAAGGGAGATCATGAGTGAAGCATCTTGTGAGGTTAGTCAATTTGGGACATAAAGGTTGTGGAAAACTTACGTATGATTGTTTTGCTATATTGTTTTGTTGTTCTTTCTTGTTATAGGAAATGGAATGAATCGGGATGAGTGGGTTGGTTCAAAACAATACGAACAATGGTCATCAACGTGCTTCTTCTCAAACCCGTAACACTTTTTTATTACCAATTAAATTCCATCTGTACATTGAGATATTATGTTTTGTTCCAAGATGTGTGTATCTGTAGATGGAGACTTGCATTAGTCGCAAAATGTACCAAGGAAAGCACAAAATGGCAATCAGTAGGTGAAACATAGAATCTTATACTTTCGGTTTATGAATAAGCATGACTACAATGCTCCATCTATTTTATTTAATAAAACAGAGTTTTGTACAACCCTCTTAAGCGACCTTTTGTACAATCCTCTCAAGCCAACTATTTAATTTTTTATATAAATAACTCTTCACTTCAAGCTGACACGTGGCATTTAAAAAAATCGACTTTGAAGACTACAACAAATAAACACTAATTGAGGAATTTAATAAAGCTTGTATAAGAAGTTACAAAAAAATGGGTACCCTCTTTATTCACGAACCATATCCCTTATACAATTACCCATCTTCAAAATCGCATGTTTCAATTCGGCAATTTATGCTGAAACATTTAATAAATCATCAAAATCAAAGGATATCACTTTCAAACCTTATTTTGTTAACCATTTATACCACAATACAATACCCATCTTCGTTAAGTAATGCCGGTTTCAAAAAAAAAAAATTGTTTCAAATCCTGCTTTCATGTGTACCGATAGTATGGCCAATTCAAAAATACCACACATCAGTTTTGTTTACATCCCCTCCTAAACCGATTCAAAAACACATACACTACCCTTAGCATATCATCCTGTGACTTCGATATAGACATGGAAACCACGAACAATTGGTCTTCAAATCCCACCGATTATATGATGTCAAAACAATAAATTATGTAAGTTTTAATTGTATCAATATCCTCCGTTGTTGTTATGATGTTGTATGATTACAATCGAATTTTGTTTAATAATTTTGGTATTAGTTGGTTTTTTAAATATGGTTGGATTTTGATACTTTTGATTCACTTTTTATGATGTCTACGAAACATTTTATATGAAGGCCTTATAGAAGATGTTCGATGAAATGTTTAAGAGAAAGGAAAATGCGGGATGTAATCATATATGCGCTGATTTAGTAATTTAATCCTTTAAGCATTGTCTTAATATTTTAATCATTTCCAGCTTAGTTACGTGTTACTGTTATTCATCACATGTACACTTTTTGGTGATGAAGGGTATTGAGAATAAATTTGTTTGTTGTTTGGCATTTTGTTTGTGTTTGTTATAAAATGGATCAAAAAATCATGATGGTTGTATGATCAGGTGATGGAGGGTATTGAGAATATGACTGGAGATGTTACAATAGTTATGGATTTCACATGGTGGATAATTCTGGTCAATGGTAACGGGTTGTTAAACATGAATTCGTTATATGTGGTTTATGTGTACTATCACAAAAGTGACTTGGTTTTCAATTTTTTATCATCCTCATGCTCTCCAAGAGTTTGCAGGTCAGAGTTTGGTGGACTTTGTCAAGTGTTTAGATGTTATATCTCCTTCATATTGATACCAAAACCATGAGGATATTTGATCTTTAACAACTAAATTGTTCAGGAACAATAGAAATGCGAGCCCTAAAATTTACATTTTTGCCTTCCCAAAAAAAATAAAATAAATAATTATAGGTAATAATTTTTGCACCATATCAGATTTCTTAACATTTTTAATTTAACACGAAGCTTGAAGATTGTTTCTCACAACTATTAGAATATAACAAACTTAAGATGATTTATGATCACAGTTATGTTTCTTAGTTAGGATGATTTATGAGTTTCTATCAGATTTTTGAGTTTTTTGTATTCTCACTCTAAGTGGTAATGGTAATTAAATAAGACACACCCTGCACTTTTGTTATAGATTTAAATGTTAATTTTTATAAGAGATAAAAAGAGTTATGTTTCTTAGGATGATTTATAGAGCATTATTCCACTACGAACAAAGAATCTTGAATAAGAAGTTGTTTATTTAAAAAGATAAGACTATTGAAATTTGTCAATCCATCATTATCATTTTGCCATCTGCATTACATGGCTCAAAAATCATAAATTTGTTTGTTGTTTGGCATTTTGTTTCTGTTTGTTATAAAATGGATCAAACGATTGGACAGTTCACTAAACCAATGATGGTTGTATGATCAGGCGGGGAATATGATTGGCCAATTAACTAAACCAAGATCAGACTCTTTTGAGGCAAAAGATGGAGACATGTGAGTCAGCTATGAAAGCATCTGTCAAGTGAAGGGAGATCATGAGTGAAGCATCTTGTGAGGTTAGTCAATTTGGGACATAAAGGTTGTGGAAAACTTACGTATGATTGTTTTGCTATATTGTTTTGTTGTTCTTTGTTGTTATAGGAAATGGAATGAATCGGGATGAGTGGGTTGGTTCAAAACAATACGAACAATGGTCATCAACGTGCTTCTTCTCAAACCCGTAACACTTTTTTATTACCAATTAAATTCCATCTGTACATTGAGATATTATGTTTTGTTCTAAGATGTGTGTATCTGTAGATGGAGACTTGCATTAGTCGCAAAATGTACCAAGGAAAGCACAAAATGGCAATCAGTAGGTGAAACATAGAATCTTATACTTTCGGTTTATGAATAAGCATGACTACAATGCTCCATTTCAGATATTTTATAACCACTTTTGATAGTGCAAGTTTTGTTTTCTTTTTTCTTTTTCTTCTATAAGTCATGATTTTTGTTGCTTTCCAAACCACACAGTTGAGTATAATAGCTGAATTAACTAATTCAATTCCCTTCTGACTTTTTATAATCCTAAATTTATCGAATTTGGCTATGATTGTCTGTTTTATCTTTGTTATTTAATATTAGCTTTATTTGATTCTGTTTTTAATAGAGTGCTTCGTCTGGTGATGCTAATGTTGTTGTGTATCAATTAATTAAAGATCATCAAGTACTCATGTGACATTATGTAGTGTGTGTATGTGTGTGTTTTTAACTTTTAGTTGTGCTCTATATTTGAAACAGATGAAATCACATGGTCTATATAAGTGTCTTTGTCTTCATTATTTGAAACAGATAAATTTTATGTGTGTGTTTCATATATGTTTTGTTTGTGATTGTAGGAAAAGGCGGCTAGACTACCTCCAATTGAAAAGTTCAAGACTATCCTTACTTATGGAATTCACAGCGTTCTTTCTACATCTTTTCAGGTTCATTGTAGTTTTTGTTCTCAATCACCAAGTGTTTTGGATTAAATACTTTTATAGCTCATGGTGTTTTACATGTACATATCTATGATACAGAACTTATGGTTTTTAAACGAAGTTGGAGTTAGTGACTTACCATAAGTATATATAGTCATTTCAATGATAAATGGATTTTGCCCAGTTACGGACAACTAAAGGGGTTTGTTAAGAAACAGTCTTCTTTTAAGAAAATCAGAGGTGATTTATGAGGTTGTAGGCAACATTTTTGTGCTCTTGCTCGCTGGCTTTTTCCAGGTAAAAAGAATTGACCACCGATCACTGTCGCTGAAGAACTCATGAAGCTCTGTCAGCTAATCTAAGATCTTATTTTCTCAGTTTCTATAAAGTTCTCTTGCTGCTTAAATGTTGTTGAACTGAGGGTAAAGGTAGCAATTTCGACCCATTTTATTGTGAATGGGTTATGTATATACGTATTGTGATCGTCTTACCGACCGATGATCTAAATATTGTTTGATTGCTTCCGCTGTATTGATTTGAGTATTTATCAAATTGCTCCAATACCTTGAAAAAACCTACAGGATGTTGTTTGTGATGGGAAAAAAAGATTTATGATAGGCAAACAAATGTGCATGTATATGGGTCTGTAAATGCAGTAAGGGTAGATAAGTATGTATTGATAAATTGTTGGTATCAAGGCTAATGAATTTGATTTTCCATCATGTTCCTATATGCTCAGTTTTTACTTTTATTATTTGTTTCGATATTATGATAGTTTTGATGCTAGATTGATGTGAATTATTATGCCCTTTGTTACTTCATGTGAAGGAATATGCACGACAAGTTACCTTGAACTTTAAAGCCCTTTATTAAAAGAACATTATGATGAGTTATGCTATTTTTGTTTATATTGGATTTTACTGATATATAATATGGGTCTATACACTATTAGTAGCATTGCTTCCTACAAATTTACTTCATTAAAAGTTGTAATCACAGGATTTAAATGTCGGATATGTATAACATGGTATTGATTAAAGATGCTTTGGTTATTTGTGAGGAAGTCGGAAACCTCTTGAATAACTCAACCAACGTGGTCTACAAAGAATTGCTACAAAATTTGGGATCACAACTAGATGTATCCGTATCTCATGTTAGTTGAAAACATAGATTGAAGATGGTTATGTTTCTTTTCGGTTATCAAACTATTTTTGATATACGTATGTTTCGTTATTACATACTATATACTTTAAGTGCTTATCCAAATGTGGTTCTTTCAAACCTCTAACTTTATAATACGCAATGGTTCATTATTTTTTAATGTTTTTTTAAAATACCCGTGAATTTCACGGGTCTTTTAGCAAGTTTTATCTAATAAAATAGAGTTTTGTACTACCCTCTTAAGCAACCATTTACAACCCACTAAAGCATATGTAATTAATTTTTTCTTAAAATAACATTTATTATGAGTTTGACACGTGTACATTAGTTTTGTATTTCAATTGCCTTTTAAACCAAACTTTGAAACGCTCATTTTCGTTTGACCTACAAAATAACAGGTCTTTCAAAGTTTAACTATTTTAATATTGCATTTAAACCCTCTTAAATGAATAACAACAAATAAATATTAATGCAATTGGACTACCATTAAAAAGTGACCATTGACCAAAATCTTATTTTTTTCATTGTACAAATCAATTTTTACACTCACTTTCTTTAGGTAAAATCAAAAACCAGTTATACATCACCATTTAATGTCGAATCAATTTTACAAACGATCTCTACAATTAAGGTGACCGGTTACAATCATCTCCAGAAATAAAGCTATGATTCGTGTGTTCAAAACAGATCTCTGACTTTCTTCAACAACATGAAAACGCGTTTTCGCCACCATGCCTTGAATTTGGTAATGATCTTGATTTTTTTTTAGTTATATTGTTTGAAAGTTTGGTTTTTGATTTTATTTTAGTTATAGTGTCAACATTTGAATTTTGGAAACAACCGTGTCCATGGACTTATATACAGCTCTACAAGTTCATGGAAGAAAATCATTCATCTTTAATACTTCACTTGCTGCCTTACAACCAAGTTTGTAACTTAATTAAAATTGGATGTTATTTGCACCGATTATGTTTTAAGCAGGTTCGTTATATATTGACTACAATTTTATTTTATTTATTAAATTCTTTTTAATTTGTTCCATATGTAATTGTGTTTTACAGCATGTCACAACTGGAGGCACGAAATTCGAGCCGTTATTCTCTTTCAGTCACATCTCCCCTGAGCGTGAGCACCTGATATCTTTAGTAAAGTCGATTCTTATACTTGACTTGGGATCTCTATTTCTTTAGACCATAAACCAATAAATAAAGAAGTTAGTACCTTATAAATAGTATTAATCGAATTGTTGCTTTGGGTTTTAGACTTTAGAAACAGTATTAGAGTAGTTGTTTTGGTGTACGGTTCGATTTGCGTGTATTCTTGAGAGTGTCTTTATAGAGAAATCTTGCATTCTTTGTTGGAATTAGCTATAGGGTCATTGTCATTGTTGCAATTAATGTTGCCTTTGAATCATCATTTGACCAATCATAATGCAACCTGCAAATAGGTTTATTCAATCTCCACTTGCAATAATGCAAATACGTGTTTTGCTATGTTCTGTATTTGGATTATGATTCCTTATGCTTGTATCATTTAAGATCAAGCAACTTTGTTATATGGTTTTTGCATTAGTTATGTCCATTTAGATGATTTAAATATATGATTCAAACCTATTAATACTCCAATGTTATATAGTATTAATCCTCATACAGTTGAAAAAATGCATATATATTTTTATGACTTTGAAATTGTAGTAAGCGCAAACCCATGACAGACTAATTCTAAGGTGCATCACTCCCATAAAGGGATTTTGGTTGCAAACTAAACTGAAATATTACTGATCATAATTTCGTAATAAAATGGGCTATGGTTTGGTGCATTCAGGTTTATCATAGCTATATCAATAGTTTTTCACTTCTTTTAATAACTACTTTTAGGTTCATCATAGCTATATCATCGTAGCGTTTTGTAATAACTACTTTTAGGGGCTGTTTGGGATTGCTTTTTAAAATGCATATAGGGAGATTGCTTATTAGCATATGTTCATTTTCGTGAACTATGCTCTACTCATTATTGCTTATAGGAAAGCTTAAAGGGAAGATGGAGTACTTGCTCTTTTTGAAGAGATGCTATATGCTGGTGTGAGGTGTGTTTCATTCTCATAATTACGCTATGGCTAACTATACCATGTCTTTTAGTTTAGTTTTGCTAATATTAAGGTCTCATGCCTCTAATGGATATATCACTTTATTGGTATTTAGACAGTTTAATTGAACCGTGTTCCTAACATTTGTCTTTCATTTTTGTTTCTGTTTTAGGCCAATGCAAAAAGCTTATAACATATTCCTTGAAAATGCATCAATGAAAGTTTTAATAATTATTTTGTTAGTTGTTTCTAGGGGTGGCTTTGAGTAATTTCCACAAAAGGGCATGTATAAACGCTAATTTTTTAAACTAACATGAGGAAGTGCATGTTAAGGTACGATGTTACATATAATGCTTCAGGATTGAACCTGGCACCGGTTACACAATTAGGTTGGTAACGGGTTACCCAGGTCAATGTAGTCAAAATTAGCAGGCTAGATGTGTGTTTGAATTAAACTAAATGATCTATAATATATGTTCTTTTAACTTCAATATTGCTTCGAAAACCATGATTCATGTTTTTTTAGCAGTCGGTGTAGTCTCTATTTATTTTTGGAAATTTATATTGCTATAAGGATTAATTTCATATATCACCCTACTTTCACAATTAATTTCATATATACCCAAAGTGCAATTATTGAATGCATAATGTACAATGTTTTTAATGCATGTTTGGGTATATATGAAATTTTCATCTAAAAGTAGGGGAGATATGAAATTGCCCCTTGCTATAATGACCTGTAGATGATTTGGTGTTAATAGTGTGTTGCACAATGTCACAATATGTACAGTATCTTATCAAGAAACCCAAGTTTTCTTTGCTTCCTTGCTTTCTATGACCTGCCTCCTTTTTATGAAATCAGTTGTGGAATGGATTCATCAGAGATTGCGGTCATTGGGGCATGATCAACTGATCTTTACCGGGAATGTAAATATTTCTACAAGTACGGCATGGTATGTTTTCATATTACAATTTATTGTCCTTTGATAATGTTAATGCCTAAGGTATTTGTTTTTGTGCATGTGGAGTTGTATAATTGAATGTATAAGTTATTTTTAACCTGTTATATGGAAATGGGTCAATTTGGGTTTCATTTTATTTATAACGTGTCAAATTCATATATAGAAAAAATTAGCTTGAAAGGAACTCTAAAATTGGAGATGATATTCTCCTAAAGTGAACATATAAGTTATTTTTTAACCCGTTATATTGTGACTTGAAAACATGGAAGTGATCCAAACATAAAAGTGTTATTATAAACTTTATTTTCGTGCGATCATCGAGCTGTTTAGGAATATTTTAATTCGCATTATTTTTAATAACTAGGAGATAATAGTCACATCTTTTAGCATTATAGTGGTTTTCAGATTACAAGGATCAATCTTTATGAAAATTCCAAGACCCTTTCCGAAGCGTTTAACAGTGCACACAGATAACAATTGTGTTTTAGCAAGAAAATTATACCATCTTAAGACTAACAAAACCAATATCCCAAAATGGTAATGTACAAAAAATAATACGAAGCATCAAAACGAGTGAGCCGACCTTAGGTAACAAGGAAAGGAAAAAAAGGTGTGCTTCAGTAGGAAACAATGATGCATGCATAATTATGTTTAATGGGAAAATGAGTAACACTATTAAAGGGAAAGCTCAGGTGGTGTTTATGATGATGACTTTGTTGGATTATCTACGGTGGAGTGTAGACAACAAAAATCTTGAGTCATGTTATTTGGTTATGTCTTTTCAAACAATGACCACTTTAATTGAAAGTTGAATTTATCACCTCTGATATTTGAATTTTCTTTGTCAGGCTACGCCCAATTTTTATTTTCATCTATTTACTAATTAATTTATCTATCTCAACTTCTTCATTGCAGGGGCTTCTCAATATTCTTCATCTAAGCAGATTCTAAGGTTAGCATTTCTATTGTTTCTTATGGTTCTTTTAATCATTTCAGCATTTAGGGATGTATTTAGCAAACATCTTTTATGTTTAGCTTTTCCATCCCCACGCTCGATATGTAAATATCATGCTAAAAAAAAATAATAAAAAAATAAAATAAAAATAAATCTACAAGTATCTATGTGTTGAGGTAATTGTTTTTTTAGTATTGTACATGTAATTTTTATTGCCTAATTCGCGCTCTTTGTCAATGCGAAAATTTAGTTAACCTCGGTGTGGTTTATAAGCCAATTTTATTTTTTTGTACTTTAGGTAAAAGAAGAATATGCAAATGCACCGGGAAGAGCTAGGCCGCAACTTGTCTTAATAAGTTTTGTGAAATATTTTGCTTAATGGGTATCGTATAGTGTGCTTAATATTGAATTGATTTCCAGGAAATATTTTGCTTAATGGGTATCATATCTTCACTGTTCTTTCGGTCAATATATATATTTTTTTCACACATGGAGCAGAAGTTGTTAGAGGATCCTTTACCCGTCTTAGCAAGAATTATGTGGTCCCTAAACCTGGTATACTTCAATTAGATCTCACTGCTTTTTCTTTTGGTTTCAGATTCTATTTTAATCTTCCGTCATCGTTATTGACATGTTATTTTTCATGCAGTATAGTTATGTAGGTATTATGGAATGTTATTTGTTCTCTAATGATAGAATGATATTGCAATTTTTTTTAGAGTGGCTATCTAAATGGGCGTTTGAGGGCTTTCAGCGAGAAATGCTTTGGTGTTAGGTTTCGAGCATCAACTAGATGAAGGCATCATCGTGGTCTTGCTAATGTATGAGTTTGTGTAAATTCAACCTTAATTGCGTATTGTATCATAATCATAAACTACCATATGTTTGTATATGATTTTATGCTTTTCTTAACTTATTTGGCAATTGTTGGAATGTGTATGTTTAGTTTCTCGACATTTACTCTGACAAACACGATATGTTTATATGTTTCTTACACCATCTTATTACACAAGATATCAACATTATGTATCTCTTTAACTTTTCCTTAAAATACCCGTGAATTTCACGGGTCTTTTAGCTAGTACTACATATAATGGAAAAGTGAAAACTTAATTGTTTTAGGAAGTCCTTACACTATTTTTAGAAAACATGTGCAAAGCTGGAAACTATTAACACACTATTAATACACATAGAAAACCGGGTTTACCTGGGTCGCTTCAAAACCGACGGGTTGACTCGGTTTAATTTGACATGTTTTTTCGACCAGAACGGTTCAACCGGTAAGTGGTGGTGGTGGTGAGTAGTGGTGGTGGTAAGTGGTGGTGGGTGGTGGTGGGCGATGGTTATGTATTTGGGACTAAATGATGTTGTGTATTGAGGACCAAACTAATGGACTAAAAGTGTTACACCCAGCAAACCATAAGGACCCAAAATGTAGTTAACTCTTAACAAATACAACACTTAACAATAATGATACATACAATAAGAAATACTACATCCCTCTCATATTTATTGTCCATATTTTCTTTTTCGGTTGTCCCAAATTAATTGTCCACTTTCATAAATAGATAGAGAATATAAATCAAGTTTAGCATATTACCGTCATTTGAGGTTATTATTACAAACTTTAAAGATTTTTGAATTGGTTAAGGGTAAAACTGTCTGTACAAAAAGTAAGAAAGAGAAAGCTGTAATAATAATGTTTTTAATAGTGTGTTTTTTGTCTCTGAACGAGATAGTATTAAAAGAATGATGTATACAATAAGCAATATTAAAAGTTTGATGTACAATAAAAAAAAGGTAAAAGCCATAAAATACCATCGTACTTTCGAAAATGTCCCAACTTGACCAATTTACTTTTTTATTGCGCACTTTACCAATGAAGTTTCAAATTTTTAGCCGACTTTACCAATGAACTTTCAAATTTTTAGCCGACTTGAACCAAATTTTTAGCTAAATTTTGTTCAAGTCGGCTAAAAATTTGAAAGTTCATTGGTAAAGTCCGCAATAAAAAAGTAAATTTGTCAAGTTGAGACATTTTTGAAACTACGATGGTATTTTATGGCTTTTACCTAAAAAAAAAGTTGAATTAGATTTTAAAAAAAGAAAAAAAAAAGTCAAAGTTGTCCAATTCAAAATACCCCAATTACATGTAATTTACACTTTCAATTCAAAATACACAAACGCAGAAATCAATCAGGCTAACCCTAAATCAAATACTTCCAATTCAAAATACCTAATTACATGTAATCCTAAATACATACGCAAATTGAACAACTTGCCTGAAAATAGATCACGTGAATGGCTGGCCGGAGTTCGTTGGAAGGCCATTGGCTGTGAAAATGATGCTTGAAGATGGAGTTGTGAAGCGTAGAACATGAACCGTTACATGTTTAGTCCCTCCTCTTATATAAGGTGTTCCAAAAAGGAGTTCAGTGGCCTGTTTTGGATATTATACTTCCTACCCCCTGTACTAATTGCATATAGCTTTGGAGCAGACAAATCTCCCAAAACCCTCATTTTCCAACACCATTTAATTTCCAAGGTATCCAATGATGGAAATTCAAAAGCTTCCTTTCCTTTGCAAAATCCCTTCAGACTACGAAGATATTCAAGTTTCAAGGACTTTAGACAAGGGAACACCACACTGGCATTCACTATGGCATCACTTTCTTCTCCCTTCACAATTACCTTCATTCTCTCACACCAACTTATATTTAGTTCCTGGAGTTGCAATAGACTACCAACCATGGGACATGTAAATACATATTCTAAACTTTTGCACCAATCAATAGACAGTCTTGTTAGGTTTGGAAACTTTAATGTTGTCTTGCTCTTCCATATATACTTGATATGTAAATACTCGAAGTCCACTTGTCTCAAGTTTGGAATTTCAGCAACAGTTTGCAAATCAAATATCTCCTCAATGTCCCTACAATCACTACAATGGACAGTTTGAAGCTTTCGCAGTTGTAGAATATTATCGGATGTAAAAAGAGTCTGTCCACCACTGGGGTTATAATTCATATCCGCTTCGATCAAATTATGATAAGACCAAGGCAACCGTTCCATAGTAGTATGGCGGTATGAGCTTGTACTTTCATAACTCGGTAATCGGGCCTACAAGGTCAAAAAAACATAAGCTTATGTCAAAGATAATTGTATATAACTTGGTTCAATGATAAAATAAGCCAAAAGGCTCTACATGATTGTACAACCGTTTGGTTTTGGGGATCACGTACATAACCAAACCGTTGATATTTTCTAATCATATTACTTTCGATCCAATAATTACACTTTCATTTTGATGAAGAATACAATTATTAGTACTAAAAGTTAATGAAGTGTTTCAAATATTAAGTTATACACACAAGGCCTGAGTCTAGAAATGATGACATGGGAAGGTTTTTTCTTTTTTATTTAAAATAAAAATAATACATGATGTGAGGTGGTCGTCACATGAAAGTTAAGGCCGCATTCAACACTATGTTTGCCTAAATTTGTGTTTATGAAATTGAGCTTCGTAGCTGTTGACCGACCATAAGTGAACACAGTTATTTGCGGGCATTCACTGATCACAACCTTTTCCAATGCTGGCCATTTGAATTCATTCTTCCCCAAGAAGAAACCCACATAGTTTGGTAGATTGACTAGTTTAAGGGACTTCAAATGAGGAAAGTCCACCACAACAGATGCCGTTGTGTGCTCTCCATTTTCTTCCCTAACAATGACTTCCATTGCCTTGCAATCCTTTACCTCTAACTCTTCAAGTTGCGTGAGGCTTTCAAGCATGGAAAATGTGAATATATGTTCCAAAAGGTTGCACCCTTGAATTTTCAAGACCTTTAGTTTTGGAAGTTTGAGCATCGTAATATATTCTAGCCTAGGGAGTGACTTTCCAGTATCAGCACCACTGTTGTTGTTGATCTCTTTAGTTTCAAACACCTCTATCATCTGTGGACGTATGGTCCGGACTGGGCCAGGAATGGGCCAGGCCCGGGTAGCCAGCGGCCCACACTATGCCTAAACCCTAATCCATGCCTTATAAATATAGGGCTGAGATCTTCTTATTCACTACGATATAACAGGTTATCCTAAACCTAATAAATATTATATGCTCCGCGCATCACATACTAACTTGACCGTCGGAGGTGGATCCCGGGGCTACGGCCTCGGGTCCACTCCTAACGGGTTCTCTTTGTTGACAGGTCTACTCAGGGCTTATGAAGACGACTAACGGCCCAAGGAGAGTCGTTGAATTAGCCCGCGCCAGATTATGCATCAACAAGTTGGCGCCATCCGTGGGACATGGCTACGACAAGTGTCGTGCTCTCACCGGACTAGAACGCGACCATCGTCGCATCGATATAACTATGCGGTAACTTTTAATTAGCTGTCGCTGTTATGATACTCAGATTCTATCTGTATGCGCATTGAACAAAATTGATATCTTTGACTAAATTCAATATGCAATCTGCTGCTCACGCATCTATTAATAAATACGTAAATATGCGTAAGATCAATGTGATACTTTCATATGATACTTTCATATATATAACAGAGACTAATATCTTTTAAAGATTTAAACTTGATAAATACGGCTGACCTTTGTTATCCTCGTACGCAAGTAAATCTCGCAATATCTTTTTAAATTCGGAAAGTTATATCCGATATTCTTGTACATATCTTTTTGGTACGTATCTTTTAAAATCGACAAGATTTGATATCTTTTAAAGATTCAAAAGATTTTACATAAATCTTTAACCTTGATAAATATGATTTTATCTATCGCTACGAGCGCATTAAATCCGCACGATCGGACCTATTTTATCTTTTAGCCGCGAAACAGCACAGTGGCGATAAATCTATCCGCATCAGGCCATGCGTTCGGAAATCTTCGCAGATTGGCGCCATGCGCGCACTGTCATGTACAGGCACCATGATGCTAGTCAATCGCCATGAGCGCACTGCACTGTCACGTACAGGCACTGGACGAAAGCCGTGGTCAACTGCGATCATCCAAAAACGTTAGAGTCTATGCGGTCACGATAAATCTATCTGCGTCTGTGCGTGCAACAGAAGTTATTCGTCGCGGTCATGGTACATCCATCCGCGCCATTCTTTAAAAAAAAATAAATAAAAAATAAAAAAATCAATTCAACGCCATGCGCGCATTATTTTTATTATTAGCTACATGCTACTTCTTTTATGTAGTTCGTAAAACCTTACGTTAGGTGTAATTCACGCTACTACTTCTTTTATATATTTATTATATGCTATGTGCTATATATTTGCTATGCGCTAATCTTTTACTTTATTAAGTTTTATATGTTGCGATTCGCGGCATATACTTTTAATATTTGCATTAAGTGTTTTTCAGGATAACTAAGTTTAATGCTCCTACACGAGTAGCACCATCAAACTTGGGGGGCTACCAGGGTATATAATACCACTGCGCGCGACAGCGTTACGCAGGTATATTTGGAAGCAGATCGTACGTAAGAGGTACTGCAGACCCGGTACAAAGACGAATTTAAATATTCGCACCATCTTGCCACAGGGGAGACGTTCTCTGTCGGTTGTAAAGACGCGCAAACAGCGCGCACCTCTGCGCACTGCGCACATCTTTGTCGCGCACTGCACACATTCTTGTCGCGGACAACGTGCACTTCTGCCATAGAAGTACGTCTTCTGTCGCACCATGTTGCATCGCTACTGGTACAAAAGGTACGCCCTTACCCAGGATACAGCATGAGGAATCCACCTTCACCACGGACACCTTCACCATTGTGAGACAATCACAATCGCAATCCCAGTGCGCACTTACGCATTTGGACTGCGCAGTATGATCCGTCCCTTACGCACACATGAACCCAGTGCGTACCATCGCATTTGGTTGATTGTGCCTACGCAGCCATGAATAGAACTTAAGTTTAGCATAACATAGCCATGCGCTATGTCATACTAAACTCGGGGGCTTGTGGACGTATGGTCCGGACTGGGCCAGGAATGGGCCAGGCCCGGGTAGCCAGCGACCCACACTATGCCTAAACCCTAATCCATGCCTTATAAATACAGGGCTGAGATCTTCTTATTCACTACGATATAACAGGTTATCCTAAACCTAATAAATATTATATGCTCCGCGCATCACATACTAACTTGACCGTCAGAGGTGGATCCCGAGGCTACGGCCTCGGGTCCACTCCTAACGGGTTCTCTTTGTTGACAGGTCTACTCAGGGCTTATGAAGACGACTAACGGCCCAAGGAGAGTCGTTGAATTAGCCCGCGCCAGATTATGCATCAACATCATCGATTTGCAATTATATATATCCAGCACCTGAAGCTTTTGCATTTGTCCTACAGCATACCATGGAACCACACTTGACAATGCATCACATTCTCTTACCCTTATCTCTCTAGCGTATTGGCATAAGGACCAAGAAGCTTGAGATAACTGATAAAAAACGAGAATTTTATTATATAATCAACAGAGCTAATATTATTAACAAAATTAACCAACCTTTATTCTAGTCACTAAATATATAGGAAAAATACCTTAAGCTGGTCATGAATATCAGTAGATATACCATTGACACCACCACCAATACACTTGAAATTTGTGAGTTTCCAAAAGTCAAGAAGGTCTAAATGAGGGAAGAAAGTGGTGGTTGTGTGGGAATATATAGAAGCATCTTCATCATCTCTGTTTGAAACAACCTCTTCAATACCATCACAATACCGTATATCAATTTTCTTTAGGTTGGAAAGAAGTTTCGCCATGAGAGGTGAAAACAAGTACTTGATGCTATGGCATTGGTTCATTGTAATGGTTGTGAGGTTATGGAATGAGGACTGTAACTGTGGTTTTTGAAGAATTAAGAATTCATTCCAATCGCACTTCCACACATGACTCATCCTCCCCATATAATCTAACTGTAATTCTTCAAGATAGGGGAGTATGAGTGGTTGTTGAGCATTGTGAGCTGATTCTCTACTACTTGGACTCATTATCTCAAAGATCACCTCCCCGCCTTTATAGTTATTCAATGAGAGTTTATGAAGTTGGTGGAAAGTGTGTAATAGAGAGAATGGGAGTGCCACTTTAGAAATACCATCATTCACTTCCTCCCTCGATGTGGGTATAACAGTAATCTGCATATTGCAACCATAAATGTTATAATTTTTGAAAAAAAAATAGAAAAAAAAATAACCCTATCTAAGAAAAAGGAATATCTTGATAAGAGAAATAAAAAACAAGAGTAAATTACTAAAATGGTCCCAGTATTATGACAAAAATAATAACATAATTTTACACATGTTGGCAAAAATGCACACAATTTTAATCTTAATTTAGACATAGCTACAAAACATGTAATTCGTAAAAACTCATTTTCTCAGTAAAGTAATCAAGATATTGCGGGTTTCACAAGAGTTTTTAGATGTTTGCGCCTTATAGAAAATTTTACATTGTTACACATGTGACACGAAAGCTGAAGAGGGTCAGATAAAAACCAAAAAAATAAAAATATCTAAAATCACTATTTTGTCCTTCTGTGGACGACAGATGCACCATGTTAGTGGTATATTTTAACGCATGCTAGAGTGGAGGAACAAAAGTTTTTAGGAAATTTAGGAAATTCCATAGTTTTTAGCAAACCATAGGGACCATTTTTTTAACTTACTCAATAACAAATGAGAAATAGTTTGATAGTAAAAAAGCCATAACCAAAATACTGGTTTATTCAAGATGTTTGGAAAACTTTTTTTCTAATATTATATTATTATTTTTTTCTATGAAAAAATAATAAATTACATTCAAATCATTTATGTTGGTTTTTTAAGCATTCTATTTAAAGATAGTACCTCTTGATCTTGGTTACTCTCAGCCAATGCTTCACTCTCAGCCAATTCCTCACTCTCATCCGAATCGGTGTTTCTCTCACTTTCTGTGCTGCATCCATTAATTGTAACTTGTTTGAGTGCTCTCATATCAAAAGTGGTTGTGGCAGGTGTGATTAAATTTTCAAACCTCTCACAATATCCAATATCTATGATTTCAACAGCTTCAAATCCATGAATCAAGTTATTTCCAGCATCTTTTATCCTCCACACCTGTAACACCCCCAAAATTTGATACAGCGGAAGACTCAACAAGCTTTCGGGGTGCTACGGGGATTGGTATCCAACACAAGACAATATAGAACGAGATAAAGTAAACATAGTAAAAACACAACCTAATACGGGGTTTTAAGGTTTACATTTATCCCAACATCATTCAGAGTTAGGCCCAAAATAAAATAACAATAGGTCCAAATTTAATTATCAGAGTTTAGAAAATATAGATCCATAACCGTGTGCCACAGCCGAGCCTTCCAATCCAAGCATGCACCTCAACACTTAATTACCTGAGAAAACGTGCTAAAAGTCAGCTTTCGCTGGTGAGATCATAGGTTTAAATTCAACTAATAATATAGTGGACATGAACGCAAAACGCTTGCTAGCTAGACTAAGGAATCGCTAAAAGCCTGCGGATACCCTCCGCTCTCAACATAACACACGGAAACCCTTCCGTAATAACCAAAACACACGGATACCCTTCCGTAACAACATAAGTATTCGGGTAACCCCCGCAATACCAATAAATACTCGGATAACCTCCGAAGTAATAATAACCTATAGGTGCACACTACAGTATCTAAATAAGTCAACCTTGAATAGTACACACAACATATATGTGACTAAAGCTGACAATCCAAATAACCAAATAAGCCAACCTTGAATAGTACACACAAAAGGTGTGACTAAAGCTGACAATAGATCCTAGTCCATACGCATAGCAAGTTTAGAAAACATATAAAAGCGATAATAGTCCACGTAAAATGATTTGCACGTTTCTCACCCCAATCGTTGAAAACATAGTTCAAGAGTAAAAAGTGGGGCTATGACTCACCTCAAGTCCAGAAATATAGCAAGACGAGGTAGGTAGCAATAAGATGTATGATAACTCACGAAACAGCAACTACGGACTTGGCACGACCTAACAATATTAACTCTTTCAGAAATCATTTCCTCAAATATATAATATTCCCAAACCCGGACGAGAATCCGTTTTATTACCGAAAATCCATTTCGTATTAGTTTGGTGTATTTGCGTTTGGTATCCATACGGGTGGTGGGTCGACACAAAACAAACCAACAAGATCGCACATAGAACATATAATAAACTATAGATCTAATATTAGCCCAATATATCATTTAAATAAATCGCCAAAGTTTACCAAATCCGTCGATTTGATAATCCTCATATTTATTTACGTAATATACCGTTCCAAGATTACACCCAATCTAAAGCACATATAAAGCACATAGCACGTAATTACTATATAGTATATATCATAGTTTAATAAATTCCTCGTATATATCGTCAAATTGGCCAGATTTCCCGATATATATACTCGCAATCTATTACCCTTTACATATACTACAACCTATGGGCGTCGTAGGATACGATGCCCACTAATATATTCGTTTCATATAATCAAACAACACGGCTCAACCTTACGGTTGGGTGGTTATTTACTTATAGAAAACGTCTATATTAGTCGTCATATATCCGAGACAACACGAATGTCGCAAATAATAACTTACCTGGACCCGAGTGACGACAATTTCGACTAACTCAATAAGTTTATTCGTTATATATCCAAAATGACTTTTTATTAAACGTTTCATAATTGTCGGGAGTTTCCCGTTTATAACACAATTTTTAATAATAATAATACGTTTAATAATATTACGCCACTTTCGTAGCCTAATATATATATCTAATCGTATTATTTATAATACGACTCGTGATTATTATTATTATTAATATACGCGTTTATATAGTTATATATACGTTACTCACGTATATACTTTCGTATAAACGTTCATATTATTAATAATTATTATTACGAGTTTTATTATTCTCGTTTTACTTTTAATATTTATTGAGTTACACGAAATGGTCATATGTCCGAGTCATGACTCTCGGTTCATTGTCCAAGTCCAATAATAAACCAAAGTCATAAATAATAATCTCCGTCCAATCACAATCTCAACCACGGGCTACAACAATAAGGTCCGACTACGGTACCCGACTAACCTATCTCCGTCATCTAACGACCGTCTCATAACCGGTCCTCATATCACATCCCAATCGACAACAACTCCTCAATATTAAACCATAACCAATAACCAATATTCAATATCCAATTCGGCCCAAAGTATTCGGCCGCGAAAATAATACCACAACAACAATCATAAACCAAAACAATCATAACAATAACAAATAGTTTACAATTAACACAAAATAACATTAACCAACTTGGTGTTCGGGTCGGTTTACCAAGCCGAACCCGAGGCCATACGACTCAATTGAGTCTCGGCCACAACACAAGCCAAACATAGCTCGAACAAAACACAAGCATCAAATAGCTCACTTGAGCTAACCAAATAATCACATAACCCATTCAACCCAAATGGTAAAATCGGCAACAAGGAATTATACATGGCTCAAGGCCACGACCCACGAGGGTCGAACCACAAAAACATACGAGCCGAGGCTCGAACCACAACAAATCGAGAACCCATGAGGGTCTCGGCATGGCCTACGAGCACAAGAATGAAACCCCGAGACCACAAGGGCCTCGGATAGCTCGGATCGAGGACACAACTCCCTCGACAACAATTCAACAATCAAGCATCACGAACCAAAGCCACCAAAGGGCTTCGAACCAAAATAAGCCGAGAGCCTAGCTCTCGGTTCCGAGTCATCCATACCCAAAACCATGAAAACCCGGATACCAAACTAACTTTTTATCACAAAAACATCATTTCTTATTAAAACCCATTTCGATTCTCACGAAAATAATCCGTGTAGCCACGGATAAACGCCAAATCGTGGCTCCCAAAACCCAAAAATGGCTCCTTCTCACCTTCTTAGACTTCCAAAAGCACGGATCTAGAAAACTATTAAAAGTTCGAACGGTTTGTTATAAATTTGATGGTGTTAACGATGGTTCTAGGGTGAATATGATATATCAAATGAAAGAGGGTGAAGAGAGGAACAAAGTGGTGGTGTTAGTTTTGTTGGGTGGTCGGTAAAACGGCGGTGGTGGCCGGTTTTTATGTCGGCGGCTAGGGTTAGGAAAGTAGGGGAAGAAGAGAGAGAGATGAGAGAGTAAAGTGAGTGGTGTGTTGTGTTGTGTGTGTGGGTTGAAAACCGGGCAAACGCCCCATTTGTTAACTTTTCTTTTTATTTTTTTTTTTTTTGTTAAATGATAATAATAATAATAGATGTAATAATAATAATAATAATAAGGATATTATTACCATTGAGCGGGTAATATGGGTAAATGTAAAACACGTGGCCCGAACCCGAACTCATTTTAAAATTTCCATATCACACGAGATTCTCTCGTAATTAATTAAAATAATAACGGCTCGTTAAGACGAATCATAAAATTATGTTAGGTAATCCTAGTGCCAAAGTCAACGTAGTACCAAGTGAGAATTCAAATATACATCACCGATCACATAATCAAAAACGAATTATGAACATAATTCACGAATACCATAACGTCATTAGATAAAATTTCCATAAAATAGGTCTTACAAGTTCGTTGTGAAATGAAAATTTCAAATAAAAATTATAAACGAACTTATATCGAAATGCGGATTTTTAAAATGGCTCCCTAAACTGCCGGTTGTCACATCCTCCCCGTCTCAGAAGGAAACCCGTCCCGGGTTTCACTCGGAAAAATGTCCATCTACGAAGTGAAAAGCTTCGGATATCTCTTCCTGAACTCGTCCTCACGTTCCCACGTAAATTCCGGTCCATGTCGGGAGTTCCAACGAACCTTGACGAGCGGAATGCGACTCCTCTTGAGTCGTTTAACTTCACGATCTAAAATCTCGATCGGCTCCTCCACGAAATTCAATTTCTCATCAATATGAATGTCCCTCATTGGAATGACGGGCATTTCATCAGAAAGACATTTCTTCAAATTACTCACGTGAAACACGTCATGAACTTTGCTCAGTTCAGACGGTAATTCCAACCTATAAGCCACGGGCCCAATTCTTTCTAAGATCAAGAATGGTCCAATGTAGCGCGGGTTGAGTTTACCACGTTTCCCGAAACGTATTACACCTTTCCAAGGCGAGACTTTCAGCATCACTTTGTCTCCAACCTGGAACTCTAAAGGTTTACGTCTCTGATCGGCGTAGCTCTTCTGCCTATCTCTGGCGGCTTGCAACCGATCACGAATCTGAGTTACTTTCTCGGTAGTTTCTAAAATAAGCTCAGGGCCTGTAAGTTGACTATCTCCAACTTCTGCCCAACCAATAGGCGAACGACACTTTCTGCCATACAAAGCTTCGAATGGTGCAGCCTTAAGACTTGTGTGGTAGCTGTTATTATAGGAGAATTCCGCAAGGGGCAAATACTTCTCCCGGCCTTTACCAAAGTCTATGATGCATGCACGAAGCATATCCTCTAGCGTCTGAATGGTCCTCTCACTTTGACCATCGGTTTGGGGATGATATGCAGTACTCATATCAAGCCTCGTCCCCAAAGTGTTTGTAGTGATCGCCACAAAGCTGACGTAAAACGACTATCACGATCCAAAATAATAGATATCGGGACTCCATGACGCGAAATAATTTCCTTCACATATAACCTTGCAAGCTTATCCACACTATCATCTTCACTAATAGCTAAGAAATGAGCAGACTTTGTCAGACGGTCCACAATTACCCAGATAGCGTCACAACCGCTAGCCGTCCTCGGTAATTTGGTAATGAAGTCCATAGTAATCCGCTCCCATTTCCAGACTGGAAGTTCTGGTTGCGTTAGCAGTCCTGACGGTCTCTGGTGTTCAGCCTTAACCTTGGCGCATGTCAAGCACTTACTAACGTACGACGCTATTTCTGCCTTCATATTTGGCCACCAATAGAACTTCTTAAGATCTTGGTACATTTTATCGGAACCAGGGTGAATGGAGTACTTTGACTTATGCGACTCATGCATAATCAATTCTCGAATTTCTCCATATAACGGTATCCAAATCTGATCTCCAAAACATAACAATCCATCCGAACGCTTAACAAATCCTTTCTCATTATCAGCCATCCCAAATATGTTCTCGGCAGATCTATTTTCTGCTTTCAATGCTTCTGTTTGAGCTTCGAGTATCTGAGATGGTAATGGCGATACGATAGTCATTCCCAATGACTTAACTCGTAATGGTGGTATTCTTTCCTTTCGACTAAGAGCATCAGCAACAACGTTTGCTTTACCAGGATGGTAGCGAATTTCACAATCATAATCGCTTAGCAACTCGATCCAACGTCGTTGTCTCATGTTGAGCTCTTTTTGATTCAAGATGTGTTGTAGACTTTTATGGTCAGTAAATACAACACACTTGGTTCCGTACAAGTAATGTCTCCATATTCTTAAAGCAAAAACCACAGCACCGAGCTCCAAATCATGGGTAGTGTAGTTTTTCTCATGCTTTTTGAGCTGTCGGGAAGCATAAGCTATCACCTTCTCTCGTTGCATTAACACGGCTCCTAAGCCTTTATGTGAAGCGTCGCAATAGACGACGAAATCCTCGTTACCTTCTGGTAACGCTAAAATAGGAGCACTACACAACATTTTCTTAAGCGATTGAAACGCTTCCTCTTCTTTATCTCCCCATTCATACGTAACACTCTTTTGAGTCAATTTGGTCAATGGTTTAGCTATCTTCGAAAATCCCTCGATGAATCTTCGGTAATAGCCAGCTAAACCCAAAAATTGACGAACTTCGGTTGGGGTTGTAGGTGCAGCCCAATCTTTTATTGCTTCAATTTTTGCAGGATCCACGTGGACTCCTTGTCTGTCAATCACGTGACCCAAAAATTGTACAGTCGGAATCCAAAATTCACATTTCGAAAACTTGGCATAAAGTTTCTCCTTCCTGAGCAATTCCAAAATGAGTCTTAAATGCTCCTCATGCTCTTTCTCACTCTTTGAATAAATCAGAATGTCATCGATGAATACAATCACGAACTTATCCAAGTATGGCTTACACACGCGATTCATGAGATCCATGAATATTGCTGGTGCGTTAGTCAACCCAAACGGCATCACCTGAAACTCGTAATGCCCGTAACGGGTTCTGAAAGCCGTTTTCGGAATATCCTCCTCACGAACTCGAAGTTGATGATATCCCGATCTCAAATCGATCTTCGAATACACACTTGATCCTTGGAGTTGATCGAACAAATCATCGATCCTAGGTAACGGGTATCGATTCTTCACCGTTAACTTATTCAACTCTCTATAGTCGATACACATGCGAAACGATCCATCCTTCTTCTTCACAAACAAGACTGGGGCTCCCCAAGGTGAAGAACTTGGTCTTATGAATCCCTTTTCGGCTAACTCCGCCAATTGTTTCGACAACTCTTCCAGTTCGGTAGGTGCAAGACGATAAGGTGCTCGTGCTACAGGTGCAGCACCGGGTATCAACTCAATCTGAAACTCCACTTGTCTAGTCGGTGGGATTCCCGGCAAATCATCGGGAAATACATCAGGAAAATCACGAACTATAGGCACATCTCCAATGCACCTTTCCTTTTTCTTCGTCTCTCCCTTCTCAGAAATTTGAGCTAAGAAAAGATAACATCCCTTCTCCATTAGCTTCGGTAACTTAGTGCAAGAAATCACCGCTAATCGGGATGGGCTCCTAGAATCCTTTCGGTCTCCTAGAATCCTTTCGGTCTCCTAGTATATTTAGGACCTCCTTTCCGTATGGTACACGCACGATCTTCTCGTCGCAAAGTATGTGAGCACGATACTTCGACAACCAATCCATACCAATGATTACATCAAAACTTCCTAACGTGACGGGTAGAAGATCTATGTTGAAAGGGTGGTTCAAGAAATTTAGTGTACAACCGCGAATGATGGTATTAATCCTTTCTAGGTTTCCATTAGCTAACTCAATATCATATCCAATTCCTAAGGCCATCGGGGGTTTGTCTAGTAAGGGTGCAAATGTAGTGGACACAAAACTCCTATCGGCACCAGTATCAAACAGTATGGAAGCATAACGATTATTGAGGAGGAACGTACCAGTAACGACGTTCGGATCTTCTCCTCTCTCGTTCCCGAGTGCATACACTCTTCCTTGAGCAGCTCCAGCTTCCACACGTTGGTCACCATTATCTTGTCGTCCACGATTTCCTCCAGCTCCACGGTTTCCATAATTGTACCCATTACCACCCGAGCCTTGATTTCCACGGTTCCGCGATTCTCTACACTCATTCCTATAGTGTCCCTTCTCTCCACACCCATAACAGGTAACATCTGCCTTGTTTCTCATCTCAGGAGCAGCTTGAACCATTGCAAGAGGTCGAGCTCTACAGTCCCTAGCTGTATGTCCTTTCTTTGAGCAATTCTGGCATTTCACACTACACCATCCAGTGTGATGCTGATGGCAACGATCACACTTGGGTGCGTCACCATTCTGATTCTTCTTGTCTCCATTCCCAATAGCATAAGCCTTAGCTTGTCTCTTGCTTCGGTGATCATTACTCTTAGAGTGACGGTCTCTCTTTCTCTTTCCATTCTTCTCCTTATCAGCTTCTTCTAATTCCAACAAATCCATAAGTTGTTGAGCAATTGTGATTGCCTCATGGATGTTTGCAGGCCTAGCAGAAATTACATCATTCCTTGTAGCTACAGGTAATCCATCAGTATACCTCTCAATCTTTTAAGTCTCGGTTTTCACCATATCTGGGCACAACAAGGCCAACTCCTGGTAACGACGATTGTAAGTCGCCATATCATTACCTTTCACCTTGTGGTTCCAAAACTCAATCTCTAGCTTCTTGACCTCATTCCTTGGGCAATAAGTCTGAATCAACAAGGACTTAAATTGCTCCCAAGTCATAGCATATGCTACATCACTCCCAACTGCATTTCGGTAGTTGTTCCACCAAGTCAAAGCTTCATCCTTGAAAGTAAAAGAAGCAAACTTTACCTTCGCATTCTCCGCACAACCACTGACATTAAACACTGACTCAGTCTTCTCAATCCATCTAACTAAGTAAACCACTCCTTCATTTCCACCAAACTCAATGGGTCCACAAATCTTGAATTCCTTATAATGACATCCATTAGCACGAATAGGTGGAAAAGTTCCAGCAGAATTGTTGGAATGATTTGACTCAGCGAGTAGTTCAGCAACTCTTTGCTCCACGAGTTGGTTGATCATTGCTTGATCCACAGTAGGTGCATTAAGTGGAACATGACCATTGTCTCCCTGAACATCGACATTTTGATTCCTGTTGTTACGGTTAGTGGTGTCCAGGTTGTCAGGAGTAGGGGTTTCAACATTTCGAGTAGGTCGACGACCTCGACGAGCAGGAGTGGGAGTAGTCACAGCAGGACCAGTCCTGGTAGACCTAACAGGGTTTCGACGGGGTGCCATTGATCTGTAACATCACACAAGTTCATAAATCTCCATTAGAACTTATCGACATGCTCAACAAAACATCTCAACGAAATCAAGTCATAGCAAGAATGGCAACGACACGCTATGTAATAATAAGCGAATAAGGACTCAATTTCCATAACACCCAAAATCACATAATACCATATACTAGCAACCATCAATCATACAATAGCGATCTAACATCGTTCCAACCAACGGATAACACCAAACATACTAATCGTTCCAAAAGAGACGAATACCAAACAAAATACATCAAAAATATGATAACTAGCTTTTCTAACCGAACACTCCTCGGCTAAGAAAGCAACAAGATAATATAACTCAAGCAACTAGCCACGGGGCTGACGGAGAATCCTCAACTCCTGCCTCAAGCCATCAAGATCCCTCCATAACGATCCTAACTCCACGCTATGGGTGTCTCGGTCTCTCTTGAGGTCAGCCACCTCCTTCTCTAGCTCGGCATTCCTTTGCCAAAGCTTGCGGTCGGCCTCACGAGCAGTAATAAACCCTCGCTGAATACTATCGATATGCTCATGTACCTCCATCAAAACTCTCCTCATCTCGGTAACCCTTCTCTCAGCCATAACCATATCAACCCTCAACTGCCCAATAAACTCAACAGTCACTCTATCAATCCGCTCAGATATATGAGTAACTCTCTCACCAAGAGCCGTAATCTGAGTCCACAACCTGCCAATCTCACCTAACTCTGCATGCTCAGCAGAAACCTCAGAAGGTGCATCCGACTCAACGGGACTACCAGGTGGCAACTCAAACAAGAACGGATGATCAGGTGAATCGGGCTCAATCGGGTGTACAGGTGAATCAGGCTCCTCAGCCTGAGCTGGTGGTGCTAACTCATCATCATCATCATCATCAGGCATCTCATCCTCCTGAGGGTCATCCTCCTCCTCAGGGTCATCATCATCACCATGCTCAGCCTCCTGAGGGTCATCCTCCCGCTCAGGGTCATCAGCCTCATCCTCACCCTCGTACTCCTCCTCCTCCTCATCGGAAGAGTACCTCATCACTCGTCGTCTCCTACTAGATGAACCATGTGGAGATGTAGTAGGTGATCTAGGACGACGACGCAATGATGTGGGTGGCGCCTCAGACAGAAGAGAATGAGCATCAATCTGTAAAGGTGATGGAGTAGGGCGTACCGACATGCGTGCTGTAGCTCGGTGGGCAAAGCGTGGTGCCACACGAGCCAAAGCCTGCTGAAGAGTAAGCTGCCTCGATGTACCAGGGAGCCCTAGAGAAGATGAGGGTCCCTGCGTAGATGCAACAGGTAGTGCTGAAGTAGAAGCTGCCTGTGACACAATAGCTGTAGACATGGCCATCTGGTAGGGGTCATCAGATGCCATAATGAACTGTGCAGGTAAAACCGGTGCAGTAAGAATATCCTCGACAACATTAGGCGTAAGGGAGGCCAAAGTTTGTGACAACGGCGTAGGGTAGGTGTAAGTGTTTCAAAACAACTTAAATCACAACTCATAAAATCGTACCAAATATACACATCCAATAATACCATATAATCTTAATAAAAGAATTTCAAACACCGCATTTCTAAAAATGTTTATAAAACATATAGACCATATAAATCCTCAAGAACGCCATCTTATACTAAATCCATAAACCTCAAATCATCTCAAATATCTCATAATACCTCAAATAATAGAAGATGCTTCGGCTTGGCGGGCTGGCGGGCGGTAGTCAAGGATCATTTTCTATAAAAATACGGTTATAGTTTAGGCGTTTATTTACCTAGTTCTCTATAACCTTGGCTCTGATACCAATCTGTAACACCCCCAAAATTTGATACAGCGGAAGACTCAACAAGCTTTCGGGGTGCTACGGGGATTGGTATCCAACACAAGACAATATAGAACGAGATAAAGTAAACATAGTAAAAACACAACCTAATACGGGGTTTTAAGGTTTACATTTATCCCAACATCATTCAGAGTTAGGCCCAAAATAAAATAACAATAGGTCCAAATTTAATTATCAGAGTTTAGAAAATATAGATCCATAACTGTGTGCCACAGCCGAGCCTTCCAATCCAAGCATGCACCTCAACACTTAATTACCTGAGAAAACGTGCTAAAAGTCAGCTTTCGCTGGTGAGATCATAGGTTTAAATTCAACTAATAATATAGTGGACATGAACGCAAAACGCTTGCTAGCTAGACTAAGGAATCGCTAAAAGCCTGCGGATACCCTCCGCTCTCAACATAACACACGGAAACCCTTCCGTAATAACCAAAACACACGGATACCCTTCCGTAACAACATAAGTATTCGGGTAACCCCCGCAATACCAATAAATACTCGGATAACCTCCGAAGTAATAATAACCTATAGGTGCACACTACAGTATCTAAATAAGTCAACCTTGAATAGTACACACAACATATATGTGACTAAAGCTCACAATCCAAATAACCAAATAAGCCAACCTTGAATAGTACACACAAAAGGTGTGACTAAAGCTGACAATAGATCCTAGTCCATACGCATAGCAAGTTTAGAAAACATATAAAAGCGATAATAGTCCACGTAAAATGATTTGCACGTTTCTCACCCCAATCGTTGAAAACATAGTTCAAGAGTAAAAAGTGGGGCTATGACTCACCTCAAGTCCAGAAATATAGCAAGACGAGGTAGGTAGCAATAAGATGTATGATAACTCACGAAACAGCAACTACGGACTTGGCACGACCTAACAATATTAACTCTTTCAGAAATCATTTCCTCAAATATATAATATTCCCAAATCCGGACGAGAATCCGTTTTATTACCGAAAATCCATTTCGTATTAGTTTGGTGTATTTGCGTTTGGTATCCATACGGGTGGTGGGTCGACACAAAACAAACCAACAAGATCGCACATAGAACATATAATAAACTATAGATCTAATATTAGCCCAATATATCATTTAAATAAATCGCCAAAGTTTACCAAATCCGTCGATTTGATAATCCTCATATTTATTTACGTAATATACCGTTCCAAGATTACACCCAATCTAAAGCACATATAAAGCACATAGCACGTAATTACTATATAGTATATATCATAGTTTAATAAATTCCTCGTATATATCGTCAAATTGGCCAGATTTCCCGATATATATACTCGCAATCTATTACCCTTTACATATACTACAACCTATGGGCGTCGTAGGATACGATGCCCACTAATATATTCGTTTCATATAATCAAACAACACGGCTCAACCTTACGGTTGGGTGGTTATTTACTTATAGAAAACGTCTATATTAGTCGTCATATATCCGAGACAACACGAATGTCGCAAATAATAACTTACCTGGACCCGAGTGACGACAATTTCGCCTAACTCAATAAGTTTATTCGTTATATATCCAAAATGACTTTTTATTAAACGTTTCATAATTGTCGGGAGTTTCCCGTTTATAACACAATTTTTAATAATAATAATACGTTTAATAATATTACGCCACTTTCGTAGCCTAATATATATATCTAATCGTATTATTTATAATACGACTCGTGATTATTATTATTATTAATATACGCGTTTATATAGTTATATATACGTTACTCACGTATATACTTTCGTATAAACGTTCATATTATTAATAATTATTATTACGAGTTTTATTATTCTCGTTTTACTTTTAATATTTATTGAGTTACACGAAATGGTCATATGTCCGAGTCATGACTCTCGGTTCATTGTCCAAGTCCAATAATAAACCAAAGTCATAAATAATAATCTCCGTCCAATCACAATCTCAACCACGGGCTACAACAATAAGGTCCGACTACGGTACCCGACTAACCTATCTCCGTCATCTAACGACCGTCTCATAACCGGTCCTCATATCACATCCCAATCGACAACAACTCCTCAATATTAAACCATAACCAATAACCAATATTCAATATCCAATTCGGCCCAAAGTATTCGGCCGCGAAAATAATACCACAACAACAATCATAAACCAAAACAATCATAACAATAACAAATAGTTTACAATTAACACAAAATAACATTAACCAACTTGGTGTTCGGGTCGGTTTACCAAGCCGAACCCGAGGCCATACGACTCAATTGAGTCTCGGCCACAACACAAGCCAAACATAGCTCGAACAAAACACAAGCATCAAATAGCTCACTTGAGCTAACCAAATAATCACATAACCCATTCAACCCAAATGGTAAAATCGGCAACAAGGAATTATACATGGCTCAAGGCCACGACCCACGAGGGTCGAACCACAAAAACCATACGAGCCGAGGCTCGAACCACAACAAATCGAGAACCCATGAGGGTCTCGGCATGGCCTACGAGCACAAGAATGAAACCCCGAGACCACAAGGGCCTCGGATAGCTCGGATCGAGGACACAACTCCCTCGACAACAATTCAACAATCAAGCATCACGAACCAAAGCCACCAAAGGGCTTCGAACCAAAATAAGCCGAGAGCCTAGCTCTCGGTTCCGAGTCATCCATACCCAAAACCATGAAAACCCGGATACCAAACTAACTTTTTATCACAAAAACATCATTTCTTATTAAAACCCATTTCGATTCTCACGAAAATAATCCGTGTAGCCACGGATAAACGCCAAATCGTGGCTCCCAAAACCCAAAAATGGCTCCTTCTCACCTTCTTAGACTTCCAAAAGCACGGATCTAGAAAACTATTAAAAGTTCGAACGGTTTGTTATAAATTTGATGGTGTTAACGATGGTTCTAGGGTGAATATGATATATCAAATGAAAGAGGGTGAAGAGAGGAACAAAGTGGTGGTGTTAGTTTTGTTGGGTGGTCGGTAAAACGGCGGTGGTGGCCGGTTTTTATGTCGGCGGCTAGGGTTAGGAAAGTAGGGGAAGAAGAGAGAGAGATGAGAGAGTAAAGTGAGTGGTGTGTTGTGTTGTGTGTGTGGGTTGAAAACCGGGCAAACACCCCATTTGTTAACTTTTCTTTTTTTTTTTTTTTTTTGTTAAATGATAATAATAATAATAGATGTAATAATAATAATAATAAGGATATTATTACCATTGAGCGGGTAATATGGGTAAATGTAAAACACGTGGCCCGAACCCGAACTCATTTTAAAATTTCCATATCACACGAGATTCTCTCGTAATTAATTAAAATAATAACGGCTCGTTAAGACGAATCATAAAATTATGTTAGGTAATCCTAGTGCCAAAGTCAACGTAGTACCAAGTGAGAATTCAAATATACATCACCGATCACATAATCAAAAACGAATTATGAACATAATTCACGAATACCATAACGTCATTAGATAAAATTTCCATAAAATAGGTCTTACAAGTTCGTTGTGAAATGAAAATTTCAAATAAAAATTATAAACGAACTTATATCGAAATGCGGATTTTTAAAATGGCTCCCTAAACTGCCGGTTGTCACAACACCTCTCTAAGCTTCCCTAATCCAAACAATTCAATGCTTCTCAACCTGCTGCTGCTAACTTTATCCATTTCACCAACACATCCCATGTCGATGTCGAATATCACTTCAACAGAAACACACCTTGCAACTTCAAGCTCTTTTAGATTATTCAAGAATGGAAACGGATTGCATGAAAAAAGCTTCACAAGACTATAACAACTATTCACTTTAATGCTTCTCAAGTTGCTGCTAAGTTGCTCGATTTCACCAAAATTCATGTTGAACATGACTTCAATGGAACCACAACCTTCGACCATAAGCTCTCTCAATTGGTACATATTACTAATACTAAACTGAGGTGGCCATATCTCCTTCAAATTCTTCATGTTAGAAACAACCAGTTTCTCCAGCTTAGGAGCCGCATCCTGCAAAGTAAAAAAGATTTGTTCATTCATTAGATACCTGCTTGTTATTAAAACGCTTTTAGTTGAAAAGATTGTTAATATAAGTATATTAATAAAAAGCAAATACTTACATGTGCGTTCAAGAAAGATTGCGTGGGGGATATATCACTCGACACAAAAGATGTTGCACTATCGGGATAAATGCTTGTAAATTTTGGAAGACCTTCAAGTTGCAACTCCATGAGATGTGGTAGCTCAATTACATCATCATTATTGCAGAAATGCAATAAATTTGGCAGCTCAGCCAACCTGAGATACTTTAAGTTGGAAAACTTAATTATATCTGATCCATCATTCTCATTATGTATGACTGCTTCCATTATAGGGCATCTGGAAATCTCCAGATACTCAAGCTTTGACAACGTTGTTGCAATACTCGGTGTGAAAAGGTATTTCAACTCTGCACATTTTGAAACTACAAGGAGTCTTAAATTGTAAAACGAAGAGTTTTGAGGAGGATGTTGAGGATGCAGGGATTCCACATCAACATCTTCAAGAGTATTCATATGATTCACTTGTAGATAAAGTGCATCTGTGATCTTAAACAACTCATTCATTTTAGATTTCAGTAGTTCTTCTTTGTTGGTGACTAGCTTCAAGCTGTTTTCATATGAACTTTGTTGTAGATAAAGTGCATCTGTGATAAAATGCATATCAACTTGATCTATCTGCACTTGGTCTCTAACTTCTGTAAAAGAACATCCCACTGAGAGCTTGAATCTTTTAAGTTTCTCATAAGACATGTTCTTCATATGAGCATTGTCACCAATAAATTCAAATTCTAATGCATGAAGGTTCTTTGAACGTTCTGCAAGTTCACTGCTGTTGTTGTCTGTGAAGCAGAGAGCACGCCCTATATATCTTCTCATATAAAGCTCTTCAAGTTTCACTAAGCTTTTCAAGACACCGTCATCTATAACAAGATTGTAACAACCTGTTACATCCAGTAGTCGTAGCTTCTCTAAATTTCTGAATGTAGAAGGTAGGATTGTAATGCCAGAGTTAGCAAAGCTAAGCACTTCCAGATTCAAAAGATTTCCAATACAAGCTAAATCAAACATCAAGGAGCATTCATGAAGACAAAGAGTTCGAAGGTTGGTGGAGCACTGAAATGATGTGGGAACTATTGGATACTCCATTCTCTCAAATGCTATAACTTGAAGCTTTTCCATTGTTGCATAAAAGTCTTGAGGAGCCCTTAGCGACTCATCTCCATGCATAAGGTTCAAAAGTGAAAGGTTTGGAAACGTAAAGTCACTAGGAAACTTAGACATACCCTTACATGCTAACGAAATTTGCTTGCAAGACTGGCTCTTATTATCAGCTTCACTCCACTTTGGGAAATCATCATGGTGAATGATCCAACATCCGTCCTCACCACCTTTGGAAACAGTATCTACCACAAATGCAAGCACAAGATCATGCATTTTCACACACTCAATACTATCACCATCCATCAACAAATATGCATTTTTGAGATTGCTCACACTTGTTTGTGTGCATTCTCTAGCATCTTCGATGGTATAAACTTGTTTTAAAAGTTTTAATCCCCACGCATATCTTGTCAGATCTTCTTTGGGGATATTAGAGTCCTCGGGAAACAAGCCACAAAGCAGAAAAATTGCTTTATCCTCTTCTCGTTCTAAACTCTTGTAGCTTATATCTACAAATTCGTGCACGTTCTTATTTTTCTTCAAACACTTGAGTGTACGCTTCCAT
The DNA here is from genome assembly GCA_030686995.1 of Artemisia argyi. Taxonomy (NCBI): domain Eukaryota; kingdom Viridiplantae; phylum Streptophyta; class Magnoliopsida; order Asterales; family Asteraceae; genus Artemisia; species Artemisia argyi. The sequence continues at coordinate 12,237,037 of CM060686.1, read as the reverse complement.
ACGATTCTCTTTTGACATCTCAGAGTTGCGGCAATGAGTTTGATGGCAAGCGGCAAATAACCACATTTTTTTACAATATCAGATCCTATTTGATAGAGATCATGATCATGTTCGGCTGAAATCCCTGCAATTCTAGAAAAGAAATCCCGTGCTTCCCCTTCCTCCAAGACAGCAAGTTCAACTAATTTAAGAACAGAATCAGCATCAACTGCAATCTGTTGGCAAATATTTACATATCGTGATGTGAGCAGAAACTTAACCCCGTTTGGCAAAGGACTCGCTAATCCGATATCTTCGAGATTAATCGTCTCCCACACATCGTCCAATATCACCAAACACCTTTCTTTACTTTCTGAAAGTTTATTAAATCTTTTAGAAAGAAGAGTTGCCCTTAGTGTTTCATCAGTTTCAGTTAGAGGTTCGCCGATGTGTGCTGCTATGGCCTTCTGAATTGCAAACAAGTTGGAACTTTTCCCAACAACTACAACCACGATCCAATTAAACATCTTGTTATCATGTGCAGCCTCTTTCAGTTGTTTCATCAGTGTCGTTTTCCCCACGCCACCCATTCCACACAAGGCTATCACTCGAGTCTTACCATCAACATCTTCTTGAAGGAACTTCAATGCATCATTGAATATTTTATCTCTTGACTTGAACCCAATTTGGGTATTTCCACCTGATGTTGATGTTGATGTTGGGCGTTTGGAATCGACTCTGCCCAAAGGGATTTGGGCATCACGCCAAATGATGCGGTTAGTACTTTCTTCGATAAGACGGTCGATATCCTTGATATGCGTCAATGCGTTTCTTCCTGCTAGATACTTCTTTTTGACATTAAAGCATCCAATGTCATTGCTTGAAATTTTGTCGACCTCTTCCTTGATCTTTTTAACATCTTCCAACCACCCTGGCACACGAGTAGGGATCTCTCGATTGCTTACACTGTTTTCTCTCATCCGCTTTTCGTTATCAACTCTTTGACCGTCCAAAACCTTCATTTTGTCTTTCATTTCCTTCACACGATCGGCGGAGGAAGTGAGGTTTCTCAGCTTTTGCGTAATATGAACTGCCAAAACATTTACAACAGGACCAACGATTGCAGATACAACTTCCATTTTCCTGACACGAAAATAAGCAGGTTAAGCTTGGGTCTAAGAAGGTTTGGGTTTGACCCATCAACCTATGAGCATAAATAGATTACATGGGTAGTGTTTGTAACCGAAACCCGACCGAACTTCCAACAAAAGGGATGAGAATATTATTTCAGTATCCATACTTTTGTATATTAGTGTAACTTATTAAGGGCTGATTGGGATTGCTTATTTTACTGCTTATCCATTAGTCCTGATAAGCTACTTAGAAATATTTTATATAATAAAAGAATTACATCATTTCGGAGTATTTTTGCAAATCCCTTCTCATTGAAAAGAAATTGGACCAATAGCAGAGCTCGATTTTGCCACGTAGACGAAATCGAGCAACGTGATTGGTCAATAAAAAGTCAAAATTAAATTGATTTTGGCCAAACTTAACAAATTTGGTGAAAAAATATTTTGCCACGTAGGCGAAATCAAGCAATATGATTGGTCAATAAAAGTTAAAATTAAATTGATTTTGGTCAAACTTAATCAATTTTGTGAAGAAATTAGGTTAAGAAAAAAAAATTGCATAAAAATATAGGTGTCAAATTTATGAAAACAAAACTTAAAAAAAGAGGAAGTAATTAATAAAACGTTGGTGTTTGAATTTTAAATAAATTATATAGAGCTAAGTGTAAAATTACAAGTTTCCATGCTTTTTAATAACTTTAGAAAAAAAAAACAAACAACTCTTACACTTCATACCCCCTATATTTTATAATATTAACTTTGTTTAAAATTACATGATTATTAGTATTAGTTTTTAGACTTTCATCATTAAAATTACAAAATTTGGTAAATATGCGAATTAGTTTTAATACTCGTTAAATATTTTTTAAACTAATGTTAGTTTTAGACTTATCTAGAATACTTTTTTAAATAAGGACTCATGTTATTTTATTTAAAAGTTTAATTTATGCGTACACGGGTTTGAATATTAAATACGGCTAAATTATTAGTAACGGGAATATAAATATCAAATGGTAAGCACGAGTTAGTGTGATATGAAAATAAATATACGCAATTCAACTTATAACAACGACTCATGAAATTGTTATTTGAAATTTATATATGGATATCCATAAAAAAACATTTTAAAAACTTTATAGAGCATAATTTAACTTTATCAACGCTCATTATATGCTACTAAACTCGCACATATTGTATAACATGATATTAATAGTTAAAGTTAAAAAACAACATCAACCTCAATATGTATATCAATTAAAAACGTTATACAAAGCTAATTAAAAAAAAAAAAAAAGAATACACACACTGTCACAACTCACCATTTCAGGTCATTTCCCAAACTTTAGAAAAACACTATTCATCAAACACTATTCATCATTTTCGAGGTTAATTTGATATCCTGAGAAACATTTGAGAATTTTACTATTCACTGAACACTATTCATTGCCGGAAAAGTTTTCACTATTCACTTGCATTACTTATTTCATCGTAAATTTAGTTTACAGGTATTAAAATTCGCGTAACCGTATTGGTTTAGGTGCGAATTCATTTCATTATCAGTAAGGACACTGCATACGGACTAGTGACAGTCTGCATATCATCATAACAGCATTTTCATGTTATACCACTCTTAGGATTTTCAAATTTATATATTTGATACATTTAACGTTTTCCTTATAATTATTTATAAATAAACGTTAACACCCGATTTATAAACACGACGAATATATCTAAATATTCCCACAATGGTCCCGACATATTTTTATATCCATTATATCATCATAAAAGTTATTATATTCATTTACCCAGTATTTTGGAAATGTATTTTATTTATAACGTAAGCTTATAAATATTACGACGGTTTTCGTGAAAACTAAACAATAATCACCCGAACACTCAGTAATTGTACCCAACATATTTTTAACATTTTTATGACTTTATTAAGTCCCGGTTAACTTCGTTAATATTTATTTCTAGCAAACCCGGTACCCGATTATAACTAATACTTACACTAAACTACAAATAATATTACACTACGTTTCCTAAGTTACCAAAACTCATTTTGCTACTCTTTTGCACATTGAAAACCGGCCACATGCCCCCCCCCCCTAGACACCATGTGCATTTTTTTAACCTTATGACTTAATTATCTATTATCTTAATAATAAACCTCTAAACTTTATATCAAACCAAAAACCAAAATCATTCATAACACTTTTTAAATCAAAAATCAAAAGCTCTCATCTCTTCCATCTTGAAACCCACGACCAAACCAAAAATCCATGATCAAGTGATTATTTTCCAAAGTTTAAAGCTACAAAGTTGTTCCTTTTGTCATCCTAATCAAGATTCTTGCAACATAAACACAAGTAACACAAGATTTCTCATCATCTAATCACCTATTATTTCAAAGTGAGTTATCAAATTTATTTTCATGATTTCATTTAATTAACACTTGTATCTTATGGTTTTCATGCTTAATTTCATGCACAAGCTAGCTATACCACTTTATTTTTGTAGACTTTTTGAACATACAAACCCTAGATTTTGATTTAGATGTTCCTTTGTTAAATTAACATGATTAGTAGTGATTAGGAACCCATGGTACCCTAAGAAGGTGTATGGTAGGATTAGTATATCTTTGTGGTGTTTGCAAGAGTTTTGGTTGAAGTAGAAACTAGTTTTGAACATGAAAAATGGATTTGTAACAAGTATATAAACATTCTGTCCCATTTTTATAAATCCAGGAAAATCAGTAAATATAAAGGAAACTTTGGAAAAATTTTTAGAAAATACTTTCAAAAACGAATCCATAGGCGAAAGAACGGATTAAAAAGAGTTTATAACGAAGAAGTTATGATTTTTGCAAGTTTATTGACGAAAAGTATATTTTCTAAAAATACATGCTCTTGGACATTTTTCATCGGACAAAACGAGGCTTTAGACGTAACCCGGAGGAGCCAAGCTTTCCAAAATATATTACTGCATACTAAGACGTAACCGTGGATATAAAGAACAAGTAAAACGGACTTATAACGACAAAGATATTCACGTTTCAATATCGGCAAAACTCATATTAGTTTGACAGCTTTTAGAAATAATAATGCTAAAACTACGTAGTAACTCTAGATTTCTAGAAATAATACCAAGTACCGAAATTCATAACTAATGATGTATTAGTGAACACAAGTATATTTTTATTACTACAAGTCGTTATTTCAAGGATTTCAAACCGAGGATTTCAACACTAACATTGATACATACGATATATAGATATATATACATTTCAATTAGTTTTATTTTTCTAGTTGCCTTATTTTCCTAAGTTTTGAAAAATGTATATTTTTTATAACAACAAGTATTTTTCCAAAGAGAAGAGTTGTATAGGAAACATGTGCATGGACATTCATAACATCATTTTGTGATCTAAATTAGATCGTTCATCATTCATATTAGGTTGAGGCAACTAACCGTTCATTGTTGTTGTTCATTTCACTTCATCACAGTATCATCAGTTTAAGGTGAGTTTTCATAGCCCCGTTTTCAATACAACATTTTGATTTCAAATCCCACGGGGAATACATTGCATCAATTATTTTAGTACGAGCCCAAGTACCAAAACATATGTACATTGCTTAAGTTGCCTTACCAACCTGTTAAAGTCTCCTATTTATTATCATGAACCGTTAATTTGCCGATTAAGCGAGAGTGAGTAGATAGATCTATCGAGGGTGACGCCTCCAACCGTGGTAGATATTACCAACAGTAAGCGGATGCATTTCATGTCTGATATTTTGGGAGTGTCCTGGTAAAACATTCAGGAGGGGCATATAATTTCATCAGTCTAGCTTCGGGGTCATGAGCTTAAGGTCTATTGTACTATTTTACTTGACTTTTATCTTGCACTTATACTTGTGGTGGCCGTACAACATTACATTTTATAAACCTATGGAATTCACCAACATTCGTGTTGACGTTTTAGCAATGTATTTCAGGTTATTAAGGTAGCTCATGTGACATGCATTTGGACCTTTATGGAGTCGCAGAGTCGACGCGTCTCACCATTATTTCATGCACTTATGTAAACGTTTGATCTAGTAGGACTTGTTTTCATAAACATGCCACACCTTTTGGGGACCTCATATTGTAAACTCTGGATTATTTCAATGATCAAACGAAGTATTTTCCAAACGACATTTTAGGTCGTTCAATGTAACTGTAACTGTGATGCTATGACAGACACCCCCATGTATTCCATTCCGCTGCAAGTCAGGTAAATTGGGGGTGTGACAGATTGGCATCAGAACTAAGGTTATAGCGAACTAGGATGTATCTTGGACCCTAGACTATAACCACATCAGCATAGCATCTCATCATTTCATCATAAGTGCATAATCATGATACATGTTGTTTCATGCATACCCTGTGCGAGTTATTTATACTCATATTCGTATATATATATATATATATATATATATATATATATATATATATATATATATATATATATATATATATATATATATATATATATATATATATATATATCATTTTATTGACCTGGTTCACAAGTGACATGTCTTCAGATACTCACCCTGACGTCCTTTTATCGGATTCCGACATTGAAGATGCCTTGTCATCTTCCACTACCATTATACCACCAGTTGCACTTACACCACCATTAGCACCATTGATTTGTCATAGGAACAAGGTTTTCCTATCATTCAGCCCATACATAGAATGCCTTTTGGTAGAGTATTCAGACTTAATCTTAATGGACTTATTAGGATGTTTATTGCAAGGAAGATAGTATGTTTCTTTCCATTACTAGTAGAGCACTCACTACTCAGGTACTACCACCACCATCAGTTACTTATTACACTATTGGTCGTCCCACAGTGCGTACTTTAGTTTTACCTCTTAGATGTCGCGAGGTAGCGGGAAAGAGGATAGTATTCCATTCACTAGTACCACCATTGTCATTTTCCTTTTCCATTCCCACTTGCCATGAACTAGATAACACCTAGTAGATAATACCAATATCACGGACTCAACAGGAACATCCGCAGATTCTTCAGGAATGGTTCAGAACCTACATTATCTAAGATTTGATCGATGCACAACTTCAGACACCACTTCAGGACTATCTTGACCTTATGATGCCACAAACCTGATTTCATACAGAGGGACACCAGGAAGTCCCTAGACCAGACTTATATCCTCACTAGCTTTTACTATTATCCTAGCCACAGAAGGTGTGGGACATAGTCTAAAGAACTTGTTGTCTTTTGATTGTTGTACAAACAAATATATCAAATGTGACTCTACTATGTAAGAAATGGTTGTGCTATTTGTGATATCGGTTCACGTAGACCGAAATTTTCATGTATTATATTCATGTGTTATGAATATGATGACTTTTATTAACTATATTCTCATGGTCTCTTATGATTTGATGAAGAGAGATTTAAGAAAACCACTCCAAGCATGACGCAAGCTGCTGTTGGACAAGTCATTGCCAAGAACATAGCCACCGCCCTCACTAAGGAACTTACCCACGTAGAATTTATGGGGTGCAATCCTCCCTCCTTTATCGGAACTAGAGACACAAAGGAATTTCTCAAATGGTTCGAAGAAATAGAAACAATATTTCAATGTGGCGACTGTCGTAAGGAAGACAAGGTTAAGTTCGCCACATGCACTTTTCAGGATCATGCCCAGGAATGGTGGACCAAACATATTAAGATGGTGGGAGTTGACGCTGCCTACTCACACTCTTGGGAGAAACTAAGAAGGATGATGGGTATAACATTTTGTGTAGGAAGTGAATTACGAGCAAAGGAACAGGAAACACTAAACCTTACCATGGTAGGAAATGATGTTGACGAGTACACTACTCATTTTTATGAATTAACACGACTATGTCCTGCAATGGATGAACTGGAAAGCAAGAAACTTGAAAGGTACATCGGGGGACTCTCAAATGGAATTCGTATGTTGGTCATTGCATGGGAACCCGATACCATGTCTGAAGCTATCAAAATGGCGATCGAAGCAAAGGAACTCATAGTTCACGCCGAGACATCAGGAAACAATAGTGACAATAAAAGGAAGTGGAACAACAATCTAGGTTGTAATGCTGCTCAACAATCACCCAAAGGACAAGAAGTGAATAGAGCCTTTGCTGCAGAACCGTACACAAAGAGAAGGTATATTGGAAAGTTACCTTACTGCAACCTGTGTAATCAACATCACCGAGGTCATTGCAGTAAAACGTGTGGAGTGTGCAAGAAGTGGGGTCATTGGACTGAAGACTGTAGGAAACTCACAAATCAGAAGACCCCAGGGAGTTGCTTCAAATGTGGAAACTTAGGGCATTTCAAGAATGACTGCCCGGAGCTAAGGAACAAGGAAAATCAGGAACTTGGAATCAAGACTGAATCGCTCAAGGAATAGCGTGAGCTGTTGAAAGAGAACCGTCAGGATATTAGCAACATCAAGGATAACAACAATGCTTCAGCAGGAGGAGCCTTGTTTCAATATATAAACCGTAGTTCGAGCCCTTTAGGGTTGTATCTTTCCTTTTGTACTTACCGTTGGTACGATGACATAACCTAGTTGTATTAAGCACTTTTCTATCTAATGTAGTATCTATCCTTTGTTACCTCTGTGATAATCATAACCATCATTTACTCCATTTTCTATCCCAATTGCTCAAACTTCAATCGTTTCGCAACATTTTAGCATTGTATTATCAGGGATTAGGCTGATTTCGTTTTTGATGAATTAGTAGACTATTACCATTCGACAAGATTCACCCACGTATCCAATACACAATTCAAGCTATTTTACTATCATATAGGGAAATTGTTTTACAGAAAAATTTCTGAAGTAAGCTATTTTATTACCATCCTATAAATCCATTTTTCTGTCATTATACCAAGTATTTACTATTATTACGCGAGGCAATTTTCATGTTATTTGAAAGAAAACATCAGGATACCATTTTTAATAACAATGCGTTGAACACCATCTAAAACTTTTGAGAAAAGTTATGATATTTTGACAAAATCTAACATCGCATCATTAGTCCTCAATTGTACATAGCCTGATCACCTATGTAAAATTCAGGAAGGATTATACCATGAAGGAAATAATTACCTTTTCAAAGGATTGTTAATAACAATCTTCATTTAAAAGTTTTGTAAACAAAGGAACTCTTCCATAAACATCCCTTTTGCCGAACTATCCCTGGATACTTACCCTACCTGTCACTCACTTAGCCATTAAGTTGGATTTTCCCATTGACTTCCCTAGGAGAGACTTTCCATATCAATTACATGCAGGATTCCTCTATACAATAAAAGCAACGAAAGGATTACAGAACTACCAACCAGGACTAGAAGTATATAGTGAGAGAATTCATAACTCAACAACAAATTCTAAGATACTGCGAGACCATCCGAATCACCATCTTTGACTTAGTTGTCAAATTCTATCATTTAAGGGTACTAGCTAGACTGAGCTACAGGATTGAACTCAATATAAATGTCCGCAGGACAACACAATAGAAATAAACCAAGCTTCTAATTGAGACTGTAGAGCATTTCATTTAAACATGGCCTCATCCATACATAAACTTTCCTGCAGTAAGTTTTCACAAAGGACAATTGTTTAAAACAAGAATATCGATGTAGATTCCTCTAAGGCATTATGTCTCTAGAAATTTCCGATAACCTCACCTTCATACCAAGCAAGGGATCAAACCGGAACATATCTCCTCATCTACATGGGAAAACAGAATAGACAATTCATCGACACAACATCAAGTGATATGTTCGCCTTGCCAATTACAACGATAAACTATTTCAGGACTTAAGTTAGTCTAAATACCTATGCTTGTAGTTATACCTGATAACCACCAATAGGCATTATCCAACCTCAGGAACTAAATGTTAGACATCTATGCATTTAAGCGAACATTTTCTATTCTATCATTTTATCCTTGTTAGTGTTTTCACTTTTAAATAAAGTTGATGCGTTTACATAAATCACATACCTTGTGGAAAAATGATTTCTGAAATTCCTATTTTGAACAAGTACGATCCTTTTTGGTCAATCTTTAGCAACACTATTGTACAATGAGAAATATACATAGACATCAAACTTTGGTAAGCAGTCTTAATCACAACATGTTTGAAAACATTTTTTTTTCTATTTCATAACTACTGAAATTTTGAATCAGCAGGAAAAATATTACTAAGTAAATCATTTGCTCCATTTTTCTAAATTCGTTTATTCAGAAAAAGATTTCAACCAAAACTCACAATCGCGAGACAAATTTCCAGAACCAATTTCCCTACAACATCGCTTATGCATTTAGGATTTGTGACTTGATAATAAAGAATATTTGGAATATGTGATGAAGGAATTAGGAAGGACATCACAAATTAATCACGAACTTCAGTAGTGAAGACCAAACCCAATAAACAAAGAAGGACATATGTCTTATCATCCGTTGGAACAAAACACAAGGAATCAAATTGTTACCTATATTCTATCCCTTTTGGATAACGCCAAGTTCGAAGGACCGAACGTTGTGGAATTAGTCACAAAGGTTTATTGTACCCATTTCAGTTATTCCTGTTAAGGAAACCGATTCACCTTGGACTTCAGGTAATCATTTCAGAATTTCCTCCAGAAACCCATTTAGATGTGAACATCGCCTATCATCCTCAGACCGATGGTCAAAGCGAGAGAACAATTCAAACATAGAAAGTATGCTCAGAGCATGAGTGATTGACCCTAGAAATGGTTAGACTAACTAGTTATCATAAATCAAATTCAATTGCAATCATAGTTATCGCGCGGGCATAGAGACTATACCATTTGAGGCACTCTATGGTCGAGGTGCCAATATCTATTGACGGATCGAAATTTGTAAAAGCCCAACATACTAGTCTAGTAGGCATTCATGAAATAACCAGAAATTTTCTACAAGTCAAGAATCAGTTACAAGTTCAATAAGTTGTAAACCATTAAAACTTCAAGTTGGTTGGCAGAGTTATGTTGAAAGTTCTGCCTAGGAAAGGCATGATATCATTTAGAAAACTTGGAAAGTTAAACCGATATACACTGGACCATGTAATATTTCAGATAGAGTAGGCCTAGTGGCCGTCAGACTTGAGCCTTGTTAGAGAACAACAGGATTTCACAACCATGTATTATCATCTTTTCAGATTAGTTACTCATAATTCCATTTAGAAAGGAATCCAACCCAAAGTCAAACATAAACCTTGTAGGAGAACAAGTAGAAATCATGGATAGTTAGGTCGAACAGTTGAAGCAGAGTCGAATTCCTATCGTGAAAGTTCGCTGGAATTGTCGAATATCATCACCTTTTCACCAATATGTCTTCAGAGACCAACATAAACTGAACTTCGGGACGAAGTTCCTTTTAGAGGGGAAGACTGTCACAATTCACCATTTCAGGTCATTTCCCAAACTTTAGAAAAACACTATTCATCAAACACTATTCATCATTTTACTATTCATCATTTTCGAGGTTAATTTGATATCCTGAGAAACATTTGAGAATTTTACTATTCACTGAACACTATTCATTGCCGGAAAAGTTTTCACTATTCCCTTGCATTACTCATTTCATCGTAAATTTAGTTTACGGGTATTAAAATTCGCGTAACCGTATTGGTTTAGGTGCGAATTCATTTCATTATCAGTAAGGACACTGCATACGGACTAGAGACAGTCTGCATATCAGCATAACAGCATTTTCATGTTATACCACTCTTAGGATTTTCAAACTTATATATTTGATACATTTAACGTTTTCCTTATAATTATTTATAAATAAACGTTAACACCCGATTTATAAACACGACGAATATATCTAAATATTCCCACAATGGTCCCGACATATTTTTATATCCATTATATCATCATAAAAGTTATTATATTCATTTACCCAGTATTTTGGAAATTTATTTTATTTATAACATAAGCTTATAAATATTACGACGGTTTTCGTGAAAACTAAACAATAATCACCCGAACACTTAGTAATTGTACCCAACATATTTTTAACATTTTTATGACTTTATTAAGTCCCGGTTAACTTCGTTGATATTTATTTCTAGCAAACCCGGTACCCGATTATAACTAATACTTACACTAAACTACAACTAATATTACACTACATTTCCTAAGTTATCAAAACTCATTTTGCTACTCTTTTGCACATTGAAAACCGGCCACATGCCCCCCTAGACACCATGTGCATTTTTTTAACCTTATGACTTAATTATCTATTATCTTAATAATAAACCTCTAAACTTTATATCAAACCAAAAACCAAAATCATTCATAACACTTTTTAGATCAAAAATCAAAAGCTCTCATCTCTTCCATCTTGAAACCCACGACCAAACCAAAAACCCATGATCAAGTGATTATTTTCCAAAGTTTAAAGCTACAAAGTTGTTCCTTTTGTCATCATAATCAAGATTCTTGCAACATAAACACAAGTAACACAAGATTTCTCGTCATCTAATCACATATTATTTCAAAGTGAGTTATCAAATTTATTTTCATGATTTCATCTAATTAACACTTGTATCTTATGGTTTTCATGCTTAATTTCATGCACAAGCTAGATATACCACTTTATTTTTGTAGACTTTTTGAACATACAAACCCTAGATTTTGATTTACGTGTTCCTTTGTTAAATTAACATGATTAGTAGTGATTAGGAACCCATGGCACCCTAAGAAGGTGTATGGTAGGATTAGTATAGCTTTGTGGTGTTTGCAAGAGTTTTGGTTGAAGTAGAAACTAGTTTTGAACATGAAAAATTGATTTGTAACAAGTATATAAATATTCTGTCCCATTTTTGTAAATCCAGGAAAATCAGTAAACATAAAGGAAACTTTGGCAAAATTTTTAGAAAATACTTTCAAAAACGAATCCGTAGGCGAAAGAACGGATTAAAAAGAGTTTATAACGAAGAAGTTATGATTTTTGCAAGTTTATTGACGAAAAGTATATTTTCTGAAAATACATGCTGTTGGACGTTTTTCGTCGGACAAAACGAGGCTTTAGACGTAACCCGGAGGAGCCAAGCTTTCCAAAATATATTACTACATACTAAGACTTAACCGTGGATATAAAGAACAAGTAAAACGGACTTATAACGACAAAGATATTCACGTTTCCATATCGGCAAAACTCATATTAGTTTGACAGCTTTTGGAAATAATAACGCTAAAACTACGTAGTAACTCTAGATTTCTAGAAATAATACCAAGTACCGAAATTCATAACTAATGATGTATTAGTGAACACAAGTATATTTTTATTACTACAAGTCGTTATTTCAAGGATTTCAAACCGAGGATTTCAACACTAACATTGATACATACGATATATAGATATATATACATTTCAACTAGTTTTATTTTTCTAGTTGCCTTATTTTCCTAAGTCTTGAAAAATGTATATTTTTGATAACAACAAGTATTTTTCCAAAGAGTATTGTGGTATAGGAAACATGTGCATGGACATTCATAACATCATTTTGTGATCTAAATTAGATCGTTCATCATTCATATTAGGTTGAGGCAGCTAACCGTTCATTGTTGTTGTTCATTTCACTTCATCACAGTATCATCAGTTTAAGGTGAGTTTTCATAGCCCCGTTTTCAATACAATATTTTGATTTCAAATCCCACGGGGGAATACATTGCATCAATTATTTTAGTACGAGCCCAAGTACCAAAACATATGTACATTGCTTAAGTTGCCTTACCAACCTGTTAAAGTCCCCTATTTAATATCATGGACCGTTAATTTGCCGATTAAGCGAGAGTGAGTGGATAGATCTATCGAGGGTGACGCCTCCATCCGTGGTAGATATTACCAACAGTAAGCGGATGCATTTCATGTCTAATATTTTGGGAGTGTTCTAGTAAAACATTCAGGAGGGGCATATAATTTCAACAGTCTAGCTTCGGGGTCATAAGCTTAAGGTCTATAGTACTATTTTACTTGACTTTTATCTTGCACTTATACTTGTGGTGGCCGTACAACATTACATTTTATAAACCTATGGAATTCACCAACATTCGTGTTGACGTTTTAGCAATGTATTTCAGGTTATTAAGGTAGCTCATGTGACATGCATTTGGACCTTTATGGAGTCGCGGAGTCGACGCGTCTCACCATTATTTCATGCACTTATGTAAACGTTTGATCTAGTAGGACTTGTTTTCATAAACATGCCACACCTTTTGGGGACCTCATATTGTAAACTCTGGATTATTTCAATGATCAAACGAAGTATTTTCTAAACGACACTTTAGGTCGTTCAATGTAACTGTAAATGTGATGCTATGACAGACACCCCCAAGTATTCCATTCCGCTGCAAGTCAGGTAAATTGGGGGTGTGACACACACACACACACGGGTTAGATAGTCATTGTTTAATGAAAGTGTTCTCCTTAAATTAAAAATAATAATAATAAAATAAAAAATGCACGCATCACAATCCTTATTTGATAACTATCACCTCCTAAATTAAAAAAAAAGAAAGAAAAACTACGTGGGTGATAACCTAACTTTATTCATTGACGTAATGTTTCATCAAAAAAAAAAAACTAATAGTTGGCTGTTGTAAATGAATTAAAAGTGTGTACATGAGAATTATTAAACAAGTATATATAGTTTTTAATCATGTTATTGCGTTACTATACTGCGATAATGTTATTGAGTTGGTAATCACGGATGTGAGATACAACCATTCTTCTATACTTACCGAAAGAGTTTTCAACAAAACTTTGACTTATGCCTTATCTAGCTGATAGTTTTTAGTAACATTTTTTATGGTTTAACTTTTTTTTATACACACCAACTTTTAGTAACTTTTTAAATGTTTTATTGAAAACTTCTACAACTAATATTTGTGTTTTTACTATAAACATACTAAGCTATGATAGAATTAATTGTGAGTTCAGGTGTTTTTTATTAAGCTTCTCAAAAAAGCTTAAAGCTTTATCATAAACTTATTGTGTTATAGTAATTGAATAAGCCAATAAGCACCTTCAATAAGCATAACCAAACACCCCTTTAGTTCTAAGTTGAAGTTTTCTTATTTGATGTTCGGACTAACTTTGTTGTTATCCTCACTATAATGCAACATGTTAGTGGTGTTTGCAGTTTTATGATCTTATCGCACACACTAAAATGCAAAGCAATTTGTTCTGTGCGTTTTTTAGTGGAGGATTAAGTATCAAAACATGATTGTCGTGGAAGGATTATCTACACCTGCTCAAGGTATGAATGTATAATTAAGTTGAGTTTCTAATTTAGATAATACATGAACGTATTTTAATGTACCAAAGATGTGTTTTAGTGCCTATATGAGGAATTTTATGGTAGGAATTCTTAGCATGTGTCTTGAATGAGTTAATGAAACTTAGCAGGTGTTTGTTGTCATTGATAACACTATGGGTGTCAACCAACGGCCTAAAATATGAGTGTCTTTTACCTTGATGATTTAGGCTAATTGTGAAGAAAGTTACAATAAAGTGAAAGGTCGGTAAAGATTCAAACAATCCTAAAAGACTTGTGAATGTACTCTTTGCCCTTTTTTTCATGCATTTATAATTTACTTATGCAAGTAATAACAATTTTCTTATATAGTTCAGTCTCACAGAAAAATTATTCTTATACCTTATACATAAACGTATTCTACTATTACATCTTTTTTTGTTTCTCTTTATGTAATAAAGAAGTTATAGTATAAACATCTATGTTAATTTGGTAATTTTATGATCAAACATGAGAAGTAAATAGCACAAATTTATGAAAATACAATTTTTCAAACAAAAAGGTACATTGGTAAACATGGTATGATGGTTATTCATAATAAAAGAAATGAATCAATTTTCAAAGTTATCTAAATATGCTACATATTTTCACGAAAACATAAGTAAAAGAAATACCACATTTACAAAACACATCATAAATTGATATCACGGGTTAGCAAAACTAAAAGCATATATCACTAACATCTTACGCAAGTTAAGTATCGTCATGTGATTTTGCTTGAATATTAAAATATTATTTTTAATCCAAAAACATTATGCTAAAATAATAAGTAGATTATAACATATATACATGTAGTTTTTTATTTTTAGTCTACAAAGTAAAATCATTTGAAACATGTTAAGTGATTTATTTCTTAATCGATAATAATATATAATCAAAAAGAAATTTTAAAAACCCTGTGTATGCACATGTATTATAACTAGTAAGCACTTAGGGATTGCAGATACAACATCCATTTTTCTAGAAATAAACATATTTATTTCACTAAGTTTCATATTAATATTAATACATACCAAAATAATGATACATCAAACTTATAAACATTACATAACGTACTTGTGTATTAAAAGAAGTAAGATCTTCTTGGTGTCTGCAATTAGTAACTTATACCAAAAATGCCTAAGTATGTAAAAATACCTTGAAACCCAGACAGGCTTTAAATATTCACGAGCTCTCAAGGTGGTTGTGTTTACTGAACAAAACAAATTGGTTGAGCATCAAATGTTAATCAATAATTGACCATAAATGGGGAAGAGTGGAAGACGTACAGCTTGAGAAAAGAACCAAAGTATTAAAGGTGTGCACTTGGCATGCATGTGTAAAATGAGGTTATAATATAATACATGTAAAAGCAAAACAGATTATAAAAGAGGATAACTACAAAGCCACAATGAAGGAATAAACCAACAAACAAGCAAGCAATCTTGTGCCATGGAATCTAATAATTTGCTTTTCTCCATCTTTACTCTTTACTACCTCCGTCCCATAATTATATTTTTAAGTCTTCGTTGTGCAACTTTGACCTTATATATTTTTATTTGTTTTATATAATACTTGATAAAAATTATATTAATGAAAAATACATTTAAAACTCAATTCATTCATATGTTTTGCATCAAGTAATATATAATACAAATAAATATATTTAAGGTCAAAGTTAAAAACTAAATACTTCAGAAGTCAACAGTGGACTATAATTATGGGACGGAGGGAGTATTTGTTTTCCCACTCATTATCTCTCTACACTTTTAATATGTAGTTTTGTAAAATCAAGTTGTTTTCATCAATCTAAACAGTTCTTAGATAAATATTACTCGTAACATTTTCAAGAAGTGCTTGTATACTTTGACCAATATTTATCTTTAATTCATGAATGAACACAAAGATGAATACCTGTATAAATCAAGATATATATGTGTTGTGGAAGTATTGATAAAAGGAAGTTGTGTGGGCAAAATTATCAAACTGATATAACTATCTGCACTTTCCCTTCTTTACAAGTAAAGAACACAACCACAAAATTATCATTCTTTTCTTTATTCCACCTTACCTCCTCTTCTTTACATTACCTTTACTTTTCTTTACCAGAAAAAGGTGACCATTACTTGACAAATAAAGTGGCGAAGACAGCTCGAGAAAATATCAACACTCAGAAATGAACCAAGTATTAAAGGTGACCACTTGACAAATAAAGGGGATCAAATAGATAATGAAAGTGATTTTATTTTGTCGGTAGAGTATAAACTAGTAATGAATGTTATGAATTATTGGTAATGGATGAGCACTATATAGATATTGTTATGAATTATTTCTTACTATATCGGTTACTATGTATTACTAGGCGAGAACCTGGCTGCGTGGGGATGTTTTACGGCGACAATTTTGATCGATTTCACACTTTAAAGTATCAAAAGCTGTAGTTCATTAGTTTAATATGTTCAGAGTTGTATGTTTTAAAGTATCAAAAAATTTTAGTTGATTAGTCTAATATGTTGAGTTGTGTATATATTTAAATTAAATCAACATCTTCTCTCAAATTTGGTTCATTGTGTACCAACGCCTTAAGGAAAAACTTGAACTACATTTAAAATGTAGATCGAAATGTCTGTGATTTCATCAAAATCACACATTACCAAGTTGGATGCTTCAAACAATTCTACAAATAATATTTAAAACATCATTTGTCCGAAACATAAAGCAAGGCAAGCAACTCCATAACTATTTCAAATAATTGTTTAGAAAGTAAATGCCATAATTGTTTAGTGACCTAAAGAGAATTGCTAGATCTTTTATACACTGCTAATGCTCCAACTAATATTTGTGTCCCGAATGGACAACCAGTGATTGGTAATGATTCTATGGCAGGCACGATGCGTGACAGGATAATCGACTCCAAATAAAAGGTTCCCGAATTTGTATGAAATGAAGCAAGAAATTAAGATGGGCATATCGAGGTAATAAAGACCCCATACTAGTCTTATAAAGAGACACTAGACGTGAAGGTTTTTGAAAACCCCCGGGTTTGTGAAAAACTATGAGATCTCTACATGATATAAAATAATGTCTAATATGGTTTGGAATCGAAAAGAAATGAATCGACGTCGATAGTACTATCGAGTATAATATTGCGCAAGATAATGATTTTGTAAATAAATATAGCCCTAGAATCGTGTTGGATCATGAAAGCATACATGCAAGATATGCATGAGTAAAATGATTGGCCATAAAGTAGTACGCTTGAAAAAAATTAATGATTTAGTAAAGTCTCTAGTGACGAGACATGTTTTTGGGCTTGAAATCCATACACACAAACGTATAAATCTTATTGGATCTCAATCGGTCTTTATCATAATCTAACGAGATACGTTTTCATAATATTAGGTCAACTAAAGCATTTCAGGTAAATACTAACCATATTCCTCTAACTAGATTTGCATCGATAGAGTATACCATATTGATTTTTACGAATTTATTAAAGATTTCGTGCAAAAAAAGCTAGAAAAGTCAATTTTAGATAAACGATTTTTCATCAAATAACTTTGATATAAAGGCCCGGTTTAAAAGCTTCGCTTTAGGCTTTCGTGAAAGTTGAGCCACCCCTGCACCGAACCTCATTTGTATGACAAGTGTAGAAACGAATTATGATGCAATTATAAATAACTTCGCATGTCCTGTGATTTTTAATCTCATTTTCTATCTATTCTTCTAGTAACAAAATGGTTACATGATTTCGGATGTCATTGCAAAGCTAAGAAAGAAGAAAAAGAACCGGATTACAACTATTTTACTGCCATACGTTAACACTCCTGCACTAGAGTCAGGAGTATTTTTAACTGGTTTTCAACCATAAGTACGATAGCGGCTCCTGTACTAATGGTTGAGTCGCATTTACAAAATACTCGGCCTCTTGCTCAACTTGGTCCCAAGATCTATGCACGTATCTCATCTTCTTGACAAATGCTACAAATTTCGTCCAGTTGTTATAGTGAAACAGCTCTTGATTCAATCTTAGATATGTAAACGAGCAGATCTCTTCGTTTTCTGTTAACAAAGCTGCTCGTAAGATCTGTTCATGTGCACACTCGTCATATCTTGGCAAAGCGTTTTCTCCAGCAAGTGATACCTGCGCAGAACACTAAATTATAGAATAAACACAATCAATGACACAACGTATATATTTTAAGTCACTCTTAACATACCTGTGCTACTCGAGTGGCTAATACCACTTGCTGCACCAGCTTCTCTGGCGAGCACTGAGCACTTTGAGGTTGTTCATAGTCACGCATCTCTATGCAGGTGAAATTGAATACAGCCCCATGACGGCCTAAGGTTTTGGCAATTGGGAGGTAGCTATCACGGAAACGGGTGTTGTAGTAGCCTGCAGTAAGCTCTGGCGCATGGGATCATGTTCCATAGTGCCAGTGGATACCAGCAATCGTGTTCTTGAGAGTACCACAAGAGGAAGAACTTACCATATTCACCGTTCCAACAACCACATTGTCTTTTGAAGAAGTTTGAGTCTTCTGGCCAACTGTTGTAGTCACCAGCGTCTGTGGGACCCGTGTTTCCCCATTCTGGCTTACCGTAGTTCTCAGCTGCGGCTTTTAAGCTACAAAGCATGTACTGCAAATTGGTCACATCAGAATCATTGATATAAAGCTATTTTGAGGTTTTGACACGAGAAAAGTAAAAACAGACTTACCTTGTCATAACACTGGAATGCTCCGATTCCTGGGAATTTCCATATTCCATCTTTCTCAGGGTAAGACGGATATCTAAGCTCTCCTGCAGGACCCATTCCAACTTGAATTTCCTGTATGATTAGAGTACTTCAATACCCAAAAACAAGCACAAACTCGTTATATTTCTACTGCTTGAAATTATACATTTGACCAAACATGATATACATTTTTTGGGCTCTTTTGACCCATTTGACCTTATCAACCTATTTCTTTTTAAGCAACTTATTCCTTCTTCTTTTTTTTCTTTTTTTTTTCCTTATCTTAAGTCAGTTGACATGATAGGCAAAGCATAATTCAACCAGGACCTGTGTATCCAATGTGGTTATTTATATCTAAGGCTTGTTTGAATTCCATGTGACCCAATCCTCAAAAATGTGCATGTTGTAAACTATACTGTGCTAACTTTTGTTCCTATGTAGATGATATGTATACTTAACGTATATGATCGAGTAAAGACTACTAAGTAAACATAGTTTCAATAAAGGCATTGCACAAAAAGCTCAATTTAGTTGAATTTGAACTTATTTATAAGAAGTGATTCACGCAAGATCAATTTGGTCAAATAGGGGGAGTGAGTAATTACCACGATGGTGTCACCAAGAAGATGAGAGAACTTGTGCTTGAACGCACGCATGTAGTCTGAGTAGCACTGAACGGGTGTCCTGCCTTTGAGGCACGGGATGATATCACACCCAAGAGAAAGATATTCATAATTTCTCCGTCCCCATTGATCTGTGTACGTCAAATCTGGATCTTTGTCGATTTCTTCTACTACCCACTTTGGAAGCGGTATCCTACTATGTCAAAATCACTTTTCAATTTTACATATGCATCACAAAGTTAGCGAAAATCATATAAGGCCTCAAAAGAAGTCAAACTCACACCCCACCACACGTCCACCATTACTCCCTCAACACCCGCGCTTTTCAAAGCCTTGAAACTTGCTTTCACAGCTTTCCTCCACTGTCTTATAGCATCATCATGTACACTGGAACACCCTTTTCTTCTTTATTACTAACGCTGCAGCTTGGATACTCTTTCTGCACCTCCACTGGAGCTGCAGGCAGCCGCCGGCACCACTAGAGTCAATTATATTACAATTATTACCAAAACTATACTAATGTAACAAAAACATGCTAAAATGAAAGAAAAAAATATTGGATTTGATTCACTCGATAGTAACATTGACTGGTTAATTTGTGACTCGTTCATGAATATATCTGCGGAAATCCTTTGAAAGGGTCATTGACATCCTTAATAGCATGTAGAAGGATTCTTGGATTATTCGGGTTATTTGCTTAGATTTTGTCCATTTGAGCAATATATCCCCATTTTTTGTCCGGGTAATTATCTCAAAAATCACTGTACTTTTTCATTTTTACATCACAGTAAGCAAAAGTTGGATTTATGTCTCAGTCAGGTAATTTTGTGACCCGTAACAACCTTAACAATTTTTTTTACACAAATTTAGCATTTTCAAATATGAGAAAGTATACCTGGCTTCGTCTAGGCTGAAAAGCCATTGACAAATCTGGCTTCACGCCGCCTCTCATCACCGGCGGCATTGACTTAATTATGTCTACATCTTTCCTTTTTAAGGAAACATGAGGAAATTTAACCGGCGGCATTGACTTAATTATGTCTACATCTTTCCTTTGTAAGGAAACATGAGGATATTTAACCGGTGAAGGTGAATTCCAAACGGATCCATTAACCACATTTTCTACATCACGAGAATCGTAAGAAACTGAAGAAACTAACGAAAATGCTCCTATATTATGTAAGCTCAATGTCATTATCCTTACAATGTAATCCTCTCAAATCATGAATAAAAACATGTATCTTTTACACAGCTAAACACTTTTATGTAAATTTGCATGTATGCATGCAAAATCGATATTTGATTGTAATTAATCGAAGCCTTATGGAAACACATACGTAATAATACGTGATTCAAGAAATGAAAGTGGTTGATTCGTGTTGATAATGTGTTATCGTTTACGAGATTGTTGGATGAGATTTGTTGTGAGAAATGAAAGGTGTGGAGTGTGCTTCGATGTATATATATGTGTTTGTGTATGATTTATAGGGATTGTGTGATGAGAAGCTAAATATGGTAAGAAATGTACCGAAATTGAAGCATGGAATGGATTAGATGGTGGCACATGTAATATAAGAAGATGATTTTTGATCATTATATGTTTGTAAAATACATGACCACACATAAATTTATATATACACACAAGTAAGCAGACACTCACGTCGGAGATATTTCTAAAGCAGTCAGCTTTACCCTCGGGTACAGCCCCGCTCCGGCAAGTTTGGGTATGTTGTTTTCGTAGAATGTCGGTAATCAAAAAATAAAATTTGGCATGTATGTTTGAAAAAAGTTAGTGTCTGCGTCTATTTTTAAGTACGAGAGCTTATTTGTAAAACAAAATTCAAACATCTTAAGGTACTTATCAAACTTTGGTTACATTCATTTAACTTGGTTTTAAAAATAAAGGACTATGCTTTGATTTTTCTAATATTATATTGGTGTTGTTTGGTTCAAAGATGTATTTCACTGTATGATATGATGAGAATCAAAATGAAAGTGTTGTTTGGTTCAAGGATAATTCGTGTGATTCAGTTGGGAATGAATTTTCTAAAAACCGACCCATCACTTACGTCTCATACATACTTCAAAAGTCACTAGGGTGCTCGCGCTAGTGGACGTGGTGTTGTGGGGTTTGCGCGCAGTAGTACCGAGGAGGGAGGAGGCAATGTGTTTGTGTCACTTTGCATGATGTAAAAAGCGGTTAGCATAGTAACTTATACTCAGTATGTAACAACTAACTCTTAACTACAACATAAAATCACCAATGTGTAAGATACAATCATATGGATTTGTAATCGTATAGGAGGAATTTTTAGCACCCTTATCTACCATATTCGCCTTCAAAGAATGGGTGTAAATGTAGCATCTAGGAACTGAAGAAAGTTGGCGTATGTGATGCATCAAAAAAGGTATGAGACGCATCATAAAGGTATTCAGTTGCAATCTCCTTGTGAGAAGGGGTCTGATAGGACAGCCGTGTTTCGATAAAATAATGGTGGAATACCAGAAACCAGATGGTTGTAACATAACGTTGACGAGTAATTGTCTTTTGTGGAGTTTGTACAATCATTGATCAATTTGTTATGACAGTTAAATAACACCATGGCTAACCAAGTAAAAGTTGTGTTCAAGAACTAACCACTTGCTTGGAAATTTTGGGTGCGACATCCAAACTATCACAAAAAGGGTAAATACAATAAGATCCACCATATGTGACTCATAAATAACATACATTCCTTCAACTGACATATCAAGGAGCGTTCAGTACCACGTTGGCTACTCGCATAATAAACAGGGAATGACTG
Source organism: Artemisia argyi (assembly GCA_030686995.1). Classification (NCBI taxonomy): domain Eukaryota; kingdom Viridiplantae; phylum Streptophyta; class Magnoliopsida; order Asterales; family Asteraceae; genus Artemisia; species Artemisia argyi. Next base: position 12,214,372 of record CM060686.1, on the reverse strand, counting down.
AAACTTGCTATTATCCATTAACAAAATTGACACCCATTTACCTACACAAAATCACCATCCATGAGGTCTTTCGCTGGCATCCACGCCTATATATATATAAAGGAAAGCAAGCCTAAACACCAAAATAAACTCAAAAAAACTCAGTGAGGAATGACCACTTGCTAGAAATTCCCCCAAAGAACTATACTGTTCTATAGCAAAAGCTCGGGTAGGACCCATTACCTCTCGTTTGCAACTAATTTTCACCCCGTGGGGAATCAAGGGAACATCAACCTCGCAACTCATTTACAGGCACAAATGACCTGCAACAATCCAAGAAGCCAAAACCTCACTTACCATCTGTATGGCTATATGTCAGGCCTATGAACATTCACTTTTTATTGAAAAATTGCAGGCTGTATATGCATATATCAGCATTCACTGTGTGCATCTCATGCCCAACCCTATGCAGTTATTAAGAGTTAGGGGTATAAATCTCTTTACGAGAACACCAGTCACAAAAATATGCAAGTCCGAGGCCCTATGATGCATAGAAGTTGCCCCGATTTAAACAAATTTGCGCTTGTAGCACTAACAAGTAACAAGAATTAAGTTACCATATTGTGTGCGGTGAACTAGCTAATCAATGCACACCCTAACGCCAGTTGTCCGAAAACAAGAGAAGAATATTCTTAAAATCTAGAGTCTGCAAGTAGCAAGCGAAGCTGATAACATGTAAAAAAACAAAAAGAACCATTCCCTGCTTGTGAGCTTATACCACAGCAAAATTTTTGAACACAGGCACATCCTTCAACCTTGATCACACATTTCAATAACACTAATCCTCCCTCAGCCTGACCCCTTAGGGGGTGTTTGTTTAAGCTTATTTGTGCGCTTATGAGCTTATCTGTTTCGGCTTATATTTCATATGCCCCAATTTTCCGGCTTGTTTTGGGACTTATGGGCTTATATAAGTTTGTTATATCATAATAAACTTATATAAGCCCATAAGTCTCGAAATAAGCCAGAAAATTAAGGCTTATGAAATATAAGGCAAAATCAAATAAGCTCATAATAAGCCCAAAATTAAGCTTAAACAATTGTTCTAAACCTAGACTTATGCAAGGAACATATAAGCCCAAAAATAAGCTTAAACAATTGTTCTAAACCTAGACTAAACAATTGATTCCACATACTTAACTACAATCAACCATAAAAACAAAACACCCATATGCAAGGAATCATATAAAACTACAACCGCCATAAATAACGAAACATAAACTTAATCAGTACCCGTACAACACATAATAACCTTCATATCAAAACTAAAAACAACAGATTAAACATAATGCCACGTCACCATAAAACAATCCAAAACAAGTGCCACGTCAGCATAACTACTAATTAATTAATTAATATCAGCGTCATCGAAATCATCTGCAAAGGAATTAAAGAAGCCGTCATCAGCCAAACGGTAATGATCCAAGGAAGATAAAGGACCTTCACCACCAAACCCGTCGAATGAGTCAACGTCATCGACTTCCATTGCTGACGTCATCATCGTTTTCATTCTTTTTTTCCTTTTCTAAAATGGAAGGTTTACTTATTTGTTTTAGAAGTTACATTATTAGTCCTCCGTCTTAAAAAGAGTGTCTATAAACAAATAAATGAACAAATTAGTTTTGATTGATAAAAAATCATTTTTACTCTTTTACTTAATATAGAAATTAAAAATGAGTAATTAATGCAAATTTTGATTATAATGGTAAAGTAGGAAAACCAGTAAAATTAGCAAAATGTCACAAGTAGTTAATATAGAAATTAAAAAAAATAATAACAAGACCTTGCTAGTTTTACAAGTAGTTTAACTTTTTTGATAAAAATTAAGTATTTAATAACATATGTTTGTAAAATTGGTTATTTTTGTCATTTACTCTCAGTTTTATGTCCCTACTGAATACAGAGTAACAACTTCATATCAAATAGAAAAAGTATTATGGAGTAACTAAAAAAAAGTTGACAGGTCAATATATAGAGAATTGAAAGTATGACATCATGACTAGTTAATATCAATGTTTTAAAAACGGGTTTTCTAATTAACCCGGTTGAGCCATCGGGTCATAGTTTAACTGGCGGTTCAACTGGGTTTTTCGCTCAAAACCGGCTTTCTGTTCACGGTTCAACCGGCCGACTCAACCCGAGTTTTAAGCCACTAGTTAATATTAGTTGGGAATTGGGATAATTACCTAGGAACGTATTTGCGGGTTTCATTACTTGAAATCTTAAATTGCGAAGAGCGAGAGATGATAGAGTTTATTTAGAAGTTAGATGCTAAACGTGGAGTAGTTGGTTCTCTTTAGAGCTCATGAAAGGTACTTGTGCCTTTTTGCTCCCGCAAAATTGTTTCACCATAATAAATAGATGTTCTAGGTTAATTAGAGGTATTTAGGTTTGGGCAATACTTAGTTCTTCATCTTCTTAAAAGAATCTTTGCTTTATAAGTTGGTTACATATCAAGGACACATCAAAAGTAAAAATCAAAAAATGAAAAATCAAAAGTAAAGAAGTTATGTATGAGGTTTTAGAGCTACCCGATAAGTTCCATTGTTATTTTTGAAAGAAAAGGAAAAAAATGATGAAAAATGAAAAAAAGAAAAAAATGAAAGAAAAATAATCAAAGTAAAAGCTTGTATTGAATAAGAGCTTAAGTGTTATAAAAGTTGTTGGCGCGTGAGGTTCATGTGGATAATTCTGAATTAGTCACATGGGGTGCACGTGTAGTACCCCACAACTTATATATGAGTTCATTTGTACCTAATTCCTTGATGAGGACCGAATTTATAAGGTAGTGGTTCTTGAGAGAAGATGAAAAACTACTTAGCGTTTAAACCTGGTATCTCTATCGGTTAAAATCATATGGAAACGAGAAAATATAAAGTAATTCATTTCTCATCAAAAAAAAATAAATAAATAAAAAAAAATAAAATAAAAAAAAATCTAGATACATTAAGAAAATGGGAGCAAGAGGTTTTCACAAAATAACTTTTATGAGTAGTATTAGCATCTAACTTGTAGATAAGCTGTGATCTCGTTTTTACGCTTAGTTTGGGGGCTTGTGACAAATCAAGGATGATGATTTTTATCCGTATGGTCACTTCTCCATGAGAAGTGTTTCTACTCTATTACCCTAAACGTTATTGCAAAATAATGAAAGTTCAACAAACCGTCACAAGAATAAAATGAAAAATACAAAGATAGTAGTGATAAAATAGAATAAGAAAGAGTAAATTGCAAATATGGTCCCTGTGGTTTGATGAGATTGCACCACAAGTCCCTGGTATATGGAAATTGCAGGCGGCCTCCCTGTGAGCAAGTTTGGGTTTCACTTTAGTCCCTGGCTTCTAACTAGGTTAGTCTCACCCCGTTAAGTTGGGACTTACATGATAACACAAAGGGTATTATTGTCTTTTTCTAGTGGTCCCAATCTCAGAAGTTTATTAGACCACCCCAGCGTCATTTTCCCCCAAATAATCAAACACAACTTCACACACACACACACATAAACCCTAGATTATTTTGCCCCTAAACCAATGAATTGTTTTTGTGGTAACCCAACAATTGTACGTACTTCATGGACTAATATAAACCCTGGACGTCGATTTCGATGTTGTCCCCAAATTGTAAGTTGTATGCTTTTGGTGATTATCCTTGTGAAAATTACCTTACTAATTTTTGTAAGTTATTCATTGTAGGGTACCCATTGTCCTTTCTTTTCTTGGGTGGATCCACCTATGTGTGCGCGTGCTGTGGCAATTATCCCTGGTTTACTAGCATCAAGAAATGCACTTGAGCAATCTTTGATTGCAATGGCTGTTGCAAATCGTAGGCTAAAGATATGGCTCATTTGCAGTTGGGTCTTTTTTATGATTTTCTATTTGATGTAATGTATTTTAGGGCTGCAATATAACTGAACTTATGAATTGACCAAGATAAATGTAATGGTCAATTGATTTTGTGTTTTGTATTGAAAGTCAGTTAAGTAATGAAATCCTTTTATGTTTATATATTATTGTCTCAAAAGGTATTTGTTTAGCAGTTGATGTTTGGCAAAACACATTCACCACATTGGCATTTGCCAAAAGCATTCTCACAGGGACAAAAAAAAACATTAACATTGGCATTTACCAAAAGTAGTTAACTTGGGAACAAAAGCAATTAAAATGTGCCCAAAATAGTTCACAACATTTCAACACTAGCAGTATAGAAAATGACATAACATATAGTAAAAGCCAAAGTCAAACATTGATAAAGCAAAGTCAAACATAGATAAAGCAAATTCAGTGTCTTAAAAAGCATCACATTGCATACCATAGATGCAAGACACAAAATATAACCAAAGTCTAGAAACACAGCCTTAGACAAAGTCTTAAAATAAACATGATAACATAGTGATTCAAGATAATATTAGCCAAAGTTCTTTGGACAGTCATGCATTGGCTTGTTTTTCTGGAGTTAACCTGCTAGCAGTGTGTTTGGTTCTTTTAACTCTTGGCCCAGTTGAAGTTTCAGTTGGTTGTGAAGCTTGACTTGATACAACATTAGTAGGTGGCTTTGCAGATTGACTTGGTTGTGAAGCAGACATGTTACCCTTTGCATGTGCCTTTGAAGATTGACTTGTTCCACCTTTGTTTGCAGGGCAACTCCTTTTGTTGTGTCCTGTCATTTTGCAAATACTGCACCTTACCTGCTTACCTTTTCTTGTCAACTTCCCATCTTTAACCATTTCAATTTCACCTTTGCTTTTCTTTCTCTTTTTTGATGGTCTTCCAATCTGTGGAACCACTTTGGGTGGAAGCAAAGTGGTTGCACATTCAAACTTTTTCCAAAATTGTGGCCCATTAACTGGATTCACCTTGTGAGAATAAACCTCAATCCATGTCTTCAACTTGTATGAATCATGTACCCAGTCTTCAGGAATTCCAACATCCATATTATTATCTGCCATATCATAGATGCAAGCAATAGCATGCTTGCATGGGATTCCTGATACTTCCCACTTCCTACAGGTACACACTTTTTGCTTCAAGTTTACCACAGTTTGTTCACCCAATGAACCCTTGACTTGGAAAAGATCTGCTCCATTCCAATCCACAGTACATTGTGATGCAGCATCTTTTTTGAACTTAAAAATCTTTGTAGCAGCAGGGGTAAGGGGTCCTTCACATTTGGCTGCAACTTTTTGGACAATTACTATCCTCTTCATTAGATATTCTCTCACATATTCAAGAGCAGTAATAATAGGACTATCCCTAGCATCTAAAAGCTGTCTGTTGAAGACCTCACAGATATTGTTGATTAACAGGTCACAATGAGCCCTCCCTAATTTAACATTGTAAGTTAAGTTAAATGTACATGACCAGGTTTTAATCTACTTAAAAAATGAAAAATAAGTTAAATGTACTAACCTGAAAAGTGACTTCTACTCCAATGTTGTGGTGCAATTTTGTTCAAATACTCATATGCTTTCTTATTGTATCCTTTCAACTCTTGCATACCTCTTTCAAACTCAACCACAGTCAATGCAGTTGCACACTTCCACAACATGTCCTGGAACTCACCTCCTTTCCATGTCAGGTTCATGTTCTCATTTATGTGCCTCACACAGTACCTATGCTCAGCAGATGGAAATAACTTTGCTATTGCAGGTAACAGACCCTATAAAAGTAAATACATCAATGTTAACTATGAATAAACAAATCAATGGTCATTTTTATAAAAGTAAATACATCAATGTTAACTATGGAATGTGAATTGTACCTTTTGCCTGTCTGTGATGAAAGTAAAATGTGAGTTGCTGTATAAGTCTAAATCATCACCTAGGCAATTTAAGAACCAAGACCAAGAGTGTTGTGATTCAGATTCCACAATACCATAAGCAACAGGGTATATCCCATTATTTGCATCCACTCCAACAGCTGTAAGTAGTTGTCCCTGATATTGACCCCTCATGAATGCTCCATCCAAACCTAACAACTCCCTACCACTAGCTTTAAACCCCTTTTTTAGAGCACCCAAACAGACATAGATCCTTCTAAAAATTCTTGTACTTATTTCTGGATCTTCTTCCCTGTAGACATCAATTTTAACAGTGGTATCTGGGTTGCACCTCTGTAACTCAATCACATAATCCCTAAGTAAAGCATACTGGTTTTGAGCATCTCCTTTCATAATCTTTTGTGCTTTTGCTTTAGCCCTAAAAGCTTTTGTCCTAGAAACCCCTACATGAAATTTTTTCTGCATCTGTTCTTGCACAGCTAAAATTGGGATCTCAGGGTTATTGGTTATGATATCTGTGATGTGTTTGGAAAGGAAAGTGGAGGTGCAATGTTTAATTTTCCTGGATTGTAAGCATTTATGCTCATCATTAAAGGTTTTAACAACCCACTTACCCTTATCCCCTTTTGAGATATACAAAAGCCAAGGACATTCAACTTTGTCATTTTCTGTATGTACAATTACCTCCTTGCCCTTGACAGATTTATGGTCTGTTTGACTTTGCACTTTGTCAACAAAAGCATCTTTGTTGTTCACACTTGGTACCACACCTTTACAAATCACCCTTAACCTTAGCTTATCATTTTTCTTAAATTCTATGTTCCTTCTTGCCTCAACTGCATAAGCTCTAATCCTATCCTTTGCTTCTTGTTGATTTGCAAACTCTTTACCAACAGAGAAACTGTTCTTAATACCCTTTCTTAATTTCCTAAGTCCCTGTGTTCTAGCACTGTCATTTTCATCATCACTTGGGCAAGACTCAAAATCTACTTCATGCAAATCATTTTCAGTTAAAGTAACATTGGGTTTAATGGTGTCAATCAACTCACCCTCACCATCTACTTCAAACTTGAATCCTGTCATGTTCACATCTACTTCATCAACCATATGTTCTTCATCCTCAACTAAATCCTCTTCCTCATCAGTCTCACTGTCTTCCTCACCATCACTCTGTTCATCATTCTCACTGTCTTCCTCACCATCACTCTGTTCCTCACCATCACTCTCTTGCTCACCATCACTCTCTTCTTCACCATCATTGACAGTTCCTATTGTGGTATGCCCATTCTCAACATAAACATACATAGTCTTATGGTTAGAGACATATTCTAACATTCCTTCACAATCAGACTCATTAACCAAAGGCTTCAAGAATTTATCTAACCCTTTTAATGGTATCTTATAGTGAAAATACAAATTTCCCCTACAATCATAGCCTGAGGAGTTCAATACTGAGTATAACAAATCAATGTTAAATTGTTGCATGTCAATCATGTCCACAAAGGTAACCTCACCTTCAACATACTTCCTGTTTGGACACTCAGTGAACCTTCCACCATAATGGAGCTTCATTGAAAACAAATTCTTATACGTACCTGTTAAATATTCAAAACACTTATTAGATACTTCATATGGCATCATTTTTCAATAAATAGATTATATACTAAAAATGAAACAATGGGTTCAAAGGTATTGCTATTACCATAAACATCTTCATCAAAGTTTTCCCCATCTGCTCTAATGTACCAAGTTTGCATTTTAAATGATGAGGATTAAAGTGGGATCAAATGATTAAATTTGGGGACGACTATGATTTTTCTTAGGGTTTTTATTTGTGTTTTATACTAATAAAACATACATTGGATCGGGTTTAAGGTTAAACCCATTAAAATAATCAAACCATCCGTGTGCACCTTTTTTTTATTTGGGACAAGTACTAAAATGACAATAATGCCCTCTCGTGATAATCACGTGGCTGGAGTTAACGGGGTGAGACTAACCTAGTTAGAAGCCAGGGACTAAAGTGAAACCCAAACTTGCTCACAGGGAGGCCGCCTGCAATTTCCATATACCAGGGACTTGTGGTGCAATCTTATCAAACCACAGGGACCACATTTGCAATTTACTCAATAAGAAATAAATTGGAAACGGGGCATTTTCGGGAATAAATGATTTTGTAACTTCTTTTAAACCTCCTTGCTACTTTACAAAGTCAGTAGGAAGAGTTATGAAATTATTTATCTCAAAAGCGTGAATTGATCACATTGCGTGAGGACACGGCAATACTTTAGTCTGGGGGATTTTGGTGAGTGCTTATACATTAACCTTTTTCTTGTCCAAATTAAGACCAAAAAGACCAAAAACCCAACCAAAAATGCCAAAAATATGTTGTTTTTGTGTTTTTACATGTGCAGGTATGGATATTAAGAAAACGGACAAAAATCAAGACAAAATAGACAAACCGAGCACGAGAAATGAAAGAGTGTACAAAAGTCAAGGCCGAGAAGCGTTTTTCAAGTCCGGGTCAATAATGGAGCTCAATTTGTCAAAACTAATCCTTGAAGATTCATCAAGTTGTCAAATCCAGTCCTTGGAAATATCTTTCAAATATGGCAACAATGGTCCTTTGATTTTATGAAATTACAAAAATGGTCCTTGATATTTAACACCTAAACATTAAGGTTTATATTAAACCCCACTATATACGGTGCCGTTTTGCACTTTTTTTCTCGCCAAAAAATCAGCCCACTCATAAGCCCGCTGTCTGGCCCAAATCGTCCAGTATCTGTTTATTATTAAAAAAAAAAAAAAAAAAAAAAAAAAAAAAAAAAAAAAAAAAAAAAAAAAAAACGGATACATACACTCACTCGAGTCTTCTACAACACGCACATATACGAGTTTGATTTGGAGGCAGGATGAGAAGTGCCACCGGTGGCAGCACCGAATGATCCGACAATCTTAGATCAGGTAATGAAACTCTTTGTGATAGTTTAAAAAATTTACAGCTGTAAACTATATAAAAAATTAAATTTGAAATTAGGGTTTTGTGATACTTTGGGGGTTTTTGTTAATTGTAGTTTTTTTTTCATAGTTTAGGGGTTTTTGGGGTTTAACAGATTTACAACTTATACATATATAAAAAATGAAATTTGAAATTAGGGTTTTGTGATAGTTTGGGGGTTTTTGTTAATTGCAGTTTTTTTTTCATAGTTTGGGGTTTTTTGTTAATTGCAGTTTTTGTGATTGTTTGGGGGTCACTCTCTTAGATTATGCATCGACTGTGATGGTGTTGAACCATATATAAATTTCGGGATCCGACTGATCAGGTATATTCATTTATGCGCAGAAACCGACACGCAGTCATGCAACTCATGCTCTACTGGTTCAACATTATGGTCAGCCACAAGCCTCGCTCTACTCAGCACGACCGCCACATGCATCAGTGTTGTATCCGCTGCAAACGACATCAAGGTATGTTATATCTTTATATTCTATATGTGATAATTTGTTTTTACCAGTTAGTTTTATTTAAAGTGGTTATTTACGGTTTAGATGTGAACCATGTAGCTTTGACAAAGAAAATGAGATGAGAACACACTTTTAGGACAATGTGACTATGGTCGGGAATAGTAACAGGTATGGTCTTCCAAGTTTTAGCGTCGATTATTAGTTTTCATTGGTTCTGACTATGGTTCGTAGTCTGCAATAACCCACCCAAATGCACATGTAGGTTCGTAGTCAGCAATAACCCGTCTAAATTTTGCAAAAGCAACAACGAGGTGTTTCTTTGTAAACTCATCAGGCAAGTTTTAAGAAATTTATAATTTTTTTACACTGTTATTTGTTTGCTGATGTAAAAGATTACAATCGTTTATTGAAATGTTAGATACGGTTTGGATCACCAAAAAATATAACACTTATTTATTTGCTGGTAACCAAAAATGTTTTCAGATGTGAACGGAAGTAGGCTAAATGGCCGTTACTACTGGAAGAATTCCTCTCTGGAACTGTTGATGGGTTCCAAGGCTGTGAAAAGGATGTGATAATAATCCCAACTGTCACCGGAAATGAGAATGGGTCGATTGGTTTTCTTTCTACATCTCAAAGAGCTAATATTTCCGTCAGCCGAGCAAGGTAAAAATACACAATTTTTGAAGTGCACCAGAAATGAAACAGGCTGGGCTTTACAGGTCTAAGTGGCTTTGTATTTTGCTGTGTATAATTTACTGGTAGAAATAAGAGAGGCCATGATGATGTAATATAGATGTCTCTAAAAAGATGTTTAGCTTAAAACGAGCCTACTATTTCATTATTTAGCGTTTGTGTTCAACCTCAAATTGGGAAAGTTATTTGGATTGATTTCCTTTTGTTTATGTCTGTAGGAATTTGGATGACGGGTTGCTGTGATTAGGAATTACGTGGAAGCTGCGATTGGTATGTTTAATGTAAGTTCTATCTTGGTTATGAATATAGTATATAAGTGATGCGTGGGAATCGCAACAGGCTTTACCTCTCGAGGGATCTCGAGAAGCTTACAACCCCCACCAGGCAGTGTACCTGATCGTTGTAGTATAGTATAGTGACAAGTACCGGGGGATTGATCGTTCAGCTTAGGAATAGTGTCGCTAGGATTAGAAAGCCTAAATACTAGTTCTAAATGTGAGGGATGATTATTTTTGTGTTTTTATATTTTTATGAAAGCAAGTAAAATCTCGGGTTTTGAAGGATTAGGGCGGAATTAGTTGCTATTCAACTAACCCAATACTAAGATGCAATCAAAATAAAATACTAAAAATGAAAATAAACTAATTATACTAAGGTTGTGAGCAGTAATTGGAGAAAATGTGTTTACTTAGATTTCACTACTCCCTAGATATCTTTTACACATTAATTACTTGTTATAATTGCATGGATGACGAATTGTATTCCTTAATACCATTCATGGGGTGGCATACATAACTCCCCAATTCTATGAGCTCTTATCTCCTCCTACACCATGCCCAACACAACTATAGGGATTGTAAACAGTGGCTCATGCATTAAATACAACCAATAAAGACCTAGTACGCCTCGGTTCATGTTTCTTAAGACGTTCAAGCATGTTACCATTTGGAGATCTGCCAGTTTTCTTAAGCCTAACATATAAATCATTCATCCAAGACAAGAATAAACAAGTAATCAACACATAATCAATATCTAGGTTTCATTAGATCTAAGCAAACACAAAAGAGATCTAGCCTAGCATGATAGAATTAAGACAAGAATAAGATATAGACAACCAACACATAGACATATTGATTGAATTAGAAGAACACTTATCTTAATTAATCATGAAAGGTATCAAGGGGTTGGAACCCTTGAAAAACCTGTAAAGTTACACCAAAATCGTCTTTAGGGTTTCTCCCAAAACTTCCCTCTTTCAATGTGAAAAACTAGAAAACTCTATATAGGAAAATAGGGATGACGGCGTCAAGAACAAAGGTGTGACGCCGTCATCTCGCCGCCAAATACTTCCTCGGACGGCCTTGATCTACTTCTGACGTCGTCAAGGCCTAGGCCGTCACAAAAATTACTCTTGACGCCCTGTGTGTGACGCCGTCATCAACTACGGATTTTAATTCTTGGGGTTTTGACGCCGTCAGGAAGACTCTTGACGCCTTCATGAACTCTCGGATTTTATTATTGAGGTTTGACGCCGTCAGGAAATTACTCTTGACGCCGTCACCTACTGTTCCCAGCATGGAAAATTGAGACTTTGCCGTTTTCTTCACTTTTATGCTCCAAAAACGTCCAAAATGGCTTCTTTTCCAGAATTCACTCTCCAAGTACCTAAAATCACAAAAGGAACGATTTAGGGCAATATTTGATCAAATAAATTCGGATTCGGGCTTAAATGACCCCCTAAAAACGGACCATTTTTCGCCTCATCATATACCCTTACACTTGATATTTGCTTGTCCTCAAGCAAATGCGCTTTTATTCTACTCAAAATACAAGTTAGGGGTCATTTAACACTAATATAAAAGTAATTACAACAAATAATCGTTCCACTAAAGACCAATAGACAAGTTCGGAGGTCATACACTAGCACCTCACAAATAGTGTTTAGATACTCACATATCTCGGGTGTAATAAAGTAATATAACATTATGGAAATGGAAGATATCTCTCACTACCTGTCATAGCAAAATAGATTACCATAGGCTTGGGAAAGGATCAAACCTCCACCACATGGCGTAAGCACCTAGGATAAACTATCAAAGAGGTCTTTTAAAGGATTGTAACGTTAGGTATAGGGATATGAATTACACGGTTTTGTTGGATAAAGGAAGTTTTACTGGTGGCGAGTTAACAATCTTGGTCAATTACATGTACAATATGGCGTTGCTAAGCCAAGACTAGACTCGACTTAAGCTAATAAATGAGAAATAACAAAAACATAAAATGAACATAGAATGAAACGGGATGGTAGTCCGTATGTTTTTTCTTTTTTTTTCTTTTATATATATATATATATATATATATATATATATATATATATATATATTTTGCATACACTCTTACCATACAATCCAAAATAATACATCATAGGGAATGAAAATTCCCCTTACACTTGAATCTTTACATACTTTACATTCAACTATTCTAATGACTCGAATTAAGAAAATCAAAACACTTGGAGCACTTTTAAGATTAACGCACATATGAGGGTAATAATATATGTTCTTCCCCATTACTCCATAAAATAAGTACTTACCCATGAGTCCCAATCATCCCAAAACAATATGTACAAGGATATGACTCGACTTAGCAACCATGTAATCAATTAGAAAGTTAACTTAGGGTTTAACAAATAACAATAATGCACTAAAAATGAGCGCATACACGGAAGGCTAAGGCGATTTGGGTGTACATTTAAGTGGGGTGTAACAAATTCTTCCTTTAAGTAAGATGCTTAAAGTTAGAAACGAAAAGATAGGCTCGGAGGGGTGTACTAGGGGTTTCGTGTACTAAAAATGAGTACAACGCTAAGGGTGTGGGAAAAATTAGTTGACTTAACTAGTCAAGTAGTATGACTTAAATGGTCAAGTAATTATGATACGGGTTTAACACAAGGGTGATCCTAATGCCTCTTATCATGTAGTAAATCCTACCACACGAATGTAGTCTCACTAGCGGTCTCGGAATGCATCACTAACGCAAGTTCTAGAATCTAAATGCTACCGGTACACTCATAAGCACTAATAATGAATGCTTTTCCTATCAAATATAAAGGCGAACCTCACATATTTGGGTGGAAAATTTTTCTGAATATACGGTTATGTGCTAGTCATACAATCTCCTATCCATGAGACGGTTGCTATGGCTAAAGTTTCACTCCTAAATGTTGTAAAAAATTTTAAATTTGGCGCTAAAATTGCACTAACAAGTATTTCTCATAGTTTTATTACACATCTACTATCAAACAAAACAAACTCAAGCGAAAGTGCATATGTAAGGTATCATCTTTTTACCCTCCCCTTACACTTAAGATGAACATTGTCCCCAATGTTCAAGTAAAGAATGTAAAAGTGAAAAAGTAAAGAGAATGAAATCAAATACTCCCCTGATTCGCTCGGTATGGATAATAAGGTGGCCAGGTTAAATCTTCCTCCAAGAAAATGAACAATCAAAGCTTCCCTTCCAGAATATAAATCATCTTCTTGTCATACATAACCAGTAAAACCTGACAAAATAGACAAGTCAACCTCGCGTAAAATCGGCGGCATCCTATATAAGTTTCTAAGTCCTAGAAAATAAAGTAAGATATAATGCTTGTGGAATGAAGTTTGCAGATTTCCTGGAGATTATAAAACTTAATAATTCACAAAAACCATAAGACTCCGTTAGAAAAACATAACCGGTAAAATTTCCAGATTTTTACTCCTGACGCCGTCAAGAGTAAACTCATGACGCCGTCAGAATGGACCTGCAGAAATTCTTATGTTAAGTTTCCGGAAAATTTCTGGAAAAACTTGGTCCTACTTCCTGGAAAATCCTGCAAAACTTCATTATGACTCAATACAAGCATTTGACTCTAACAAATACGAATATACATGTTCATTTAATATTGTGGAGAATCATGATCGGTTTGTTTCTTAAAAAACATATTTGGGGTTTCCCCTTACACTTATCTTTTGCAAAAATACTTTTAGGTTGGAGTTAAGACTAGGTCAAACAACATAGTAAAGTATTTTCACATTTTAATTTAGAGACATGATCTACCAACAATAAAAATAAAACATGTATACGGAAGCAAATAACAAACAAATAAAATGAAAATCACACAAAGCATGGGTTGCCTCCCAAGAAGCGCTTTTCTTTATTTACGAGTCTTGTAGCTAGACTCAAGGTCATGGGTTACCGTGTATCGCTTATGCTCACATAACCAAATGTGAGCCATCTGATAGTCGCCTCATCTTTCTTATACTCGTCTCCTAACTCTAAGCACCCGCGATAGTATTTTTTATTCTTTTCATGCGTGTACTTAAGTCCTTTTCTCTTATCATTCTCACTTAGCATTTCCATGGGCGGATACCTACTCCACTTTTCCATGGTAAAATCTTTGAACCTAGGGTGTGCGCGGGGCATTTGATAGACAAAATCTTCATCCCCATCCGAGAATGTAAATAGTCCTTCTATGAGTTTTTCGTCGAGGTTGGTCAACCGTTTGAAGGGTTTTTCAAACACAACTTGGGTCAATTTATTATCAATAAACTCTCCTAGACTCTCCATAACCATGAACTCAACAAGATAAACCAACCTTCCTACAAACACATGCAATGGTATTGCCTTAGCAATAATGTTTTCTCCTTTGTATTCTAACTCCTCTACCATGATTTTATTGTATTCATTACGTGAGATTATGTTCATTGGAAGAGATGAGTTGAGATAGGCGTTAAAGCTCTTAAATCCGATCTTACAAGGGAATTGCATGTTAAATGAACTATCGCACTCAATCCTAGTTCTAGGGTCAACATACCTAAGAGGGTTTATTTCCTCCTCCATTCTATCCTCATTAATCACGTCACCATCATCAAGATTCTCGTCGGAGTCTGAATAGTAAAAAGGACTAGCCCTACGGTCATCATCATGATCAGACTCTTCTAGCTCAGAGTTATTGTCAAAGTTGTGGTTGGGTGAGAGGTTAGGTGGGTTCTCATTTTCTGCTAAAGGAAGTGGGGCGGGCATTTGGAAAATCCTATGACGAAAAACACGAATAACAGGAATCAAACGATCAATGTTATTGTTATCCATCGAAACAGTTTACGAACAAAGATACAAAGAAATAAGATAGACTAAAGAAAACCTAAAAATAAAAATAAAATCTTACTAGAAAGGAATCTAGCAACTAGACCTAATAAAAAGAAATTCTAACCTAGACAATAACTATTGCCCGGGCTGCGGCACCAAAAACTTGATGCGTGGGAATCGCAACAGGCTTTACCTCTCGAGGGATCTTGAGAAGCTTACAACCCCCACCAGGCAGTGTACCTGATCGTTGTAGTATAGTATAGTGACAAGTACCGGGGGATTGATCGTTCAGCTTAGGAATAGTGTCGCTAGGATTAGAAAGCCTAAATACTAGTTCTAAAGGTGAGGGATGATTATTTTTGTGTTTTTATATTTTTATGAAAGCAAGTAAAATCTCGGGTTTTGAAGGATTAGGGCGGAATTAGTTGCTATTCAACTAACCCAATACTAAGATGCAATCAAAATAAAATACTAAAAATGAAAATAAACTAATTATACTAAGGTTGTGAGCAGTAATTGGAGAAAATGTGTTTACTTAGATTTCACTACTCCCTAGATATCTTTTACACGTTAATTACTTGTTATAATTGCATGGATGACGAATTGTATTCCTTAATACCATTCATGGGGTGGCATACATAACTCCCCAATTCTATGAGCTCTTATCTCCTCCTACACCATGCCCAGCACAACTATAGGGATTGTAAACAGTGGCTCATGCATTAAATACAACCAATAAAGACCTAGTACGCCTCGGTTCATGTTTCTTAAGACGTTCAAGCATGTTACCATTTGGAGATCTGCCAGTTTTCTTAAGCCTAACATATAAATCATTCATCCAAGACAAGAATAAACAAGTAATCAACACATAATCAATATCTAGGTTTCATTAGATCTAAGCAAACACAAAAGAGATCTAGCCTAGCATGATAGAATTAAGACAAGAATAAGATATAGACAACCAACACATAGACATATTGATTGAATTAGAAGAACACTTATCTTAATTAATCATGCAAGGTATCAAGGAGTTGGAACCCTTGAAAAACCTGTAAAGTTACACCAAAATCGTCTTTAGGGTTTCTCCCAAAACTTCCCTCTTTCAATGTGAAAAACTAGAAAACAATATATAGGAAAATAGGGATGACGGCGTCAAGAACAAAGGTGTGACGCCGTCATCTCGCCGCCAAATACTTCCTCGGACGGCCTTGATCTACTTCTGACGCCGTCAAGGCCTAGGCCGTCACAAAAATTACTCTTGACGCCCTGTGTGTGACGCCGTCATCAACTACGGATTTTAATTCTTGGGGTTTTGACGCCGTCAGGAAGACTCTTGACGCCTTCATGAACTCTCGGATTTTATTATTAAGGTTTGACGCCATCAGGAAATTACTCTTGACGCCGTCACCTACTGTTCCCAGCATGGAAAATTGAGACTTTGCCGTTTTCTTCACTTTTATGCTCCAAAAACGTCCAAAATGGCTTCTTTTCCAGAATTCACTCTCCAAGTACCTAAAATCACAAAAGGAACGATTTAGGGCAATATTTGATCAAATAAATTCGGATTCGGGCTTAAATGACCCCCTAAAAACGGACCATTTTTCGCCTCATCAATAAGAATTATGTTTGTATATGATTATGATATCAAATAGATTTGTTTTTCAAAAATTGATTGTTTACTTGATATCCACGTTTATACTTGCCAACCTGAGCGTCATATATAAGGATGAAATAATGCTGATGGATAATATGTGTGCATCCATGCTTTCAGAAATACTCGACTGTTGGTATGTATGTACACATGTTTCGTAAATCAGCGTGTGTTTCATTTGCCTATTGTTATAATAATTCAATGTAAATGCCTATCTAACCACCGTCTGATTGATTTTTGTTCTTTTGTGCAGGTATTGGTCGTAAGAAATGAGCTAAAGATGTGGAAAGGGAAATTTTTTGCTGAATGCATGTACCTATAGCCTGCTTATTTTTATTAAAAAAAAAAAACGGCGAAAAAAAAATACTACCCCGCTGCTTATTTTGCCAACGCCAGCGAAAAACTTCTGAACCAAATATGAATTGCAGCGCAGTTACAGTCTGAAACAAAATGAGAAGGGAAGATTCAACCGAATGCGTCCACATAACTGGAACTGTCATCGTTGCTCAGCACACGCTATACCAAACAGTTTCTAGGTATGTGCTAAACATTCTCAGAAATGAAATGAAATGAGAAGGGGAGATTCAAGTAAGTTTCCACAAACAAAGGCCAGAAATGGACACAATTTCTACAATTCCAATTCTCGATTCTTACAACTTGCGTTATAGTAACGCACTAACAGAATCAGCCGTTCAAAATGGCAGCTTCTTTAAGAAAAATAGCTTGATGTAGGGCCTGGTTTGGATAAATTATATCTCTTTCAAAAGGATTCATATAGTAATAACATTTTCACGTGGACTGGGTTTCACTACATATTGAATGGTTCATTTTTCTTTTGGCTTATAGAGATGTGAAAGTAGAAAATGACATGTGTCGGGTATGATCCATGTTCAAGAGAGTGTTGAGCATCCTCATAACAGCAGCTGTACTGAAATGAAATCTTTTCTCAGTATTAAATTTTACTTTCACCAGTCAATCTTACAAAATTTAGCAAACAGGCCATAATAGATTGTGCGTTTTCTCCCTAAAAGTAGTAGCCTTCCTTTGGGAATATTGTAATAGCGTCGACTAAAAAGTTTGGATCTTTCTAATGTTTGTGTTAATTGCAGGTTTGATTCAGGATTTCGATGTATTGGAATCGTGTGCGAGGGTGAACCGAAGGCCGTCAAGGTATAATCTTCATGAAATAGGGTTTGGATTAATTTATTTTAAAAGAAAAATGCTATAATGTTTAAAGAATATAGTTAGTTGGAAAGTTTCAATTTTTTTATAAAAGGTTTTAGGTTACATATGATGGTATAAAACTACTTATATTTTCATTTCAAATAAGTAAGTTGAAAAAAAGAAGCTCCATACGTAATTATTTTACCTCAAACTAAGCTTAATTTACATATTATAAGCAGATAAGTGGAAGCCTGCAATTGCTAAATGAAAAGCAGAAAAGTGAAAATGATGAGCAATCTAAAACACACAGTTAAGTCTTATAGTGTGTTTTAGTACTGTACATAATTATCATTAATCAGTTTTATATAAATGTTATTAAACATGTGCTTGGTTTGTCGTTAGGATGAAAGGGTAGTTTTCTCTACATGTATGATATAGACTGATTTTTTATGGCTTTAGTTTAAAAGAGTCGTAGTTAGTTCAACATGGAAAATGGTTGAAGTAGTTAGTTATATGTGTATACCACAAAGATAATGTATGACGATTGGAGATACAACACCTTGGTTGGGAGTTTGTGATAAAGTTTAAATAATTTAAATTAATCAGTTAAGGAATTTTTATTGGATAAACTGATCAACCTTGCCGGTTGTATGTAAAAATGTGAATTATAGATGATATGCTAGGAGTGAGGTTTGCTTTACCTATAATAGAGTTTGAGGTTACATAAGGTAAATATGGAGTATTGTGCTTCAAGTGAATTATAGGTTGTTTGGATACTGAACTAGCTTAATGATACAATGCTAATTAGGGGGATGACACAACATTCTAGAATATAAACGTATCAGATTTAGCCAAAATATAACATAATAGACGAACTGCAAATTTGTTGTGATAGATAGGTAGTTTGAAGATGCATGATTACAAGCTGTCAGGAATGATATCTTTTTATTATCCTGGATGTTGGAAGGATGAACTTTTTGAGGATGTAAACTGTGATTTGTAGGATAAAAATGTGACTTATGAAATGATTACATGTTTCATCAAAGCTGAAAATTTCAAATCTGTTGATGATAAAAGCTTACAAAATTTAGCAAACAGGCCATAATAGAGTGTGCGTTTTCTCCCTAAAAGTAGTAGCCTTCCTTTGGGAATATTGTAATAGCGTTGACTAAAAAGTTTGGATCTTTCTAATGTTTGTGTTAATTGCAGGTTTGATTCAGGATTTCGATGTATTGGAATCGTGTGCGAGGGTGAACCGAAGGCCGTCAAGGTATAATCCTTACATTTGATCATGTTTTGACAATGTGACGGTTTCTCTACAGGTGGTTTATTTAATAATATTTGGTGTGTTAAAATTCAGTACTTTGTGAAGGTCGGTGCAACTGCTGTTAGACGTGTGCAAAAGGAGGATTTACGCCATGGAGCAAAGGCAACTGGTCCAACTTTGGTAGAACTCTTAAGTCTTAACTTGATTATTTTTATGTTGATTTTTATTATTGAAATTGATTTTCATTTTTTTATTTGCTCCAGGTGTCAACTTTTGCTGACATGGAAGGAGAGGAAACATATGATTCATCATTTCTTGGACAAGCTGATGAAGTGGTGGAAGAGTGCATTGCAGTGATGCATATTGTTGTGGTCTTATTTGTTTGCCACAAGTTGGTGTTGTATCAATGAATATGTGCATTTGCGAATCCGTCTGTAAATCAATTAACATAGTCTTTTTGACATGGACATTAGTTGTAAGCACTATTGATATCAATGGTCAATTTTGTGGTGCCATTTATTCAATTGATACTTTAAATGACTATAATTATCAAATAAGAGCTATATATTACATGAGACTTTTATTTGTTGTTTGTAGTATTGGTATGCTATAAGACACATTAGCTTAATGATACGCACTCCAAAAATTTCAAAAGGCGGAAATTATTTGGAACAAATGTCAACGTCAAAAAGCCCCAGCGCAACACCTTTGTCATTCAAAAAAACAAAAATAGCGACAAACGCCGCACCAAACAACCTCCTACTTTCTACTTAAATGCATAATAGAACTGAAGATGGTCACTTACAAATTGAGGTTTCGGTTTTAGTTTACTTTACACAATTGTAGTCATGAACTTGAGCTTTATATCAATTGTCTTATGAGTCATTTTTATTTTATTTAGGTTGTTTGCCTTTTTTATGTGTTTTCCCTTTCCTAAAACTACATGAACCGATAAAACGATATGCCATTAGCATTTGAAATACAACCAATAGATCAAATAAAAGTTTATTCTACTTTATTTCTACAAAATCGGCCTGCCCAAAAAAAAAAGAAAAAAAAAGCCATACCCGCAACGCGACTGCCCGTCGCCATTCCCGTTTACTTCTAAAAAATTAGAAATGGTATAAAACCAACATAAAAAATAGCAAAAGCCTTAAAAAATCATTATAATTTTTACATGATGGCAAAAAAATAAATAAATAAATTAATAAATAAAATACATATCATATAAACAAAAATAAAATGTGATTTATTTACGCAAAATCCACTCGCAAAAAAAATAAGAGAAAGTAAACAACGGAAAAAAAACAGGTCTGCCTGCAACGCGGCGGCCAACGCCAATCTTGTTAAAACTATTACTATCCTAAATCCAAAACCGCTAATAATCCTAAAAACTAACCCACTACCCATAAGCCCAGTCCACACACTTAATAAAAACCCGAGCCCACTACCCTGTCATAACAAAACCCGATCCAACCATTTTATTAAACCCGGTCAACCATAAAATAAATAATCAGTCAAAACTTATCCAAGTCACACACCTTTACTGTTCATTACCACTCACCTCCCAATTACCCCTAGTCACCCATTTACTTTTTACTTTTTATGCTTTCAAGTAGTTAATAAATTTTAAATTCTGCTTTCACAAGCTCATATAAGCTAGTTGATAGCTTTTTGTGAGGTTTGTTTGTTTAATTCTGTCTTAATTGAAGAGATTTAGAAAAGTCAAAAAAGTCAACATCAAAGTCAAAGAAGCTCCAAATGGTTGATAAGCTGATTCAAGCATAGTGTATTCCAATTAGCATATCATTTTCATTCAAATTCTAGCTTAATATCTGCTTCTGCTTTTTGCTTGTTGCCTAGTGCTTATTATTAGTTGTTAGTTGCTGGTTGTGATTTAGTTTAACTCAATACAAGCCTGTCTTAACTTTAAAATTGCTTTTCCTAGTTTAATTTTCGCGTCAAGGGGATGTTTAGAATTAGGATTTTTCTAAGTTTACGTCATTTTTAGTTTCTAAATCTTCTTGTTTCAGCTATGGTTCAGAAAATGTAGAAGTAATCAAGTTTGTTTCAGCTTAGTTTCCCAAATTTACATTCTACTAAGTCTTTTATAGCAGCCTAGGTTAGATTAATAGGATCTAGGTGTTTGAGTAGTTGATTTTACTTGAAATAAGTTTACTATAGTCTATTGTAGCTATGCAATATCTGGTAGTGGTACTTTTACAAGTCAAACATCATTTTCCAACCCTTATTACATACCCCTGCATCAGCACTTATCTGACCCAAACTGGTTAGAATTTTAGGTAAGCTGCAGTTAGAGTTAGGTTTTGATATAGGTTGCATAAAGTGTTGGTAGTTTGGACTCTCTACTTCTGTGCTTATCTCAGCTTTTTGAATTCATTTGATAGAATAAAAAGAGGGCTGCAAATCAGCCCCCTAGGAGCCTGTTTGGCTTTTTCAGCCCTGCTCTTTCTTATCTGTCCCAACACCAACCTTTTATTAGCTTCTCTCTTAAGCTCATTTTAGCTGTTCTTTGTCTAAATCTTAGTGAGTTGGTAGCTTTTAGTATTAACTTGAGCTTAAGCTGCCATTTGGAGCTCATTTAGTGGCCTTTTCTTAGCTTGCAATAGTCCTTTTAAATCTGCATTAGTTAGGATTCAAACCTGCAGCCCTTTTTCTATCTCACTTTTAGGTCGGATTAGTTCGATTTAGCAGTCAATCTCAAGATTACAAATAGTTAAGGCTGCGTTTGTTTGTTTTTTTTTTCAACCTCTTAACGCCTCTGAACGGGCACTGTGTCTGAATCGGTCAGACATTTACACCGTTCAGACCGTTTGTTTTTTTTTTTTTTTTTTTTTTTTTTTTTCGTTCAGACGCGTTCGGATGCAGTTAGATCTTAATGGTCAAGACTTGAGAGGGGTGTCTTAACGCGTCTGAATGCCTCTTGTTGACACAAAATAACCAAAAAAAAAAAAAAAAAAAAAAATTCCCGTTCAAACATGAGTTTTTTTTTTCCGTTCAGATTCAGACATTTACGCATCAGATTCAGATTCAAACGTGCGGTTCAGATTCAGATTTAGACCCTCTTAATAAACAAACACCACCTTACCTAGTCTCAAACTTCCTTAGCTTACTTTTGGCTTTTGAACGTTATTGATAACTTGTTTGGAGGCTGCAGCTCACTCCTATAGGCGTGCACATCCACATCAGTGCTTGCAAATACAGGCCTGCTGCTTCAGATTCACCCTTCACCACACCATAGCTGCTAATCCAACTTATTTCCTCAGCTCATTCCAGTTTCTCAATTTGTTTAATCCAGTGCTCAAAATCACCCCTTAGGGACTGTTAACTGTTGAGTGTTTTTATTTCTAAATTGTTTATTACTTACTTTGGTTTGACTAGCATTGAAGTAGATTAGTTTTAGCTATTTTTCTCACTAGTTATTAGCTTATAGTGTTAATATCTAACTTTTGATTAACTGCATACTTCGATTTTTTTGTCTTAACTGTCACAAAGTTTAAGTTTGATTTGAGTTTTTGCTAGCTTTTCATAAGATGTGTTTTCATAAAAAAGTCTTAGTTTTCATTGTGTTTTCAGTTTCTAAAAAGAAATTCACAAATAAAAATAGAATTGCAAAAAGGTTCAGAGGGATTCGAACCCCTGACCTCTAGCTCTCCTGCCCACAAAGCCTCACACAGCCACACTCTTAACCAAATGCCCTAGGGACTTTTCTCATTAGATCTTTGCACAAGTTTTCACTTAAACACCTTTATTACTTTTTATCTTAATAACTGCTTGAGCTTATAGCAGCTTATCTGCTAGAGCTTTTCCACTATTGTTATTTTTCTTATATTTCAAATAGCTTTAAGTACTTTCTATAAAAAAAATCATAATTTTCTGAAAAGTTCCAATTCCAATCCAATCCCAAACGTTATTATCACATATCCATCGAGAGTTAAGCCTACAGTATTTTTGATTCCCAAATTGTTATGTAGTAACCTATGTAAGTATAAAATTTTAGGTGTATAACGGGTTCGGAAGCTTATTGGGTGCACTACAACTGATTCTGTATGCCATATACAGAAAGAACAAGGAACAGAAAGATGAGAAAACTGGCGCGATTGAGATCGGGACGGCCAATGGTAACAAACACGTGGAGAAAGGAAAACCCACACCGGAGAATATCAATCAAGTTTGGTGATTTGTTATGTTCTAATTAATCCTACGAGTTTAAGCATTTTTCCCTTTATGATGAAATTTGTCTAGCTTTGGTTACTTGTTATTAGGGGTGAGCAGAAAAACCGAAATATCCGAATAAACCGAAAACCAAAACCGAACCGAACCGAAAATAACCGAATCGAACTTATAACCGAACCGAATTTGCCAAAACCGAACTTTTAATTCGGTTCTCGGTTTGGATATGGTTTTGGTAATCAAAACCGAAAACCGAATTCATATAAATTTATATATTTTTTATATATTTATATATATAAAAAGATCAATAAACATTATATATATATTTATATTTATGTTTATATATATATAAATAACAAAAAAATTCTATCCTAATATTAAAAACTACTTTTTATGTTTGAAATAACTTTTTTGGCAAAATATATTTGTATATATATATATTTTTTTTAAAATAAAGTGTAATTTGGTTAAACCGAAAACCGAACCGAACCAAACCGAACCAAAAACCGAATTTGAATTCGGTTTGGTTTGGTTCACGGTTTGACCCTAAAAAAAATTTTAACCGAATTAACCGAACCGAATTAACCAAATAACCGAAAACCGAACCGATCAACACCCCTACTTGTTATATATATACTAAACGAGAGTAGGCCGGTGGAATAAAATACTGAAACAAATAAAGGCCCACAAATAATAAATTTTTTGGGCCCCTTTTTAGTCCATGGAGAGGTGGTCGGTGGAACAAAATACTGAAACATAAAGGCCCACAAATAATAAATTTTTTGGGCCCCTTTTTAATCCATGAACGAAGGCCCATCTTGATTAACAAACTGTGGATTTTGAGAGCTAAACTCTACTGCAAACCTGCATCGAAAGCCCCCGCCGCAACCGGGCTCCAATTCCTTGTTCTTTCCATAGCAGTTTGGATAATAATCAATTTATTTAAATATAAGTTTGAACAATGGAACTCTATTAGCCATGCGTGAGATATAAAAGATCGTATTCGGCCGCAAGCGGAGGAACCAAAAACCGTAACATGTACAAGGTGTGGTTGTGACGGACACAAGCGAACTAATGCAAAAAGTAAGTGACATTTTGGTATTTAACCCTTACATTTTGGCATTCAAATGTTACTAATGTATAACTTGAATTAAATTGACAGACAAAGGTATCTGCTAAAGAAAGCTCACAACAAAATGGGTAGTGATCTGGTTATGGTTATGCAATATTGTATCAGACCGATTTCTTTCGTCTCTAACACATTAGCCTCCTTTAGAAACTCAAGAAGCCTAACCTCTAAACACTCCCTCAACTTGTTCCACCACGGACGCCATTCCGCATCGTCCATGTCTCTAGAAGGTAACATTGTCCGAGTGGATATGAAATTGGGTGATACACCAATGTCGCTTAGGGTCATTTATTGGAATAGAAACCTACAATGTTTACAAATACACATAAATATAATCCATTGGGCAACATTTCAGTGTTATAAATTGGGTTACAAATAAATACCCGCTCAACATCGCTCTATGGCAAAGGATACCTATCGATGTTTGTGTAAACCACGAGCATGGAATCTTGAAGTAGAAGAGTGACAAAGTATAGGATGGTCTAAAATGACACATGTAACTGATCCATAACTCAATATATAAGAGTTTTATAAAAAAATATATGAAGTATAGTTATATATTTACTTACCTCAAAGGCGACATCCATGAAGTATCTAGGCCCCAAAGTTCTCTTACATAGAGTAACCATATTATGAAGATAGTCTATTCCACAAGTTGACATTATCCTCACTTTCTAATCATTCATTCTTAACAAAGTCTTGTCTCGCATCCATAAGAGACAAAAAGTCCGAAAATGCATGTATCCACAATAGTTCTGTCAAAACAAAAAAACAAAACCGCATTTAGGAACAGGTAAATGGGCAAACCGTCAAGAAATGCGAGAGAGGGAAAAAAAAAAAAAAAACATTAACCTACATTATTTAACCAAACTCAATGCATTAACTACAGGCCTTATAACCTAACACAAAACATTAAACACCATATTTCTACTAACAAATTGATAAAACACGAAATGCAAGACAACACATTGTTTATGAAAATCAACACACAACCAATAACTGACATGTACAATCAAGACCTACCATTAACTTTTATGACAAAGTGCTAATTTTTGTAAGAAATCTCGAATTTTTCTAAATGCATCTCATTCAAAAAAATGTGTTCTTAACATTTTTTAATTTTCTTAAATGCATTTGGTCAAATTTTTATCCGACACCGTGTACAATAATATATGGGAAAATGACAAAAAAAAATCACCATTTTACGAACTCTATTTCACAAAGTGACCATTTCTTAGTTATATATATAGTTTCAACAATAACCTCAAAAGATCTACAAAAAATAAACCAAACTGAAACTAGCGAAAACTTTAAGATTACTAAGAGTAAACTGAGATTAAAAACTAACCTTAGTGTAACAAGTTTTGTATGTGTTCAAGAGAAATTGTTTTGTGTGTTATGACTCAAGTCATTAGCATTTTATAAAGGAAAAGGTATTTGAAAAGTATATTTAATGAGATTGCCATAAATTTTGGTTAAGAAAGTAAGTTAGATATGTTATAAAGTTTTGTGACATAAATATTGGCGTGTATCTTTCACGGTCACACAAAGATGCATCAATATTTTACTCATTTTGTACTCTATTTACCTTTTTTTTTTTTTTTTTTTTTTTTTTTTTTTTTTTTTTTCATGTTTAATTGTATAACACATGTTTAATCCATGTTTACTTTTTCAAAAAAAAGTAAAACATATGCAAAAAGGCAAGTATTAATGATAAATATGTTTAGGATATCAAGAAATTTAACCCAAATTCAACATTGTACAAATCAATCTTTAAGGTGGTCTAGTGGTCAAATATTATGATGTTCTCACAAGAGTTATCAATTTCCAACATCGCTAGATAAATATCTTTTGGTGGCAATGAAAATGGTTTGAAACGAGATACTGAATTTGCTCACATGCATATGAGTCAAAGACTTGCCGTTCCCAAATAACCTAAACAAAAAAACCTCGCCCGGTTACGAATCTTTAACTTGAGCAATGTGATGTGCCTTTTACAACAATGCTTTGGGTCATACTACTTGCTGGATGCATATAAAACGAATCCGAATGTGAACCTCAGACCCAAAACGATTACAAACTCAAGGTTTGAGAGTTTGAAATACATATAGCAGCAAGTTTGAAGATCATACATTTCCCCAAAACAATGTATTAAACCAACATATGGAAAAAGTTTGAACCGAGAGCAGTTCTCTAATAACTACAGACGCGAGATCAGGACCAAAATATACCGAGTAGCAGACTACCAGTTGGATACGGACTATAGGTAAGTATCAACTCAATCACAAGCCATGTTGTAGATTTGGAACTCGCTACATGTTAGTAATTTACAATTACAACAAGAGATTAACCACTCTTATCCAATCTCCTTCGAAACTATACAGATGCCAGTCATGGACTTCTCAACAAATAAACAACAGTTGAATAAATGGTAATTCGAGTTTATTATACTAGTGTATCATCTTGAAAATAATCCAACTTTGTTTAGAAAACAACCAGAAGCAGGATCTCCAATGCAGCCACAAAAACCATCATCGTCCTTAGCAAATGATGCTGGCAACGGGTGATCAGGAATTATGCCAACCTGCATGGGTGAAGGCAAGTATAAAGTAGTCAAAATTTAAGGAAGGCAAAGTATAACGGGCTTGTAATGGGTCAAATGGGTAATTTTAGTGCAAGTTGAATGACTGGGTCAAATGGGTAACTTTTAAGTATAACAATTATACACTTTGGACGAAATATGACCTGTTTTGACCCATTCATTTTAGCTAATGTTCTCAAAATTTGACTGTTTGGGTAGTTCACGTTAATACATATTCCCAACTGACTCATTCATATAAGCAAATGGATCAAAAATACCGGGTCTGTCAAAAACCAGAGATCGATTAGTCTCTGTGTGTAGAGGGATAGGAAGATAGAGAACCTTATTGATGTCGATGTGATCAGGAGTTTCATAACGAGCAACAGTAACAGCCAAGCCAGATCCATCAGACATTTCAAATACTGATTGAATTTTTCTGTGAATAAAGAACGTTTTAGTACATTTCATAGAAAAATGAAATGCTACTAAAAGTATAAGTATTGTAAAAATTGTTTACCCTTTGCCGTAAGTGGGTTCTCCAAGAAGCACTGCACGCTTGTTATCCTTTAAAGCACCAGCCAAGATCTCGCTTGCACTTGCAGTTCCTTTGTTCGCCTACAAGAACCAAAAAACTTAACATTACAGGTGACCATTTCAACCCATTTAGTTATTATTGGGTTGGCTCAGATTGTATATACATGTAACAGGTCAAATGAATAAACTCAAAAGATTAGCCAATACATCAAAAAGGACAAACAGGTTGTAATACATATTTTTCGTGATGATATTTGACACGCCAAACAGTGTTGCGGGTCAACCCAATCTGTTCACAAGTACAAAAAATTGCTTGGCACACTCTACATGAGTCACAGCAATCTAAAATCGCAATCGTGACTTAACAATGAAAGCCATTACAGAACATTAATGAAAAGATTGGTACAGACGGCATTACCAGCACGGCTAGAGGTTCTGAAGCAGCTATTGCATTGGTTCCATCAGTGTCATATATATCTCGAACACCATGGCTATCACAGATGTACACAATCACACCTTTGTCCAACCTGTTTTGCATCAGTTATACCATAAGAACTTTGAACTAATATGATAACAATTTTAGGAAAACTTCAACCCATTTAAGCTATTTCCAATAAAAGCAATACTTATTTAATTGTTTGACCCGTTAAAAATAAAAACTTAAACACGTATAACACATTCAGAAGCAAATGGGTCAAAAATTTTACCCAACATTTTTCGTTAAACCATGATTTCAAACATAAAAGCCAGATACTTAACACTCAAAAAGCCAGCAAAAAGTTATAATAAAGATTTTTTTTGCAGAAATGTTACTGCAGACTTACCAAATCTTAGCGATCTCAATTCCTTCGGGAAAAAGACCACCACAATTTAATCATCTTTCCAAATCTTTTAGAAAGCATTACAATAACAATGCTTAAAATGAATCCCAAAAACACTGATCCTTATAACTTATAAGAATATTAGTACCTATTATTGCGAAGGTCCAATACAAAACCGTCAACATTTTCTCTCCTTAAAGTTTCAATTGCTTCCTTGACGGCATCTGGAACGGCTTTTTTGTTAGAATGATTATTTACAAATAAAGCTACATGTTATAAAATTAGAAATAGTGCATCATCTTGTATTCTAAAGTGTCTTCCCCTAACAAATTTATAACAGGTACATAAAAAATACATATTAAGTGGTGTTTGAAATATATCCATCAACATCAACCAATAACAGTAAGTAGTTACCATACCAGAAGCATTTTGGTTGAATGATGTTAACTTTATGTATCCAATCTTGGAGGTACCCTTTCCCAGACCAGGTGTCTCGCAGACTCTTGACTTCACCGGATTTAACGAAATGTTTTCCCGCCTGCACACCACATTTGCAGTCCATTAAGAGTACGTATCCGCTAAAGTCTAAACAACAGACTAGCAAAAAGATTCTAACACCACATAACATTTTAACTAGTGTACAAATGAAGTGTTATGGTTAAGGCGTCTTTAGTTATAATTGCGTTTGTTCAATCTCTAACGGGTCAAACTGTTTGGATCATTTTAACAAATTATTTTGAGACGGAGATAGTATTAAAAGAATGATGTATACAATAAGCAATATTAAAAGTTTGATGTACAATAAAAAAAATTAAAAGTTGAATTACATTTAAAAAAAAAAAAAAAAAAAAGTCAAACTAGTCCAATTCAAAATACCCAATTACCTGTAATCCTAAATATATATGATATAATTTGAGTTCATTACGAAATAAAAAACACAAATTGAACAACTTGCCTGAAAACAGATCACGTGAAGCTTGAAATGCTATGATTCTGATTCTGATTCTGCCAATTAACAATCGAGATGCTTGAAGTCAAGTTGGAGTTGTGAAGCATAAGAACGGAGTTTAGTCCCTCTTTCTTATGGTAAGACACATTTTCACCTTTTACCCTTTGGTAAAGTTTTCTATAACGGAGTTCAGTGGCCTGTTGTGTATATTATACTTCCTACCCCTTGTACTACTAATTGCATATAGCTTTGGAGCATACAAATCTCCCTTGGTGAAAACCCTCATTTCTCGACAATAATCAATTTGCAAGGTATCCAATGATGGAAATTCAAAAGCTTCCTTTCCTAACCAAAATCCCTCGAGACTTTCAAGATCAAAAAGTTTTAAAGACTTCAGACAAGGGAACACCACATAAGCATTCACTATGGCATCACATTCTTCTTCTTCTTCTCCCTTCACAATTACCTTCATACTCTTGCAGAAAATTATATGTAGTTCCTGGAGTTGCAATAGACTACCAACCATGGGACATGTAAATACATATTCTAAACTATTGCAATAATCAATTGACAGTCGTGTTAGGTTTGGAAACTTTAATACTGTCCCGTGCTTGCTCTTCCATATATACTTGATACCTAACGCCTCCAAGTCCACTTGTCTCAAGTTTGGAATTTCAGCTCCAGTTTGTGAATCAAATATCTCCTCAATGTCCCGGCATTGACTACAATGGACAGTTTCAAGCTTTTGCAGTTGTAGAATATTATCGGATGTAAAAAGAGTCTGTCCACCACTGGTTTTATAAACCGTATCCACTTCGATCAAATTATGATAAGACCAAGGCAACCCTTCCATAGTAGTAGGGCGGTATGAGCCTGTACTCTCATAACGCGGTAATCGGGTCTACAAGGTTAAAAAAAGAAACCACAAGCTTAAGTCAGAGATAATTGTACTTATAACTTTGTTAAATGATAAAAAACCAGATGTGAGTAAAATGCGGCTCTAATATGATCCTATTTTATTACAACTTTGGGTTTTGTGGATCACATACATAATCGAAACGTTTGTATTTGCTATTTTATTACTTTTGATCAAATAAATACTTTGTAATAGAAAATTATAATTTATATCAAGGCCTTATGCGAGGTGGGTAGGTTTTATTTTTTATAAAAAATTTAAATAGAAAATATACCTGATGCGAGGTGGTTGTCACATGAAAGTTAAGGCCACATTCAAAACTATGTTTGCCTAAGCTTGTATTTATGAAGTTAATCTTCGGAGCTGTAGATTGACCATAAGTGAACACCGTTATTTGTGGGCATTCACCAATCACAACCTTTTCCAGTGCTGGCCATATGAATTCGTTCTTCCCCAAGAAGAAACCCACAAAGTTTGGTAGATTGACTAGTCTAAGGGACTTCAAATGAGGAAAGACTACAGCATCAGATGATGTTGTTTGCTCGTCATTATTTTTCTTAACAATGACTTCCATTGCCTCGCAATCCGTTATCACTAACTCTTCAAGTTCCGCGAGGCTTTCAAGAGTGGAAAATGTGAATATATGTTTCAAAAGGTTGCACCCTTGAATTTTCAAGATCTTTAGTTTTGGAAGTTTGAGCATCGTAATATATTCTAGCCTTGGAAGTGACTTTCCAGTATCAGTACCACTCTTGTTCTTGATCTCTTGAGTTTCAAACACCTCTGTCATCGATTTGCAAATAAGTATTTTCAGCACCTGAAGCTTTTGCATTTGTCCTACAGCATACCATGGAATCACACTTGACAATGCTTCACAATCTGTTATACTTATCTCTCTAGCGTATTGGCATAAGGACCAAGAAGCTTGAGATAACTGAGAAAAAAGCCAAGAACTTAATTATATAATTAACGGAGCTAATAATATTAACAAATTTAACCAACCTTTATTTTAGTCGCTGAATATATAGGAAACATACCTCAAGCTGGTCATGAATATCAGTAGATATACCATTGGTACCACCACCAATACACTTGAACTTTTTGAGCTTAAAAAAGGAAAGACGGTCTAAATGAGGGAAGAAAGTGGTGGTTGTGTGGGAATATATAGACGCATCTTCATCATCTCTGTTTGAAACAACCTCTTCAATACCATCACAACGATGTATATCAACTTTCTTTAGGTTGGAAAGAAGTTTCGCCATGAGAGGTGAAAACAAGTACTTGATGCTGTTGCATGTCCACATTGATATGGTTGTGAGGTTATGGAATGAGGACTGTGATTGTGGTTTTTGAAGAATTAAGAATTCATTCCAATCGCACTTCCACACATGACTCATCCTATCCAAATAATCTAACTTCAATTCTTCAAGATAGGGGAGTATGGGTGGTTGTTGAGCATTGTGAGCTGATTCTTTACTACTTGGACTCATTATCTCAAAGACCACCTCCACGCCTTTATAGTTATTCAATAAGAGTTTATGAAGGTGATGGAAAGTGGGTAATAGAGAGGATGGGAGTGCAACTTTAGAAATACCGTCATTCACTTCCTCCCTCGATGTGGGTATAACATTAATCTGCATATTACAACCACAAATAATGTTATAATTTTTGAGAAAAAAAAAATAATAAAAAAATCTAAGAAATGTCTTAATACAAATGAATGTGTGACAAAAGATCAAGGAATTATAAAATATCTCAAAAAGCTTCGTCATTTGTAACCTTTGTGTTTGTGGAGATGTTATTCTTTTGAGACTATAGGTGTTCTTTGTTTCTATTTATAGGGTCAATTTATTACATTTGATCTAGTGAGATTGTAGGTTTCGATCTTGTTAGCTGGGATTGTTTGGTGAGAGCTTCTTTCACTACTACACAAAAGATTATATAGATCACTTCATATAGAGGGGTTATGTTAAAAACTGATCTAACAAAGAAAAAAAAAGGGAAGTATAATAAATAGATCAGTTATTTAGTTAATTGTACTAGAATATTATTGTGTATGACAATGAATTGCAATTCCGGAAAAAACTTGCACTTTTGTATACTTGCATTTTTGTATATGATTAAATTATGGGAAAATCAATTTAATGTATTATTTTTGTTTAAATCATAGCTATTAACTAGATCGGTTATCTAGATTAAAACCGATCTAACTACCCTCAAAAACCAACATTAAATAGATCAGTTATTCGTTATTAACCGATCTTTATGAAATGTTAAAAAGATCGGTTTTGAACTGATCTATATATGTACCTGCTCAAAAAGATCACCCCTAGATAGAGTGGTTGGTTACCGATCTATATAACACTTTCTAACCGATCTATATGGCTTTTTTTTAGTGGTGTTTGTAATAAGTGTTTTGGTGTTTATATATTAGCAATAATTATTTATTTATTTTAATATATTAAGTCGTTTAGAAAAAGGAATATCTTGATAAGTGAAACTAATAAAAAAATAAAAATAAAATATATATATATATATATATAAATAAAAGTAAATCACAAAAATGGTCCCTATATTATGACACTACAAAAAACTAGTTGAATTCTTCACATTTTAAAGACTAAATGACTACAT
This sequence comes from Artemisia argyi, assembly GCA_030686995.1. Taxonomy (NCBI): domain Eukaryota; kingdom Viridiplantae; phylum Streptophyta; class Magnoliopsida; order Asterales; family Asteraceae; genus Artemisia; species Artemisia argyi. The sequence goes on along the minus strand of CM060686.1, from coordinate 12,181,424 downwards.
TTAAAAATGTGTAAAATTATTGAGTCCACATGTGGTAATAGTGGGTGTGACAAGTAATAGTGGATGTGACAAATTTTTCTACACATATAAGTGTAGAGATATTATCCAAATTTTTATGGTTAAAAGTGTGACAGCATTTCTTGAATGTCCACACCTAAAAGTGAGGCAAAATTTCAAAAAATATTTATAATAAAAAGTGTGGAAACGTTTGTAACACATATAAGTGTAGCTTTATTGTAATTGTACACACTAATATTTGTGAATTACTTTTTTAAATATTTGTGACACCTATAAATGTAGCAAAATTATTATCTATATAAAAAAAATCCATGGTTGACCATACTGTGGCAAAATAAGCGCGGAGTATAGCACTATTTTTGGTAGTGTGACAAAAAAAATAAAAAAAATAAAAAAATCATACATTTTGACAAAAATACAGACAATTCAATCTTAATTTAGACGTAGCTACAAAACAAGTAATTCATAAAAACTCATTTTCAGTAAAAGTAACCAAGATATTATGTGGGTTCACAAGAGTTTTACACAATTATAGGGCATGCACGTATACATGTGACAAAAAGCTGAAGAGGGTCAGATAAAAATAAGAAAAATATAAAAAGATCTAAAATCACAATACATCTGTTCTTACGTGGACAACAGATGCACCATGTTAGTGGTATATTTTAACGCATGCTAGAGTTGAGGAACAAAAGTGTAACTAGTTTCAAAATCAAGAACTATAGTTGCCAGTAAAATTTAGAAAATTCCATAATTTTTAGCAAACCACTGGGACCATTTTTTTAACTTAATTAGTCAAATAACAAATGAGAAATAGTTTGAATATTATACTGTATTATTTTTTTTCTATGAAAAAATAATAAATAACATTCAAGTCATTTGTGTTAGTTTAAAGATAGTTACCTCTTGATCTTGGTTACTCTCAACCAAATCGGTGTTTCTCTCACTTTCTCTGCCGCATCTAATAATTTGAACTTCTTTGAGTGCTCTCATATCAAAAGTGGTTGTGGCAGGTGTGATTAAATTTTCAAACCTCTCACAATCTTTAATATATATGCTTTCAACAGCTTCAAATCCGTGAATCAAGTTATTTCCAGCATCTTTTATCCTCCACACCTCTCTCAGCTTCCCTAACCACTCCAGCTTAATGCTTCTCAACCTGCTGCTGCTAACTTTATCCACTTCACCAACACATCCCATGTCCATGTCGAATATCACTTCAACAGAAACACACCTTTCAACTTTAAGCTCTTGTAGATTATTCAAGAATGGAAACGGATTGCATGAAAAAAGCTTCACTAGACTATCACATCTCCTCACTTTAATGCTTCTCAAGTTGCTGCTAAGCTGCTCGATTTCACCAAAATTCATGTTGAACAACGCTTCAATGGAAGCACAACCCTCGACCGTAAGCTCTCTCATTGGGCAAAGATGACTAATACTAAATTGAGGAGGCCATATCTCCTTCAAATTCTCCATATTAGAAACAACCAGTTTCTCCAGCTTAGGAGCCGCATCCTGCAAAGTAAAAAAGATTTGTTCATTCATTAGATACCTGCTCGTTATTAAAACGCTTTTAGTTGAAAAGATTGTTAATATAAGTATATTAATACAAAGCAAATACTTACCTGTGCGTTCAAGAAAGATCGTGTGGGGGATATATTACTCGACACAAAAGATGTTGCACTATCAGGATAAATGCTTGTAAATTTTGGAAGACCATCAAGTTGCAACTCTATGAGACGTGGCAACTCAATTACATCAACGTTATTGCAGAAATGCATCAAATTTGGTAGCTCAGCCAACGTGAGATACTTTAAGTTGGAAAACTTAATTACATCTGAGCCATCATTCTTGGTATGTATGACTGCTTCCATTATAGGGCATTTGGAAATTTCCAGATACTCTAGCTTTGACAATGTTGTTGCAACACTCGGTGTGAAAAGGTATGTCAACTCAGTACATTTTGAAACTACAAGGACTCTTAATCTGTTGAAATTTCCAGGAGCAGCAGGACGTGAAGATTCCACATAAACATCTTCAAGAGTGTTCATATCATTCACTTCCAGATAAAGTGCATCTGTTTTTTCAAACAACTCACGGATTTTCGATTTCAGTTGTTCGTCTCTGTTGGTGACGAGATACAAGCTGTTTTGATATGATTGTGCGTCAACTAAATTTGTTTTCAGCCCTTCAAAATTACATCCCACCGAGAGCTTGAATCTTTCAAGTTTCTTAAAAGACATATTATTCTTCATATGAGCATTGTCACCAGTGAATTCAAATTCTAATGAAGAAAGGTTTTTTGAACGCTCTGCAAGTTCACTACCATTGTTATCAGTTAAGCAGCATGCTCTTTCATATGGTATCATATAAAGTTCTTCAAGTTTCACTAAGCTTTTCAAGACACCGTCATCTATAACAAGATTGTAACAACCTGTTACATCCAGTAGTCGTAGCTTCTTTAAATTTCCGAATGTGGAAGGCAGGATTGTAATGCCAGAGTTGGCAAAGCTAAGCACTTCCAGATTCAAAAGATTTCCAATACAAGCTAAATCAAACATCAAGAAAGCATTCATGGAGACAAAGAGTTCGAAGGTTGGTGGAGCACTGAAATGATGTGGGAACTAATGGATACTCTAACTTCTCAAATGCTATAACTTGAAGCTTTTCAATTCCTGCATAAAAGTCTTGAGGGAACCTTAGCGACTCATCTCCTTGCATAAGTTTCAAAACTGTAAGGTTTGGAAACTTAAAGTCAATAGGAAACTCCGACATACCCTTGCATGCTAACGAAATTTGCTTGCAAGACTGGCTCTTAATATCAGCTTCACAACACTTTGAGAAATCATCATGGTGAATGATCCAACATCCGTCCTCATCACCTTTAGAAACAGTACCCACCACAAATGCAAGCACAAGATCATGCATTTTCACACACTCAGTGTAACCCCTATCACCATCCATTAACAAATTTGCATTCTTGAGACTGCTAACACTCGTTTGTGTGCTGTTTCTAGCTTCTTCCATGGTAGAAACTCGTTTTAAAAGTTTTAATCCCCATGCATATCTTGTGAGATCTTCTATGGGGATATTAGAGTCCTCAGGGAACAAGCCACAAAGCAGAAAAATCACTTTATCCTGATCTTGTTTTAAATTATTGTAGCTTATCTCAATAATTTCTTGTATGTTCTTATAAAGATCATTATTCTTCAGACACGTGAGTGTATGTCTCCATACAAATTCATTTTGACTGTTAAGAGTTCCGGCAATGAGATTGATGGCGAGGGGCAAACCGCCACATTTTTTGACAATTTCACATCCTATTTCATAGAGATCACGATCGTGTTCGGCTGAAATCCCTGCGATTCGAGAAAAGAAATCACGTGCTTCCCCTTCCTCCAATACATTTACTTTAACTACTTCAAGAACAGGATCAGCATCAACAGCAATCTGTCGGCAAATATTTGCATCTCGTGATGTGAGCAGCAACTTGAACCCATTAGGCAAAGGACTCGCTAATCCGATATCTTCAAGTTTAATCTTCTCCCACACATCGTCCAGTATAACTAGAATCTTTTCTTTACGCTCCAAGAATCCTTTAAATCTTTTAGAAAGATAAGCTGCCCTTAGTGTTTCATCAGTTTCAGTTAGAGGTTCGCCTGTGTGCACTGCTATGGCATTCTGAATGGCAAACAAGTTGTAACTTTTCCCAACAGCTACAACCACGATCCATTTAAACATCTTGTTATCTTCTGCTGCCTCTTTCAGTTGTTTCATCAGCGTGGTTTTCCCCACACCACCCATTCCACACAAGGCTATCACTCGAGCAGTATCATCATCATTTTGTTGAAGGAGCTTAAGTGCATCATTGAATGTCTTTACTCTTGAGTCGAACCCAATTTGGGTATTTCCACCTGATGTTGATGTTGATGCCGGGTGTTTGGAATCGACTCTGCCCAAAGGGATTTGGGCATCACTCCAGATGATGTCAGAACTCTCTTTAATTAGACCTTCGATATCCTCGGTTACCCTCAATGCATTTCTTCCTGCTAGATACTTCTTTTTGACATTGAAGCATCCAATGTCGTTACTTGCAATTTTGTCGACATCTTCCTTGATCTTTTTAACATCTTCCAACCACCCTGGTACATGAGTAGGTATCATTCGATTGCTTGCACTGTTTTGACTCTTGCGGCGTTCGATATCAGCACTTCGATCTTCCAAAACCTGCATTCTGTTTTTCATGCGCTCAACATGTTCGGCGGAGGAAGTGAGGTATCTCAGCTTTCGCATAATATGAACCGTCAAAACATTCACAACAGGACCAACGATTGCATATGCAACATCCATTTTCCTGAGACATAAATATCATGTAAACAAAACTATGAGTTGCAATTCCAGGCACGAAACAAAAATAAACGGGTTGAGCTTGGGTCTAAGGTTTCGGGTTGCCCGCCAACGGCCAACCTGTTTAGATAAAGAGTCACATGGATCAGGTCACTCTGTTAGGTTGATGTGACCGAAACCCAGAACAAACTACCAACAAGGATTAGAATTTTAATACGGTAAAAAAAATATTATTTATTCATACTTTTGGATAATTGCTTATCTTTTATGCTTATGAGTAAGTACTTATAAGCTACTTACTACTTGTAAATAAGCTCTTTGGGTTTGCTTAACTTTTAAAAAAGTGCAACAAAAACAACAATGTGTATGAAAAATTCAATTAAATCAACTCATCAAATACGCATTAGTATCAACTTCATATTTACTATTCACTTGAAAATTCTATTTTTTTTACCTTTAACTTATATTTAAATTTATATTTGGTCACTGGATCTCTATAGATTCATTGTTGCACTTATACTTAAACGAGCAATAACCGCAGCAAAACTAGGAGTAAGTGTTAGCAGTTAGTAGTAGCTTGTTAGTTGTAGCTATTTAATTTATAAAAGCGTTTCTATTATTAGTGTTTCATATAGGAGCGTTTAAGCAAAATCAAAAAACTAAACGACCGTTGCCAAACAAGCCGTATATGTCAAACGATAAATGCTCTAAAAAGCTCATCCCCAAACACAGCCATAACATTGACTTAATACCTCCGCAACACTAGAGCAAATAAAACCTTGGTTAAGGCCAAGTATGAAAGTAAAAAAAGAATAATCTTAAATTTATCTCAAATAAGCCTATTGAAATAAGCAGCTTCTACGTACCTCCTTTAAACGTTTCCCTCAAAATAAGCAATCAAGAAAAACCAGTATACATTTTTATTTGATCTCAAGTATTAAAATAAGCAGCTTCTACCTACTTATTAAGACTTGCTTATTTTGACCTGCTTATCATAAACTTGCTTAATTTACTTAAAAATAAATAAGGAATACCAAAACCCCCTTAATTATGATCAAAACAGATTTATCTCACTATGTTTCATTTGTTGATTAATAAAGATAGAAATATTGATACATCAAACTTAAGAGGTTACACAACTTGTAAAATACTAGGAAAAGGTACAAATTTGGTGTCTACACTATGCCAAAAATATGTAAGAGTACCTTGAAATACAGACTTCAAAGATGTAACTAGTTCTCAAAGATGTTACTTTTTTAGTGTTCAAAGAAAGAAGGTTGGTTGAGTTCTAGATGATTAAAAACAAATGGAGAAGGTGGTTCGAGAAAACATGCAGAAAATTTCAAAAGTGTAAAGTGAAATGGCTAGGTGGCCGGAGTGAGGGAACGAATAACACTTATTGATGTGTAACTTGAGAACCACCTCACAACTTCTTCAATAACATACCAATAACTAAAATACTTTTCTTAAGAAAAAAATAATAATAAAAAAAAAAAACTGATATCACTTATTGATACATATGAGCCCCCGCAAAAAGTACTCACTTACTATTTAAAAAAAAAAAAAAAAAAAAAAAAAAAAAAAAAAACACCGTCCGTTGGTCCGGCTAAAGGATGAACGACGCATAGCGACGGTGTAGGATGGCGGCCAGCGGCGGTGCTGTTATTTGACGAATGGCTGGTTGCTCCCTGTGCACAGTGCTCTCTAATAATTGATCTTTAACATTAAATTGTTAACTTCAATTAACTGTTAAATTAAAATTAATAATTATTTTATGTGTCATTTTTTATTGAGAAATGCTAGGATCAACTCATAAAATTCACACAAAAAATCCACTCGCTAATATAACAACAGGTGATTGGTTTAATAAGGGAGAAGAGAGATAAATTGTTAAGAAATGCACCAATCACCACTGATACGTTAGCGCGTGGATTTTTTGTGTGAATTTTATGAGTGGATCTAGCATTATTTTTTTATTTTTCACTTTAAAGTAATTACAAAAGTAATCCATTAAATTCTAGGTGGAGTGGTCAAATAATAGTAGTCCTAGTTGTTTGTTTTTTGGATAGCAAAAGTCAATAAAGGTTGCTAAATGAGTGATCATGAAACATCAACGTAGCAACTTGTGGTAGTCCTAATCGCTTAGAGGTGATAATGAAAAGGGCCTACGATCACATGGTGCATTGTTGAAATAATGGTCATACAACGCTTCGTTTCCATGGATTGATGGTATATATTAATTGATGGGCCAGGCCTAGTCACCATCTCCGGTTTAAAGGTTTTTTTTTTTTTTTTTTTTTAAACAAATGTCTAAAAGATTGGAAAAATAGATATTTAAGAAAGACGCTTATGATTGTGGATTTTATTTATTTATAATTATTCTTTTTAACAAATATAAGTGTGGACATTCTTTTGCTTTTCAAAATTTGTTCATATTTATTTATGTTACTGTTACACATTTATAAATGTCAAAAAAACCTAACATATTTTAGGCACTTAAGTGTGTAAAAAAAATTGCGGCAAAATGACATTTTTTTGTAGTGCAAATCATCCATTACATTTTTCCCATGTGTCAAATAAAGCTGGTTAATTATGAGTAATAATTTTTTTGGGTTTATCTGATATTAAAAGAACTAGTCGGAGTGAGGGAACGAATAACATTTATTGGTGTGTTATCTCATTACTACCTCAACACTTCTCCAATAACACAACAATAACTCATACATTATTTTTGGTAAATAAATAAATAATAATAATAATAATAATAATAATAATAATAATAATAATAATAATAATAATAATAATAATAATAATAAAATTATTGATACATATGAGCCCCGCAAAAAAAAAACCACAAAAAAAAAATACCCACTTACACACTAAAAAGGAAGAAAAAGAAAAATACCAACAACGTGGTGGGCTGGCTAAAAAGGATGAACGGCGCTTAACGACGATGCAGGATGGCAGCCAACAGCGGCACGTACCGTTGGTGCTGTTATTGGACGAATGACTAGTAATTCCTTCTGCTTCGTACTCTCCAATAATTGATTTTTAACATAAAATTATTAACTTCAATTAACCGTTTATTTAAAATGAATAATTATTTATGTGACATTTTTATTTTTTACTTTAGAGTCATTACAAAAAGTAATCCATTAAATTCTAGGTAATAAAGAGTGATCAAATGATAGTAGTCCTAGTTGTTTGTTTTTTTGGATAGCAAAAGTCAATATAGGTTGCTAAATGAGTGATCATGAAACATCGACGTAGCAACTTGTGGTAGTCCTAATCGTTTAGAGGTGATAATGAAAGTGGCCTACGATCACATGGTGCATGGTTGAAAACTTGAAATAATTGTCATACAACGCTTCGTTTCCATGGATTGATGGTATAAATTAAATGATGGGACTCACTAGTCACCATCTCCGGTTTAAGTTGTTTTTTTTTTTTTTTTTTTTTTTTTTTTTTTTTTTTTAAACAAATTTGTAAAAGAATTTATGAGTTTATTAGATTATACTAGCTAGGGATGAGCACGGTGTCAGAATAGTACCGAACCCATACAGAATTGGTAGTACCGACTTTTTCCCGAGCATGAAAGTGGGTACCGGTACCGTACCGGACGGGATTCCGGTACCGGGAAACCGGTACCTATACGGTTCTTCCCGCTTTTTGTTAAACCAAATAGGATTTCCAAGAAAATACAACAAAAAATAGGAAAAAACATACATTTTCAAATGATTTCAAACCACGGAAGTGGCACAAACGCAACCAACACTTAAATAAATACATCACCAAGATATTCGTAACATACAAACGTTCAAAAACTTAAAAATAGGTTCGGATTAAATTTTTGGGAGCGTTTATGAAAGATCTATTGTTGCCACAATAAGTTTTTCGAATGTTTGGTCTCTTTTCATATGTTTTACATGACTATTGTTTGACATGGAACGAGCCAAATGGGTGTTTGGATAAGTTATTTAATTAAAAAATATGACTACTCAATTTTTAGGATTTTTTTTTGTACTTCCCGCTTTGGTACCGGTACAGTATTAGTGGTACCAATTTTTTTTTGGCTCAATCATGGTATCGGTATCGTACCGTGTATTGGGAGTCGGTACCATTTCGGTACGGTTCCTGTTCTTATCGGGATTCGGGTCCAAATGCTCATCCTAATACTAGCCGAATGCTTGATCTAACGACGCCCATGTGTGGTTTTAGATAAAACTAAATTGCGTTGATTTTTGTATGTTATTTTTTATTTTTATTTCATGCATTTGTGTTTATGGTTTAGTGATAACAGTCATCTCTGTGTGCATGACTTCTTAGACATAAGTACGCGCGTAACAAGTGATTGGTTCACGAATGTGTTTTAAATTTAACTATTAACGATATACTAAGGTACCGAGAGGTAACGGCAAAGACGAATAATTTTTTACGAACAAAATTTATCATGCAACATTTTATGTGGTAAGGCCTGGTAAACAAAAGGCCGACGGAAAGAGTCACATCTGCACAATTCTTATAGGGTATATAGTGTCCTTGTACGGTAAGCGTTTGATTAAAAAGAAAATAGAGAATAAAAAATCTACAAAGTAATACGAGCTGAAATGTGTTTTCTAATATATTTGATGATGTTATCTAATATATTTCAAAACGAGAAAAGTTCATTTGTGGACTAAGTTTTTGTTACATACTGAAGGACAAATCCCCACCATCCATCTAGTTTGATCTAATGGTGGGGATTAACCTAAGATTTAATGTATAAACCTAAGTCCATGTCTTTCTTTCTTGTCTTTTTGTCTTTCTTATTTCTTGATTTTTTTTTTCCTTTTTCTTTTTTGTCTCTTTTTTTCTTATTCACGCATTTTTTTTTTCTTTTCTATTCACGTTTTTTTTCTTTTTATTCTTTTGTTTTTTTTTTGTTTTGTTTTTTTTTTGTTTTTTGTTTTGTCTTTTTTTTTCTTCTATTCATGTTTTTTTTAATTCACACTTTTTTTTCTTTTTTTAATAAACATTTTTTTCTTTTTTTTTTAAATCGTGTTTTTTTTAATTCACGTTTTTTTCACTTTCTTACGTTTTCGTACGTTTTCGTCCGTTTTCATTCATTTTCGTCAGTTTCCATACGTTTATATGCGTTTTCGTCCGTTTTCATAACTTTTTGTCTGTGTTTTTAAGTTTTCGTTCATTTTTAGACGTTTTCATCTGTTTTCAGATGTTTTCGTTCATTTTTATACGCTTTCGTCCGTTTTCATACCTTTTCATTCATTTTTATAAGTTTTAGTCCGTTTTCATACGTTTTCATCCGTTTTATACATTTTTTTCTTTTTCACACGTTTTTGTCTGTTTTCATACGTTTTCGGCAGTTTTTATACGTTCCAGACATTTTTGTCTATTTTCGCCCGCTTTTTTAAGTTTGCGTATGCTTTCGTCCGTTTTATACATTATTGTCCGTTTTCATACGTTTTCGTCCGTTTTCATATGTTTTCGGCAGTTTTTATACGTTTTAGACATTTTTATTCATTTTCATACATTTTCGTTCGTTTTCAACTGTTTTTTTACGGTTTCGTCTGTTTTCAGACATTTTTGTTTGTTTTCGTTTGTCTTTATACGTTTTCGACCGTTTTTATACATTTTCGTCTGTTTTTGTCTGTTTTCATACGTTCATATACGTTTTCGTCCATTTTCATACGTTTTCTTTGGTTTTTATATATTTTTGTTTTTATATATTTTTGTCTGTTTTTAGACGTTTTCGTCCGTTTTCATATGATTTCAGCAATTTTTACACATTTTCATACATTTTCGTCCGTTTTCATATGTTTTCCTCCGTCTTCGTTTGTTTTCTTTCGTTTTCGTCCATTTTTCATACGTTTTCGACCATTTTCAGACGTGGTTTTACGCTTTCCTACGTATTCATTCATTTTCGTCCGTTTTCATACGTTTCTAAATATCACAATTGATATTCTTAATATCATAAATGATATTTAGAATATCACAGAATATCACTTGTGATACTAAGAATATCAATTATGATATTCAGAAACGTATGAAAACGGACGAAAACGTATGAATACGAACAAAAACGTTAGAAAGTGAATGGAACATGTATTAAAACAAACGTGAAATCACTTGTGATATTCTGAATATCACTTGTGATTTTCTGAATATCAATTGTGATATTCAGAATATCACGTGTGATTTTCATGTTAACAAACATTTGTTGAAAATCACTTGTGATATTCAGGATATCACTTGTGATATTCAGAATACGGACAAAAACATTAGAAAGTGAAAAAAAAAACATGAATTAAAAAAAAACGTGAAATCATTTGCGATATTCTGAATATCACTTGTGATTTTCATGTTAAAAAACATTTGTTGAAAATCACTTGTGATATTCAGAATATCACTTGTGATATTATGAATGAGTGACATTCTGAATATCACAAGTGGTATTCAGAATATCACAAGTGGCATTTAGAATATCACATAATATCACTTGTGATATTCAGAATATCACTTGTGATATTCAGAATATCGCTTGTGATTTTTCATGGTACAAAACATTTGTTGAAAATCACTTATGATATTCAGACTTTCACTTGTGATATTCAGAATATCACTTGTGATCTTCAGAATATCACAAGTGATATTCAGAATATCACTTGTGATTTTCATGTTACAAAACATTAGTTTAAAATCACTTGTGATGTTCAGAATATCACTTGTGATATTCAAAAACGTATGAAAATAACTGAAAATGGCCGAAAACATTTAAAGACAGATGAAAACGTAAGAAAATGGACGAAAACGTAAGAAAACTGACGAATATGTAGGAAAACAGACGAAAACGTCTGAAAACGGACAAAAATATATAAAAACGGATGAAAACGGGCGAAAACGGATGAAAACATATGAAAACGTATGAAAACGGACGAAAACGTAAGAAAACGTATGAAGACGGACGAAAACAGATGAAAACGTATAAAAATAGACGAAAACGTATAAACACGTACGAAAACATATGAAAACGGACGAAAACGTAAGAAAACGGACGAATATATATAAAAACGGACGAAAACGTATGAAAACGGGCGAAAACGTATGAAAACGGGCGAAAACGTATGAAAACGAATGAAAACGTATGAAAAAGGACGAAAACAGATGAAAACCTAAGAAAACAGACGAAAACGTATAAAAATGGACAAAAATGTATGAAAACGGTATAAAACATATGAAATCGGACGAATATATATGAAAACAGACGAAAACGTATGAAAACGGCCGAAAACATATGAAAACGGACGAAAACTGAAGAAAACGGAAAAAAACCGACGGATATGTATGAAAAACGAAAACACGAAGAAAAAAAAAAAAAAAAAACAAAAAAAAAACGAAGAAGAAATACTCGAATTAAAAAAAAATAATAAATAAAAAAAAGTGAATTGAAGAAAAAAAACAAAAAAAGGAAAAAGGAAAAAAAATGAATAAATAAGATAGACAAAAGAACAAGAAAAAAAACATGGACTTAGGTTTGCCCTATTAAATCTTAGGTTAATCCACACCATTAGATCAAACTAGATGGATGGTGGAGAATTGTCCCTCAGTATGTAACAAAAACTTGGTCTCTAAAATAACTCACCTCATTTCAAAACATAGTTCTACTAGTTCCTTTTTTATAAATTATCATCTCACGTTTACAAAAACAAAGCAACTTCACCACAAAATGTGTTTTCTTTCCTTGTCAAATAGACATTGTAAGAAAATTCGTATAAATATGACACTTTCGTTAGAAGTAGTATAATAATTATAAAATCCAACAAGTTAACATCAAGGCTCCATGGTCTGGTGATAGAATAGGACCCTGCCACAGTACAGACCCGGGTTCGATTCTCAGATTGTGCAATTTAGGTTACAAGGGTGAGGGATGTTGTGTGCATTATGTGTATATCTTGTGTTTGGACATGAACATACTTAACTAGCTTATTAAAAGACAACAACAATAACAATACCCAGCCAGCGCGGTGTATGCGGGAGGTCAAATGTAGATTAAATGATACTCCTACTTTAAGAAAAATCTGAGTGAGGTATGGGAGAGGGAGAGGTAGCTTATTAAAAGAAAAACCCGAGCGGGGTTACCCTGGAATTCAGTATTCCCAACACACAAGAGCGAGGTCAAATGTAGATTAAATGATACTCCTACTTTAAGAAAAATCTGAGTGAGGTATGGGAGAGGTAGCTTATTAAAAGAAAAGCCCGAGCGGGGTTACCCTGGAATTCAGTATCCCAACACACAAGAGCTAGGCAAGCATTTTTGTTTGCTTGTTCTATACATATCAGGTTCTTTCCGAAGCATACAAATGAGTGCAATGGATCCAAAGTTTGTGATATCGTTATATGACATAATGAGGAGGTAATAGACAAAAGCAAAATAGTTAATGAACATAAACTAAAACAGTTTCCTCGCTAATTAGTCATTAGTGTGACCTTCAATAGTGATATTATATATGATTGAGACATGCAATAGAGGTGGTATAATCGTAAGCAACGTAACACTTCATTTTAGTATTTAATACTGATGATTCTTTTTGTGTTACATTTACAAAATTGCAAAATTCTTCTATATATCATCTCAAAAGACAAGTTTGTGATTTTTACGTTATGTTTACATCATGAAAGAATAGTGAGGTTTACAATAAGTTTATGGTTTTTAGGTTAGTCACTTTTACGAGTATTAGATAATTAGAATAGTAGTTGACATATTCTTTTAATAATTTAGTTTTGGATGGTGAGAGGAAACATGCGTGTATGGATCTAACCGGGGTTTCTCTGCTCGTAGGTTTGAGTAGCCGGGGGTTTACACGGGACTGCTTTGAAAGCCGCATTTTGCTTGTTTGCCTTCCACCTGTATGTAAATTCAAATTGGAATCATGGTCGATTATGAGAAATTCATGTTATGCACACAAAATAAATTAAAAAAAAAATTGTAAGAAAAGTTAGGTTATTATATATGACTCTAGTTTAGTTGGATCTCTTCCTTTTTTAGTTTATATGTTGTGTTTCAAAACTATTAGCGTGGCCATTTAAGAAGGTTTTCTATTATATATTTCTTTGCACTTTTACAGTTTCATTAAAAGGAAGGCTATTTAAAACAACGTTTGATTCCAAAGATGAAGATGCAATCTCCATGTTGTTAAAAAGTTTAATTTCAAATCATGATGATTTGGCTCGTAGCTCATGGGAGGACCATTGGGTGGCACTGGGCGAGGGTAAATGTCGGGTCTCATCGGCATACGTTCGGGCATATGTGGCCTGAGAAAATAACAAAGGAGTAATCTCCATGTTGTTAAAAACTTTCTTTTCTTTTCTTTTTTTTTTTTAGAAACCAAAGGAGTAATGAATGCACTTTCATTAAAATGTATCAATTAAATGATTATTAAGTTAGAAAATAACAAGAAAGAAAAATAAAAATTACTACAAAGATGCGAAATCAAAGTTAAAGTCGGGAGTTGAGTCTGCTTGGACTATTATAAAAACTAAAAAGCCCTTCCTTCCATTGATAAAAAAACAATTCCCCCCCCCCCTCCCCCTACCACCGTCCATCGATTAATAAGTAAAAACCAAAATTCATATAATTGAGTTACTAAATTAAGTGATTTAGAGATATCGCTAAACTAGCCACTTAACTGAAAGAGAGAGGTTTTTGTGGACCTCCCTATTAAGGTTAAACAAGTGTTTTTGTTTCACTTATAACTAACAAGCCGCCGTTCAAAAAAAAAAGAACTTACTTTTTTTAACCATCACGTATAACAACCATCCAAGAAACGTCATTCGGGTCGGGTAACCTAATTCATTTTGAACAAAGGGCAACGTACACATCACACTTGATTCAAGTTTTTATTTATTTATTTTTTTGTTTGAATGTGGGTTTAATTCATTTATACTTTTGTTTATTAGGTTCAATTGAAGCTTTATTTTCAATGTTTTATTTTGTTTGCTAATTTTGAATTTGACCTGATTTTGACTAATAATTGTAAGTCGTAATGTTTTAGTTGAACAAATTACATTTTGATTAATACATCATATTTTCACATAGTCATTCTTCTGACCTCTCCCGGTGGCGTCCTTAACCCGATAACGACTACCCATCCGTCCCACATATAATAGAGATTCACTCGTTTTGTCTTGCCTTGTACTCATCACGTGAGCAACCCCAACTCCCTAGAGTCCTCTACTCATGGCATATGCTACACCCTTACCATTGGGGTACTCCAACAAGACCATAGCCCGACCCTTCAGAATTTGGCTCACGATAATATGCTTTGAAATTAGTCGTAATCGTTTGTTTTGAGCTAAGTTAGTATTAATTTTGAGATCGAGAGAAAATGTTGTTGTATATGTTACTAACAAAATATTTGTTACCCTTTATAATTTTTCACATCGTACTAAAATGTAGGTAGTGATTGATACATATTATCGTTTATATCTGTTATAATAGGTAACACAGATAAGGCATGTTGCTATTATATGCTCCGGTGGTTCCTATATATACTAGTAGAAATATTTACATTGGTTTATATTAACATTTTTAAGTATCAAATTAACTTTAAAATTTATCTAGAGCATTACATTGGTTTCATTCATGTAAGTTCAACTATGAAATTACTCAAAACCTGTCCAGCGATACTATATGCATAAATACTACAATGTCCAATAGATACGATAGTTATTGTCCTCCTAAGATAAAACCACGCAAAAATGTTTTTATCTATAAGGCCACACAAGAATCGTTTTGTTTTGTTTTGTTTTTTTTACATGTCAATCAAGTCACAACTCACAAGTCCACGTTCATGACTTGGTGTTGGTGAACACAACAAATTCAAATCATAATAAACATAACTTATTGTCACAACTATTGCCAAGTACATCCTCATGTAATGTTATAGTTTACTCTCGTCATGAAGACTGAAGTTTAGGAACCCTTGTATTTTGGAAGATTAATAGCACCATCTTTTTCATGTCAAAGGGGTATTACTTCTCTAACATTCTAACACACGTACATCCTTGTTGCTCATTACATCACAATGACGGTTAGTTGCAGCAATTATGCGTTGTTAACTATTGCTACGTACATCCTCATGCGATGTCATATTTTACTCCCGTTACCAAGAGGAAAGTTTAGCAAACGACTCACTTTGCTACCTCCACTTTTATTCCTATAGTTATCATTAAGATTCACAAGATTGACCGATACTCGAACTTAATGATGTAACTACAACAGGTAGGGGATAATGCATTAATAAATCTTTTTTACATTTTGTCGCGACATTCAAAAGTCCACAATAGTTAAACCACTCATCTACCAAACTTAAATGACATCTACCTCTCTTCATGGTTGCTCCCACATTGTGTTACCAGGTACGTAAAACCTTGGTGTAACTAAATATTTATATATGTTTTTAATTATATGTCTATAATGCTTGGATCAAAATTTAACTTTGACCCTTTTCTTGTTCTTAGGGGAATGGCAACGCATGCGGTTTGGCATGCGGTTTCAACAATGCCGATCGGCATGCCCAAAACCAGTTAAGCGGCATCAACATTTCGGCAAGACAATCAGTATTCATTGCCGAATCGGCATGGAAAATGAGTTTCAAAAATTGGAACGTTGGCCATTAATATCTAGTTGTTTGAGGCTATTTCCAAAAAATAAAATAAAATATATAATTAGTTTTTATTTGCATCATGATTGCCACTTAAAAATGAAGGTGAGGTATAGTGAATCATGAAATGTGTTGCAATATTTTATTGGTTAATTTTGCATCATGTTGAATTATGGTGTGGCATGACTGCCACCCCCTTAGTGAGTTGGTCAAGACCATAATGCCATTATAATTATTATAGACGTAAATTGCTTGTTAGGTAGTACAAAATTTAAAGCTGAAAATTAAAGGGCAATGTGAGATGCTTTCAATGTTAAGTAGAAGGTAGGTTTCAATATTTATTACTGTAGAAATTTCAAAACCACAAGAACCTAGTAGAAAGTAAAAAGTATGATCACCCAAAACAAAACCAAAATTCACAAACCTCTCCTATTGGTTCACTTGACATCACACGGATCACACCAAAGCAAATGAGCACCTTTAGATCACTTCAAATCTAATGCTCCACTTCACTCCTTCAAACCTACCTCATTATATAAACACATTTCACCTTCAAAACCTACACACAATCTCGTCCATCAATTTAACCAAGGGTCCAACAACTTCTTTTCCTTTGCCCTTGTCACTTTCTTGCGCCCTTAGAGATTCCTCCATACGCAAATGGTTACCAAGTTGAACCAAAGACAAATCGTCTTTACCATGTTTCAAACTGTGTTTGAAATCCTTTAACTTGTCTATCACACTTGAAACATATATTGACTCATCCATTTTCAGATTGTGTTGTGTGTATTGTCCAAGGATTCTGAGGAGTTCGTTGAATTGTTCCATGATAGGCCTTGAGTCGACCATCTTGTAATTATTGAAATTACTTACAAGTTACAAGGAACTTCTTACTAGAAGCATCATCTACCATGTACTTGGATTCACACATTTCATGAGTTGTGGCACCAGAGATCTCCTTCACACATGGTTTAAGACATATCAACCGTAGTGACCTTTACAAAGTTCATAATAGAGAGGCCTTGAAGCCGAGCTGTGCTATAAAGGCACATCCTTCTCTCACTGAAAGTTCGGAAGAAGACAAGGAGGAAGAGACCGATGGCAGTGACGATCGACATAAGCATAAAGCACGAATTTTAGCCTTGAAGATGGCTCAAAAAACAACAAATTATGCTGCCAAGCTTACTTCATGCAAAATCTCCTTCATAAAGTCCCTAGTAGTATAATAATTATATATTATACTCATATTTATTTATTTTACACTTAAACCGGTGAAACAAGTTTTGACATCTATGTTTTGGTTTTTATAATAGGTTGATTTGGTTTTAAAAAAATCACATTTTAATATTTTCTCAATGGCAAGAAATGATTGACTTGATCGATGCTGTCTTTTGAAATTTTATTTTTTGCCTTTATCTTGTTTCTTAAAATCTTATTTGATGTTATCTTGTGTGTAGGAAAGTTTAGAGGAAAAAAGATCTCGAATGTTTACGTATGGATGGGCGTTCAAGTGTTGAAGATAGAAAGAGAATAATTGAAATAGGTTTCTATTTTTAACACAATTTTAACAATCACTTATTTAATTTTATTGACACTATTTTAAAATTTATTTTAACAGAAGTTTTAGAGAGGGAAAGCTATAGTCTTTCTGTTAACATCCGCCGTTGGCGGTGTAAGTTTAACACTCACAAAAGCTAATAGAGTGATACTGGCAGATCTCGCTTGGAACCCTAGCACTGATAATCAAAGCGTTGATAAGGCGTACATATTAGGTCAAACTCAAAATGTGGCACTGTACTGCATTTTGACATGTGGAATAGTGGAGGAAGTTATTTACAAAACACAAGCAAAATATTTGTCATTTTTTTGACATGTGGAATAGTGTACCACATACTGTAACATGTTTACAAGAGTACCCTAATTAGAAATGTGATAGAAAGTGAATTACAATGTGACAGTGTAAAAATATTTTACTTGTTTTTTGTAAATAACTTCCTCTACTATTCTACATGTCAAAATGCGGTACACTACCACGTTTTGAGTTTGACCTAATCTGTACGCCCTATCAACGCTTTGATTACCAGTGCTAGTGCTGGGTTTCCAAGCGGGATCCGCCATTATCAATCTATCAACTTTTGTGAGTGTTAAACTCACACCGCCAATGGCGGATGTTAACAAAAAGACTCTAGCTTTCCCACTTTGAAACTTCTGTTAAAATAAATTTTAAAATAGTGTCAATAAAATAAGTGATTGTTAAAATTGTGTTGAAAATAGAAACCTACTTCAATTTTGCTCTTTCTATCTTCAACACTTGAATGCCCATCCATACGTAAACATTCCAGATCTTTTTTCTCTAAACTTTCTTACATAACATCAAATAAGATTTTAAAAATAAGATAAAGGCAAAAAAAAAAAAAATCAAAAGTCAGCCTCGATCAAGTCAATCATTTCTTGCCATTGAAAAAATATTAAAATGTGATGGTTCTATTACACCAAATTGACCTATTATAAAAAAAACAAAACATAGACGTCAAAACTTGTTTCAGTGGTTTAAGTGTAAAATAATAAATACGAGTATAATAATTATTATACCACTAGGGACTTTACGAAGGAGATTTTGCATGAAGTAAGCTTTGTAGCATAATTTGTTGTTTTTTTAGCCATCTTCAAGGCTAAAACTCATGCATTATGCTTATGCCGATCGTCACTACCACTTGTCTCTTCCAAACTTTCGGTGAGAGAAGGATGTGGCTTTATAGAACAGCTCGGTTTCTAGGCCACTCTCTTGGCATCGATTTGTGACAGTAATATTCCGAGACCACCTATTCCAACAAGAAAATGTATATTTTGTTTGTGCGTCAAATAATAGAAGCACAAATAATAAGTGATCTTCTAAGTTAGAGCTTAAGACTAGAACAATGTTAATCACCATCATCACCACCACCACCAAAATAGCTTGGTGTAATTGGATTAGTATTCTAAAGAGATGTAAATGAGAAGTTAATTATATGGAGGAGTTGGTAGAATGGTAGGTAAATATAATTAATGCAAAGTTAATGTTGGAGTCTAAGTTGGTGGGAGCATTGATGGTTTGATGTACATACAGTTACTATTATTGCATCAAGCAGTGGCGGAACTATAGAAGGACAGGAGAGGGCCCGCTACCCCCCCCCCCCCAAAGTTTGGCCCAATTTTGTAACGTATTTGATATATTTAGGTATAAATATTTCGTTAGTTATGTTCGTGGTCCTTCGTAAAGTTAAGCAATAAAAAAAGAGGAAATTTCTTAAATGAACCATATGGCGAGCATATTACCAAACTTGGCCCTTGAAAAATGTTTCACGAAAAGAAAGCAAATTGGTTTGCTCACCACATTTTTTGCTCTCCATTCTTTCAGATGTTGACATGTGTTAATTTTTTATTTGCAAATTTAATAAGATGGTGACACGTGGTCATGGCAAGCAAACTACTTTGCTCTCCATGTTCATTTGCTTGCCATGTAGCAAGCAAACTAGTTTGCTCTCCATGCTCATTTGCTCGCTAATCAAAGACCAACCAGGAAGACCTTATTTGCTTCATGTACCTCTGCCAAAAAAATATAGAACAAGCATGTACCTGTTTTCATTTTCATTTAATAAACATAATATCAGGTAGAACAAGCATGTTCCATTGTACCTATTTGGTTCATGCACTTGTGCCAAAAAAAAGTTTTTTTTGGAACAATGCTAGACCACCACTCTAAATGCTTTCTTAGTTGTTTGTGGAAGAGGTGAAAAAATGAAAGTGATAAAGATAAATGTGTAGGTGCTATATATGTGAGCAGGTAAATAAAACAAGCCCACCAGCTCATTTGTTTCATTCATTTAATATGTAGATGGTTTGGTGAGTGATTAGTTCATTTATTTCATTCATTTACTACTTACATGTTTTGGTGACTGTGAATTTGGTTCCATTCATTTACTACTTACATGGTTTCATTCATTTACTACTTAGGGGGTGTTTACTTTTTTCCTTTGCTAAGGGTGATGTGGGTCTCACATCTCTCTAAGCCTCTTATTGGGGAGGATGTGAATTTTCATCCCTTGTGGATATAGACCCAACAAGGATTTTTATGGGCCCCATCAATAAAAGTAATAATATTAAATTGTTAGTGGGTACAATCCTTTCACTAAGAGAAAAAAAGAAACAACCCCTTAAATGGTTTGGTGAGAAAGAGCAACAAACATAATAGTTTCATTTGTTTCATTCATTTACTACTTACATGGTTTGGTGGTTGTGATTTTGGTTTCATTCATTTATGATACGTGGGAATCGCACCAGGCTTTACCTCTCGAGGGATCTCGAGAAGCTTACAACCCTCATTAGGCAGTGTACCTGATCGTTGTAGTATAGTATAGTGACAAGTACCGGAGGATTGATTGTTCAACTCAGGAATAGTGTCGCTGGGATTAGAAAGTCTCCTAAACTAAGTCTAGAGGTGAGAGATGATTCTTTCTGTATTTTTTATACTTTATAAAAGCAATAAAATCTCGATTTTGGAAGAGTGGGCGAAATTAGTTGCTAGTCAACTAACCCAATTAACTAAAGATGCAATCAAAATAAATTACTTAGGTTTCATTACTCCCTAGATATCTTTTACAGATTGATAGTTTGTTACAATTGCATGGATGACGGGTCATATTCCTTAATACTAGTCGTAGGGCCGTGTACAATATTCTCTAACTCTATAGGATCCTACTTCACTCCTATATCGAGCCGTTAGAAGCTCCTAACATGAGATCATTAGAATTCTCCTACGCATTAAATACAATCAAAAATCATAGTACACCTCTGATCATGTTTCTTAAGACGTTCAAGCATGTTACCAACGGAAGTCTTCCAGTTTTCTTAAGCCTAACATCGAATACAACCATCCGTAACAACTATAAACAAACAATCAACCCATAATTAACATCTAGGTTTCACTACATCTAAGCAAACACATAAGAAATCTAGCCGAGCATGTTAAATTGAAGACAAGTGTAAGATATATTCAAACAACACATAGACATATTAATTGAATTGAAAGAGTACTTATCTCAAATTGATATGAAAAATTCAAAGGGTTGGAACCCTTGAAAAAGCTGGAAAAATTCGTCCTAGGGTTTCTCCCTCAAAGTTGCACACTAATGAATGAAATTTGGAAAACTATATATAGATAATACAGGGTGACGGCATCATGTGTAAACATGTGACGCCGTCAACTCGCTGCCCATAATGAAATCGGATTGCCTAGATCCACTTTTGACGCCGTCATGTGTGATTTTCTTCTGGGCCGTCACTAATATATGGACCATGACGGCCTTGGGTGACGCCTTCATGTCCTTAGTACAAAATTTTCTGGATCGTCACGTGTATCATCCACTTCCACCTCTTGTATTACTCTTGACGCCGTCATGTAGAAACTTGTGACGCCGTCAGGTACTGTTCCCAGCAAGAAAAATTAAGACTTTGCCGTTTTCTTCACTTTTATGCTCCAAAAACGTCCAAAATGCTTCCTTTTCCAGATTTCACTCCAAAAATACCTAAAATGACAAAAGGAACGATTTAGGGCAATATTTGATCAAATAAATTCAAATTCGGGCTTAAATGACCCCTTAAAAACGGTTCATTTTTCGCCTCATCAATTTACTATTTACATGGTTTCATTCATTTACTACTTACATGGTTTGGTGACTATCAATGTTTATTTCTAGTCACTTATTGTGAATTACATGTACACCCATCTTAGGAGGACAATTATAACAAAAGGAGAGGATTGAGTTATGTGTTTCAGGATATCAAAAGATGAGAAAAAACTCTAATATATAAGATAATGAAGTGAAGGAAAACAGTCGGATTAACTAACACTATTAATTTATACTACATTTTAAATGATTTGGGACTTCCTATAAAAAGAAGTTTAAAAATTTTAAGATAAAAAACATTACTATAAAAGGAAAATAAGAAAATTAATGTAACATTTGAAAATTTAAGTATCATTTAAACCATATAGTAACCCCTTCTAATAATAATATATTTTAATAAAATTTTGTTTATAAGAAAAACTAACTAAACTTATAACAAGCAAATTAATGCTAAAATTTAAAAAATAAAAGTACTAACTATTTACACTATTAATAATTTAGACGTTCTACTTTGAAAAAACATATATTTACTTTGTTATAAAGTATTTGGGATAAGGAATGTTTAAAATGAAAAACATTAGGTCATCACAAAAATACTTACCGAGTAACCACCTCTACATTGCGTGAATACCCTAGTCCTACTAATGGCTCATGAACGCATAGCAACATAGTTAATTCGGTGATTACATTTGACCAACCATTAATTATCATTCAATCCACCAATTTGACCATATTTTCAAACATTTAATGCGATAAGGTATTTGGTTTTACAGCTTATGTATAACCAGCTCATTTGTGTCAAATAAGTTGTTGTGCATGACCCAATATGGAAGAGCTTATTTAGCTTTAAAACTAATAAGTAGATAAGCACAAACTCTTTTAATAAGCTACCTCCCTCATACACCTCTCCGACAAGGTATTGTTATTGTGGCTGTCTTTTAATAAGCTAACCGAACGAAGACTAGTTAGTATGTTCATGTACAAACACAAGATATACATAATGTACACAAGATCCCTCGCCCTTGTAACCTTTCTTCATGTAAGTTCTAGTTGAACTTGTTTAATCATACAATTAGCTAGATTGTAAACTCATAAATACTTGATAGATGACCTTTTTTTCCCTGCATAACCTGTTAATAAGGTTTTGTTTAGTTTGTTTCGTGCATGATATAAAGAAACGAAATGCATATGGTGAAGTTTCTTTATTTCTGTAAATGTGAGATGATGATTAATCGACGTATAACCATAATTTACGTTGAGGTTTCTGAGTGTTTCATACGGAGTATAAGTTAAATTAATGGTCGGTTAACTTTTTAAAAGGTTATGTTAGGGGTGGAAACGAGTCGAGTAGGCCCGAGCTCGAGATCGGCTTGTGGTATGTTATACAAGCTCTGGTTCGGCACTTTTATACGATTTGACAATGAAAAATTAAGGGTCCGCTTGGTTCAAAGTGGGGAGAGGGAAAGTGGTTGGGAAAGGGAAAGGAATGCAAAGGAATGAGTGAGGTGGGTAATCAATACCTTACCCCCCAATTTACCCTATAATAGTTGATTACCCACTACGGGGTAATCAATACCTTACCCCTCCATAACCAAGCACCATTATTTGAAGGATGTGGGCCCTTTTCAATTCCTTACCCATTCCCCACCCCCCCCCCCCTTTACCCCCCACCAAGCACCCCCTAAAGCTTAGCTCGAGCTCGACTCCTAATATATTTATTTTGAGCTCGTTAATAAGCTTGTTATTAAGCTCTTTTATAAGCTTGCCTATAAAACAAAAGCATAAAGTTTTATATATGTTTAATACGGAGTACCTAAAATTAGATGTGCAAATAAATCGGTTTTTTTTCCGGTTTTCGGTTTTAGAACAACCGGTTTTTCTAATAACCAGTTTCGGTTCGGTTTTGATTTTTCATAATCGGTTTTCTTCGGTTATAAATTTTCGTAATCGGTTTTTTTCGGTTATAAATTCTCGGGATCGGTTTTTTTATCGGTTTTTTACCGGTTCGCTTTTTTCGGTTATAAATGTTCGGATTCAGATTTTTTATCGGTTATTTACCGGTTCATTTTTTCCTGAAATTTTACTAAAAACTTCGAACATTTATTTAATAAACTTGTTAATTATCAAAAAAAATAATTAAACAATATTCCCATAACTTTTATTTAAACAATACAATTATACAATCATAACTTTTATTATAACGAACCTAATTTTATTAAGAAGTTTATCATTAAAAGCATGTAAAGTTGCTCGTTGTCCTAATATATTTTCAAACATTATACTCTCTCTACAAAATATTTTATTTCTACACACAAACACACACTAATATAAATACCCTTTAATAATTATTTTATTTCATTTCTACACACAAACACACACACACACACACACACACACACACACTAATACTCTCTCAACAAAATCTTCTCCCACCCCTCTCTCTCTCTATCACTGCCGGCCACCACCAACATCCGGCCAACTTCCGGTCGCCGGAAAAATTTTCCGGCCACTTTTATTTTATTACACCAAAAGATAGATCGGGACGTGCTCGTTCCGGAAGTACAAGTCGATTTAATCAAAACCACCCCGAACCCCTCCAACCACCACTAGCCGCCACCCCTTGCACCACCATCAACACCACCACGAGCCACCACCTCCCTCCTCCTATTTTTCTTTTTCTTTTCTTGCTCGGTAAAACATCCAAACGCACCACATTTGTTATTTTTTTATTTTTATAAAACCCTAAATATTAAAAGAATAATGCTACATCCACATAAGGTTTACACAAAAAAAAACCACACAATGATGTGGTCATTTATGATTGGGCTAATCAAAAAGAAGAAAAAGAAATTGTAATAAAAGCCACCAATTGCACATAGCCACATCATTATGTGGATTTTTTTTTTTTTATGTAAAACTTATGTGGATCTAGCATTACTCATATTAAAAATATTACTTTCGAATTAAAATAGTAAAAATAATTATTTTTCCGAAAATCTTTTATTATATCCGAATATTTTTATAAAATTTTTACATTTTTATTTATTTTATTTATATATACCGAAAATATATATTTTTAAAGGGTATGAATATAAAAGAAATAAAAAAAATAAAAATAAATAAAACCAGTTTAAATCGGTTATTTTTAAAAAAACCAGATAAAACCGGTTATATAACCGGAAAAAACCGGTCTGGAAAAAAAATCGAAAACCGGTCTAACTCTGGTTCGGTTTCAAAAAACCGGTTCAATTTTTTTTAAAACCGGTTTTGTAAAAAACCGGTTGCGGTTTTTTCCTGGTTTAAAAAAAACCGGTTCTACATTTGCACCTCTACCTAAAATATCCTAATGTTGTTTTGGGCTCGTTTAGGCTCACGAGCCCAATCAAGCTTTGTATGTAAAGCTCGAGCTCGAGCTCGATTAATAAATGAGATGAAACTTTGGCTCGAGCTCATGCTTGAGCTCGTTTAGGCTCGGCTCGATCAAGCTTTTTGCCCATCCGATCTCGAGCGCTTCGGCTCATTTCCACCCCTAGTTATGTGTTGGGTTGGTTTCAGATGATGGTTTTCTAAATTAGGACAGCTTCATGCTTGGATTTAGGCATAGGGGACTTTGGTTTTAGATGGCAATTATTTTGGAACGGAGGGACTAACTTTTAAATACAACATAAAATCACCAATGTGTAAGATACATATGGATCGGATTTACAATCGTATAGGAGGGATTTTTAGCACACTTACTTACCTTATTCGGTTTCAAAGAATGGGAGAGAATGTAGCATCTGGGAAGAAAGTTACCTTAATATGTGCGTTTGGCACCATGTTGGCTATTCACTTGCAAAACAGACCATGTGAAATTTACTGTCTCGATTCACCAAATCGGTGGGCCTTTATATAAAAGAACAAAGGCCCAAACACAAAATGAAATTGAAAAACTTCTGACAAATGGCCACTCGTTATTTCCCCAAGCACTGTAATGTTCTGTATCAAAACCTTGCATAAGACTCTTTACCTATCATCTGCAACCAATTCTCACCCAAAAGGAATTCAAAGGAACCTCCCAAGTTATTTGCGCCAAAACAGATCTGCAACAAAACCTCACTCACTATCTGTATGTGAAAACTAAGAAAATTGCATACCTAACGCTTTATTGCAAACATAGCCTTAGCCTATGCAAGTCCGAGGCCCTATGATGCACAGAAGTTTCCCCGATATAAACATATTTGTGCATGTAGCACTAACAAAGTAACAAGTAACAAGAATTAAGTGACCATATTGTGGTCAGTGAACTAACCAAATGCACACCCTAACGCCAGTTGCCCAAAACAAGAGAAGAATAAACTCAAAATCTAAATCAGGTCTCAGGACTGTCTAGCATGTACAGTTTGCAAGTACCAAGATAAGCTGATAACATGTAAAAAACGAAAAGAACAATTCCCTGCTTGTGAGCTTATACCACAGCAAAATTTTTGAACACAGGCACATCCTTCAACCTTTATCACACTTTTCAATAACACTAATCCTCCCTCAGCCTAACTCCTAAGACACAAATATGATATGCAAAACACAAAACCAGAATGTGTAAGCATTCCGGAATGCACTAACTGAATTTCTTTTCTTTTGAACGATTTGCTTTAACATATTCAAATGTTCAAAAAGGAGTCATAGTTGTCAGATCAATTCGCTAAAACCAAGCCTTATTAACTCTTAAACATTTTCAAGCACTATACTACAAAGTATTTTCTAGCAAAACCAAGACTCTCTACCTCTCATTTGCAACTAATTCTCACGCACGAGAAATCTAAAAAACATCAACCTCCAAATTCATTTGCAGGCAGGCACAAATGACAAGAAACAATATCCGAAACCACAACCTCACTTACCATCTGTATGTCAGACCTATGAAAATTTGCAGACCTAATCACTTTTCTATTGAAAAATTGCAGGCTATATCTTGCATACATCAACACTCAGCAGTCAGCACGCATTGTGTGCATCTCATGCGCAACCCTATGCAGTTCTTAGGAGTTAGCTAGGGGGATAAATTCGATTACGAGATTACCTGTCACAAAAACATGCAAGTCCACAACTTGAATAAACAAGAATCCAAATAACCTCCTCTTACATATAGCTGTGTGTGGTGATCTAATCAAATGCAAACCCTACAACAGTTGCCCAAAACAAGAAAAGAACAGCCT
Organism: Artemisia argyi; assembly: GCA_030686995.1. NCBI lineage: Eukaryota > Viridiplantae > Streptophyta > Magnoliopsida > Asterales > Asteraceae > Artemisia > Artemisia argyi. The sequence goes on along the minus strand of CM060686.1, from coordinate 12,154,535 downwards.
TAAAATTTGATACAGGTCTTAGTACTATGTAGCATGTATGGTCTGCAAGTAGCAAGCTAAGCTGAGATATGTAAAACCGAAAAAAAGCATTCCCTGCTTGTAAACTTATACTACAGCAAAAGCCTTATATGCAGGTATGTCCTTAAACCTATATCACACATGTCCATAGAACCAACCTCCCTTGACCTGACTCCTATGTGCTATGATACAGGTATGATACGCAAAAAGATGCAGCCAGTATGACTGTATGAGTAAATCAACTTGCATGATTTTTTGCCTTCCGACACCAATGAATCACAAAATCTTCAAAAATGTCCAAATAGCTAAACATGATTCCACATACTCAAGTTAAATAACCATAAAAACAGTTCCTAGCGGTATGATATCATTTCAAGAACACAAGTCAGTCATATAAGTCCAAAACCCAATGAGGCTATTACCTAAATGTCACGTATTTAGTCTGTGAGTAGCAAGGTTATAAATGTCCAAAAAGTATCTAAACACAACTAGTCTGCGAGCTTATACTAAAAGAGATAGGACAACAACAACCTTGTATACAGGTGCATACTTCAATCATTATGGAGCATTACATGAAACTAATTCTACCTCGACCTAGCTACTACAGCCTAGGTTTGATATGTAGCAGAGGGAATTAATGGGCAACGGCACTCCTGATAAGCATTTAAAACCTTGTTTGCAGGCAAGTCCTACAACCTTGATCGCACACGTCCATAGAGCTGTTCTCCCTCGACTAAACTCCTAAGATACGCATATTACATGTAAAATGATGCAGTCAGCATGAGTAAGCACTTTATCATGCGGTGGCTTATGCAACCTTAAAGTCTAAAGAGAGTCGGTGTAGTCATGTCGATTTCCTAGAAACAGGCCTTAACTATAACACTTTCCACTTTATTATAACTCAAGAACGCCCTGTAAAAACAGTCACGAAACAAATCAAATTGTATACTAGTAGCCTTCAATCTAAAACCTAAAACACCAATTTTCAACAAAATCAAACGCACGCCACACTCGGATTCATTCCACATAATCAAATCCAATCATCATAAAACAATCCCCAAGTCCCTAAAACACAAATCATCATAAATATACCGTCTGCATTCTGCAAGTAGCAATCTTATAAGAATGGAACAACTTAAACTATGTACATGACTACTTTTGTCATTCCGCAATACTAAAGAGACAAATCAGAAATTATGCATGTAGGCATATCCTTCAAACTTTATCAAGTATGACACGTAGAATCTGCAGACAGCAAGTTTAAGCATCAACTAAGGCCTTAGCTGATTTTGCAGCCTAAAATTAGTCGGTGTAATCAGATCAATTGCCTAGAAACAAGCCTCACCTGCAACATTTTCCAACTCATAAAACATACATCATACTAAGGGGGTGTTTGTTTAAGCTTATTTGATGTCGCCTTATAGTTCATAAGCCCAAATTTTCTGGCTTATTTTGAGACTTATGGCCTTATATAAGCTTATTATGATATAACAAACTTATATAAGACCATAAGTCTCGAAATAAGCTACAAGTTTGAGGTTATGAAAAAACAAATAAGCTCATAAGCCCTCAGATAAGCTTAAACCCTAGTGTTTGTTTAAGCTTATTTGTGGGCTTATGAGCTTATTTGTTTTTTGGATTATATTTCATATAAGCCCAAATTTTCTGGCTTATTTTTGGGAGTTATGGGCTTATATAAGTTTGTTATATCATAATAAGCTTATATAAGGCCATAAGTCTCGAAATAAGCTAGAAAATTGGGGCTTATGAAATATAAGGAGAAATCAAATAAGCTCGTAATAAGCCCACAAGTAAGCTTAAACAAGTGATTTAACATACTTAACTACAATCAACCATAAAAACAAAACACCCATATGCAGCGAATCATATAAAAACTAAAACGCGGCATAAATAACGAAACAAAAACGCCATCATCATAACTAACTTCATATCAAACATAGTGCCATGTCATCATAACACAATCTGAAACAAGTGCCACGTCAGCATAACTACTAATTAATTAATTAATATCAGCGTCATCAAAATCATCTGCAAAGGAATTAAAGAAGCCGTCGTCAGCCAAACGGTAATGATCCAAGGAAGACAAAGGCCCTTCACCACCAAACCCGTCGAATGAGTCCACGTCATCGACTTCCATTGCTGACGTCATCATCGTCTGCTCCTCCATTTCTCCGTACATCTCCACCGGCATCATCGTTTTCATTCTTTTTCTTTTCTTTTCTAAAATGGAAGGAAGGAAGTTTCTAGGGATTGGATAGTTGGTTAATTATTTGTTTTAGAAGTTACATTAGTAGTCCTTTTGTTTTCTTTCTTTTTTTTTTTTTTATAATAGCGATATTGTATCAGCCGTTAGCAGTAGCTGTTTGTTTTATAAAAGACAATGTTGCAAAAATCGTGAATCGGTAGTCGGGCGGTCGACCACCCTACAGCAATTAATCAGTCAAAGCGAGATTAATCAATGATTAATCGGATTGGAATTTCCAGCAAGTTTTGCGTATTTCTAGAGACCAAACTAAATATCTTAACTGATTACAAGTCTACTATGTTTTCAAACCTCAATAAATGGCTCAAATCCTGATTACAAGTCTACTATGTTATAAGTGAAATAAACGATCCTCAAATTAAGTAGAATGCCTAAATTATTAGTAATTTTTAAAAGTTGACCGATTAGTCCGACTTTTAAACAATTCAGCTGATTTTTGACTGATTAGTGGCCGACTTTTGCCTAGGCCGATTTTTTCCACCGATTTTCAAAAATCAACAAGGTATAAGGCCGATTACCGACTATCGATTTTTTCCCTACTAAATACTCATAGTAACAAACTTTCATATCAAATAAATAAATAAAATAATAAAAAACACAATATTTCAAAAATCGCCAATCGGTAGTCGGTCGGTTGACCTCCTTTATCTTGTAATCGGTGTAGTCGGGATTAATCCATGATTAATCGAAGTTGGCATTTCCGGAAAGTTTTTGGTATTTCCAGTAAGTTTAGGTATTTACAACAAGATTTACCTTATACCAACAACTTGTAACAGATATTAACAGCGACTAAGTGATTAAAACAAGTTTTCAACATGTTTATGGTATTTCCGACAAGATTTGCATGTTTCCAATAAGTTTGGCCATCGTTGACTACAATTGACCACCGCTGACCGACTTATTTGACCAATTTGCACAAATCGAATAGTTTGGTGGCCGATTAGCGCCTAGACAGCGATTAACCGGTCTTGTAGACTTTTTTGCAACAGTGAAGAAAAACATTAACTAATTAATCGGTCTAGACATCGATTAATCGGTCTTAGAAACTAAATATTGAAGCCTAAAAAGTTAGATCTTTGATTGGTATTTTAATGGAGTTAGGTTTCAGATGAGGAAGATGAATATGACTGAGGTAGATGACTTGATGGTATTTCTTTTGTGGCACCCAAAAGAAAACGTTTTCTGATTTCCATGACCCTCTTATTGTTTAATGCTCTCATTTACACCCTTTAGCTTTATAAGTTTTTACGTCCAACCCGTAAGTTTAAAAACTAAATATATGGCTCATATTTCTTTGATTTAAATAATTACGAAGTACTAACATTTCTTCTTTGAAGATGTACTAAACTTTGAAACTAATTACACAAGTTAATTTTGTAACACCCCCAATTTATGATGCAGCGGAATTCAACTTGGGTGTTACTCGACGGCACAACAGTCATAATAATAGAAAACGATCTCTAACCGAGTCGTATTAAAAAGAGTTGTCATTCATATTTATTCAAATATATCAGAGTTTACATAGTAAGGTCCCAAAAGGTTCCATGTTTCAAAATACATCAATATAAAGTCTTTGATGTTTTTATCGAATGACATAATAGTTTATAGCCTTCTTCCTTCGGTACGTGCCCTTCCGCTCCATTCTTGATTATCATAGACCTGAAATACATGCTTAAGAGGTCAACACAAAGGTTGAGTGAAATTCATAGAGTTTGTTTAATAGTTGAACACAATATGTTGGTAGTAATGAGTTAATTAGACTCATACTCATGTTAGAAAACAAAACAGTTATTATTATATACTAAGCTCATGCAACCAATACGTTAACGGATACCAATATCAATCGGCGGTTTTGTTGCCCCGGTAAGTACTTTGCCGTCATACTTAATGTTCAAATATAGTGCATTCGTTTGAACTAATCTGCTCAAACAAATGGGATTCGTCAATCCCAATAGGCCTATTCACAATACTCGCGCTCACTAATTCTAGTGATTAAATGGTTCATGATAGGGGCCTAGGATTGGCAAGGTAGGTACTTAGTAATAATAAAACAATCAGGCAGCATACAGTTTCAAAGCATTGTGTTCGGTTTAGAAATAGCATGTATTCCCCCCAAGGGTTTGTAAAAACATTGAAGTAATGTAAAGTGGGGCTATGAACTCACCTTAAGTAGGATAGCAAGTAATGAAGGTGATGGTTGGATCGTGTAGGTTTCTACGAGCAACCTATAATAGAATGTTGCGACTTAGGATTTGTGTAAAGAATATGAAGTAGTGCCTATATATATATATCTTGCATTATAGTCCATGATGTGGTATGATGTATATTGTAAGTCTTTGAAAGAAAAGATTCATGAACATGTATGTTTTGTATATCGTTTACTACCGTTCGGGCCGACATAATTTAGAAGTCATGTTAGTAAGTGTTCGAGGAGCCAGGACACTTTAATTCGTAAATCCACAACTTAACTCGACGGCTTACATAATGAACTCCTCACATGAGGCTCCCTACTATTGTAATAGTTGATAAAATATATAGATATAAGTTTTGATCCGAAAAGTTACATGTCCGATATTTGAATAAACTTAGGAAAGTTTATTAGTACATGAAGATTGTTATTAGGGGTAGTTTCATAAGTCTTGTATGACCATTTTCTCTTGGTAATATCTCATGGTTCCTTTTTAAGTGAAGTAGATCCAAATTGCTTGTTCAAGTTATCGCCTAATTCATTGTTTCATGTTTACGCCTATGTAAGTTGGTATGGTCATTTCGTCATGGCCTAACCATGACCTTTGGTCCTTGTTCCAAGGTCATGAGACACAACCTTGGCTCTAGCCATGGTGGTGGTCTTGATTATAGGTCATAAGACCTCTTGTTCCTTTTAAAGTATAACCATAATATAGTGACTTATATATATGTAAATAGCTGTTAAGAAATTGAGAAATATCTCACTCAGAAAGCGTTTTCAAGGCTCGAGCTTCTTTATTCCTAAACGAAAACGTGATTCCGGACAACTTTCATGTTTTAACTTTTTCATGAAACGGACCAGAAAGGCCTCTTTTTGCGTATTTTAGGTTCTGTCACAGAAACATTTTGGCAGTTTTGCCGGAAAGTTTTGGTAACTTCAAATCGCCATAACTTTTGACTCGTATACTCTTTTTAGGTGGTTCAAATTGATACGGTTTCCTTGTTAAGTCCTCTACTGTAATATGTAATAATCCAATATCAATTTTTTATCATTTTGATCAGGTCTTACCAAGAAAGTCACTAGTTTGCTTGTTTTAGTAATTTATCTTAACAATCAATTACAACAACATGTTTTAGTCATTTTTATACATCATGGACATTTATACAAGACATAATATAGCAAAAATAATATGTAAATGATATGAACATGATTAATAAGCAAGAAGCATGTTAGGTTTAGGCTTACAACTTTTGGCTTTCAAAGATGAAAGGAAGTTAACAAGTAAGGAAAAGGACTTTGATAGACTTGCTTCAACCCACTTCACTTCATGCAATCTTTCTACCTTTGTAATCTTGAAAGATGGATGATAAAGGTTGAGGTGACTTGAGTGGATTCAAACTCAAGAGAAATCACCAAGTATATTAGGGTTTGGAAGTGTTTTGGTAACCTAAGATCACACTAGGGTTTCTATCTTGAACTAGCTCTTGAACCTTGCTTGAATTTGGAAGAAATAAAGCTAAGTGTGAATGGTTTTGGTGTTGGAGGTGGACGGCAAACAAGGGGAGGGGGGGGGGGGGGCTTTTATAGTGTCTTGAGGAGGTTACAAAGTATGACTTTGTCAAAGCTTGTTTAAGAAGCTTGTATACATGTCCTTCATCCAAGACCTCATGGCTTAGGATCAAGCCACACCAAGGGTGACTCCCCCCCCCCCTAATGGCGGTTCACAAGCCTAGGAGGGGTGAGGTGTGCTTGGTTAGATATTATCCTAAGATATTTGCTAGTTTTGACTCCGGGAAATGCCAACCGTAAATGATTAGGCCTCAAAACGTAAAATCGGGTGTCGTAAAATTATGAAACTTTAAAGTATTGTTAGACATGTCCATATGTCCCATAATAAAATATAAAATGGGTGGTAAAACCCTGCTAAAACTGGAAACACGGGTCTAAAACGCGTAATACGTAAAATGTACGAATATTGCGTAAAATTGAGAAAAGTAAAATGTTACTTTTCTAATATGATATAAATGATTTAAAATGACTTATAATGTCTAGACTGGGCTCAGTCCAGTGTCGGTTGGTATTAAATGTCTTTTAGACATCAAACCGTAAGCCTAAAAATCACGAAATGACTTATAAAATCAAGGAATGATTTTTAGTCAATGGAGGAGGGAAAAATATGTTGACTTATTTTAATAAGTTGAAAACTCAAATCATCTTAGAAATGCGGTGCAGGTATAGGCTAGGGTTACGGCTGAGTAAAAACGCTTAAAACTGAAAATTCCAGTTTTTCACGGCCGAAGTTTATTTTGGTCATGTTTTTCTCAGTCATGATTTATTCTCAAATAAATCATGAGTGTGTCAAACATTTTTCTGATACGGGAAAAATTAACGCGACCGAATTTCGTTGTGCGTAGAATTTCTGAATGACGTTTTACCCTAAAACGTGTAATTCCGTGTAATTCCTTAATAACTTTCACGAAAATGATCTGACGAATGTCAAACATTTAATTTGCCATGGAAATGATTTATCACTCGAGAATATGAAATAAAAATCAACTTTCAGGAAAATTTCGGAAAGAAATGAATAGTAAAAATGAATAGTAACATGAATAGTAAAAGTGAATAGTAAATTTTTCAAGAATAGTAATTAACCTGAAATTGCGAATTGTTACAAATTTGATATTTAAACATGTCTAAAGTATATTTTAGAGTAAACTGCAAAAATCATCCATGTGTTTTACAGAATTTGGCACTAATCATCCCTTGCTGATACTATTGGCAAGTATCATCCCTGAGTGGCCAAATGTCAGGCACTTTACATCCCTCCGTAAATTAAGTGAAGGGCAAAATAGTCATTCGTCTTGAACCCCCATCGACCCCACCAAACCTCATCCTCTTCATCCACCACAACCATTTTTTTACTTCTTCCTCATAGTCATAGAACATCACACTCACATCACCAGTTTCTTCTCACCATTAAAAAAACCCACCTAAATTTATCATAATCCACTACAATCTTCTTTAAAAAACATATAAAGATTCATCATCATAGATATCAAAACAAAAGAGTTAAATAAAACATTCTCAAATACATCTCATCTATTATATTCATCATCATACATATCATCATCCACATGCACAAACTGATTTTATATAAGTCTTTACTACTTTTCAATATGATTTTATATTAGGAGATTTAAAACCCAGTATTTTAATACTACACAAGCACCCATTTCCGGCTTCATTTTCTCGCAGCTCCCACAACATCTCATTTTCATTTACTCAAATTCTAGATTGAATCTAAAAGATCTACAAAGAATCTAGATAAACCCTTACAACTGAATCCAAAATAAAAAAAATATATATATATATAACTCAGTTCTAAAAGAAGATGGTGAAAGCGGTGGTGGTTTCAGGTCACGACTTACGACAGAGATAGTGGCATGGTTGTGGTCTCAGGTAGCGGCGGTGACCGCGATCGCGGGTATGGCTTCAGGTTACGTTGGTGGATTAGTGATGGTTTCTGGTGGGGACCACAGACGGTATTCGTGATTATTTGGTGGGCTAGAGGTGGTAGTGTCGTGCCTTTGGGTTTAATGTGTGTAGAGACAAAATGTGAATGTATCAATGTACACATGTGTAAAATGGGATTGTTTGGTTATACTATTAGTTTGTTTAAAATAAAAGAACATTGAAAAGAGATAATTAAAAAAGAAAAAACAAAGGGCATTTTGGCCAGTTTATATTTTAAGGGATGTAAAAAGTGCCAGAGGTTTGGGAACTCAGGGATGATACTTGCCAATAGTATCAGCAAGGGATGATTAGTGCCAAATTCTGTAAACCACAGGGATGATTTTTGCAGTTTACTCTATATTTTACAACCAAAGTAAATTTAGTTGTAATTTTATGTAACTAAGATGATGTTGTTAGAAGATGTACTAAACTTTGAAACTAATTACACAAGTTAATTTGATATTGAAACATGTCTAAAGTATATTTTACAACCAAAGTAAATTTAGTTGTAATTTTATGTAACTAAGATGATGTTGTGATCATGAAAAAAGATGTATGTTACTCAATTAATTTAGAAGAAGATGAAGAAATAAAAAAATAAATGCAATAAGAGAGCGGATGAAGTTACTCAGAAAATGAGATTAAAAACTTTTTGAACATGATGTAAAATGTCAATAATTGATTGTATGAAGTTGAATAAATCAATACTTATTTTATCTTTTACTATGTTAAAAAAAATGTTCTATTAAGTTGATATGCATGTTTTGTTTACCGGTCAAACACATTATACATAGTCTGTTCGTTTGTTAAGACTTTTTGAAGGGGCATTTTTCGATCACGTTGCCCAGGGCATCAATTAACTCAGGACCGGCCCTGGTCATGACTAGTTAATATTAGTGTCTTTGAAATCATCTTGAAAAAAGTTAAAAAAAACTCAGCATCCGCTAAAAAATATTATCCAAAGAAGCTAAAGGACCTTCACCAAACATATCACTACTTGTAGGGATGGCAAATTCTGACACGACATGGACCGAAACTGAAATATACAGGTTAAGTCGAGTTATCGCTTTCAGTTTTTTAATCCAAAATATAGATAGTTTTGTTTGTTTAGTGACTTAAAACATGATTGTAGATTTGGAACTCATTACATGTTAGTAATTTACAATTACAACAAGAGATTAACAACTCTTATCCAATTTCCTTCGAAACTATACAAATGCCAATCACGGGCTTTTGAATATACAACCAACAGTTGAATAAATGGTAATTCGAGTTTATTATACAAGTGTATCATCTTGAAAATAATCCAGCTTTGTTTAGAAAACAGCCAGAAGCAGGATCTCCAATGCAGCCACAAAAACCATCATCGTCCTTAGCAAATGATGCTGGCAACGGGTGATCAGGAATTATGCCAACCTGCATTGGTCAAGGCAGTCAAAGTTTAGAGGCAAAGTGTGACGGGCTGGTAATGGGTCAAAGTTTAGTGCAAGTTGAATGATAGAGAACCTTATTGATGTCGATGTGATCAGGGGTTTCATAACGAGCAACAGTAACAGCCAAGCCAGATCCATCAGACATTTCAAATACCAATTGAATTTTTCTGTGAATAAAGAACGTTTTAGGACATTTTATCGAAAGTGTAATGCTATTAAAAGTATAAGTATTGTAAAAATTGTTTACCCTTTGCCGTAAGTGGGTCTCCAAGAAGCACTGCACGCTTGTTATCCTTTAAAGCATCAGCCAAGATCTCGCTTGCACTTGCAGTTCCTTTGTTCACCTACACGAACAAAATAACTTTTTACAGGTGGCCATTTCAACCCATTTACGTATTACAGCAATCTAAATCGCAACCGTGACCTAACAATGAAAGCCATTACAGCACTTTAATGAAAAGAATGGTATAGATGGCATTACCAGCACGGCTAGAGGTTCTGAAGCAGCGATTGCAATGGTTCCATCAGTGTCATATATATCTCGAACACCATGGCTATCACAGATGTACACAATCACACCTTTATCCAACCTGGTTTGCATCAGTTATACCATAAGAACTTTGCACTAATATGATAACAATTTTAGGAAAACTTCAACCCATTTAAGCTATTTCCAATAAAAGCAATACTTATTTACTTGTTTGACCCGTTAAAGATAAAAACTTAAACACGTATAACACATTCAGAAGCAAATGGGTCAAAAATTTTACCCAACATTTTTCGTTAAACCATGATTTCAAACATAAAAGCCAGATACTTAACACTCAAAAAGCCAGCAAAAAGTTATAATAATGATTTTTTTTTTTTTTTTTTTTTTTTTTTTTTTGCAGAAATGTTACTGCAGACTTACCAAATCTTAGCGATCTCAATTCCTTCGGGAAAAAGACCACCACTGCATCACAATTTAATCATCTTTTAGAAAGCATTACAATAACAATGCTTAAAATGAATCCCAAAAACACTGATCCTTATAACTTATAAGAATATTACCTATTATTGCGAAGGTCCAATACAAAACCGTCAACATTTTCTCTCCTTAAAGTTTCAATTGCTTCCTTGACGGCAGCTGGAACGGCTTTTTTTGTTAGAATGATTATTTACAAATAAAGCTACAGGTTATAAAATTAGAAATATTGCATCATCCTGTATTCTAAAGTGTCTTCCCCAAACAAATTTATAACAGGTACATAAAAAATACATATTAAGTGATGTATGAAATATATCCGTCAACATCAACCAATAACAGTAAGTAGTTACCATACCAGAAGCATTTTGGTTGAATGATGTTAACTTTATGTATCCAATCTTGGAGGTACCCTTTCCCAGACCAGGTGTCTCGCAGACTCTTGACTTCACCGGATTTAACGAAATGTTTTCCCGCCTGCACACCACATTTACAGTCTATTAAGAGTACGTATCCGCCAAAGTCTAAACAACAGACTAGCAAAAAAGATTTTAACACCACATAACATTTTAACTAGTGTACAAATGAAGTGTTATGGTTAAGGCGTCTTTAGTTATAATTGAGTTTGTTCAATCTCTAACGGGTCAAACTGATTTAAAAAAGAGTCGCCTTTTTACCAGTCACCGAATCCACCTGATCCACCCATTTTAAATCTATATCCAAAACTTACAACAAGGAACCCATTTTAATATTCTGATACCTTGTTCATATAATTTACACAAACCATACACACATATGAAGCTTACAGCAAATTTATATGGAAGGAAGCAAATGAACATACGTTAACGATAGCTGCTTTATCTCGGATCCGCTTCATACTTTTAGCTGTTCGGGGCCCCTGAAAGTCAGTTAAAAGTCTATACTTTACTTTAAGGTTCAAGGAGAGTGTTAACTAACAAAGAATTAGAAAGTCAATCATAACTTACAGCAGATGACGTTCTGCTGCATCATAAATATCCATCGTTTCTGTACTCGTATTATCAATAGCCATAATCAGATCACCAGGGGGCTACTGGCGGGACCCCCTGGAGAAGCTGAAATAACCATAATTCCAGATAGAGCTCCATCATTTCGAGTCGGGTAGCCAATTGACAACCCTACTCCAGTAAGAGCTCCTTGTGTTCCCGACTGCCTTCATCAAACATATTTGCATATTTAAAAAACAACTAACAAATAATGGAAAAGGTTTGATTACCATATTTGCATATACATCTATATCGATACTACATATAATGCAAAAGTGAAACTTATCTATTTTAGGAAGTCGTTACACTATTTTTAGAAAACATGTGCAAAGCTCGAAACTATTAACGCACTATTAACACACATTGAAACCGGGTTGACCCGGGTCGCTTCAAACCCAACGGGTTGACCCGGTTTAATTTGACCCGTTTTTCGACCGGAACGGCTCAACCGGTAAGTGGTGGTGGTGGGTGGCGGTGGTGAGTGGTGATGGGGGTGGTGCGTGGTGGTGGTTGTGGGCGATAATTATGTATATCGGACTAAATGATGTTATGTATTGAGGACCAAACTAATTTGACTAAAAGTGTTACACTCGGCAAACCATAAGAACCCAAAGTGTAGTTAACTCTTAACAAATACAACACTTAACACTAATGATACATACAATAAGAAATACTACATCCGTCCCATATTTATTGTCCATATTTTGTTTTTCGGTTGTCCCAAATTAATTGTCCACTTTCATAAATAGATAGGGAATATAAATCAAGTTTACCATATTACCATCATTTGTGGTTATTATTACAAATTGGTTAAGGGTAAAACTTTAATGTTTTTAATAGTGTGTTTTTTGTGTGTGAATAATAATTTTGAGACGGAGGTAGTATTAAAAGAATGATGCATACAATAAGCAATATTAAAATTTTTATGTACAATAAAAAAATTAAAAGTTGAATTAGATTTAAAAAAAAAAGTCAAACTTGTCCAATTCAAAAATACCCAAACGCAGAAATCACTCACGCTAACCCTAAATCAAATACTTTCAATTCAAAATACACATACGCAAATTGAGTTAATTACGAAATAAAAAACATAAATTGAACAACTTGCCTGAAAACAGATCAAGTGAGTGATTGGCTGGAGACCCTGATTCTGCTGGTGAATCGAGATGAGAATCGTTGAATGACCATTGGATTGAAGATGAACAACCATCGCCAATAAAAACAAAAATATTCGGCTTATAACAATTTACTTTTACAATAAATACACAAACGCAGAAATTAATCAGGCTATGACATAAACCCTTAATTAAATACTTCCAATTAAAAATACCCAATTACATGTGAAATAAATTGAACAACTTGCCTGAAAACAGATCACGTGAATGATTGGCTGGTGAATCGAGATGAGATTCGTTGAATGACCATTGGATTGAGATGAAGGTGTTGTCAAGTGTAAGAACATGAACTGTTACATGTTTAGTCCCTCCTCTTATTTATTTAAGGTGTTCCAAAAAGGAGTTTAGTGGCCTGTTTTGTATATTATACTTCTTCCCACCCCACATACTACTAATTGCATATAGCTTCGGAGCATACAAATCTCCCTTGGTGAAAACCCTCATTTCTGGACACCAATCAATTTGCAAGGTATCCAATGATGGAAATTCAAAAGCTTCTTTTCCTAAGCAAAATCCCTCGAGACTTTCAAGAACAAAAAGTTTTAAGGACTTTAGACAAGGAAACACCACAGTAGCATTCACTATGGCATCACTTTCTTCTTCTTCTCCCTTCACAATTACCTTCATTCTGTCACAGAAACGTATACGTAGTTCCTGGAGTTGCAATAGACTACCAACCATGGGATATGTAAATACATATTCTAATTTACCGCAATTTTGAATTGACAGTCTTGTTAGGTTTGGAAACTTTAATCCTTTCCCCTGCTTGCTCTTCCATATATACTTGAGACTTTTTAACCACTCCAAGTCCACTTGTCTCAAGTTTGGAATTTCAGCATCAGTTTGTGAATCAAATATCTCCTCAATGTCCTGACAGTTACTACAATGGACAGTTTCAAGCTTTTGCAGTTGTAGCAGCTTATTGGATGAAAACAGAGTCTGTCCAACACTGGTCTTGTACATATTCGCTTCGATCAAATTATGATAAGACCAAGGCAACAGTTCCATAGTAGTAGGGCGGTATGAGCTTGTACTTTCATAACTCGGTAATCGGGCCTACAAGGTCAAAAAAATAAACCACAAGCTTAAGTCAAAGATAATTGTACGTATAACTTTGTTAAATGATAAAAAGTCAGATGTGAGTAAAATGCGGCTTTAATATAATCCTATTTTATTACAATTTTGGGTTTTGTGGATCACATACATACCCGAAACGTTTGTATTTGCTATTTTATTACTTTTGATCAAATAAATACTTTGTAATAGAAAATTATAATTTATATCAAGGCATTATGCGAGGTGGGTAGGTTTTATTTTTTATAAAAAATTTAAATAGAAAATATACCTGATGCGAGGTGGTCGTCACATGAAAGTTAAGGCCACATTCAAAACTATGTTTGCCTAAATTTGTGTTTATGAAATTGAGCTTCGTAGCTGTTGACCGACCATAAGTGAACACAGTTATTTGTGGGCATTCACTGATCACAACCTTTTCCAATGCTGGCCATTTGAATTCATTCTTCCCCAAGAAGAAACCCACAAAGTTTGGTAGATTGACTAGTTTAAGGGACTTCAAACGAGGAAAGTCCACCACAACAGATGCCATTGTCTGCTCTCTATTTTCTTCCGTAACAATGACTTCCATTGCCTTGCAATCCTTTACCACTAACTTTTCGAGTTGCGTGAGGCTTTCAAGCATGGAAAATGTGAATATATGTTCCAAAAGGTTACACCCTTGAATTTTCAAGATGTTTAGTTTTGGAAGTTTGAGGATCCTAATATATTCTAGCCTTGGAAGGGACTTTCCAGTATCAGCACCACTGTTGTTGTTGATCTCTTTAGTTTCAAACACCTCTGTCATCGATTTGCAATCTCTTATGTTCAGCACCTGAAGCTTTTGCATTTGTCCTACAGCATACCATGGAACCACACTTGACAATGCATCACATTCTCCTACCCTTATCACTCTAGCGTATTGGCATAAGGACCAAGAAGCTTGAGATAACTGATAAAAAAAACGAGAATTTGATTATATAATCAACAGAGCTAATATTATTAACAAAATTAACCAACCTTTATTCTAGTCACTAAATATATAGGAAAAATACCTTAAGCTGGTCATGAATATCAGTAGATATACCATTGGCACCACCACCAATACACTTGAACTTTTTGAGCTTAAAAAAGGAAAGACGATCTAAATGAGGGAAGAAAGTGGTGGTTGTGTGGGAATATATAGACGCATCTTCATCATCTCTGTTTGAAACAACCTCTTCAATAGCATCACAAGACTCTATATAAACTTTCTTTAGGTTGAAAAGAAGTTTCGCCATGAGAGGTGAAAACAAGTACTTGATGCTGTTGCACTTGTACATTGATATGGTTGTGAGGTTATGGAATGAGGACTGTGACTGTGATTTTTGAAGAATTAAGAATTCATTCCAATCGCACTTCCACATATGACTCATCCTCCCCATATACCCCAACTGTAATTCTTCAAGACAGGGGAGTATTGGTGGTTGTTGAGTATTGTGAGGTGATTCTCTACTACTTGGAGTCGTTATCTCAAAGACCACCTCCACAGCTTTATAGTCATTCAATTCAAGTTTATGAAGGTGATGGAAAGTGGGTAATAGATAGGATGGGAATGCAACTTCAGAAATACCATCATTCACTTCCTCCCTCGATGTGGGTATAACATTAATCTGCATATTACAACCACAAATGTTATAATTTTTGAAAAAATAAAATAAAAATAAATAGGGTTTTTCTAACTTGTATCCCGGGATACAAGTTAAGGAAATATAAAAAGTACACAAAAGTACATAAGTTGCCCAGAAAAGTACACAAGTTGCCCAAAAGTACACAAGTTGCCCACAAGGACAGTATACTTTTGCAGTCCTTCTGTTGTATTTTTTTGGGCAACTTGTGTACTTTTGGGCAACTTGCGTACTTTTTTGGGCAACTTGTGTACTTTTGTGTATTTTTTATGTTTCCTTAACTTGTATCCCGGGATACAATTTAGAAAAACCCAAATAAATAATATAAAATCCGAGCCGGATACAAACGAATGTGCGACAAAATATCTATCAGATATTAAGGTCATCAATAGCTCTCAAAGAGCTTCGTCATTTGGCATTGTATCCTTTTTGGTGCTTGTGGAGGTGTTATTCTTTTGAGATCACAGGTGTCTTTTTGGTTCATCGGGTTTTGATTTATGTTTAGCCGTAATTTGATATTAGGTGTTCTTTGTTTCTATTATTTGGCCAATTCATAATGTTTGGTGTAGTGAGATTGTAGGTTTCTTTGTTTCTATTGTTGGGTCAATTCGTAACGTTTGGTGTAAAATGTGTTTTGGTGTTTGTCTCCTCTAATATAAAAAGGAATATCTTGATAAGAAAAATAAAAAATCAACACTAAATTACAAAAATGGACCTCCTATTATGAAAAAAATAATTAAAAAAAAATCACGCATGTTGACAACAATACACACAATTTTAACATTAATTCAGACGTAGCAACAAAACATGTCATTCATAAAGCATGCACAATGGTAACTTGTGTTAAAATTTAACACAGTGCCACGTCAATGCCACATCAGCTTTAACCTTTTCACTTTAACTCACAAAAAAACACCTCAATCATAACTCAAAAACAATTTACAAAATACCCCTTCATTTAGGGGGAAAGTGATTTTTTTTTTTTTTTTTTTTTTTTTTTTAACAAACACCACCTTAACGCTGAGTTAAGGGGTTAACACGCCGTGTTAACACGGCTTTAACTTACACCCTCACAATGGTTAACACGAGTTTATCGCGGGTTAAAATGACTGTAACGTAAGTCATGCGTTAGCATTGGGAGTGCTCTAGAAACTCATTTTCAGTAAAAAGTAAGCAAGATATTATGGGTTTCACAAGAGTTTTTAGATGTTTGCGCCTTGTAGAAAATTTTACATTACAACAAGAAGAACAAACTCAATTCCGCCAGAGCATGGTAACTTGGTAAGGGTAGAAAATTTTACATTGTTACACACAATTACAAGGTAAGCACGGACACATGTGACGAAAAGCTAAAGAGGGTTAGGAAAAAAAATAAAAAAAAATCACTAATTTGTCCTTACGTGGACAACATATGCATCATGTTAGAGTTAAGGACAAAAGTGTAACTAGTTTCGAAATCAAGAACTATAGTTGCCGGTAAAATTTAAGAAATCCCATAATTTTTAGCAAAACCACATGGACCTTTTTTTTTTTTTTTTTTTACTTACTCAATAACAAATGAGAAATAGTTTGATAGTAATATGCTACTTTTCTTTTGTTTCGATAAATAGATTTTTAAGGTCAGAAAAATCAAGTAAAAAGCCACAACCAAGATAGTGGGTTATTCAAGATGTTTGGAAAACTTTATTTTTAATATTATATTATTTTTTTCTATAAAATAATATAATAAATAAACATTCAAGTCATTTATGTTAGTTTTAAGCATTCAATTTAAAGATAGTACCTCTTGATCTTGGTTACTCTCAACCAAATAGGTGTTTCTCTCACTTTCTCTGCCGCAGTTATTAATTTCAACTTCTTTGAGTGCTCTCATATCAAAAGTGGCTGTGGCAGGTGTGATTAGTTTTTCAAACCTCTCACAACCTCTAACCAATATGCTTTCAACAGCTTCAAATCCATGAATCAAGTTATTTCCAGCATCTTTTATCCTCCACACCTCTCTAAGCTTCTCTAATTTCCACAAAGAAATGCTTCTCAACCTGCTGCTGCTAACTTTATCCGTTTCACCAACACATCCCATGTCGATATCAAATATCACTTCAATGGAACCACAACTTTCGACGTTAAGCTCTTGTATATTATTCAGGAATGGAAATGGATTGCATGAAAAAAGTTTCACTAGACTATCACATTTCTTCACTTTAATGCTTCTCAAGCTGCTGCTAAGTTGCTCGATTTCACCAAAATTCATGTTGAACATGACTTCAATGGAACCACAACCCTTGACCGTAAGCTCTCTCAATGGGCAAAGATTACTAATACTAAACCGAGGAGGCCATATCACCTTCAAATTCACCATATCAGAAACAACCAGTTTCTCCAGCTTAGGAGTTGCATCCTGCAAAGTAAAAAAATATTTGTCCATTCATTAGATACCACCTTGTTATTAAAACACTTTTAGTTGAAAAGATTGTTAATATAAGTATATTAATACAAAGCAAATACTTACCTGTGCGTTCAAGAAAGATTGTGTGGGGGATATCTTACTCGACACAAAAGATGTTGTACTATCGGGATAAATGCTTGTAAATTTTGGAAGACCGTCAAGTTGCAAATCCATGAGACGTGGCAGCTCAATTACATGAACGTTATTGCAGAAATGCAATAACTTTGGTAGCTCAGCCAACCTCAGATACTTTAAGTTGGAAAACTTAATTATATCTGATCCATCATTCTCAGTATGTATTACTGCTTCCATATTAGGGCATTTGGAAATTTCCAGATACTCAAGCTTTGACAACTTTTGATGACGTATAGCCTATATTTGGGCCGCAAGCCCAAATGATAGACATTACTTACACTTAAGCCCATCACGAATGGGCTACCATGACAAATGGTATGGGCCGCAGTATTAATACTTTGGGCTCATGAAACACAAAGGCCCAATCTAACCCACCGGGTACACGATAAGGATTATCTATTCAAGGAATAGATATCCTTACCTCGGATAAGCACCATGCGTGCGAAGAGTAAGGAGCAAGAAACACGGTTTCTTAGCCCTATATATAGAATCATACGATTCCCGTTTAAGGTACGATTCACAGAATCCCTAAACTCTTCAACCAAAACCTAAATTCGATTACTTACTCTCACGCCGGAGTCTAATCGGGGGAGACAATCCCTCGATAAGCCTAACGGTGTTGTTTATTTTCTTAGTACGCAGGTAACAAAGTGCTAAGGAACGAATTGATATAAGAGCAAAGCCCAACAACCAGGTACGCCCAACTTTTGTATCAACAAGTGGCGCCATCCGTGGGACCCTACTAAGAACTAGAATGACGAAACATAAGAATTCGAGCCAGCGGACTCCGCAGCCAGAAAAACGTGACCATCTGAGGAAGAATCAACAAGATCTAACCTCCAGACAAGTTGCTGGGTCAACCAGCACACCTGGTCACCACGAGGCAGGGACAACCCAACCTCCCCCAGCGGTAGAACTACCCAGGATTACTTTAGAGGTCCCCAGCGTTGAGGAACTCCAACGCACCCTCTTCACCACTCCTCATCAGGCTACACCCGCAGTGAACAACACTGTGCCGCCAGGCGCTCCTGAACGGAACAGGGCGCCTAACACTGAGGAAGAAATTCTTGCAACAACTGAGGACGCACCGGATCTGACTTTGGGGAACTTTGTATCCCAAAATTATGAAACATTAACTGCCCTCATGCAAGAAGAAGCAACAAGAAGAGCAAACACGGACCTACAAGCCCGACTTAATCTTGGTCCAGAACGTGAACCATCACCACCACGCCACCCGCGAGGAAGACGTACAGAACGTACCTCTGTCCATGATAGGTTAGGTGCGGTGCCTGACTCACAAAATTCTGGAGACAGCGGTAGGCGCACCAATGTCCATTCCAGACTTGGCAGTCGGGGAATACACGATCGATTAGGGCCTCAACATTCGCCAAGCCAAGGATCTTCCAAACCTGAAAGTAGGCGAATACAAGATAGATTGGGGAGGAGGAGATCCCCAAGCAGAGATCCCTCAGGCTCTTCTTCTGAAAGAAGCCGGCGCAAGCGCCGAAAGCGAGACTACTCTTCTTCCAGCGACTCCTCGGACAACGAGGACAAAGAAACAGGACATTGGAAGTCAAGAGGAAGACGTCGCGAGGAGGAGAACGAAGATATGTCCCTCCCATGGCGACGCCAGAAAATTGACGCGTTTACGCGACGCATCAGCGATTACTCAGACCACAAACGCAGGCGCATGCCCGCTAACGTAAAAACATATGATGGAACAGGTGATCCTGATGATCACCTAAAAATTTTCGAGTCAGCCGCAACAATCGAAAATTGGCCACAACCTGTGTGGTGCCACATGTTTAATTCCACGTTAGTAGGAAACGCGCGCACATGGTTTAGCAAACTCCCACGTAGGAGCATTGGTGGATTTGAGGAATTACGAAAAGCATTCCGCCACAACTTCACCCAGCGAAAGAAGTGCGCTAAAAATCCTGTAGAATTGGCAAGGGTGAAGCAACGGCAAGGGGAATCAACCAGCGCCTTTATGGAGCGCTTCAAGGATGAGTGCATACAAGTCAAAGCATGTCCCGAAATACTAAAAATTTCAGGGTTCATGAATGGAATTAATAATCCAGAACTCATCCAAAAGCTCAATGATAGAGTTCCACAGTCTTTCGATGAACTCACAAAACGCACCAGATCCTTTATACAAGGAGAAGCAGCTGCTGCGGATAAAAAAAAAAGGATATTCAAACTATAGGCAACAAGAACAGCCGCGGAGACAATCCAATGATCAAAACAATAACCGCGGCAGGAACTACCGCAGTGGAAGAGACAACGACAAATATACTCCTCTCACTAAAACTCCAAGGGAGATATTTGCAACAGAAGGTGCGAACTTCCCAAAACCACCACCAATTAAAACGGCAGAAGAAAAACGCCAAGGTAGTGGATACTGCGAGTACCACGGCCAAAAGGGCCATACAACTAACGAGTGCGTCCAACTGAAACAACTAATCGAAAAATTAGTGAGAGAAGGAAGGATGGACCACCTCGTAAAAAACATCAAGGAAGGAAAAGAGAGACAGAGAAATGGAGGCAAGAAAGAACCCCCAAAGGAAAAGGCTGATACTATATACATGATACAATCATGGCAGCGCAAAATAAAGCAAAAAGTCAGCCAAAAATTCTCTCCAGAAAAAGAGATATCCTTCCCTACAATAGCTGCGGACAACGCAGTCGTGGAACCTCTGACCATTGAAATACATACAGGGGGACACGACATCCACCGCGTGTATATTGATGGAGGAGCATCCGCAGACATTATGTATGATCACTGCTTCAAAAGGTTGCGACCTGAAATCCAAAGTCAGTTGACACCAGCTACAATGTCACTAACAGGATTCACAGGAGAAAAGATTTGGCCCATGGGGCAGTTACGCTTATTGGTGGTCGTAGGAGATGAACAACACTCAACCGCGACATGGATAAATTTTATGGTAATAAAGTCTCCTTCACCATACAATGGTATAATTGGAAGACCGGGAATATCATCCATGCGCGCAGTACCATCCACAGCGCACGGAATGCTCAAATTCCCAGTTAAAGGAGGAGTGGTCACTCTCTACAACACAACGGTACCACCAAGAGAATGCATTGCAGTAACAACTGAAGCGGAGACTATTCCAGAACAGCGCGCGAAAAAATCGCCAAATTTAAAGGTCGCTATTCACCCAGATTATCCGGAACAACAAGTTTCGATTGGAGGATCTCTATCTGACAAAGGTAAAGCAGCCGTATGCGCACTCTTGCAAAAGAATCTAGACATCTTTGCATGGGAACCAAAGCATATGACGGGAGTACCTCGCTCTATCACAGAGCACAAGTTACAAATCCGACAAGGATACCCTCCAATACGACAAAAGAAGCGTGGCCAGGCACCAGATCGTGCAAAGGCTATTTTGGAAGAAGTACACAAGTTAGTAGACGCGGGCATCATGCGCGAAGTGTACTACCACGACTGGCTTTCAAACCCAGTTATGGTAAAGAAGAGCGATGGTAGTTGGAGGATGTGCGTGGACTTCACGGACCTCAACAAAGCATGCCCGCAGGACTGCTATCCACTGCCAGAGATAGACTGGAAGGTCGAGTCCTTATGTGGGTACCCCTTCAAGTGCTTCCTAGACGCATATAAAGGGTACCATCAGATCCAAATGGCAGTGGAGGATGAAGAAAAAACAGCTTTCCACACCAGTCAAGGGGTATACTGCTACACAAAAATGCCTTTTGGCTTAAAGAATGCAGGCGCGACATACCAACGGCTGGTGGACACAGCTTTCGAAAAACAAGTAGGCCGCAACTTGGAAGTCTACGTTGACGACCTTGTTATAAAAAGCCATACAGAGGACGAATTGGTGCGCGACATCGAGGAAACATTCCGAACGTTGGGGCGGATAAACATGAAATTGAATCCAAAAAAGTGCACCTTTGGCGCAACTGAAGGCATGTTCCTCGGATATTTGATAGAACCCGATGGAATCAAACCATGTCCAGAGAAGACAAAGGCTGTTATTGATCTCCCCTCCCCGCGCACACTCAAAGAAGTCCAATCACTAAATGGAAAGTTAGCAGGGCTGAATCGCTTCTTATCTAAGTCAGCGGACAAATCCCTTCCCCTCTTTAAAACACTCACGAAGTGCACAAAAAAGGGAGACTTTCGCTGGACTAGCGAAGCAGAAGAAGCTTTTCAACAACTTAAACACCATCTGGCATCTCTTCCCAAACTCGTCGCACCGCGACCAGGGGAAGAACTAATCATGTACTTATCAGCAACCCATGGAGCAGTTAGCGCAGTACTATTGACAGACAGAGACTCCGTCCAGACACCCATATATTTTGTAAGCAAGGCCTTGAAGAAAACAGAGATTAACTACAGTGCTATGGAAAAGCTGGTCTTGGCTCTAGTGTTCGCATCCAAAAGACTGCGCAGATACTTTCAAGCGCATCCAATAGCTGTAATCACTGATCAGCCAATTAAACAAGTTATCTCCAAACCGGATGCATCAGGACGCTTACAAAAATGGAGTGTACTGCTAAGTGAGTACAACATCTCGTACAGGCCGCGCACTGCAATCAAAGGACAAGTCTTAGCCGATTTTATCGTGGAGAAGCCAGATAGCGACAGCCCAACATCTGCAGCTAAAACGGACCTACAAGAACCTTGGACACTGTTCACCGATGGATCCTCATGCGCAGATGGATCAGGCGCAGGCCTTATTCTTACAAATCCAGAAGGTATGGAATTCACCTATGCGCTACGCTTTGAATTCACAGCCACAAACAATGAGGCAGAATATGAAGCCCTACTAGCCGGACTACGCATAGCAATCCAACTGGGTGTACGCAACCTAGAAGCAAACGTAGATTCGCGCCTAGTGGCTAACCACGTGCTAGGTGAATACGAAGCCAAGGATGACCACATGATCCAATACCTGGATAAGACAAAATCTTTGATCAAAAACTTTGATAGGTTCACAATAAAACAAGTACCTAGAGGAGATAACAGGAAGGCGGACGCACTCAGCAAGATTGCATCCACAAGCTTCGCACACCTTTCAAAACAGGTATTGGTGGAAACCCTAAAGAACAAGTCAATCTTGGATATGGAGATATCAACGGTGATAGAAGAACAAAATCCTACGTGGATGACACCTATCATCGAATTTATTAGCAAGGGAATCCTACCCCAAGATAATAAAGACGCTCGAAGAATACGGCGCACAGCGCAACGATTCGAATTACGCGACAACGTACTCTATCGGCGATCTTTCTTACAACCATGGCTCAGATGTGTTGGACCCCTCCAAGCAGACTACGTACTCCGCGAAATTCATGCTGGGTCATGTAGTATGCACTCAGGGCCACGATCCGTGGTGGCAAGCGCTCTAAGGTCAGGATACTATTGGCCAACAATGCACCGCGACGCACGCGATCTAATAAGAAAGTGCAGCAACTGCCAAGTACATAGGCCTATTCCGCGCCGACCACAGCACGACCTAACACCAATCACCTCACCATGGCCATTTTACAAATGGGGTATTGACATCGCAGGACCTTTCCCCGTCGCAGCTGGAGGAATAAAGTTCCTCATCGTAGCCATAGACTACTTTACAAAGTGGATCGAAGCAAAAGCAGTGGTGAACATTACAGGAAACCAAGTCAAGCGCTTTGTTTGGGACAATATTGTCTGCCGCTTCGGCCTACCAGGCGAGATCGTATCAGACAACGGAAAACAATTCTGTGATAACCCATTCAAAGATTGGTGCGCACAATTAAACATCACACAACACTTTGCTTCAGTCAAACACCCACAAACCAATGGCCTAGTTGAGCGCGCTAATCGCAGTCTGGGCGAAGGCATAAAAGCGCGCCTTGACAGACATAAAGGAAGATGGGTAGATGAGCTCTCGCACGTCTTGTGGGCGCATCGCACGACAATCAAAACCAGTACTGGCGACACGCCATTCTCCTTAGTCTATGGAACAGAAGCCGTCATACCAGCCGAGATAGGAATGCCAACTATACGCACGGCAGAGGTCAACGTCACAACAAATGACGAGGAACGGCGCATAGACTTAGATATACTGGAAGAAAGACGCGAACGCGCAGCTATACGTGAAGCAAAGGCTAAGGCAAAAATGAAGAAGTATTATGATGCAAAAGTCAAAAACACTTCATTCAGACCAGGAGACTTTGTTTACCGCGCCAATGACGCGAGCCACGTAGAAGACACAGGCAAGCTCGGACCCAAATGGGAAGGACCTTACGAGGTCACAGACGCGCTCGGCAACGGCGCATACAGGTTGCGCGATATGGAAGGTCACGACCTAGCGCGCACTTGGAACATCTGTAATCTCAAAAGATGTTACTTTTAGGCTACGGCCCTTACACAAACACACTCACACCCTACGAGGTGCCTAATAAGTGTTTGTCTTTCTTTTCTTTTTTAGGAATTATGTTTTCCATTTTTTCAATAAACTTGCAAGTATTAATAAAATGTTATGGTTTCTAGCTAACTCCATAGCGCACTTCTACTTTATTGCATATATGTCAATATTGTCTATCTTATATTTTTGCCTACATGGCGTGCATGCACCACTTAAAGACCCACGAAGGCATAAAGGATGAGTTAACCTACTAATTTACTCGTTGAATAAGAGGGTTGCAAACCCATCAACATTGGATCACGTATCCTTGCTAAGCGCCTTACTCTTGAGACGTCAAAGTAAGTTTCACATGCGCACCCCACGACGGATGCGCATATACCAAGTACACCGTACGAGCTTAGCAATATAACGAGCCAAGACACTTGGTCAAAAATAAAACTTAGCAAACAATGCAAGTATACTTAAGTCACGCACTTAAAAGACTTAGTCAAAAATAAAACTTAGCAAACAATGCAAGTATACTTAAGTCATGCACTTAAAAGACTTAGTAAGATAATCAAACTTAGCAAACAATGCAAGTGTATTTAAGTTACGAGCTTATAACAAAATGTATCTTATTCCATATTTATTAAATTACAAGGAAAAATACATAAGTTCACAAACAACCTATATGCTATGGCGGTGATCATGGCTCTCTTCTGGAGCGGCGGAACTCCCCGCCTCCTTCAGCTTACTCAACGTTATAGCATCCTGGAGCGACACAGTTGGAACACTCACGGCAACGCCATCAGATCGAGGAAGGTGCGCAGCACCGATGCCGCACATCACAGCCTTGCCCTTAATACCCTTCTTTATGGCAACCCTTTGCTCGTGACGCTCTAGCACCTCCTTCAAGGGGACTTCCTTCTCCAGTGCAAAAGGCTTGAGAATATCACGGGGCCGCGCAAAAACTGGGACTTGAAGCTGCGAGACATCAGGTTTGAGATAATAATCTACCTCCTCTTCAGCATTCTCCCCAAGATGACGCTGCAACGTCAGACCCGCCATGAGCACATCTATGGGGTCATCTTGGTCGCGCTCCAACCTCCCTATATGCGGCAACTCAAGAACCTTCAGCCCCGCCATCGCCTGCACCAGCTCGTCGTACGCCGTTGAGCTATAACCAGGAATCTCCGCCAAGTCTTTCTCCAACAACTTGGCCTCACGGAGCTCCTCCATGACCTGCGAACGGCCACGCGCCATCGCGCAGTGAACAACCTTCCCAAAGGCTTCCACCACCTCCGCAGACTCCAAAGTACTCAGAGCTGCCAGACGAAGCCCATGGCTGATCAACCACCTGCATTCACAAAGTGATAATAAAGTAAGATACGCAATAGAGCGAACAAGCAAATTTAAAAGACAAGGGCGTAAGAATACCTGCGCTCGGCTATCACAGACATAAGATGAGGATACAGCTCCTCGTCATACTCGATGCTGAGGGCGCGCAACTTCTCCTCATACATCACGAGCGTCTTCTCCATGCGCTCCTTGAACTTTTGCAGGCTAGCATAATGCTCTGCCCTTTTTTCTTCAAGATACGCCCTCGACCACGACGCTTTTGCCTTCACCTGCTCAAGCTTCGACCTCGCATACAGCAGGTCCGCCAAAATGCTCATCTTATCTTGGGCGATTTTCTCAGCATACGCCCTCGACTCCCCAAGCTCCACTTGCGCATCCGCCAATTGTGCGCGGAGGGCCACCAACTCCTCCTCCTTCTGGGCTAGAGCACGGCTCTCCCCAGCATACTTTCCCTTCAGCTGAGCAACAAGCTCAGCTTGGCGGGCAGTGGTCGCAGCCAGCTCATCCATCAGCTGCTGCGCCTCACCACCATCGACAGCCTTGGTATTCCCCTCCTTGTTTTCGTTCTGCGGAGAGGAAACCTCATCGTCCTTCGCGTCGTCATCCCTACGGAACAAAGACAGTCAACAAAAAATTACAACAAGTAATTGCAAAAAAAAAAAAAATAAAAAAAAAAAAAAAGAGAGAAGGAATGCACACTTACAGAAACGGAGAAGCATCAGCCTTCAACCGTGCGCCGGAGGTCGAAGTTTCTTCCGCGTTCGACTCTGCGTCTTTGATGACGTGTCGACGCCTCTTGCTGGTGCCACTGGTTCCAGCCCCTCCCTTGCGCTTTAAGTTCTGCGCAACCTCTTCCCTCAGCACCTCCTCAGGTTTCAGGATCCGAATACTGTCAGATGACCCTGAGCGCGCCTCCTCGCGCGCCACTTCCACTTCAGGCACCGCCTCCACAGTGGGCGCCACCACTACCTCTGGCGCCACACTCTGGACGGGCGTCACCACAAGTGGTGGCGTGTCCTCGGGGACTGTCGCGGGCAGAACAGCCAAACGCCCCGCGGTCGCTTCCAGCAAAGGCAGCTCCCCTTCCTTCAGAGGACGCACCCCTATGGTCACCTGCTTTGGCTTATCAAGCTTCACCACCGCGAACAAGTCCATCTCTGCACATACAAAAATGAAGCAAGAAAACAACGAAAGATTAGTTGGTAAATGCGCGAATATACAGAATGAAAAACTTACAAACAATTACAAAGGATGAACACCCACCCCGGCCATCCTCACTCAGGAAAGTGGG
Source organism: Artemisia argyi (assembly GCA_030686995.1). NCBI lineage: Eukaryota > Viridiplantae > Streptophyta > Magnoliopsida > Asterales > Asteraceae > Artemisia > Artemisia argyi. The sequence goes on along the minus strand of CM060686.1, from coordinate 12,127,613 downwards.
AACCTCATCTGCTGCGCCAAAATACGCGCGACTCAATCCTACATGTACCAAAAACTCCTCCGGATAGGGGTTAATGGCCAATCGATTGGCATCTAACGTCTGCGCGTCAGCAATCCTATAGGAACCGGGTGCGGGACGCCCATCCCTTGGTAAAGACGCCTGAGTATAAAACTCAAAATTGGAGGGAAAGACCACGTCGTCTACCCAAAAGAAATATTCCCTCCAATTCTTAAGGGCGTCAACCTTTTCCGTGTAACATTGAAACGCACGCGGGCGCTTCGCAAAGGACACCCAACCGTTTGACCACGTTGAGTGGTAAAAGGAGCGGAACAAGTCCACGGTTGGTTCTATCGCTAGTAAACGGCAGTTTACCTCAAAATTCGACACCTTCGCCGCACCTATACAGTGCAGCTGAGAGATGTGGAGGCGATAGTGATTGAGCAAATCGCTCAGAAATATAGATATAGGTACGCGGTAGTTAGCGTACTCGAAAAATTTCGTGTATAAACCTATCTTCCCTTCGGGGAAGTCGGCTATACACGCATCGACATCTGGCGCCTCTGGATGCACATCCAAAGGCACAAAATAGTCGGAAGAAAAGCGCATCACGTCCTCAATAGACAACGCAGAGCGAAACTCCTCTAATTGAGCGACCATGTTCATCTTAAAACTAAGTGGACGCACACAAAGATTACCTACAGAAGTTCAAAGGTTTTCTAGCAAAAACGCTCTCAAAATGAAGAAGATGTATAGTGGTTGTGTGTGTATTTTACTGTGTGGTGAAAATAAAGGGGGGCGGCACTCTTATATAGGGTGGTAAAAACCCTAATTCACGCCCACGTGGATCCCACTCACAGTAAACGTGTGGCTAGAAGATCAAAAGGTACAACACTTTTTCCCGAATCCCAAGTGATACGTGGACACCACCCCCGATTACCGAGGTAACTATTTTGAACCTGTTAGGTGCATTACACCTCCAAAAAGGCGGTAACAATTTGTTCATTCTCCCGCCACGCTTACCGCTGCTTACATTAAGTCTAGTACCCGCGGCCACGTGCCGCGCATACTAGACTGGGGGGACATGATGACGTATAGCCTATATTTGGGCCGCAAGCCCAAATGATAGACATTACTTACACTTAAGCCCATCACGAATGGGCTACCATGACAAATGGTATGGGCCGCAGTATTAATACTTTGGGCTCATGAAGCACAAAGGCCCAATCTAACCCACCGGGTACACGATAAGGATTATCTATTCAAGGAATAGATATCCTTACCTCGGATAAGCACCATGCGTGCGAAGAGTAAGGAGCAAGAAACACGGTTTCTTAGCCCTATATATAGAATCATACGATTCCCGTTTAAGGTACGATTCACAGAATCCCTAAACTCTTCAACCAAAACCTAAATTCGATTACTTACTCTCACGCCGGAGTCTAATCGGGGGAGACAATCCCTCGATAAGCCTAACGGTGTTGTTTATTTTCTTAGTACGCAGGTAACAAAGTGCTAAGGAACGAATTGATATAAGAGCAAAGCCCAACAACCAGGTACGCCCAACTTTTGTATCAACAACTTTGTTGCAACACTCGGTGTGAAAAGGTATTTCAACTCTGCACATTCTGAAATTACAAGGAGTCCTAAATTGTAAAATGAAGAGTTTTGAGGAGGATTTTGAGGATGCGGGTATTCCACATCAACATCTTCAAAAGTATTCATATCATTCACTTGTAGATAAAGTGCATCTGTGATCTTAAACAGCTCGTTCATTTTATATTTCAGTAGTTCTTCTCTGTTGGTGATCAGCTTCAAGCTGTTTTCATATGAGTGCATGTCAACATCATCTGTCTGCACGTGGTCTCTAACTTCTGTAAAAGAACATCCCACTGAGAGCTTGAATCTTTTAAGTTTCTCATAAGACATGTTCTTCGTATGAGCATTGTCACCAATAAATTCAAATTCTAATGCACGAAGGTTCTCTGAACGCTCTGCAAGTTCACGACAGTTGTTGTCTGTGAAGCAGCATGCTTTTTCATCATAAGGTATCATATAAAGCTCTTCAAGTTTCACTAAACTTTTCAAGACACCGTCATCTATAACAAGATTATAACAACCTGTTACATCGAGTTGTCTTAGCTTCTTCAAATTTCCGAACGTGGAAGGTAGGATTGTAATGCCAGAGTTAGCAAAGCTAAGCACTTCCAGATTCGAAAGATTTCCAATACAAGTTAAATCAAACATCAACGAGCATTCATGGAGACAAAGAGTTTGAAGGTTGGCGGAGCACTGAAATGATGCTGGAACTGGTGGATACTCCAATTTCTCAAAAGCTATAACTTGAAGCTTTTCCATTCCTTCGTAAAAGTCTTGAGGGAACCTTAGTGACTCATCTCCTTGCATAAGTTTCAAAAGTGTAAGGTTTGGAAACTTAAAGTCTATGAGAAACTGTGACATACCCTTGCATGCTAACGAAATTTGCTTGCAAGACTGGCTCTTATTATCAGCTTCACTCCACTTTGAGAAATCATCTTCATGGTGAATGATCCAATTTCCCTCCTCACCACCTCTAGAAACAGTAGCCACCACAAATGCAAGCACAAGATCATGCATTTTCACACACTCATAGTCATCACTATCACCATCCATCAACAAATATACATTTTTGAGAGTGCTAACACTCATTTGTGTGCTGTCTCTAGCATCTTCAATAGTATAAACTTCGTTTAAAAGTTTTAACCCCCATGCATATCTTGTGAGATCTTCTATCGGGATGTTAGAGTCCTCGGGGAACAAGCCACAAAGCAGAAAAATCGCTTTATCCTCTTGTTTTAAATTATTGAAGCTTATCTCAATAATTTCTTGTACGTTCTTATCAAGATCATTATTCTTCAGACGCTTGAGTGTACGTCTCCATACACTCCTGTTCTTTTCACATTTAACAGTTGCAGCAATGATTTTGATGGCAAGGGGCAAGCAACCACATTTTTTTACAATTTCACATCCTATTTTATAGAGATCACGATCATGTTCGGCTGAAATCTCTGCTTTTTGACAAAAGAAATCATGTGCTTCATTTTCCTTCAAGACATCAACCTCAACTACTTCAAGAGCAGAATCAGCATCAACTGCAATCTGTCGGCAAACTTTTACATCCCGCGATGTGAGCAACAACTTAACCCCATTTGGCAAAGGACCTCCTAATCCGATATGTTCGAGTTTAATCTTCTCCCACACATCGTCTAATATAACCAGACTCTTTTCTTTACGCTCTGAAAACTCTCTGAATCTTTTAGAAAGATAAGTAGCCATTAGCGTTTCATCGGTTTCGGTTAGCGATTCACCTGTGTGTGCTGATACAGCCTTCTGAATTTTAAGCAAGTTGGGAGTTCTCCCAATAACTACAACCGGTATCCAATTAAACATCTTTTTATCTGTTGCAGCCTCTTTCAGTTGGTTCATGAGCGTGGTTTTCCCCACACCACCCATTCCACACAAGGCTATTACTCGAGTCTTATCATCCTCAGCTTGTTGAAGGAGTTTCAATGCATCATTGAATGTCTTTACTCTTGAATTGAACACATTTTGGGTATTACCACCTGATGTTGATGCCGGTCTTTTGGAATCGATTCTTCCAAGAGGTATTTCAGCATCACGCCAGATGATGTCAGAACTCTCTTTGATAAGACCTTCGATATCCTTGGTTAGCCTCAATGCGTTTCTTCCTGCTAAATACTTCTTTTTGACATTAAAGCATCCAATGTCGTTACTTGAAATTCTGTCGACATCTTCCTTGATCTTTTTAACATCTTCCAACCACCCTGGTACACGAGCAGGTATCTTTCGATTGGTTACATTGTTTTCTTTCATGTGCTCTTCGATATCAGCACTTTGACCTTCCAAAAACCGCATTCTGTTTTTCATGCGCTCAACATGTTTGGCGGAGGAGGTGAGGTATCTCAGCTTTTGCGTAATATGAACCGTCAAAACATTCACAACTGGACCAACTATTGCAGATGCAACTTCCATTTTCCTGAGTCATAAGAAATCATATAAGCAAAACCAAGGGTGGCAATTACTGAAACGACACGAAAATAAACATGTTAAGCTTGGGTCTAAGCAGGTTTCTGGTTGACCCGTCAACCTGTTAGCATAAACAGATTACATGGGTAGTGTTTGTAACCGAAACATGACCGAACTACCAACAAAAGGGATGAAAAATGTTATTTCAGTACCCATACTTTTGTATATTAACTTATTAAGGGCTGCTTGGGATTGCTTATTTTACTGCTTATCCATAAGTCCTGATCATAAGCTACTTAGAAATAAGCACTTAGGGATTGCAGATACAACATCCATTTTTCTAGAAATAAACGTATATTTATTTCACTTAAGTTTCATTTTAAGATTAATACATACCAAAATAATGATACATCAAACTTATAAACGTTACATAATGTACTTGTGAACTAAGAAAAGTAAGATGTTGGTGTGTGCAATTAGTAACTAATACCAAAAATGCTAAATATGTAAAAATACCTTGAAATCGAGACAGACTTTAAATATTCAGGAGCTCACAAGGTTGTTGTGTTTACTGAACAAAACAAATTGGTTGAGCATCAAAGGATTATTAATAATTGACCAGAAATGTGGAAGACAACTTGAGAAAATATCAATGCTCAGAAATGAACCAAGTATTAATGGTGACCACTTGATGAATAAAGTGGAATAGATAATGAAAGTGATTTTATTTTGTCGGTGACTATAAATAATGTTACGCATTATTGGTGATGGAAGAGTACTATACTGTCATGAATTATTTCTTACTATTTAATTACTATGTATTACTAGGTAAATTTTCATATTTGTCAACAAGTAGTAAAAGATTGTCCTCTAATAAGTGGGGTTGATTGTATAGTGCTTGCATGTTTTTATTATAAATACTACACGAAAGTAATGAAATAAAATACACCAATATCACCTTTCGCAAGTGATCTTTTACTTTCCTTCTTTGGTTATCTATATCTCATGAAAGTTACATAATTATATTATCGTAAGCATCGTATAACACGTTATCAGCACAATCGTTTACTAATCAAGAAGGGTTAAGAAAATCAATCAAAATATACGTTTTCATAAAACACTTTTTTTTTAATCCACAAAAGGTGCCGTTTATAATTCTTAGAACGTATTGCTTTTCTTCAAACTCATTACAAAATCTATTTTTCTTAAACCACTTTATAAACCAAAAAGAAAAAAAAAATAAAAAATAAAAAATGTCCAGTCTCTTTGAACAATTAATTATTCCACAAAATAAGGGATTATGATACATATGTATTCTTTATTGAAAAGGACCTTGATATAATTCACTTTTCTAATCTAGTAAAGGCCATAATTGTTTAGTGACCTAAAGAGAAATACTAGATCTTTTATACACTGCTAATGCTCCAACTAATATCCATTTCCCAAAAGTACAACCAATGATTGATATAATTCACTTTTCTAATCTAGTAAAGGCCATAATTGTTTAGTGACCTAAAGAGAAATACTAGATCTTTTATACACTGCTAATGCTCCAACTAATATCCATTTCCCAAAAGTACAACCAATGATTGGTAATGATTTTATGGCACGCATGATGTGTGAAAGAATACTCGATTCCAAATCAAAAATCCTCGAATTTGTCAAAACTAGAGCAAGAAATTAATATGGGCTTATTGACGTAATAAAGACCCCATAATAGTCTTATAAAGAGACACTAGACATGAGAGTTTTTGCAAACCCCAGTGTTTGTGAAAAACTATAAGATCTCAATATGATATAATATAATACCTACTATGGTTTGGAATTGAAAAGAAATGAGTCGACGTCGATAGTACTATTGATATAATATTGCACAAGATAATGATTCTGTAAATAAATTTAGCGCTAGAATCGTGATGAGGATCATAATAGCATATATGCAAGATATGCTTGAGTAAAATGATTGGCCATAAAGTAAAAAACGCTCGAAAAAAATTAATAATTTATTAAAGTCTCTCGTGACAAGACATGTTTTTGGCCTTGAAGTCCATACACTCAAATGTATAAATCTTATTGGATCTGAATCGGTGTTTATCATAATCTGACCAGACATATTTTCATAATATTAGTTCAGCTAAAGTATTTCAGGTAAATACTGACCATATTTCTCTAAATAGATTGGCTCATTTATCGATTGAAATGAAATATTATACCATATTGATTTTTAAGAATTTATTAAAGATTTCACGTAAAAAAGGCTAGAATAGTAAATTTTAAATAAACAATTTTTCATCAAATAACTTTGATATAAAAGGCCCGGTTTAAAGCATCACTTTAGGCCTTCGTGAAAGTTGAGCTGCCCCTGTGCCGAACCTCATTTGTATGACAAGTGTAGAAATGAATTATGATGCAATTATAAATTCGGATGTTATTACAAAATGACGATACATAAATTCGGATGTTATTACAAAGCTAAAAAAAATGAACCAGATTACAACTATTTTACTACCATATACACATTAACACTCCTGCACTAGAGTCAAGGGGTATTTTTAACTGGTTTTCAAGCCATAACACTCTGTTCCTGAGTTTTGATATGAAAGAAAAGAAGAGAAGAGGTTAAAATAGACAGAAAAGAAGAGAAGAGGAAGAGATATTAAAATTTTAATTCGTGTTCCTGAGTTAGAGAGAAAAGAAAAGAAGATCAAGAATTAAAATGATGATTTTACAATAATGCCCTATGTTGTAGATATATTTTATGTTATATGTTATGGCATTTAAGACATTTTGATTATAAATAGTTTCCACAATTACTTTCCTTCCAAATCATCCCACATTTGGGAAGAAAGTTTAGGAGAGAAGATTAGGCAATTTTCCACTCCTCTTCCTTTCTCTTCTCTCTTAAAAAAACTCAGGAATACAATTTTTTTTAATTTACCTTCCACTTCTCTTCTTTTCTTTCGAAAATAAAACTCGGGAACACAGTGTAAGTGCGATAGCGGCCTCCTGTACTAATGGTTGAGTCGCATTTACAAAATACTCAACCTCTTGCTCCACTTGGTCCCAAGATCTATGCACATATCTCATCTTCTTGACAAATGCCACAAATTTCCTCCAGTTGTTATAGTGAAACAACGCTTGGTTCAGTCTCAGATAAGTAAACGAGCACATCTCTTCATTTTCTGATAGTAAAGCTGCCCGTAAGATCTGTTCATGTGCACACTCGTCATATCTTGGCAAAGCGTTTTCTCCAGCAAGTGATACCTGTTAGGAATAATGCAGAACACTAAATTAAAGAATAAACACAATCAATAACACAACATATATATTTTAAGTCACTCTTAACATACCTGTGCTACTAGTGTGGCTAATACCACTTGCTGCACCAGCTTCTCTGGCGAGCACTGAGCGCTTTGAGGCTGTTCATAGTCACTCATCTCTATGCAGGTAAAATTGAATACAGCCCCATGACGGCCTAAGGTTTTTCTAGAAATAAACGTATATTTATTTCACTAAGTTTCATTTTAAGATTAATACATACCAAAATAATGATACATCAAACTTATAAACGTTACATAACGTACATGTGAATTAAAAAAAGTAAGATCTTCTTGGTGTGTGCAATTAATAACTGATACTAAAAATGCTAAATATGTAAAAAAAAATACCTTGAAACCGAGACAGACTTTAAGTATTCACGAGCTCTCAAAGATGTTGTGTTTACTGAACAAAACAAATTGGTTGAGCATCAAATGTTTATCAATAATTGACCAGCAATGAGAAAAGAGTGGAGTAGATGATGAAAGTGATTTTATTTTGTCGGTAGAGTATGAATTATTGGAGTAGATGATGAATTATTGTTGACACAGTGTTATGAATTATTTCTACCTACCTATTCTATTATTGGGACACGTATAGCCAACAGTCAACAACGGTACAAACGCAAAACATACATTACAACACCGTAATACACACAGTACAACCTCCGATGCATGCTACTGTTCAAACCCGCCTACTAGGGGTCCCGATCAAGGTTATAAAAGAAGTGAGACGTGACGTGACGGCATGGCCGCGCCTCAAGCTTTACGCGCCATGGCGGAGCCTATAAATTTATGTATTTATAATTTTATATCATATTAATCGTACTATGTTAGACATTTAGACTACTAATTATTATATAATTATCAGGCTCATATACCAAATAGCCCAAATTCGTTCAAACAGTTAAAAAAAATGGTTCAAAAAGGGGCGTTACGCCGTACCAAAAGGCGCGCCTTTTCTCACCTTATTTCACGCCTTTTTGCGTCACGCTTAGATCAGCCGCCAAGGTCCATTTCGTAACGGCGAGTCCACGCCTCACGCCTTGGTGCGTCTTTTAGAACACTGGTCCCAATATAATGCCTCATTTATATATTAAGACCCTCCAATTTACTGTGAGTCATTCAATAGACACTAAATTCTATCCACAATGTTATGAATTATCGGGGAAGAGTGGAAGACAACTTGAGTATTAAAGAAAGGTGACCATTTGACAAATAAAGTAGAATAGATAATGAAAGTGATTTTAGTTTGTCGATAGAGACTAAGGGCCCGTTTGGTTTATGGGTTTGACCAACCATTAACCTTGTTATTAACTATTATTAGTATACATGATGACCATCAATTATCATTCAATCCAGCAATTTGACCATATTTTCCAACATTTAATGTGATAAGGTATTTGGTTTTACGGCTTATGTATAACCAGCTCATTTGTGTCAAATAAGTTGTTGTGCATGACCCAATATGGAAGAGCTTATTTAGCTTTTAAACTAATAAGTAGATAAGCACACTCTTTTAATAAGCTACCTCCCCCATACACAGCTTCGACAAGGTATTGTTATTGTTGTTGTCTTTTAATAAGCTAACCGAACGAAGACTAGCTAGTATGTTCATGTCCAAACACAAGATATACATAATTTGCACAACATCCCTCGCCCTCGTAACCTTTCTTCATGTAAGTTCTAGTTGAACTTGTTTAATCATACAATTAGCTAGATTGTAAACTCATAAATACTTGATAGATGACTTTTTTTTTCCTTGCATAACCTGTTAATAAGGTTTTGTTTAGTTTGTTTCGTGCATGATATAAAGAAACGAAACGCAGATGGTGAAGTTTCTTTATTTATGTAAATGTGAGATGCTGATTAATTGACGTATAACCATAATTTACGTTGAGGTTTCTGAGTGTTTCATACGTAGTATAAGTTAAATTAATGGTCGGTTAACTTTTTAAGAGGTTACGTTAGGGGTGAAAACGAGTCAAGTAGGCCCGAGCTCGAGATCGGCTCGTACGTGGTATGTTATACAAGCTCGGGCTCGGCTCTTTTATACGATTTGACAATGAAAAATTAAAGCTTGGCTCGAGTTCGGCTTGTAATATATCTATTTTGAGCTCGTTAATAAGCTTGTTATTAAGCTCTTTTATAAGCTCGCCTATAATACAAAAGCATAAAGTTTTATATATGTTTAATACCTAAAATATCCTAATGTTGTTTTGGGCTCGTTTAGGCTCGCGAGCCCAATCGAGCTTTGTATGTAAAGCTCGGGCTCGAGCTTGATTAATAAATGTGCTGAAACTTAGGCTCGAGCTCGAGCTCAGGCTCAACTCGGCTCATTAATTTCCACCCCTAGTTATGTGTTGGGTTGGTTTTAGATGATGGTTTTTTAAATTACTACAGCTTCTTGCTTGGATTTAAAATGTATAGGGGACTTTGGTTTTAGATGACAATTATTTTGGTATAGGAGGAATTTTTAGCACACTTACCTTATTCACCATCTAAGAATGTAGCATCTGGGAAGAAAGTTAGCAGCAAGTGTGAAAGATAGGACAATCATGCCTGTTTCTATAAATAATGGTGGAAAACCAGAAACCAAATGGTTGTAACATAACGTTGACGGGTAATTGTTTTTTGTGGGTTGTGGTTTTGTGGAGTTCGTACAATCACTAATCAATTTTTTAAATTATGTGTTAAGTGATCAAACATTTTTTTTAGCACACTTACCTTATTCACCATCAAACATTATTCAGTCAAGTGACAAACTCTAAGGTTGTATGACTGTTAAATAACAGGGCTTGTAACCCAGGTGCTTGGAAATTTTGGGTGCGAGACACAAACCATAACATCAACTCTAAGTACAATAAAAAGTAAAAACCATCAACTTTGACTCGCCTCAACCGAGATATCAAGGTGCGTTTGGCACCATGTTGGCTATTCGCTTACTAAACAGACAATGTGAAACTTACCGTTCTCGAGTCACCAAATTGACCACGCCTTCATATAAAAGAACAAAAGCCTAAACACAAAATGAACTTGTAAAACTTGTGACAAATGGCCACTCACTATTTCCCCAAGCACTGTAATATTTTGGATAAGACTCTTTACCTAACATCTGCAACCAATTCTCACCCAAAAGGAATTCAAAGGAACCTCCCAATTTATTTGCGCCAAAACTGATCAGCAACAAGACCTCACTCACTATCAGCATGTGAAAACTAAGAAAATTGCAGACCTATCACTTTATTGCAAATTTGCAGGCTCTGTAATCTGTAACCAACACTATGCACGCATTGAGTGCTTCTCATGCTTAAACTTATGCAGTTCATACAAGTTAGGGTCATAATTTCATAACAAGAACACGAGTCTCAAAACTATGAAAGTCCAAAGGCTCTGATATACATACAAAGTTGCCCCAAGTTAAACATACTTTGTGTCTATTTAGCAAATAACACAAACCAAGTGACCACAATCTGAACCAGCATGTATAGTCTGCAAGCATCAAGCTAAGCTAATACACATAAAACCAGAAAGAATCGTTCCCTGCTCATGAGCTAATACTACGACAAAACGTTAAATGCAGGCACGTCCTTAAACCTTTAGCACACATGTCCATGTAACAAATCCTCCCTCAACCTAACTCATAAGACACGGTTATGATATGTAATTATACCTATGCTACCAAACACATATGAAAACATAGCCTTAGCCTTCAAACCTAAAACCTAATACGCCAATCTTCAACAAAATCAAACACGCGCCACAATTCAACACAATCAACTCCAATCACCATAAAACAATCTTTAACTCACCCAATTCGCACATCACAAATCATCACCTCATTACATGAATATTATAAAATTTGAAAATTACTATAACAATCAATCAAACATTCATAAAAGCCGTAATAACTCAAATAAGAATCCAAATAACAAGATTCTAACACACACACACACATAAAAAAAATTTTAAATTAAAATAATAATAATAATAATAATAATAATAATAATAATAATAATAATAATAATAATAATAATAATAATAATAAATAAATAAATAAATAATAATAAATAAATAAATAAAATACCAAAACCAAAAAGAGTAATAAACTAATCAAACAAAGTGCCATATCATCACAACGGAATTCAAAACAACATCATGACTAATTAATAATAAGCAATCTCCCTTGACCTGACTCCTATGGGCTATGATACAGGTATGATATGCAAAGAGAATGCAACCAGTATTACTGTATAAGTAAATATTTCAGAACGCAGTGCATGATGTGCTTTTGCCAATTCAAATGTCTAATATGACTTGTCAAACTCATAAAATAAAGATCAAACCAGAATGTGAGTAAGCAAGAGCCAGGAAACATGTTTCCACAAAGACACTGATCAAGTCATCAAACTAATCATTTTGTATGATTTTTTGCCTTCTAAGACCAGACAATAAATTACCAAAACTTCAAAAAAGTACAGATGGCCAAACATTGATTCCACATACTCAAGATAAATAACCATAAAACAACCCCTTACGCAGATCCTAGCGGTGTAATATCATTTTAAGAACACAAGTCAACCATGAAAGTCCAAAATAATTATGTATATGTACTTGAACAAGTACACCATATTTTCGTCATTCGAGCACTAACAGAAATCAAGTGATCATAACTATGTGATGCTCTAATCATATGTATACCCTGCCACCAGTTTTCCAAAACAGGAAAATGACACTCGTGAATTCTGAAAACAGGCCTCAATCATATGTCACATATTAAGTCTGTAAGTAGCAAGGTTATAAATGTCTAAAAAGTATCTAAACATGACTAGTCTGCGGGCTTATACTAAAAGAGATAGGGCAACAACTACCATGTATACAGGTGCATACTTCAATATTTATGGAGCATTTCATGAAACTAATTCTACCTCGACCTAGCTACTACAGGGCCTTAGTTTGATATGTAGTAGAGGGAATTAATGGGCAACGGCACTCCTGATAAGCATTTAAAATGTGGTACCTAAGCTGCTTTTTCAAATCTTAAAGTTCTAAAACAATTCTCAGTACTGTTTAGCTGGTAAGATATGCAAGTAGCAGGCTAAAAGATACATGTAAAACCAAAAAGAACCATTCCCTGCTTCTGAGCTAATACTAAAGCAAAAACCTTGTTTGTAGGCAAGTCCTACAACCTTGATCCCACACGTCCATAGAACTGGTCTCCCTCAACTAAACTCCTATGATACGCATATTACATGTAAAATGATGCAGCCAGCATGAGTAAGCACTTTATCATGCAGTGCCTGAGCTGCTTATGCAACCTTAAAATCTAAAGAGAGTCGGTGTAATCATGTCAATTTCCTAGAAACAGGCCTTAACTATAACACTTTCAGTCACCACCATACGCAAGTATGCAACAGCCACAACATACGTTTCAACTACTCAGTAAAAAAGACAAGTTTCCTTGCGTTTCCACTTGATTATAACTCAATAACGCCTTGTACAAACAGTCATGAAAGTATGAAACCAATAAAGGGGGTGTTTGTTTTAGCTTATTTGATGGGCTTTTGAGCTTATTGAGATTTTAATTAGCTCATTATTAATAACTTATAAGCTCAGGTGGATAAGCTTATAAGTTATTAATAATGAGCTTATTAAAATCTCAATAAGCTAGCTTTCAATCTAAAACCTAATACACCAATTTTCAACAAAATCAAATGCGTACCACACTTGGATTCATTCCACATAATCAAATCCAATCATCATAAAACAATCCCCAAGTCCCAAACACACAAATCATCATAAATATACCGTCTGCATTCTGCAAGTAGCAATCTTATAAGAATGGAACAGCATAAACTATGTACATGACTACTTTTGTCATTCCGAAATACTTAAGAGACAAATCAGAAATTATGTATGTAGGCATATCCTTCGAACTTTATCAAGTATGACACGTAGAATCTGCAGACAGCAAGTTTAAGCATCACCTAAAATTAGTCTGTGTAATCAGATCAATTCCCTAGAAACAAGCCTCACCTCCAACATTTTTCAACTCATAAAACATGCAGCATACTAAGGGGGTGTTTGTTTAAGCTTATTTGATTTCGCCTTATAGTTCATAAGCCCAAATTTTCTAGCTTATTTTGAGACTTAGGGGCCAATATAAGCTTATTATATCATAATAAGCTTATATAAGCCCATAAGTCTCAAAATAAGCTACAAGTTTGAGCTTATGAAAAATCATATAAGCTCATAAGCCTACAAACAAGCTTAAACAAATTTTCCGGCTTATTTTGGGACTTATGGGCTTATATAAGCTTATTATTATATAATAAGCCTATATATATAAGCTCATAAGTCTCAAAATAAGCCAGAAAATTGGGGCTTATGAAATATAAGGCGAAATCAAATAAGCTCGTAATAAGGCCACAAATAAGCTTAAACAATTACCTAGACAAGTGATTCCACATAGTTAACTACAATCAACCATAAAAACAAAACACCCATACGCAACTAATCATATAAAACTATAACGCGCCGTAAATTACGAAACATAAACACCATCACAATCCAATTAAAAAAAACTTAATCAGTATCCGTACAACAACACATAACAAACTTCATATCAAAACTAAAACAACAGTAACTAATTAACAAACATAATGCCACGTCACCAAAACACAATCCAAAACAAGTGCCACGTCAGCATAACTACTAATTAATTAATTAAATATCAGAGTCATCGAAATCATCTGCAAAGGAATTAAAGAAGCCGTCATCAGCCAAACGGTAATGATCCAAGGAAGACAAAGGCCCTTCGCCACCAAACCCGTCGAAGGAGTCCACGTCATCAACCTCCATTGCTGACGTCATCATCGTCTGCTCCTCCATTTCTCCGTACATCTCCACCGGCATCATCGTTTTCATTCCTTTTTTTTTTTCCTTTCCTTTCTAAATGGATAGTTGGTTTACTTTATTTGTTTTGGAAAAGTTACATTACTAGTCCTCCTTCTTTTCTTTCTTTTTATAATATGTAGCTGTTTATTTTATAAAGAGTAAATTGCAAAAATCGTCCCTAAAGTTTGACCAATTTGCATGTTTCGTCCTACAAATTTCGAAACTGCAAGGATCGTCCCTAAAGTTTCGCCCGTGTGCATGTGTCGTCCCTAAAGTTTGCTCCGTGTGCATGTATCGTCCCTAAAGTTTGACCAATTTGGGACGATATATGCCCCAAAAGGACGATATTTGCCCCAAAAGTTTGCCACAGGGACGATTTTTGCAGTTTCAACAGTTCTGGGACGAAACATGCAAATTAGCCAAAGTTTAGGGACGATTTTTGCAATTCCCTCTTTTATAAAAGTGTTTTTAATAGCATTTCTTCGTCCCTTAAGGTTTCAAACTTTGTTTTTAGTAGAATAGGGTTCGCTATTCAAAAGGGGGTAGCGGCGCAACTTGTTGCCCGGCTACCTGCCATTGTATTGTAATGTCATATTTCGAAGGGTAATAGATTTACGATTAAAAAAATAGTTACTTTACTTAAACAAGGGTGAGTGTATTGGGCCGTGGACCGGACCGAATCTATTTCAGTCTGGTCCTCGGTCCACACTTTACCTAATGTTCAATTTTTGATCCGGTCTGAGCTTACCTACAACCGGCCAAACCGGACTGAACAGATTCGGTCCAGTCCTCGATCCATGGTTTTGTGCTAAAACAGTCTCGATCTAGTCTGGTTTATTTGTTCCACTCCGGTTTTGACCCGATGCTCACCCTAACTTAAACTATATCCTTAATAAATATGAAAGTTCATATAAAAAAAAAAAAAAAAAAAAAAAAAAAAAAAAAAAAAGTCACTATAAGAGGTCTTGGAATGGTTGGCTGTTAGCATTGGTGACATGGCACCAACCCAACTCATGCCACCACCACCATACCAGATCTCATGTCATCGTCTTTCGCACCGTACCACCAGCTCACGCGATGAGTTTTTTCTTTCCTTTTCTTTTTGCTCTTTTGTTGGACCTATGGCACCACTTTACTCATGACATAACTTTTGTTGGAAGGAGGGGGTGTTTTGTGCTAACTGCTAAGTGATAGATTCTAGTGTCATAGAAAAAAGTGTTGGGGTGACATCACTTTTACTATGTCACCAGACCACGACAACATACGATACCTTGTGCTCTAACAAAATTGAAATGATGATGTCATGGCTAGTTAATATTATGTGTTGTTTGATTTGTATATGGGTTCAAGATTTGCATTTAAATTTTGATTAGGATTTAGAATTTAGATATGATGATGGTATATTACTTTGAATATGTTGTTTGGTATCTATGTAAGATTCGCAAAGAATTTTGCTTTTGTACATGTCCGATTTTGCCCGAAACACCGGACCGAAATGTTTGGTCCATGTCGGGGTCAGTTCTGTCCGGTCCGGTTCATCGGTCTGAAATACATTTGGTCCGGTCCAGTTGTGCGTAAGATCGAACCGGACCAGACCGATGACTGAAAATAGTTAAAAGGGTGGACCAAAGACCGAACCGAAATACATTCGGTCCGGTTCGAGCTGGTTTATCGGTTCAGTCCGGTCCGCGGTCTATAATGCTCGGCCCTAGTTATAACTATCTTAAGTTTGGTGACTCTTTTACGAATTCTCTTTGATACTCGTGACTCCAAAAGACTCTTTTACGAATTCTCTTCGGTACTCGTGACTCTATCTATGATAGATGTACTCTTTGTACAATATCAACGTCTTCACCTTGAAAAGGGTAAGGTTATTTGAAACAAGCCTTCAATATCTTGATGCGAGTAGCAGTGATTGCAATAATTCCCGGGATTTGAGACACGTTTGAGATTCTAAGAACTTCAAGTTTTGGGGCAGTGACTGTAAATCTTTCTACATTAAACACCATGCCATCTAACATAATTTCTGTCAGATTCGGACAACGGGAGAAAGGGTCGGACAACTCCCTGATTACTCTGCAATGCCCTATATAGATTGTTTCATGATAGATTCCAATCCTAAGAAAGTAATAGGCACTTACCATACTTTTCGAAAGGCACGATTTCCAGATGCAAGTGTTTAATGCATGGGCAATTCCTTTGTAGCATACTAGCACGTATATTTCATTTTGAAAATATTATGCCCGTATGCATATTCAACGATTGTTCTCACACCATGGCTAGGCACGCGGTCAAAACAGACTTCTAACCTACACACCTCATCTTTTTGTAAACTAAGAACATGATTGTCAACAGATGTATCAAAGTCTTTACAATCAGGGAGCACAGTTCTTGTTTGTGCTTTACGCTCGTCAAACTTGTGCACGTCAAGATGCATATGCTTAAAATATTTACAAATCCGTGTCGAAGCAGGAGATAACCGTGTATGAGATGCATCGTGTATCAAGTGACAGAAGAATCTTGTGCAAGACATTGAGAGGGAGCATACTAAGTTTGTGAGGAGTGAGTCTTGCATATACTTTAGTCATCAAATTAGGTATAAGTCTAGTTATCTGATATGAACCGGATCGATAAAAGAGATGAAAATAACAAATAAACAAGATGGTCTATTTTGATGAGATAAACCAACCCCCAATGGTTTATATAAGTGAGATAAACCAACTCCCTAATTGATATGCAAATCAACTCTTAACTATATTCAGCATAAACAAACTTACATCCCTAATGCCCTATTTATGATAAAAGATACCCAAGTCCTAATACTTGTAATATAAGTAGAAGACTTATCCAATCCTAATAAAACTGCAACTCCTAATTTATCTAAATACAATTAAAATAACCAAATAATAAATCAATTCATATCATTATCCTAATCATTTCTCATGCTCATGCTAGACTAATATCTAGGGATAGCAACGGGGCGGGGAATGTCGGGGATTGTACTTACCATCCCCATCCCCGTTTTACACTCGTCATCTCCATCCCCGTCCCCATCCCCATTGGGGAATTGCTTTACATCCCCATCCCCAATGGGGATCAGGGATCCCCGCGGGGATTCTCCACCCTTATGAAATAACATAAAAATTCGACCAACTCTTCGAAAATATAACGAATTTTAACTCATAAAGTACCTCAACAAATGTACATCGCACATAGTTATATTAATTAGAATTTCAATTCAACTTTAAAGCATTATAAACATTATAACATCAAATATAATATAAAAACAATATGTATCATATTTGTGTATTCGGATAAAATAGTTAAGTAATATGTAATTGTTACTTCTACTTCTAAATCTAAATGTGTTTGATCCTATAAATATCGCATATGCATATAAATATGCATGCCGATACTCATAAACATATGTACATGTACATGTACATATACAAGTTAATCGAGTATCGATAAAACATATAAATTTTAAATAATTTTACGCTAGAAAGATCGGGGTCGGGGTCGGGGCCGGGTTCGGGGATTTATGTTATCCCCATCCCCGGTTTAATATTTCAGGGGATTCCCCATCCCCGGTGAATTTGGGTATTCACCAGTCAAATCGGGTTTGAGGATCGTGTCTCCATTAGATACGGATTTTTTTGCTATCCCTGCTAATATCCTGTATAATGTGTTCCAGTTATTCTAGACAATGGCCAATTTGATACAAGACTATTTGATACTATACCGTTATTTGGAATTTATGAAAGAAAGATTTGTTAAATTAGTAGACTTTAAACATGCATCCTTTAGTGCACTCATTAGCAAGACTTGATTTTTTAAGAAACGATGATTATTTCGATGTTAGGAAACAAATTAACCATAGATTGTCAACTCTCCCAACTCATGTAAGCCTGCTACCAACTGTCCATACCTATATAATACCAGTTCGGTCTCAACTCGAACTCTATACAAATTACAAACTTAAGGTATACAGTTTCAGATATACAGCGTCTTTAAAAGTTTAAAAATTAGAGTTTTCATAAACAAATGAAACCAACGTATGAAATAATTGAAGCGATAGCTAGTCATATACCAACTCAATCGCAAGCCATACTGTAGATTTGGAACTCGTTAAATGTTAGTAATTTACAATTACAAGAAGAGATTAACCACTCTTATCCAATTTCCTTCAAAACTATACAAATGCCCGTCACGGACTTTTGAACATACAACCAACAGTCGAATGAATGGTAATTCGAGTCTACAATACAATTGTATCATCTTGAAAATAATCCAACTTTATTTAGAAAACAGCCAGAAGCAGGATCTCCTATGCAGCCACAAAAACCATCATCATCCTTAACAAATGATGCTGGCAACGGATGATCAGGAATTATGCCAACCTGCAACAGGAAGGCAGTTATACAGTAGTTAAATTTTAAGGAAGGCAAAGTATAACGGCCTGGTAACGGGTCAAATGGGTAACTTTTAGTGCAAGTTGAATGACTGGGGCCTAGTTGACCCACAAGCACGTGTTTGTCTATTGTTCTCAAAATTTTATCGTTTGGGTCATTTACGATAATACATATTCCCAACTGACCCATTCATATAAGCAAATGGGTCAAAAATACCATGTCTGTCAAAAACCAAAGAGATCAATAGTCTCTGTGAGTGGAGAGAAGTAGAAAGATAGAAAACCTTATTGATGTCTATGTGATCAGGGGTTTCATAACGAGCAACAGTAACAGCCAAGCCAGATCCATCAGACATTTCAAATACCGATTGAATTTTTCTGTGAACAAAGAATGTTTAGGACATTTTATCGAAAATGAAATGCAATTAAAAGTATAAGTATAGTAAAGATTGTTTACCCTTTGCCAAAAGTGGGTTCTCCAAGAAGCACTGCACGCTTGTTATCCTTTAAAGCACCAGCCAAGATCTCGCTTGCACTTGCAGTTCCTTTGTTCACCTACAAGAACAGAAAAAAACTTAACATTACAGGTGGCTATTTCAACCCATTTACTTATTATTGGATTGGCTCGGATTGTATATACATGTAACATGTGAAATGAATAAACTCAAAAGATTAGCCAATACATCAAAATGGACAAACAGGTTGTGATACATATTTTTCATGATGATATTTGACACGCCAAATATATATAGAAAAAGTAAAAAAAAAAAAATCCGGACAAAGAGTGTTGCAGGTCAAGTGGTCAACCCAATCTGAGTCACAGGAATCTAAATTGCAACCATGGCTTAACAATGAAAGCCATTACAGCACATTAATGAAAAGATTGGTATAGATGGCATTACCAGCACGGCTATAGGTTCTGAAGCAGCTATTGCATTGGTTCCATCAGTGTCGTATATATCTCGAACACCACGGCTATCACAGATGTACACAATCACACCTTTATCCAACCTGATTTGCATCAGTTTTACCGTTAGAACTTTGAACTTGTAGCTTTCAACCCATTTGAGCTACGTCCTTTACAAACTATACCTTTTTTACTTATCTGACCTGTTACGGATAAAAACTTAAACACGTATCGGACATTCAGAAGCGAATGGTTTCCATTAAACCATGATTTCAAACATAAAAGCCCGATACGCAACACTCTAAGAGCCAGCAAAAAGTTTTGTAGAAATTTACTGCAGGCTTACCAGATGTT
The DNA here is from genome assembly GCA_030686995.1 of Artemisia argyi. Taxonomy (NCBI): domain Eukaryota; kingdom Viridiplantae; phylum Streptophyta; class Magnoliopsida; order Asterales; family Asteraceae; genus Artemisia; species Artemisia argyi. The sequence continues at coordinate 12,107,704 of CM060686.1, read as the reverse complement.
AGCCATCTCAATTCCTTCGGGAAAAAGACCACCACTGCATCAGAATATAATCAAATTTAAAAAGCAATATAAGAAGAATGTCCAAAAATGAAGCCCAAAACAATTGATTGTTATAACTTATAAGAATATTACCTATTATTGCAAAGGTCCAAACAAAACCGTCAACATTTTATCTCCTTAAAGTCTCAATTGCTTCCTTGACAGCAGCTGGAACGGCTTTTTTGTTAGAATAATTCGTTACAAATACAACTACGGGTTATGAAATTAAAAATACATATTAAGTGGCGTATGAAATATATCCGTCAACGTCAACCAATAGCAGTAAGTAGTTACCATACCTGAAGCATTTTGGTTGAATGATGTTAACTTTATGTATCCAATCTTGGAGGTACTCTTTCCCAGACCAGGTGTCTCGCAGACTCTTGACATCACCGGATTTAAAGAAATGTTTTCCACTTTTCCCGCCTGCAAACCACATGATTTTTAATTTACAGTCCATTTAGATTATGTATCCGCTAAACAGTAGAATAGCAACAAAAGAAATTCTAACACCGCATAAACATTTTAACTAGTGTACAAATGAAGTGTTATACCGTGAAGTGGCCACGCCAACCTCCTGAACGTACGTTAACGATAGCTGCTTTATCTCGGATCCGCTTCGTACTTTTAGCTGTACTTCAGTTCCTTCGGGGCCCCTGAGATTCAGTTAAAAGTCTATACTTTACTTTAAGGTTCAAGGGGGGTGTTTAACTAACAAACAATTAGAAATATAGTTGATTATAACTTACTGCAGGCGTTCTGCTGCATCATAAATGTCCATCGTTTCTGTACTTGTATTATCAATAGCCATAATCAGATCACAAGAGGAAATGGCAGCCCTACTGGCGGGACGCCCTGGAGAAGCTGAAATAACCATAATTCCAGATAGAGCTTCATCATTTCCAGTCGGGTAGCCAATTGACAACCCTACTCCAGTAAGAGCTCCTTGTGTTCCCGACTGCCTTCATCAAACATATTTGCATATTTAAAAAAGAACTAACAAATAATGGAAAAGGTTTGATTACCATATTTGCATATAATGGAAAAATGGAAACTTATCTATTTTTAGAAAACATGTGCAAAGCTTGAAACTATTAACATCCTATTAATGCACATCGAAAACCGGGTTGACCCGGGTGGCTTCAAACTCGACGGGTTGACCCGGTTTAATTTGACCCGTTTTTTCAACTGGAACGATTCAACCGGTAAGTGGTGGTAGTAGGTGGCGGTGGTAAGTGGTGGTGGGTGGTGGTGGTAGTGGCAGTGGGTGGCAATGGTGATTGGTGGTGGTGGGGGTGGTGGGTGGTGCGTGGTGGTGATTGGTGGTGGTGGTGGGCAATGGTTATGTATTCCGGACTAACTGATTTTATGTATTGAGGACCAAACTAATTGACTAAAAGTGTTACACTCGGCAAACCATAAGGACCCAAAATGTAGTTAACTCTTAACAAATACAACACTTAGATGGTGGTTGTTTAAGCTTGTATACGGCTTATTAGCTTATATGTGTTCGGCTTATATAACATAAGCTACAATTGTGTGCCTTATTTTGACACTTATCGGCTTAAATAGACCTTCCCTTAACACTAATGATACATACAATAAGCAATATTAAAAGTTTGATGCTTACAATAAGAAAATTAAAAGTTGAATTAGATTTAAAAAAAAATGTCAAGTTGTCCAATTCAAAATACCCAATTGCCAGTAATTTACACTTACAATAAATACAAAAACGCAGAAATCAATCACGATAACCCTATAAATCAAATACTTCCAATTGAAAATATCCAATTACCTGTAATCCTGATTCTGCCAATGAACATTCGTTGGAAGGCCATTGGATTGAGTTGGCTGTGAAAGTGATGCTTGAAGATGGAGGAGTTCTGAAGCGTAAGAACAAAAACTTTTACATATTTAATGTTTTCAGCCTGTTGTGTATTTACATTGATTGCAAAGCTGCAAATAGGTTATTAGATAATAGATTCCTATAAACGCTGCAGTGACTGCACACATAAGAATATATCCAATTTATGTACAGGGCACTAATTTTTAAACAAGTACTTCATCTAGTGTTAATTGCAATGTTTGATTTGTTGGAATATTTGCACGAAAACTTATCAAATTAATATGTTACAGTTTTAATGAGATACCCCAAAAAGAAAAGGCTGCAACATTCATGGGACACTAGTACTGGAGCATATTATTTTCACTATTGCGCTCGACTATTTCTACAACAATATATCCTTTTGTTGTTGATCTCTTCTAAGTCACTAGATGAGATTGGTATATAAAAAATTCCCTAAAATAGGGACCCTAAACTAGGTACTCACCGCATGGTTTCTAATTGATTTTAGTTGACTTACTTTTGTGAGTCCCCACCTCCCCAGCTCCAGTTATCTTGTTTCTAAGTGAAGTTTCAAGCCTATTGGTTTTAACTAAAGGTCATTATTCCGTTATAAATTAAACTGTTACTAAAGATTAAAGGCACACTTTTTATTTCTAACAGATACAACCATTGCCAAATTCAAACACATGTAACTATGTAGCCAATAAAAACACGCGATATAGGCGATGAACAACACCAAAAGTGATCCAATTAATCGTCGCACCAACTGCATCATACAGCTCTCTAATTCTCTTATTTAAACAGCTACGAATCATACTATGAAAATAACATTCAGCTTATTACAATTTACACTTGCAATAAATACACAAACGTAGAAATCAATCAGGCTGTGACATAAACCCTTAACTTAGGGTGCGTTTGATTTGTGGGTTTCAATCCCAATCTCAAAATCCATATTTCTCAACCAAACATCCTTTTAACATTCCCATTCCCATACCTCATTCCAAAACCCATGTACAATTCTTCCAATTCAAAATACCCAATTACCTATGAACCTACGAACTATCATGTAAATAAACAGAGCTTATTACGAAATAAAAAACGTAATTTTAACAACTTACTGGAAAACAGATCATGTGGATGGTGTCGATGACTGGCCGGAGAACAGCAGCTGGCTGTGAATTAGGGTTTCAAAAATTAAGTTTGAAGATGAAGAAGTTATGAACATGAACTTTTTTACATATTTAGTCCCTCTTAATTTAAGGTGTTCAAAAAGGAGTTCAGCCTGGCTGTGATTTCTCTTTTTTCCAAATTGCAGAGTTCAATTAAATAAAAGATCTCATAATTATTTTCAAACCATTTATTTATCCTCCTTGATTTCTCTTTTTTCCAACCTTTACCAAATTGTTGGTGTTGAGTTAAATACAAGATCTCATAATTATTTTCAAACACATGTAACTAAGTAGCCAATAAAAACACATCTATGTAGTTCTCTTATTTAAACATTTTACGAATCATATAACGAAAAAAAAATCGGCTTATTACAATTTACACTTACAATAAATACACAAACGCAGAAATCAATCAGGCTATGAAATAAACCTTTAATTAAATACTTCCAATTCAAAAGGAGTTCACAAAGGAGATCAGCCTGGCTGTGATTTTCTTTATTCCAACCTTTTTATTTATCCTCCTTGATTTCTCTTGTTCAGTCAAAAAGGAGTTCAGTGGCCTGTTTTGTATATTATACTTCCTACCCCCTGTCCTAATTGCATATAGCTTTGGAGCATACAAATCTCCCTTGGTGAAAACCCTCATTCTTTTACACCCATCAATTTGCAAGGTATCCAATGATGGAAATTCAAAAGCTTCCTTTCCTATGCAAAATCCCTCCAGACTTTCAACAAAAAAAAGTTTTAAGGACTTTAGACAAGGGAACACCACACTGGCATTCACTATGGCATCACATTCTTCTTCTTCTCCCTTCACAATTACCTTCAAACTCGCGCACCAACTTATATTTAGTTCCTGGAGTTGCAATAGACTACCAACCATGGGACATGTAAATACATATTCTAAACTAAGGCAATAATCAATTGACAGTCTTGTTAGGTTTGGAAACTTTAATACTGTCCCCTGCTTGCTCTTCCATATATACTTGATATGTAAATACTCCAAGTCCACTTGTCTCAAGTTTGGAATTTCAGCAACAGTTTGTGAATCAAATATCTCCTCAATGTCCCAACAGTAACTACAACGGACAGTTTCAAGCTTTTGCAGTTGTAGCACCTTATCGGATGAAAAAAGAGGTTGTCCATCACTGGGGTTATAACAGCACATATCCGCTTCGATCAAATTATGATAAGACCAAGGAAGCCGTTCCAAAGTAGCAGGGCGGTATGAGCTTGTACTCTCATAACTCGGTAATCGGGTCTACAAGGTAAAAAAAAAAAAAAAAAAAAAAAAAAAAAAAAAAAAAACGAGCTTAAGTCAGAGATAATTGTACGTATAACTTGGTTAAATGATAAAAAGCCGGATGTAAGTAAAATACGGCTCTAATATGATCCTATTTTATTACAATTTTGTGTTTTGTGGATCATATACATAATTGAACCGTTTGTATTTGCTATTTTATTACTTTTGATCCAATAAATACGTCGTAATCTTGATAAAATTATAATTTGTATAGCAAGGCCTTAAGCGAGGTGGCTAAATTTTTACCTTTCTAACTTTTTAAAAATAAAATATACCTGATGTGAGGTGGTTGTCACATGAAAGTTAAGGCCACATTCAACACTATGTTTGCCTAAGCTTGTATTTATGAAGTTAAGCTTCGGAGCTGTAGATTGACCATAAGTGAACACCGTTATTTGTGGGCATTCACTGATCACAACCTTTTCCAATGCTGGCCATATGAATTCATTCTTCCCCAAAAAGAAACCCACAAAGTTTGGTAGATCGACTAGTGAAATGGATTTTAAACGAGGAAAGACCACCACATCAGATGCCGTTGTCTGCTCTCCGTTTTCTTCTGTAACAATGACTTCCATTGCCTCGCAATCCTTTATCTCTAACTCTTTAAGTTCCGCGAGGCTCTCAAGAGTGGAAAATGCGAATATATGTTTCAAAAGGTTACACCCTTGAATTTTCAAGATCTTTAGTTTTGGAAGTTTGAGCATCGTAATATATTCTAGCCTTGGAAGTGACTTTCCAGTATCAGTACCACTCTTGTTCTTGATCTCTTGAGTTTCAAACACCTCTGTCATCGATTTGCAATTAAGTATTTTCAGCACCTGAAGCTTTTGCATTTGTCCTACAGCATACCATGGAACCATACTTGACAATGCATCACAATCTCTTATACATATCTCTCTAGCATATTGGCATAAGGACCATGAAGCTTGAGATAACTGATAAGAAAAAACGAGAATTTGATTATATAATTAACAGAGCTAATAATATTAACAAAATTATATTAACCATCCTTTATTTTAGTGGCTGAATATAGAGGAAAAATACCTTAAGCTGGTCATGAATATCAGTAGATATACCATTGGCACCACCACCAATACACTTGAAATTTCTGAGTTTTGTAAGCTCAAGAATGTCTAAATGAGGGAAGAAAGTGGTGGTTGTGTGAGAATATATAGACGCATCTTTATCATCTCTGTTTGAAACAACCTCTTCAATACCATCACAAGACTCTATATCAATTTTCTTTAGGTTGGAAAGAAGTTTCGCCATGAGAGGTGAAAACAAGTACTTGATGCTGTTGCACTGGTACATTGTTATGGTTGTGAGGTTATGGAATGACGACTGTGACTGTGGTTTTTGAAGAATTAAGAATTCATTCCAATCGCACTTCCACACATGACTCATCCTCCCCATATCCTTTAACTCCAATTTTTCAAGATTGGGGAGTATGAGTGGTTGTTGAGCATTGTGAGCTGATTCTCTACTACTTGGACTAATTATTTCAAAGATCACCTCCATGCCTTTATAGTTATTCAATGAGAGTTTATGAAGGTGATGGAAAGTGTGTAATAGATAGGACGGGAGTGCAACTTTAGAAATATCATCATTCACTTCCTTCCTCGGTGTGGGTATAACATTTATCTGCATATTGCAATAAATAAATAAATAAATAAATAAATAAAAATAAAAAATAAAAAAATAAAAATCTTGATAAGAGAAGTAAAAAACAAGAGTAAATTACTAAAAGGGTCCCGCTATTATGACAAAAATTAACACAATTTCACACATGTTGGCCAAAATACACACAATTTTAATCTTAATTTAGACGTAGCTACAAAACATGTAATTCGTAAAAACAAGGACGGAGCCAAGGGTGTCCCGTGGGTGCCCGAGACACTTACGGATTTTTTCGATATAGTGTTAATTTTAAGAAAAAACATCGATTTTTCCCTAATGTATCTTAAATGACCCCGGTCATTCGAAATGTGTTTTTAGTTTTATTTAGTTAGCATCTTAAACTACATTATATTACGGTTAAAAAAAAATGTGCACCCGGTCATATTTCTTTTGGCTCGTCACTGCACAAAAACACATTTTCACAAGAGTTTTTAGATATTTACGCCTTGTAGAAAATTTTACATTGTTACACATGTGACACGAAGATGCTGAAGAGGTCAGAAAAAAATGAAAAAAAAAAAATAAAAATATCTAAAATCACTATTTTGTCCTTATGTGGACATGCACCATGTTAGTGGTATATTTTAACACATGCTAGAGTTTCCATAATTTTTACCTTTTTAGCAAACCATAGGGACCACTTTTTTAACTTACTAATAACAAATGAGAAATAGTTTGATAGCAATACGTTACTTTTCTTTTCTTTAGGTAAATTTTTTTTAACGTCCGAAAAATCAAGTAAAAAAGCCACAACCAAAATAGTCGGTCTAGAAAACTTTTATTTTCTATTATTATATTATTTTTTCTCTATGAAAAAATAATAATGTAAATAACATTCAAGTCATTTATTTTAGTTTTAAGCATTCATTTTAAAGATAGTACCTCTTGATCTTGGTTAGTACTCTCAGCCAATTCGTTGTTTCTTCTACTTTCTCTGCCGCATCTAATAATTTGAACTTGTTTGAGTGCTCTCATATCAAAAGTGGTTGTGGCAGGTGTGATTAAATTTTCAAATCTCTCACAATTTAGAACACTTATGGATTCAACAGCTTCAAATCCATGAATCAAGTTATTTCTAACATCTTTTATCCTCCACACCTCTCTAAGCTTCTCTAATCCATACAAAATAATGCTTCTCAACCTGCTGCTGCTAACTTTATCCATTTCACCAACACATCCCATGTCGATGTCGAATATCACTTCAATGGAACCACAACTTTCGACGTTAAGCTCTTGTAGATTATTCAAGAATGGAAACGGATTGCATGAAAAAAGCTTCACAAGACTATCACATCTCTTCACTTTAATGCTTCTCAAGCTAGAGCTGCTGCTAAGTTGCTCGATTTCACCAAAATTCATGTTGAACAACGCTTCAATGGAAGCACAACCCTCGACCGTAAGCTCTCTCAATGGGCAAAGATGACTAATACTAAATTGAGGAGGCCATATCTCCTTCAAATTCTCCATATTATAAACAACCAGTTTCTCCAGCTTAGGAGCCGCATCCTGCAAAGTAAAAAAGATTTGTTCATTCATTAGGTACCTGCCCGTTATTAAAACACTTTTAGTTGAAAAGATTGTTAATATCAGTATATTAATACAAAGCAAATACTTAATTACCTGTGCGTTCAAGAAAGATTGTGTGGGGGATATATTACTCGACACAAAAGATGTTGCACTATCAGGATAAATGCTCGTAAAACTCTGAAGGCCTTCAAGTTGCAACTCCATAAGACGTGGCATCTCAATTACATTGACTTTATCGCTGAAACTCAATAGCTTTGGTATGTCAGCCAACCTGAGATACTTTAAGTTGGAAAACTTAATTATATTTGATCCATCATTCTCTGTATATATGACTGCTTCCATTATAGGGCATCTGGAAATATCCAGATACTCGAGCTTTGACAATGTTGTTGCAACATTCAGGGTGAAAAGGTATCTCAAATCTGCACATTGTTTAACTACAAGAGATCTTAAATTGTAAAATGAAGAGTTTTGAGGAGGATGTTGAGGATGTGGGGATTCCACATCAACATCTTCAAGAGTATTCATATCATTCACTCGTAGATAAAGCGCATCTGTGATCTTAAACAACTTGTTGATTTTGGATTTGAGTAGTTCTTCTCTGTTGATGACCAGCTTCAAGCTATTTTGATATGAGAGCGTTTCACCTTGAGATATTTGCTTCCGGTAAAATTCTGTAAAAGAACATCCCACTGAGAGCTTGAATCTTTTAAGTTTCTCATAAGACATGTTCTTCATATGAGCATTGTCACCAATAAATTCAAATTCTAATGCACGAAGGTTCTCTGAACGCTCTGCAAGTTCACTACAATTGTTGTCTGTGAAACAGCATCCTTTTTCACCATAAGGTATCATATAAAGCTCTTCAAGTTTCACTAGGCTTTTCAAGACACCGTCATCTATAACAAGATTGTAACAACCTGTTACATCCAGTAGTCTTAGCTTCTTCAAATTTTCGAATGTGGAAGGTAGTATTGTAATGCCAGAATTAGCAAAGCTAAGCACTTCCAGATTCAAAAGATTTCCAATACAAGCTAAATCAAACATCAAGGAGCATTCATGGAGACAAAGAGTTCGAAGGTTGGTGGAGCACTGAAATGATGTGGGAACTAATGGATACTTCATTCTCTGAAATGCTATAACTTGAAGCTTTTCCATTGTTGCATAAAAGTCTTGTGGAGCCCTTAGCGACTCATCTCCGTGCATAAGTTTCAAAAGTGAAAGGTTTGGAAACTTAAAGTCAATGGGAAACTCCGACATACCCTTGCATGCTAACGAAATTTGCTTGCAAGACTGGCTCTTAATATCAGCTTCACTCCACTTTGAGAAATCATCATGGTGAATGATCCAACATCCGTCCTCATCACCTTTGGAAACAGTACCCACCACAAATGCAAGCACAAGATCATGCATTTTTACACACTCACTGTGACGACTATCACCACCCATCAACAAGTTTGCATTTTTGAGATTGCTAACACTCGTTTGTGTGCTGTCTCTAGCATCTTCCATAGTAGAAACTTGTTCTAAAAGTTTTAATCCCCATGCATATCTTGTCAAATCTTCTATCAGAATATTATAGTCCTCGGGGAACATGCCACAAAGCAGAAAAATCGCTTTATCATCGTGCACTAAATTCTCGTAGCTTAACTTAATTATTTTTTGCACGTTCGTGTCAAGATCATTTTTCTTCAAACGCTTGAGTGTACGCCTCCATACAAATTTCTTCTGACTTTTAAGAGTTGCAGCAATGAGTTTGAGGGCAAGCGGCAAACAACCACATTTCTTGACAATATCACATCCTATTTGATAGAGATCATGATCATGTTCGGCTGAAATCCCTGCAATTCTAGAAAAGAAATCTCGTGCTTCCCCTTCCTCCAAGACATCAACTCTTACAACTTTAAGAACAGAATCAGAATGAACTGCAATTTCTTGGCAAATATTTTCATCTCGTGATGTGAGCAACAACTTGACCCCCTTTGGCAAAGGACTCGCTAATCCAATATCTTCGAGATTAATCCTCTCCCACACATCGTCCAATATCACCAAACACCTTTCTTTACGCTCTGCAAATCCTTTAAATATTTTAGATAGATGAGCTGCCCTTAGTGTTTCATCAGTTTCAGTTAGAGGTTCGCCGACGTGTGCTGCTATTGACTTCTGAATGGCAAACAAGCTGGGAGTATTCCCAATAACTGCAACCAAGATCCACTTAAATATCTTGTTATCTTCTGCAGCCTCTTTCAGTTGGTTCATCAGTGTGGTTTTCCCCACACCACCCATTCCACACAAGGCTATAACTCGAGCCGCATCATCATCATCATCATCATCTTGTTGAAGGAACTTCGATGCATCATTAAATGTCTTATCTCTTGACTTGAACAGATTTTGGGTACCTCCACCTGATGTTGATGCCAAGCGTTTGGTCTGGACTCTTCCAAGAGGTTTTGCCGCATCACGCCAGATGATGTCAGAACTCTCTTTGATAAGACCCTCTATATCCTCGATAAGCCTCAATGCATCTCTACCTGCTTGATACTTCTTTTTTACATCAAAACATCCGATGTCGTTACTTGAAATGTTGTCAACTTCTTCCTTGATCTTTTTAACTTCTTCCAACCACCGTGGTACATGAACAGGTATCTTACGATTTCTTTCATCATTTTCTCTCACGTGCTCTTCAAACTCAGCTCTTTGATCTTCCAAAAACTGCATTTTGTTTTTCATGCGTTTAACATGTTTCGTGGAAGAAGTGAGATATCCCAGCTTTTTCGTAATATGAGCCGACAAGAGATTCACAACAGGACCAAGGATTGCAGATACAACTTCCATTTTCCTGAGACATAAGAAATCATATAAGCAAAACCAAGGGTGGCAATTACTAAAATGACGCGAAAATAAACAGGTTAAGCTTGGGTCTAAGCAGGTTTCGGGTTGACCCGTCAACCTGTTTGCATAAACAGATTACATGGGTAGTGTTTGTTAACCGAAACCCAACTGAACTACTAACAAAAGGGATGAGAATGTTATTTCAGTATCCATACTTTTGTATATTAACTTATTAAGGGCTGCTTGGGATAGCTTACTTTACTATATATCCATAAGTCGTGATAAGCTACATAGAAATAGGCACTTCGGGATTGCAGATACAACATCCATTTTTCTAGAAATAAATATATTTACTTCACTAAGTTTCATTTTAAGATTAATATATACCAAAATAATGATACATCAAACTTAAAAAGTAAGATCTTGGTGTGTGCAGTTAGTAACTTATACCAAAAATGCTAAGTAAGTAAAAATACCTTGAAATCGAGACAGACTTTAAATATTCACGAGCTCTCAAAGATGTTGTGTTTACTGAACAAAACAAATTGGTTGAGCATCAAATGTTTATCAATAATTGACCAGAAATGTGGAAGACAGCTAGAGAAAAGAAGCAAGTATGAATTATTGGTGACCACTTGACAAATAAATTGGAATAGATGATGAAAGTGATTTTATTTTGTCGGTAGAGTATGAATTATTGGTGACACATTGTTATGAATTATTTCTACCTACCTATTTATATAACTAAGACCCTCCAATTTACTGTGAAGCATTCAAAAGACGCTACCTGGATCAAAATAGTTAGACACTGTTGAAAACTTAAAAAAAAAAAAAAAAAAAAAAAAAAAAAAAAAAAAAACTGATCTCCAGCTTATTTCTAGCACTCATTTTGTATTAACCTTGATTTTTTCATTCAAAAAGGTGACTCTTTCTGTCACTATTATCTTATTATTTTTATTTTCGCCATGCACATAGGCTTCAGTATTCAATTTTGTTCTCATTAATTGTCATAAAATTCTCATGCAAATTACAGAACTTTAGTGATGTTTCAAATGTTTTTTATTCAACTGTTGTTGTGGTTCTTGTTGGTTTTTAGTCATCTGACAAGGAAAAGGAGGATTTGTATTGCTTAGGGTTGTGTTAATATTGTTACCCGGTTTGCGATTTTTCATGCAACGATATCAGTTTAAATATAATTGAAGCCAGTGACATGGCTTCTATGAACATGAAGTCTGATGGATACTACATAACTAAAATACATACTCCCTGAATGAATTCAGTATACCATTGTTGCTTTTGTTCACCTTTTAGATTGATATGCACTGCGTGCAGCCATGCCATGCATTCCATTTTGAATAAAAATAACTGAAGAGCTCACGACTTTGTATCTTTTCCGTTCATGACGCATGCGTGCATTTTTCTGGATCCTCAAACATGTCCTTTCTCTCCTCCGGCACTCAAAGAAAAGATGTGCAACTTCCCCTGTAATAATGTACTATATAAATAAGCTTTTTAAATTCTATTTCAGTTAACCATCAAGATAAACTTCTTGTATGTGTTAGCTGTGCATTAAATGTGATTGGCAAAGGGATTAGCTTGATTAGTAGGCAATAAGCTGTATATTATCTTAGCATAATTAGTGGGGCGTTTAGCCAATTTACTCAAAATAGATGATCTATAGCCCCTATAAGTATGTTGTATCTTTGTTTGTAATGATCATCAAAAATCAATATTATCTCATATCTCATACACTCTCACACGGCAAAACACATTGTATGCAGGTACGTCCTTCAACGTTTATAATACATGGCCATGGAACTAGTTCTCCCTCAACCAGAGCTAAACATTCATATTATTACAAGAGCTAAACATTCATATTATTACATCCTTATTAAGCTAAGTTCGTAACACTTACATGTAGATTTAAAAAAGAAAAAAAAAAAAAAAAAAAAAAAAAAAAAACCTCAACGCACCCTTTTCAAATACAATTTGTTTAGCTTTATCGTCGATGGGTTGCACCCATGTTTGATGAATACAAACTCGCTGGATAATAACAGTTTGGATTAATAATCAGTTTGTTAAATATAATTAAGTTTGAACCTATTTTACTTTAATGGCCATATACGTGAGATATAAAAGATTGTATTCGATCTCAAGGGGAGGAACCAAAAAAGGTAACATGTACAAGGTTTGGTTGTGACGGACACAAGCGAACTACATGCAGGAATCATTGGCAAAGAAAAAAGTAAGTGACATTTTGGCATTCAAATGTTACTAATGTATAACTTGAATTAAATTGACAGACAAAGGTATCTACTAAAGAAAGCTCACAGTAGCCATAACTGTCAATGCCGTTTAGCTTCAAACCTAAGGTATCTACAAATGGAAGCTTACAAACGACACAACCATCAATGCCGTTTAACTTCAAACCTTTTAACTTGTCTCACCCGTAATTGAAGAAGCATCTTTGGCATACCCGTTTAGCTTTAGTTTTTTGGAATATGTAATATTAGTATGATGTAATATTGGAACTTTAGGGTGCGTTTGGTATCCTCTATGGGAATGAGGGAATTATAGTGGTAATGATTCTAAGTGTTTGGTTAAGATGAGGGACCCACATTATATGGGAATGAAATATGGATATTATCCATACTCCATAGGAGTTCAAGAGGGGAGGTATGAATCTATCATAAGTGATGGACCCATCTTTTGACCGAAACCGTTACCGATTGTGATTCATGGCAGCATACCAAACGCACCCTTAGTTTTGCAGACGAGTAGTAGGTAACTTTAGATCTTCGTGGTCAAATTGGAACTTTAGTCTTTTGGCACTTTATCAAACATACATATTAAAAGCACCAAGGTTTGGAATTAAAGCATTCCAAAACAATGTACATTAACAAATACTAAGAGCATAAGGTTAGTTGCCATCGAGTTAAGATATAACTCACTGCCACATCAGCGCCACATCAGCTTTAACCTTTTAACCTTAATTCACCACTTTCCACCATGTTACCATATATAACTCACTTATAATTCACCTTAACTCACATTCGCCTCAATTATTTTTAGTTTCAACCCCAAACTTTAACAAATACTTCATTTATTTAAAACCATAACATTAATTCTTAAACATATTACAATACGGAATTAAAACAAAAGAAAAAAAAGTTTAAAAAACATAAATATTACATTACGAAACAAATGAAATTTAAAAACATAAATATTACAACCAATTATTCATCGTCCTCGGAATCTTCTTCTTCATCTTGATTTTGAAGACGTTTTTGCCAAACATGCTCCATAAGGTCTTGTTGGAGTTGAGTATGCATATCTAGGTTGTGTATTTCTCTATTTATGTGACGTTGGGCTTCACATCTGTCGACCCACCTATCTCGGCTAAAATGTGGTGTCGGATCCACCCATATTTCCGTATACTCACGTAGTGCAAACTTTTGATCTTTTAAAATCATGTTATGCAAAATAATGCAAGTATACATTATTCTTTGTAACTTGACAACTTCCAGTGCACGTGCCAGTTGTTGTAGTATACCCCAACGTCCTTGAAGCACCCCAACAGATAGCATGGGATAATGCATTAATCTTTTTTACATTTTGCGGTGACATTCAAAAGTCCACAATAGTTAAACCACTCATCTACCAAACTTAAATAACATCTACCTCACTTCATGGTTGCTCCCACATTGTGTTACTAGTTACGTAAAACCTTGTGGTAACTATATATTTATATACGTTTCTAACTATGTCTATAATGCTTGGATCAAAATCTAACTTTGACCCTTTTCTTGATCTTAGTAAGTTGGTCAAGACCATAATGCCAATATGTTTATTATAGATGCACATTGCTTGTTAGGTAGTACAAAATTTAAAGCTTAAAATTAAAGGGCAATGTGAGATGCTGTCAATGTTCAGCAGAAGGTAGGTTTCGATATTTATTACTGTAGAAATTTCAAAACCACAAGAACCTAGTAGAAAGTAAAAAGTATGATCACCCAAAACACAACCAAAATTCATGAACCTCTCCCATTGGTTCATTTGACATCACACGGATCACACCAAAGCAAATGAGCACCGTTAGATCACTTCAATTCCAACGATCCACTTCACTCCCTTCAAACCCACCTCATTATATAAACACATTTCACCTTCGAAACCCACACACAATCTCCTCCGAGGGTCCAACAACTTCTTTCCTTTCCCCTTGTCACTTACTTGTGCCCTTAGAGATTCCTCCATATGCAAGTGACTACCAAGTTGAACCAAAGACAAATCGTCTTTACCATGTTTCAAACTGTGTTTGAAATCCTTCAACTTGTCTATCACACTTGAAACATATATTGACTCATCCATTTTCGTTGTGTGTATTGTCCAAGGATTTTGAGGAGTTCATTAAATTGTTCCATGGTAGGCCTTGAGTCGACCATCTGGTAATTATTGAAATTGCTTATAAGGAACTTCTTACTAGAAGCATCATCTGCCATGTACTTGGATTCACGCATTTCATGAGTTGTGGCACCAGAGATCTCCTTCCCACATGGTTTAAGACATATCAACTGTAGCAACCTTTACAAAGTTCGTAAGAGAGAGTCCTTGAAGCCGAGCTCTGCTATAAAGGCACATCCTTCTCTCACTGAAAGTTCGGAAGAAGACAAGGAGGAAGATACTAGTGGTAGTGATGATCAGCATAAGCATAAGCATAAGCATAAGCATAATGCATGGATTTTAGCCTTGAAGATGGCTCAAATAACAATAAATTATGTTGCCAAGCTTACTTCCTACAAAATCTCCTTCATAAAGTCGCTAGTGATATAATAATTATTATACTCGTATTTATTTATTTTACACTTAAACCAGTGAAACAAGTTTTGACGTCTATGTTTTGGTTTTTATAGTAAGTCGATTTGGTAAAAGAGAACCATCACATTTTAATATTTTCTTAATGACAAGAAATGATTGACTTGATCGAGGTTGTCTTTTGAAATTTAATTTTTTGCCTTTGTCTTCTTTTTTAAAATCTTATTTGATGTTATCTAGTGTGTAAGAAAGCTTAGAGGAAAAAAGATATGGAATGTTTACGTATGGATGGGCGTTAAAGTGTTGAAGATAGAAAGAGCAAAATTGATGTAGGTTTCTATTTTTAACATAATTTTAACAATCACTTATTTTATTTTATTGACACTATTTTAAAATTTATTTTAACAGAAGTTCCAGAGTGGGAAAGCTAGAGTCTTTTTGTTAACATCCGCAGTTGGCGGTGTGAGTTTAACACTCAGAAAAGCTGATAGAGTAATACTGGCGGATCTCGCTTGGAACCCTAGCACTGATAATCAGAGCGTTGATAGGGCGTACAGATTAGGTCCAACTCAAAATGTGGCAGTGTACCGCATTTTGACATGTGGAATAGTGGAGGAAGTTATTTACAAAACACAAGTAAAATATTTGTCATTCTTTATAGGTTAATTTTTTTGTAGTTCTATGTTTTTTATATCTTATTTAAATATATTGTACCAGGTTTAAAAGAGTACCCTAATTATAAGTAGGATGGAAAGTGAATTACAATATTCATATTTCACTCAAAGGTGAATCTTTTAATTATTTAAAATTCATTTGCATAGTGATATATGTGTATTGTGTATTATATCATGAGAAGAAAGATTGTTTATCCAAAAGTCAAATTTGATTTTTCATCAAGCGTGAGACAACTATTAAAAAAAAAGCGTGAATGGAAACCGTGAGTATTTTTTAGCTTTTAATTTTTTATTTTACCATTGTTTTGTTCTAATATCATTCATTATATTTTTCTTACTTTAGGAATTCTATTCTTCAACAACATGCTGAAAGTATGAACTCATTGTCCAACATAGCGGGGATTCTTAACCATTCTATTCTCTTTCCAAAACCCGCTCCCAGAAAAATACCTAAAATAGTCGATGACACTAAAATCGCCAACACATTTCATCGTACCAAGATCTCCTGCGTGATGTTTGAGTGTCTTGAAACATATCATATCTAGGAGGTTTTCTGAGAGCGGTTTTTGGAAATAGAATAGAATGGTTAACAATCCCCGCTATGTTGGACAATGAGTTCATATGTTCAGCATGTTGTTGAAGAATAGAATTCCTAAAGTAAGAAAAAGATAATGAATGATGTTAGAACAAAACAATGGTAAAAGAAAAAATTAAAGGCTAAAAAAATACTCACGGTTTCCATTAACGCTTCTGTTTTTTTAATAGTTGTTTCACACTTGATGAAAAATCAAAATTTGTCTTTTGGAAACATTCTTTCTTTCTCGTGATATAATACACAATACACATATATCACTATGCAAATTAATTTCAAATAATTAAAAGCTTAACCTTTGTAGTGAAATATGAATATTGTAATTCACTTTCCATCACACTTCTAATTAGGGTACTCTTGTAAACCTGTTACAGTATATTTAAATAAGATATAAAAAACATAAAGCTACAAAAAAATTTAGCCTATAAAGAATGACAAATATTTTACTTGTGTTTTGTAAATAACTTCCTCCACTATTCCACATGTCAAAAATGTGGTACACTACCACATTTTGAGTTTGACCTAATGTGTACGCCCTACCAATGCTTTGATTACCAGTGTTGGGGTTCCAAGCGGGATGTGTTGGGGTTCCAAGCGGGATCCGCCAGTATCACTCTATTAGCTTTTGTGAGTGTTAAACTCACACCACCAATGGCGGATGTTAACAAAAAGACTCTAGCTTTCCCACTCTCTGAAACTTCTGTTAAAATAAATTTAAAATGTGTCAATAAAATAAAATAAGTGATTGTTAAAATTGTGTTAAAAATAGAAACCTACATCAATTTTGCTCTTTCTATCATCAACACTTTAACGCCCATCCATACGTAAACATTCCAGATCTTTTTTCTCTAAACTTTCTTACACACCAGATAACATCAAATAAGATTTTAAAAAACAAGATAAAGGGAAAAAAACATCAAAAGCCAACCTCGATCAAGTCAATCATTTCTTGCCATTGAGAAAATATTAAAATGTGATGGTTCTATTATACCAAATCGACCTATTATAAAAAACAAAACATAGACGTCAAAACTTGTTTCACCGGTTTAAGTGTAAAATAATAAATACGAGTGTAATAACTATTATACAACTAGGGACTTTATGAAGGAGATTTTGCATGAGGTAAGCTTGGCAGCATAATTTGTTGTTTTTCGAGCCATCTTCAAGGCTAAAATTCGTGCACTATGCTCATGTCGATCGTCACTACCACAGTGAGAGAAGGATGTGCCTTTATAGCACAGCTCGGCTTCAAGGCCACTCTCTTGGCATCTATTTGTTACAGTAATATTCCGAGACCACCTATTCCAACAAGAAATTATATATTTTGTTTGTGCATCAAAAAATAGAAGCACAAATAGTAAGTGATCTTCTAAGTTAGAGCTTAAGACCAGAACAATGTTAATCACCATCATCACCACCACCACAAGAGCTTCGTGTAGTTGGATTGGTGTTCTAAAGAGATGTAAATGAGAAGTTAATTATATGGAGGAGTGGGTAGAATGGTAGGTAAATATTATTAATGCAAAGTTAATGTTGGAGTCTAAGTTGGTGGGAGCATTGATAGTTTGATGTACATACAGTTAATATTATTGCAGCAAGCAATGGCGGAACTATAGAGGGACAGGAGAGGATCCCCCCCCCCTAAAAGTTTGGCCTAATTGTGTAACGTATTTGATATGTTTAGGTATAAATATTTCGTTTGTTACGTTCGTAGCCCTTCAAAAAGTTAAGCAATAAAAAAAGAGGAAATTTCTAAAATGAACCATATGGCGAGCATATTACCAAACTCGACCCTTGAAAAACGTATCACGAAAAGCAAGCAAATTGGTTTGCTCACCACATTTTTGCTCTTTACTCGTTCAGATGTTGACACATGTTAATTTTTGATTTTCAAATTTAATAAGATGATGACACGTGGACATGGCAAGCAAACTAGTTTGGACTCCATGTTCATTTGCTCGCTCTCTTTGATTTCTGATGGTGACACGTGGACATGGCAAGGAAACTAGTTTGCTCTCCATGTTCATTTGCTCGCTCTCTTTGATTTCCGATGGTGACACGTGGACATGGCAAGCAAACTACTTTGCTCTCCATGTTCATTTGCTTGCCATGTAGCAAGCAAACTAGTTTGCTCTCCATGCTCATTTGCTCGCTAATCGAAGGCCAACTAGGAAAACTTATTTGCTTCATGTACCTCTGCCAAAAAAAAATATAGAACAAGCATGTTAGAACAAGCATGTACCTGTTAATTTTCATTTTCATTTAATAAACAAAATATCAGGTAGAACAAGCATGTTCCATTGTACCTATTTGGTTCATGTACTTGTGCCAAAAAAGGATTTTGTGGAACAATGCTCGACCACCACTGTGAATGTTTTCTTAGTTTTTTGTGGAAGAGGTGAAAAAATGAAAGTGATAAAGATGAATGTGTAGGTGCTATATATGTGAGCAGGTAAATAAAACAAGCACACCAGCTCATTTGTTCATTCATTTAATACGTAGATTGTTTGGTGAGTGATTAGTTCATTTGTTTCATTCATTTACTACTTACATGTTTTGGTGATTGTGAATTTGGTTCCATTCATTTACTACTTACATGGTTTCATTCATTTACTACTTAAATGGTTTGGTGAGGAAGAGCAACAAACATAATACGTTCATTTATTTCATTCACTTACTACTTACATGTTTCGGTGGCTCTGAATTTGGTTTCATTCATTTACTATTTACATGGTTCATCCATTTACTACTTACATAGTTTGGTGACTTTTAATGTTTATTTCTAGTCACTTATTGTGAATTACATGTACAGCCATCTTGTGTGGTCAATTTGGTTAACTACTTAACTAACCATTTTGTCACAGCCAAATGGTCATTCTTTTTTATTCATAAGACTAATTTTATAATTGTTGTTGATGAACATTTACAAGAAAACTAACTTTAACACTACAAACATTTTTTTTAAAACACTTACAAGATGTCACTAGGTACAAAATGAGTCAAGGCCGGCATCTTTGACACTACAACAAAAAACCATGATACCTGTTACTCCTAATATACAAGTCAAATCAATCCTATACCTACCCATACGATAAGAAATACATCACTACTTCAAATGGTTCAAAAGTGGCGAGCAAATGGTAAGTAGCAGGCAAATGTATTTGCTTGTATGTTGGTGGAGTAGCGAGCAAATGAGCATGGAAAGCAAATTAGTTTGCTTGCCATGTGTTTTTCAAAATGTGAAAGTAGCGAGCAAATGGGCATGGAGAGCAAAATACTTTACTTGCCATGTCGTCTTTTGTAATGTGTATTTATAGTGTCGGTATTGGTAATTTGGTTTGTTAAAGGTAGGTTTTGGTAATTATATATATTCTAAAAATGATTGTGTGTACTGTAGCAACAGTGCACATGGAAGTTTCGTCGTTGCCCCATTTTAGTCCCTGAGTGTAACACCCCCAAAATTTGGTACAGCGGAAGACTCAACAAGCTTTCGGGGTGCTACGGGGATTGGTATCTAACACAAGACATAAAAGAACGAGATAAAGTAAACATAAGAAAAACACAACCAAAACGGGGTTTTAAAGTTTACATTTATCCCAAATTCATTCAGAGTCAGGCCCAAAAGAAATAAACATAGGTCCACAATACTTTATCAGAGTTTTAGAAAATAGATCCATAACCGGGTGCCATTGCCAAGCCTCCAATCCAAGCATCCATAGAGCATCACTTAATTTTCTGAGAAAACGTGCTAAAAGTCAGCTTTCGCTGGTGAGATCATAGGTTCAAATTCATCTAACAATATAGTGGACATATACGCAAAACGCTTGCTAGCTAGACTAAGGATACGCTAAAAGCCTGCGGATACCCTCCGCTCCAACATAACACACGGATACCCTCCGTTCTAACATAGATATTCGGGTAGCCCCCGCAATACCAATAAATACTCGGATAACCTCCGAAGTATTAATAACCTATAGGTGCACACTATAGTATCTAAATAAGTCAACCTTGAATAGTACACACAACATATATGTGACTAAAGCTGACAATTCCAAATAACCAAATAAGCCAATCTTGAATAGTACACACAAAAGGTGTGACTAAAGCTGACAATATATCCTAGTCCATATGCATAGCAAGTTTAGAAAGAATATAAAAGCGATAATAGTCCACATAAAATAATTTGCACGTTTCTCACCCCAAGTATTGAAAACATAGTTCAAGAGTAAAAAGTGGGGCTATGACTCACCTCAAGTCCAGAAATCAGCAATAAGAAAATCGGTAGAGGTAAGATGTATAGTAACTCAAAAGACGGCAACTACGGACTCGGCACGACCTAACATTATCAACTCGTTCAGAAATCATTTCCTCAAAATCAAATATTCCCAAACCCGAACGTATTCCATTATATTTCTGAAAATCCATTTCTCGTATTAGTTTGGAATTTGGCGTTTGGTATCCATACGGGTGGTGGGTCGACACAACTCAAACCAATAAGTCACAACAAAAAGGATGATAAAACAATCTATAGGTATAATATTAGCCCAATATATCATTTAAATAAATCATCGAAGTTTATCAAATCCGTCGATTTGGTACTCCCCCATATTTATTTACTTAATATACCATTCTAAGATTATACCCGAATCCTAGGTCACACATTGCACATAAAGTACTATATGGTATATATCAAAGTTTAATAAATTCACTAATTATACCGTTAAGCTTACCAAATTCGTCAATTTGGCAATCTCACGAGATACTTAGCAACTTATTATTCTCGTACACATACCACAACCTATGGGCGTCGTAGGATACGATGCCCATTAATATACTCAATTTAAACAACTAAATAGCTCTTCTTTAACCCGTCGATTAAATAAGTTACGTAGTTATCGAAAATGAATGTATTAATCGTCATATATCCGTGACAACACAAACGTCACAAATAATAATCCACTTGGACTCAAGTGACCACGACCCCGTATAACTCGTTAGTTTTCTTTATTTATTTAAAAGAAATTATTTTATTTAATATTTATTTAACGTCAAGATTTCATCGTTATTTATAGTCGTTTAATTATAACAACGCTCCCGACATTTATTACACCACTTTCATAGTATAATAGTTATCGTTACGTTATTGTTATAATATTACTCGTGATCATTTTATTATTAATATACGCATTTATATATTTATATATACGTTACTCACGTCTATATATTTATATAAACGTTTATATTACCAATAATATTATTACGAGTTTTATTATTTACGTTTGATTATAAATATTTATTATAAATATTTATCGAGTCATACGAAATGGTCACATGTCCGAGTCATCACTCTCGGCTCATTGTCCAAGTCCAAAATAAAAATAATAATCACGTCAAACCAAGTAATCAATCTCCGTCCAACAATACCCAAATCACGTGCTTCAACAATAGGGTCCGACTACGGCACCCGACTAACCTATCTCCGTCATCTAATTTGACCGCCTCACAATCGGTCCCCAATACCATTCCCTCGACAACAACTCCACAAAACAATAAGTCCATTGCCCACACGGCTCCAAAGTAACGAAACCAACCTCAAAGTGATAATGACAATACAATATACCATATCGCACAATAGCAAAATAATACCATAAGAAGGACATCAATGGCCAAGGATCTCGGGTTACTCTTACCGAGCCCAACCCGAGCCGAGAGACCCACTTGGGTCTCGGCCAAGTCTTATGAGTCACAAGTCCAACCCTGAGACCATGAGGGTCTCGGATATGCTCGACTGAGCACAAAACCAAAACCAATCAGACCCTTGAGGCCCTCAATACTACCAACAACAATATTTCCAGATATCACAACCAAATTAGTTCAAGACCTTGTGATATAACACCAAACACCCTCGCAAAACAATACCGCGAGACCAAAATAATCCAGAAATCACATAAGCTCACAAGACAACTCAGCCGAGAGCCTAAGCTCAAGGTTTCACTCGACATCCACAATAAACACCAACCCGGATACCAAACTTGTTCAAATCTTGTTTTTATATCTAAACCCACTTATTTTTCATGTTTTAGATCAAGAAAAACCCAAAACCCAGCAAGTTTTACACCATAATACACGGGTTTAATCATACCGAGACACATTTATAGTCGTTTAGATGCTTTGCTCACCTTCTCGATCTCAATACTCACGGATCTAGCAAAAACTACAAGGATTGGTGGCGGTTTGATGTTGAAACGTGGTGATAGGGTGCGTTCTAGGGCGCGTGTTATATATTGAAATGAAGAGGATGAGATGAGTGTTAAGATGGTGGTGGCGGTGGAACGGCGGCTGGCCGGAAAATGGATGGTGGCGGCTAGGGTTGAAAGAGAGAAAAGGGAGATGAGATGATAGGATGGAGTTTGTATGTTTTGTTGTGTTCCAGCTTTTCCACCACAAGGACCATTTATCTTTCTTTTTATTTTCTTTTTTAACTAATAATAATAATAATAATAATAATAATAATAATAATAATAATAATAATAATGAAAGTATTATTATTATGTTTAGGGCAAGGTGGCTAAGTGTAAATTACACGGACCAAAACCCGAAACTCGTTCAAACATTTAATATTTCACGAGACGTTCCATAATATATATATATATATATATATATATATATATATATATATATATATATATATATATATATATATATATATATATATATATATATATATAGTCGAATCCGTAAACTCAAGACATAAAATTTTAGTTAGGTTATCCTAGTGCCGGAGTCAACGTAGTGCCAATAAAAATCCCGAAATAAATTCTCATCATATCGATAAACCAAATTCGATTCCATAAAAGTTTTAGACTTTTAGATATAATCAACCAAAATATTGGTTTTTCAAGTTCGTTACGAATAAAATTCCAAATATAATTTATAAACGAACTTTACTGTAATGCGGGTTTTCAAAATAACTCCCTAATTTGCCAGTTGTCACACTGAGGTTGGTGGTCAAGTGCGAAGTTAGTCCTTAATAGTCTTTAACGGTCGTTATCTAACATGTGTAGGGACCAACTGTGCAACAGGATGCCACGTTAAGGGACTGAAACTGAAAATTCATTTGCTACAGTGCAGAATAGTACTGCTACAGTGCCAAACAGTACCAAATAGTGCATGGTATTGTTCCTAAGAAATTTATGCTTTTAGTCCCTCGGTTAGCTGTAGATTCCACCGTTAGTCCCCCGTTAGCGATGTTTTTCAAATTTAGTCCTTACTAAAAAAAATCTATCATTTTATTTCGAGTTTATATTTAACACAACAATCCCGCAGCAAAGCGCGGGTGCCCCAGCTCGTTGATTCTAATTGCGTAGTATGTTTCTTTTGACTATCATTTTTCTTGAATCTTGTTACTTTGTTGGCCATATGTACTTATTGGTCTTCAACTATTTCCTTTTTTTGTCTAAGTTAGCACTTAGCAGGTCATATTACTAGTTAAAACTAAAAAAGTTAATATCCCTTATTTAATTTGCATCTTTGCCATTGCGTATCCACGGCATTCGTTTAGATACAGGGTTTTCTTAAACAATGTTCATATATCCAGCTATAGTGGATTTTTTTCACATATAAAGAACTAGTTTGAAGACTTTGATTTCGGCCCTCCCAATAAAAATCTTTATCTTCCACCACTGGAAGCAAGTGATATATCTTCAGGACTTGTTGCATAAGCATTGTGATTTGTAGTACTTTAGGAAAGGTTGTTGAATAAGTTTAATGTTATAAACATATGTATATTGCTATAACAAGAGACAAACATGGTAATAACAAGATAAATATGAAGTGTAAAAAATAGAACCGTAAACTGTTTAATTGTTTAGACCCGAAGAACACAAACACGGATAATATTGAAGTATGTGATGCTCACAGTTTCTTTAAGATAAATTTGTTCTCTTCAAGGTGGTGGTCAACAACAAAAGGAGAGGATTGGGTTATGTGTTTCAGTATATCAAAAGATGAGAAAACACTATCAATATATAAGATAATGAAGTGAAGGAAAAACAGCCGGATTAACTAACACTGTTAATCTATTCTACATTATAAAGGATTTCGGACTTATATAAAAAGAAGTTTAAAAATTTTAAGACAAAAAATATTATTATAAAAGTAAAATAAGAAAATTAATGTAAAATTTAAAAATTTAAGTCTCATTTTAACCATATAGTAACCCCCTTCTAATAATGATATATTTTAATAAAATTGTTTACAAGAAAAACTAACTAAACTTATAACCACCAATTTATTGTTAAAATTTTAAAAATAAAATTGCTAACTATTTACACTATTAATAATCTAGACGTTCTACTTTGAAAAACATATATCTACTATATTATAAAGTATTTGGGATAAGGAATGTTTAAAATGAAAAACATTTGCTTGTCACAAAAATAGTTACCGGATAACCGCCGCCGCATTACGCGCAGGGATGGAACCAGGAGGTTCCCACGAGTGCCTTGGACCCCTATTGATTTTTTTGATAGAGTGTTAATTTTTGAAAAAAACATCAGTTTTTCTAAAATGCACCCAGTCCATCGAAATGTGTTTTTATATTATGGTTTCAAAAAATTTGTGCACCCAGTTATATTTTATCCTGGTTCCGTCCTTGATTGCGCGAGTATCCTTCTAGTCCTACTAATGGCTCATGATTACATAGTTAATTCGGTGATCACATTTGATGACCATCAATTATCGTTCAAGCCAGTAATTTGACCATATTTTCCAACATTTAATGTAATAAGGTATTTGGTTTTACAATCAACTTATGTATTAACCAGCTCATTTGTATCAAATAAGTTGTTGTGCATGACCCAATATTGAAGAGCTTATTTAGCTTTTAAACTAATAAGTATATAAACACAAAGTCTTTTAATAAGCTACCTCTCTCATACATCGCTTGGGTTTTTCCTAAAGTAGGGGTATTATTTAATCTACATTTTACCTCATACACCGCTCCGACAGGGTATTGTTATTGTCGTTGTCTTTTAATAAGCTAACCGAACGAAGACATGTTAGTATGTTCATGTCCAAACACAAGATAAAGATAATGCACACAACATCCCTCGCCCTCGTAACCTTTTTATATGTAAGTTCTAGTTGAACTTGTTTCATCATACATTCAGCTAGTTTGTAAATTCATAAATACTTGATGAATAACTTTTTTTTTCTGCATAACCCGTTAATCAGGTTTTGTTTCGTTTGTTTCGTGCATGATATAATCATATAAAGAAACGAAATGCATATGGTTAAGTTTCTTTATTTCTGTAAATGTGAGATGATGATTAATTTATTAAAAAACATAATAAATAAATAAATAAATAAAAAGGTAAAATTATGTTTTGACGTATGACCATAATTCAGTTTGAGGTTTCTGAGTGTTTCATACGGAGTATAAGTTAAATTAATGGTCGGTTAACTTTTTAGGAGTTTATGTTAGGGGTGGAAACGAGCCGAGCCGAGCTCGGCTCGTGGTATGTTATACAAGCTCGGGCTTGGCTCGAACTCTGTGTGTTTATACGATTTGACAATGAAAAATTAAAGATTGGTTCAAGCTTGGCTTGTAATATATCTATTTTGAGCTCGTTAATAAGCTTGTTATTAAGCTCTTTTATAAGCTCGCCTATAATACAAAAGCATAAAGTTTTATACATGTTTAATACCTAAAATATCCTAATGTTGTTTTGGGCTCGTTTAGGCTTGCGAGCCAAATCGAACATTGTATGTAAAGCTCGGGCTCGAGCTCGATTAATAAATGAGCTGAAACTTAGGCTCCAACTCAGGCTCAAGCTCGTTTAGGCTCGGCTCGTTCGAACTTTTTTCCGATCCGATCTCGAGCGGCTCGGCTCATTTCCACCCTAGTTATGTGTTGGGTTGGTTTTTAGATGACGGTTTTCTAAATTAGTACAGCTTCACGCTTGGATTTAGAATGCATAGCGGACTCTGGTTTTAGATGGCAATTATTTTGGAACAGAGGGAGTAACTTTTAACTACAACATAAAATCACCTATGTGTAAGATACAATCATATGGATCAGATTTACAATCGTATAGGAGGGATTTTTAGCACACTTACCTTATTTGGCTTCAAAGAATGGGAGTGAATGTAGCATCTGGGAAGAAAGTTAGCGACAAATGTGAAAGATAGGACAGTCATGTTTCGATAAAATAATGGTGGAAAACCAGAAACCAAATGGTTGTTGCACAACACTGACGGGTAATTGTTTTTTGTGGGTTGCGGTTTTGGGGAGTTCGTACAATCACTGATCAATTTTTTAAATTATGTATCTAGTGATCAAACATTATTCAGTAAAGTGACAAACAAGGTTGTATGACTGTTAAAAAACACGGCTTGTAACCCAGGTGCTTGGAAATTTTGGGTGCGAGACCCAAACCATAACACCAACTCTAAGTACAATAAACGTTGGCTATTCGCTTGCTAAACAGACCATGTGAAACTTACTGTTCTCGATTCACCAAATTGACAACGCCTTTATATAAAATAACAAAAGCCCAAACACAAAATGAACTTGAAAAACTTGTGATAAATGGCCACTCATTATTTCCCCAGGTACCGTAATGTTCTGAATCAAAACCTTGCATAAGACTCTTTACCTATCATGCGCAACCAATTCTCACCCAAAAGGAATTCAAAGGAACCTTACAATTTATTTGCGCCAAAACAGATCTGCAACAAAACCTCACTCACTATCTGTATGTAAAAACTAAGAAAATTGCAGACCTAACACTTTCTTGCAAATTTGCAGGCTATATCTGTAATCTGTAATACTATATACACCAACACTATGAACGCATTGAGTGCATCTCATGCCTAAACCTATACAGTTCATACAAGTTCATACAAAACTATGAAAGTCCATAGGCTCTGATATGCATACAAAGTTGCCCCAACTTAAACATACTTTGTGTTTATTTGGCAATAACCCAAACCAAGTGACCACAATCTGAACCAGCATGTATAGTCTGCAAGTATCAAGCTAAGTGAATACACATAAAACCAGAAAGAATCATTCCCTGCTAATGAGCTAATACTACGACAAAACGTTAAATGCAGGCACGTCCTTAAACCTTTAGCACACATGTCCAGGTAACAAATCCTCCCTCAACCTAACTCATAAGACACGGTTATGATATGTAATTATACCTATGCTACCAAACACATATGAAAACATAGCCTTAGCCTTCAAAACCTAAAACCCAATACGCCAATCTTCAATAAAATCAAACACGCGCCACAATTCAACACAATCAACTCCAATCACCATAAAACAATCTTTAACTCACCCAATTCGCACATCATAAATCATCACCTCATTACATGAACATCATAAAATTTGAAAATTACTATAACAATCAATCAAACAATTCACAAAAGCCGTAATAATTCAAATAAGAGTCCAAATAACAAGATTCTCTCTCTCACACACACACACACACACACATCATGACTAATTAATAACAAGCAATCTCCCGACCCGACACCTATGGGCTATTATACAGTTATGATACACAAAAAGAATGCAGCCAGTATGACTGTATAAGTAAATATTTCAGAACGCAGTGCATGATTTGCTTTTGCCAATTCAAATGTCTAACATGACTTATCAAACTCATAAAATATAGATCATACCAGAATGTGAGTAAGCAAAGGGCCAGGAAACATGTTTCCACAAAGACACTGATCAAGTCATCAAACTAATCATTTTGTATGATTTTTTGCCTTCTGAGACCAGACAATAAATTACCAAAACTACAAAGGCCAAACATTGATTCCACATACTCAAAATAAATAACCATAAAACAACCCCTTACGCAGATCCTAGCGGTGTAATATCACTTTAAGAACACACGTCAACCATGAAAATCCAAAACCTTATAAGGCTATTATGTATATGTAGTTGAACAAGTACATCATATTTTCGCCGTTCAAGCACCAACAGAAATCAAGTGATCATAACTATGTGATGCTCTAATCATATGTATACCCTGCCACCAGTTTCCCAAAACAGGAAAATGACACTCGTGAATTCTGAAAACAGGCCTCAATCATATGTCACGTATTAAGTCTGTAAGTAGCAAGGTTATAAATGTCTAAAAAGTATGTGAACATGACAAGTCTGCGAGCTTATACTAAAAGATATAGGACAACAACAACCTTGTATACAGGTGCATACTTCAATCGTTATGGAGCATTTCATGAAACTAATTCTACCTCGGCCTAGCTACTACAGCCTAGGTTTGATATGTAGTAGAGAGAATTAATGAGCAACTGCACTCCTGATAGGCATTTAAAATGCGGTACCTAAGCTGCTTTTTCAAATCTTAAGTCTAAAACGAGTCAGTGTATCGGATCATAACTGTGTGTGGTGCACTAGTCTAATGCGCCAGTTGCACAAAACGAGAGGAGAATAGTCTTAAAGTTCTAAAACAGTTCTCAGTACGCTTAAACAAACACCCCCTTAGGGGACTTGTGGGCTTATAAAAGTTTATTACATTATAATAAACTTATATAAGCCCACAAGTCGCAAAAGAAGCCAGACAATTGGGGCTTATGAAATATAAGGCGAAATCAAATAAGCTCGTAATAAGCCCACAAATAAGCTTAAAGCCTAAAATGCGAGTAAGCAACAATTTTTAAACCCCCCCCCCCCCCCCCCCCCCCCCAAAAAAAAAATTATACTAGTAGCCTTTAAACTAAAACCTAATACACCAATTTTCAACAAAATCAAACGCGCAACACACTTGGATTCATTCCAACGATCATAAAACAATCCCTAAGTCCCTAATACACAAATCATCATAAATATACCGTCTGCATTCTGCAAGTAGCAATCTTATAAGAATGGAACAACTTAAACTATGTACATGACTACTTTTGTCATTCCGCAATACTAAAGAGACAAATCAAAAGTTATGTACGTAGGCATATCCTTGAAACTTAATCAACTATCACCCAACCTATCTTCTACAGAGAGTCGGTGTAATCATGTCAATTTCCTAGAAACAGGCCTTAACTACAGCACCATCCAACAGCCAGAACATACGTTTCAACTACTTGATTATAACTCCAAGAACGCCCTGTAAAAAAAGTCATGAAACTAATCAAGGGGGTGTTTGTTTTAGCTTATTTGATGGGCTTTTGAGCTTATTCAGATTTTAATAAGCTTGTATATTAATAACCTATCAGCTAATCCACCTGAGCTTATAAGATATTAATAACGAGCCTACGAACTTATTAAAATCTCAATAAGCTCAAACTATGTACCGTCTGCATTGTGCAAATAGCAATCTTATAAGAATGGAACAGCTTAAACTATGTACATGACTACTTTTGTCATTCCGCAATACTAAAGAGACAAATCAAAAATCATGTATGTAGGCATATATCCTTGAAACTTTAGCAACTATCCCTCAACCTATCTTCTACATCACAATTCACAAGTACAACATGTAGAATCTGCAGACAGCAAGTTTAATCATTACCTAAGGACTTAGCTGATTTTGCAGCCTAAAATTAGTCAGTCACTCAGTCTAATCAGATCCATTCCCTAGAAAGAAGCCTCACCTCCAACATTTTCCAGCTCATAAAACATGCATCATACTAAGGGAGTGTTTATTAAAGCTTACTTGATTTCGTCTTATATTTCATAAGCTCAAAATTTCTGGCTTATTTTGAGACTTATGGGCTTATATAAGCTTATTATATCATAATAAGCTTATATAAGCCCATAAGTCTCAATATAAGCCACAAGTTTGAGCTTATGAAAAATCAAATAAGCTCATAAGCCCACATATAAGCTTAAACAAACACCCCCTTAGGGGGTGTTTGCTTAAGCTTATTTGTGCGCTTATGAGAGCTTATTTGTTTTCCGGCTTATATTTCATAAGCCCGAATTTTCCGGCTTATTTTGGGACTTATACAAGTTTATTATGATATGATAAACTTATATAAGCTCTTAAGTCACAAAATAAGCCGGAAAATTGGGGCTTATGAAATATAAGGCGAAATCAAATAAGTTCATAAGCCCACAAGTAAGCTTAAACAATTGTTCTAAACCTAGACAAGTGATTCCACATACTTAACTACAATCAACCATAAAAAGAAAACACCCATACGCAAGGGGAATCATATAAAACTATAAACGCGGTGTAAATAACGAAACATAAACGCCGTCACAATCCAATTAAAAATAAACTTAATCAGTATCCATCCGTACAACAACATAACAAACTTCATATCAAAACTAAAACAAATGCCACGTCAGCATAACAACTAATTAATTAATTAATATCAGCGTCATCGAAATCATCAGAAAAGGAATTAAAGAAGCCGTCGTCAGCCAAACGGTAATGATCCAAGGAAGACAAAGGACCATCGCCACCAAACCCGTCGAATGAGTCCACGTCATCGACCTCCATCGCTGACGTCATCATCGTTTGCTCCTCCATTTCTCCGTACATCTCCACCGGCATCATCGTTTTCATTCTTTTTCTTTTCTTTTCTTTTCTAAAATGGAAGGAAGTTTCTTGGCTTGGAAAGGGTTTACTTATTTGTTTTACAAGTTACATTAATAGTCCTCCTTGTTTCCCATTTTTTTTTTAATAATAGCAGTATCAGCCGTGTTAACAGTAGCTTATAACAGTGTTCAGTAAACTAATTGTTTGTTTTTACATTATTATATCCCTACTAAATACTCATAGTAAAAAACTTCATATCAAATTTTATTTAAAAAAAAAAAAAAATGCAAAAATCGCGAATTGGTAGTCATTCGGTTGACCTCCTTTAGCTTGTAATCGGTGTAGTCGGGGTTAATCGAATTGGCATTTCCGGAATGCTTTTGGTATTTCCGGTAAGTTTAAGTATTTACGCCAAGATTTGCCTTATACCGACAACTTGTAATAGATATAAACAGCGACTATAAGTGATTAAGACAAGTTTTCAGCGTGTTTATTGTTGTATCACTGAATGAGCACCGCAACCTTTAATAGATCAGCAAACACAGTACCAAAACAATCCAAAATGACCTGTAAATGGTTTATAAGAACAGCAAACAAAACCCAAAAAAGACAGCAAACAGTAACTGCATGAGAAGAACTTCTATGTCCTTTTAAGGTTTCTGCGGAGCCCGTTTGATCGCTTCAAGCCTACGTACCGTACACCCCAGGATTAATGCAGTCTCGTAACGGTTTATTGTAAGCGAAAACAATAACCCGTAATGCACAATCGGTTTGTAGAGTAAGAAAATATTCAAGATTATGTGGAGTAACAAAGATTAAAAAGATAGTAATATTTTTGGTGTATCTATAATAGAGTCTTGCTTCCCTATTTATAGAAGGAGAAAACAGGTTTAAACCCACGTTCAATCTAACTGTTTTTCCCATGATTCTTTTCCAAAAATTACTCTCACATCCCTTCTTATTCGTGATATCAGTAGACTAGTTAAACATGCTATAACGACCCACTACTTTGAACAAGTCAAGCAAGCATGAAAGACTTGTATATAGACGTTAGAACATGCATGTATTACAAGCAGCTTACCCCCACCACACTCTTTATTGTCACATAATTCAAATTAATTCAAAGTTGTTTAATCAAACTTAGAAACCAAACTTATTAATTAATTTGTTTATCAACTTATAAACATACATATTTTCTCTCTAATGTTCAACCTATTATTAGAAAATTAATGTCACCATATATTAATTTCCAACATTTATGGTATTTCCGGCAAGATTTGCATGTTTTCAATAAGTTTGGCCATCGTTGACTACCATTGACCACCGCTGACCGACTTATTTGACGGATTTGCACAAGTTGAGAAGGTTGGTGGCCGATTAGCGACTAGACAGCGATTAATCGGTCTTGTAGACTTTTTTGCAACAGTGAAGAAAAACATTAACTAATTAAAAAAAGTGGCACATCGTCACTATATAGAGAATTGAAATGACGACATCATGACTCATGACTAGTTAATATTAGTGTCATTGAAATCATCTTGAAAAAAGTTGAAAAACTCAGCATCAACTAAACGATATTATCCTAAGAAGCTAAAGGACCTTCACCAAACATATCACTACTTGTAGGGATGGCAAATTCTGACACGACATGGACCAAAACTGAAATTGACAGGTTAGGTCGAGTTATCGCTTTCATTTTTTCAATCCAAAATATAAAGATTTTTGTTTGTTTAGTGACTTAAAACATGATTGTAGATTTGGAACTCATTACATGTTAGTAATTTACAATTACAACAAGAGATTAACCGCTGTTATCCAATTTCCTTCGAAACTATACAAATGCCAATCACGGACTTTTGAATATATAACCAACAGTTGAATAAATGGTGATTCGAGTTTATTATACAAGTGTATCATCTTGAAAATAATCCAGCTTTGTTTAGAAAACAGCCAGAAGCGGGATCTCCAATGCAGCCACAAAAACCATCATCGTCCTTAGCAAATGATGCTGGCAACGGATGATCAGGAATTATGCCAACCTGCAATGGGAAGGCAGTTATAAAGTAGTCAAAGTTTAGAGGCAAAGTGTGACGGGCTGGTAATGGGTCAAATGGGTAACTATTAGTGCAAGTTGAATGATAGAGAACCTTATTGATGTCGATGTGATCAGGGGTTTCATAACGAGCAACAGTAACAGCCAAGCCAGATCCATCAGACATTTCAAATACCGATTGAATTTTTCTGTGAATAAAGAACGTTTTAGGACATTTTATCGAAAACATGATGCTATTAAAAGTGTAAGTAATGCAAAGATTGTTTACCCTTTGCCGTAAGTGGGTTCTCCAAGAAGCACTGCACGCTTGTTATCCTTTAAAGCACCAGCCAAGATCTCGCTTGCACTTGCAGTTCCTTTGTTCACCTACAATAACCAAAAAAATTAACATTACAGGTGGTCATTTCAACCCATTTACATTTACTTATTTTTGGGTTGGCTCGGATTATATATACATGTAACAGGTCAAATGAATAAACTCAAAAGATTAGTCAATACATCAAAAAGGACAAACAGGTTGTAATACATATTTTTCGTGATGATATTTGACACGCCAAACATATTGCATTGGTATAGATGGCATTACCAGCACGGCTAGAGGTTCTGAAGCAGCTATTGCATTGGTTCCATCAGTGTCATATATATCTCGGACACCACGGCTATCACAGATGTACACAATCACACCTTTATCCAACCTGAATTTGCATAAGTTTTACCATAAGAGCTTTGAACTTGTATAATAGCAATTCAGGCAGCTTTCAACCCATTTGACCCGTTACAGATAAAAACTTAAACACGTATCTGACATTCAGAAGCGAATGGGTTTCATTAAACTATGATTCCAAACATAAAAGCAACAAAAAATTTTGCAGAAACTTACTGCAAACTTACCAGATCTTAGCGATCTCAATTCCTTCCGGAAAAAGACCACCACTGCATCAGAAGATAATTAATTATCTTTTAGAAAGCATTACAATAATAATGCTTAAAATGAACCCCAAAACAACTGATCGTTATAACTTATAAGAATATTACCTATTATTGCGAAGGTCCAATACAAAACCGTCAACATTTTCTCTCCTTAAAGTCTCAATTGCTTCCTTGACAGCAGCTGGAACGGCTTTTTTGTTAGAATAATTCTTTACAAATACAACTGTGGGTTATAAAATTAGAAATAATGCATCATCTTGTATTCCTAAAGTGTATCTTCCCCTATAAGATCTAAAACAGGTATAAAAAATACATATTATGCGACGTATGAAATATATCCGTCAACATCAACCAATACAGTAAGTAGTTACCGTACCAGAAGCATTTTGGTTGAATGATGTTAACTTTATGTATCCAATCTTGGAGGTACCCTTTCCCAGACCAGGTGTCTCACAGACTCTTGACTTCACCGGATTTAACGAAATGTTTTCCCGCCTGCACACCACATGATTTTAAATTTACAGGCCGTTTAGAGTATGTATCCGCTAAACAGCAGAATAGCAACAAAAAGAAATTTAAATTTACACAAACGATACACGAAGCTTGCAGCAAATTTAAATGGAAGGAATTGAAGCAAATGAACGTACGTTAACGATAGCTGCTTTATCTCGGATCCGCTTCGTACTTTTAGCTGTACTTCAGTTCCTTCGGGGCCCCTGAAAGTCAGTCAAAAGTCTATAAAGGTTCAAGGGTTTGTTAACTAACAAACAATTAGAAACATAGTCAATTATAACTTACTGCAAGCGTTCTGCTGCATCATAAATATCCATCGTTTCTGTACTTGTATTATCGATAGCCATAATCAGATCACCAGGTGAAATGGCAGCCCTACTGGCGGGACCCCCTGGAGAAGCTGAAATAACCATAATTCCAGATAGAGCTCCATCATTTCCACTCGGGTAGCCAATTGATAGCCCTACTCCAGTAAGAGCACCTTGTGTTCCCGACTGCCTTCATCAAACATATTTGCATATTTAAAAAAGAAGAAATAAAACTTAATACGTAAAATAAACGCGGCATGAAGATAAAGTCAGCTTCATACCCTCAAACTTTTGAATTTATCAGGCTCCAAAAAACGGGTGAAAGGGTCATCCAGGGTGGCAAGCATCTTCTTTATTGCTGCATCTGGATGCAAAAATAGCACCATGTATAAGACAGGTGTACTAGTTGGCATTAAAGAAACGATGGCTTACGTAAACAAATGCATATCAAACTCTTATTCGTAATTATGATCTCGAATATATTTGGTGATAAAGTTTATTATTGATAAACCTTGAAGAAAATATGAAATCAACGAAAATGTAAAAGCATACATGTCTGTTCACGGTTGTTCATTGGTTCATTGCGCAGTGCATTTTCTCTGTACCGAAACCAACTTTGCCCATTAAAGCCCTTATCAACATATGCACGGTCAATTGTTCTCCATGCCTCAAGGAAAAGAAGATTCTCCTCAGTGAGCGCCCCTGTACATAAACCATCATAATAACTCCTTGGAATAAAGTAAACAACTGAAATTGATTAAAAATCCAACTTACACGAAGGAGATTTGGTAACAGGAGCAGTAACCGCCATAAACAGCATCATTCCCAATACAATCCGAACACAGAAAACGGGAAACAAATCCTTCAATTTCTCAGAAATCTTAACTAGTCTCCTAAGGCTGATAGTATGCTTTCTTAACTTAGTTAATAATCGCCCATTGCTCCTAAAGAGTACAACATGATGAAGTGCAAATCTTGCATTGAATTTTCTTACCAACCAAAACAAACTGTTGTTCTCGTCGTTCTTCTTAGGCTTGGAAGCTACTAATCTATTGCTACTATTTACGCTTATACATGATATTGAATTGCACAACCGAGATTTAACAGCGGTAATAAGTAAAGAGTTACATCGCACAACCTGCAGATAGAAATACAACAAAAATAATGTCAGAAGATGATATAAATCATCACCAGTCGGAGATCATTTAACAATTTTGGGCTTTTGGTTCCTCACTTTACCCACTATGTTCGCTAATAACTAAGGCGCTACACAAAATGCTAACGAATGAGCAAATAGGGAACATAAAAGGCAACAATATAATGTAGGTGAAGTTCATATGCGAAATATGAAGTACGTCGCATACACAATCAACGCAACTTAAAGGGTGTTTGTTTCGGCTTATGACTTATGTGGTTTTTGGCTTATGTTTCATAAGCTCACTTTTTGTGGCTCATTTTTGAAACTTTTCGGCTTATATAAGCATAAAAAGCTTATATAAGCTGAAAAGTTTCAAAACAAGCCACAAAAAGTGAGGTTATGAAACATATGTTGAATACCACATAAGCCATAAGACTGCTATATAAGCCGAAACAAACACCCCCTAAACGATAGCGATAAACAACAAAACTAAATCTCATATGCAGCGAATCATATAAAACTATAAACGCGCCATAAATAACGAAACATAAACTTAATTAGTATCCGTACAACAACACATAACAAACTTCATATCAAAACTAAAACAACAGTAACTAATTAAACATAAAACAATCCAAAAACAAGTGCCACGTCATCAAAACTACTAATTAATTAATTAATTAATATCAGAGTCATCGAAATCATCATGAAAGGAATTGAAGAAGGCGTCATCAGCCAAACGGTAATGATCCAAGGAAGATAAAGGGCCTTCGCCACCAAACCCGTCGAAAGAGTCCACGTCATCAACTTCCATCGCTGACGTCATCATCGTTTGATCCTCCATTTCTCCGTACATCTCCACCGGCATCATCGTTTTCATTCTTTTTTTTCTTTTCTAGGCTTGGAAAGGGTTTACTTATTTGTTTTAGAAGTTACATTAGTAGTCCTTCTTGTTTTCTTTCTTTTTTTTTTATAATAGCAGTAGTTGTTTGTTTTATAAAAGACAATGTTGCAAAAATCGTGAATCGGTAGTCGGGCGGTCGATCACCCTACAGCAATTAATCAGTCAAAGCGAGATTAATCAATGATTAATCGGATTGGAATTTCCAGCAAGTTTTGCGTATTTCTAGAGACCAAACTAAATATCTTAACTGATTACAAGTCTACTATGTTTTCAAACCTCAATAAAAGGCTCAAATCCTGATTATGAGGCTCATTGTGCGTTATAAGTGAAATAAACGATCCCCAAATTAAGTAGAATGCCTAAATTATTAATTTTTTAAAAGTTGACCGATTAGTCCGATTTTTGAACGATTCGGCTGATTTTTGACTGATTAGTGGCCGACTTTTGCCTAGGACGATTTTTTCCACCGATTTTCAAAAATCAACAAGGTATAAGGCCGATTACCGATTATCGATTTTTTCCCTACTAAATACTCATAGTAACAAACTTTCATATCAAATAAATAAATAAATAAAATAATAAAAAACACAATATTTCAAAAATCGCCAATCGGTAGTCGGTCGGTTGACCTCCTTTATCTTGTAATCGGTGTAGTCGGGATTAATCCATGATTAATCGAAGTTGGCATTTCCGGAAAGTTTTTGGTATTTCCAGTAAGTTTAGGTATTTACAACAAGATTTACCTTATACCAACAACTTGTAAGTTGTAATAGATATTAACAGCGACTATAAGTGATTAAAACAAGTTTTTAGCGTGTTTATAGTATTTCCGGCAAGATTAAAGCATGTTTCCAATAAGTTTGGCCATGGTTGACTACCATTGACCACCGTGAACCGACTTCTTTGACCGATTTACACAAATCAAAAAGGTTAGTGGCTGATTAGCGCCTAAACAGCGATTAATCGACCTTGTAGACTTTTTTACAA
Organism: Artemisia argyi; assembly: GCA_030686995.1. Lineage (NCBI taxonomy): Eukaryota > Viridiplantae > Streptophyta > Magnoliopsida > Asterales > Asteraceae > Artemisia > Artemisia argyi. The sequence continues at coordinate 12,069,872 of CM060686.1, read as the reverse complement.
TAGTGAAGAAAAACATTAGCTAATTAGAAAAAAGTGGCAAGTCACTATATAGAGAATCGAAATGACGACGTCATGACTAGTTAATATTAGTTTTATCAAAATCATCTTGAAAAAAGTTGAAAGACTCGGCATCAGATAAACGATAATGATTCAAAGAAGCTAAAGGACCTTCACCAAACACATCGCTACTTGTAGGGATGGCAAATTCTAACACGACATGAACCGAAACTGAAATTGACAGGTTAGGTCGATTTATCGCTTTCATTTTTTTAATCCAAAATATAAAGATTTTTGTTTGTTTAGTGACTTAAAACATGATTGTAGATTTGGAACTCATTACATGTTATTAATTTACAATTACAACAAGAGATTAACCGCTGTTATCCAATTTCCTTCGAAACTATACAAATGCCAATCACGGACTATTGAATATATAACCAACAGTTGAATAAATTGTAATTCGAGTTTATTATACAAGTGTATCATCTTGAAATAATCCAGCTTTGTTTAGAAAACAGCCAGAAGCAGGATCTCCAATGCAGCCACAAAAACCATCATCGTCCTTAGCAAATGATGCTGGCAACGAGTGATCAGGAATTATGCCAACCTGCATTGGTCAAGGCAGTCAAAGTTTAGAGGCAAAGTGTGACGGGCTGGTAATGGGTCAAATGGGTAACTATTAGTGCAATTTGAATGATAGAGAACCTTATTGATGTCGATGTGATCAGGGGTTTCATAACGAGCAACAGTAACAGCCAAGCCAGATCCATCAGACATTTCGAATACCGATTGAATTTTCCTGTGAATAAAGAACATTTTAGGACATTTTATCGAAAACATAAGGCTATTAAAAGTATAAGTATTGTAAAGATTGTTTACCCTTTGCCAAAAGTGGGTTCTCCAAGAAGCACTGCACGCTTGTTATCCTTTAAAGCACCAGCCAAGATCTCGCTTGCACTTGCAGTTCCTTTGTTCACCTACAAGAACCAAAAAACTTACCATTACAGGTGGCCATTTCGACCCATTTACTTATTATTGGGTTGGCTCGGATTGTATATACATGTAACAGGTCAAATGAATAAACTCAAAAGATTAGCCAATACATCAAAAAGGACAAACAGGTTGTAATACATATTTTTCGTGATGATATTTGACACGCCAAACATATTTAGAAAAAAAAAAAAAAAAAAAAAGGGGGGGGGGGGGGGGGGGGCACAAATAGCGTTGCGGGTCAACCCAATCTGTTCACAAGTACAAAAAATTGCTTGGCACACTCTACATGAGTCACAGCAATCTAAAATCGCAATCGTGACTTAACAATGAAAGCCATTACAGAACATTAATGAAAAGATTGGTATACACGGCATTACCAGCACAGCTAGAGGTTCTGAAGCAGCTATTGCATTGGTTCCATCAGTGTCATATTATATCTCGAACACCACGGCTATCACAGATGTACACAATCACACCTTTGTCCAACCTGATTTGCATCAGTTTTACCGTAAGAACTTTGAACTTACTTCCTTTTCAAACTATACCTTTTTTACTTATTTGACCCGTTACGGATATAAACTTAAACACGTATAGGACATTCAGAAGCGAATGAGTTTCATTTAACCATGATTTCAAACATAAAAGCCAGATACGCAACACTCTAAGAGCCAGCAAACGGTTTTGCAGAAACTTAATGCAGACTTACCAGATCTTGGCAATCTCAATTCCTTCGGGAAAAAGACCACCACTGCATCAGAATTTAATCGTCTTTTAGAAAGCATTACAATAAGAATGCTTAAAATGAATCCCAAAACAACTGATCGTTATAACTTATAAGAATATTACCTATTATTGCGAAGGTCCAATACAAAACCGTCAACATTTTCTTTCCTTAAAGTTTCAATTGCTTCCTTGACGGCAGCTGGAATGGCTTTTTTGTTAGAATAGTTCTTTACAAATACAACTACGGGTTATATAAATTCTTAAGTGTATCTTCCCCTAAAAGATCTAAAAAGGCTATATAGCAGCTTATGAAATATATCCGTCAACATCAACCAATAGCAATAAGTAGTTACCATACCAGAAGCATTTTGGTTGAATGATGTTAACTTTATGTATCCAATCTTGGAGGTACCCTTTCCCAGACCAGGTGTCTCGCAGACTCTTGACTTCACCGGATTTAATGAAATGTTTCCCGCCTGCACAGCACATTTACAGTCCATTAAGAGTACGTATCTGCTAAAATCTAAACAACAGACTATCAAAAAAGATTCTAACACCACATAACATTTTAACTAGCGTACAAATGAAGTGTTATAGTTAAGGCGTCTTTAGCTATAATTGAGTTTGTTCAATCTCTAACGGGTCAAACTGATTTAAAAAAACTCGCCTTTTTACCAGTCTCCATATCCACCTGATCCACCCATTTTAAATCTATACCCAAAACTTACAACAAGGAACCCATTTTAATATTCTGGTACCTTGTTCATATAATTTACACAAATGATACACACATATGAAGGTTACAGCAAATTTATATGGAAGGAATTGAAGCAAATGAACATACATTAACGATAGCTGCTTTATCTCGGATCCGCTTCGTACTTTTAGCTGTACTTCAGTTCCTTCGGGGCCCCTGAGATTCAGTTAAAAGTCTATACTTTACTTTAAGGTTCAAGGGGAGTGTTTAACTAACAAACAATTAGAAATACAGTCGATTATAACTTACTGCAGGCATTCTGCTGCATCATAAATGTCCATCGTTTATGTACTTGTATTATCAATAGCCATAATCAGATCACCAAGTGGAAATGGCAGCCCTACTGGCGGGACCCCCTGGAGAAGCTGAAATAACCATAATTCCAGATAGAGCTCCATCATTTCCAGTCGGGTAGCCAATTGACAACCCTACTCCAGTAAGAGCTCCTTGTGTTCCCAACTGCCTTCATCAAACATATTTGCATACCATAAGTGAAGTTTCAAGCCTATACATCTATATCTATACTACATATAATGGAAAAGTGAAAACTTATCTATTTTAGGAGTCCTTACACTATTTTTAGAAAACATGTGCAAAGCTGAAAACTTTTTAATACACATCGAAAACCGGGTTGACCCGGGTCGCTTTAAACCTGACGGGTTGACCCGGTTTAATTTGGCCCTTTTTTTGACTAGAACGGTTCAACCGGTAAGTGGGGGTAGTGGGTGGCGGTGGTAAGTAGTGGTGGTGGGTGGTGGCGGTAGTGGGTGGCGATGGTGAGTGGTGGTGGTGGTGATGGTAAGTGGTGGTGGTGGGTGGCGGTGGTTTGTGGTGGTGGTGATTGGTAGTGGTGGTGGTGGTGGTGGTTATGTATTTCGGATTAACTGATGTTATGTATTGAGGACCAAACTAATTGACTAAAAGTGTTACAATCGACAAACCATAAGGACCCAAAATGTAGTCAACTCTTAACAAATACAACACTTAGAGGGTGGTTGTTTAAGCTTGTATACGGCTTATTAGCTTATATGTGTTCGGTTTATATAACATAAGCTACAATTTTGTGCCTTATTTTGACACTTTCGGCTTAAACAGACACTCCCTTAACACTAATGATACATACAATAAGCAATATTAAAAGTTTGCCACTCAATCACAATAGGTATAGTATAAAGTTTGAGTTATGGGTATCACATTGTTTTAAAAACTTTTTGTAGAAAAATTGTAGAAATTATGGCTCTACATAGAAATACTATCAAACCACCTTCTCCACCCATGAATGAGACTATGGGTTTCAAACTCACTTTTAGATTCCATGCCTACTAACCAAATAATAACAATGGATATCAAACTCATTCCTAGATTCCGAAACCCTTATACCAAACACACCCTTAAACTATCACAAAAGATCATAGGCACACTTTATTTATTTATTTATTTACTTTTTTTATTTTTTCTAACGGATCCAACCATTGGCAAGTTATCCTAAATCAAACTTGCCTTTTCAAACCATTTATTTATCCTTCTTGATTTCTCTTTTTTCCAACCTTTACCAAATTGCAGGTAGCCAATAAAAACACATCTATGTATTTGTCTTATTTAAACATTTTACGAATCAAATAATGGAAAGAAAAAAAAAAACATTCGGCTTATAACAATTTACTTTTACAATAAATACATAAACCCTTAATTAAATACTTCCAATTAAAAATACCCGTGAAATAAGAAACACAAATTGAACAACTTGCCTGAAAACAGATCACGTGAATGATTGACTGGAGAACCTGATTCTGCTGGTGAATCAAGATGAGATTCGTTTAACGACCATTGGATTGAAAATGAAGGTGTTGTGAAAAGTGTAAGAAAATGAACTGTTACATGTTTAGTCCCTCCTCTTATTTAAGCTGTTCAAAAAGGAGTTCAGTGGCCTGTTTTGTATATTATACTTATCACCCCATCTACTAATTGCATATAGCTTTGGAGCATACAAATCTCCCTTGGTGAAAACCATCATACTTCGACCCACATCAATTTGCAAGGTATCCAATGATGGAAATTCAAAAGCTTCCTTTCCTATGCAAAATCCCTCCAAACTCCAAAGTCCAACAAGTTTTAAGGATTTTAGACAAGGGAACACCACAGTAGCATTCACTATGGCATCACATTCTTCTTCTTCTTCTCCCTTCACAATTACCTTCATTCTTCTGCAGAAACTTATATGTAGTTCCTGGAGTTGCAATAGACTACCAACCATGGGACATGTAAATACATATTCTAAACTACCACAGTCTTCAATTGACAGTCTTGTTAGGTTTGGAAACCTTAATACTGTCCCCTGCTTGCTCTTCCATATATACTTGAGACTTCGTAACCACTCTAAGCCCACTTGTCTCAAGTTTGGAATTTCAGCAACAGTTTGTGAATCAAATATCTTCTCAATGCCCTCACCTCCACTCAAATGAACAGTTTCAAGCTTTTGCAGTTGAAGCAACTTATCGGATGAAAAAAGACTCTGTCCACCATTGGGGTTATAACGGCACATATCTGCTTCGATCAAATTATGATAAGACCAAGGCAACCGTTCCATAGTAGTAGGGCGGTATGAGCTTGTACTTTCAAAACTCGCTAATCGGGCCTACAAGGTCAAAAAAAGAAACCACAAGCTTATGTCAGAGATAATTGTACGTATAACTTGGTTAGATGATAAAACGCCATATGTGAGTAAAATACGGCTCTAATATGATCCTATTTTATTACAACTTTGGGTTTTGTGGATCACATACATAATCGAAACGTTTGTATTTGCTATTTTATTACTTTTGATCAAATAAATATATTGTAATCATGATGAAAATTAAAATTTGTATAGCAAGGCCTTATGCGAGGTGGGTAAATTTTTACTTTTCTAATTTTTTAAATAGAAAATATACCTGATGCAAGGTGGTCGTCACATGAAAGTTAAGGCCACATTCAAAACTATGTTTGCCTAAGCTTGTATTTATGAAGTTAAGCTTTGGAGCTGTAGACCGTCCATAAGTGAACACAGTTATTTGTGGGCATTCATCGATCACAACCTTTTCCAATGCTCGCCATATGAATTCACTCCTCCCCAAAAAGAAACCCACAATGTTTGGTAGATCGACTAGTGAAAGGGATTTTAAACGAGGAAAGACCACCACATCAGATGCCATTGTCTGCTCTCCGTTTTCTTCCATAACAATGACTTCCATTGCCTCGCAATCCTTTATCTCTAACTCTTCGAGTTCCGCGAGGCTTTCAAGAGTGGAAAATGTGAATATATATTTCAAAAGGTTACACCCTTGAATTTTCAAGATCTTTAGTTTTGGAAGTTTGATCATTGTAATATATTCTAGCCTAGGGAGTGACTTTCCAGTATCAGCACCACTGTTGTTGTTGATCTCTTTAGTTTCAAACACCTCTGTCATCGATTTGCAATCTTTTATGTTCAGCACCTGAAGCTTTTGCATTTGTCCTACAGCATACCATGGAACCACACTTGACAATGCATCACAATCTCTTATACTTATCTCTCTAGAGTATTGGCATAAGGACCAGGACCACAAAGCTTGAGATGACTGAGAAAAAAAAATGAGAATTTGATTATATAATCAACAGAGCTAATATCATTCTAGTCCCTAAATATATAGGAAAAATACCTTAAGCTGGTCATGAATATCAGTAGATATACCATTGGCACCACCACCAATACACTTGAAATTTCTGAGTTTTGTAAGCTGAAGAATGTCTAAATGAGGGAAGAAAGTGGTGGTTGTGTGGGAATATATAGACGCATCTTCATCATCTCTGTTTGAAACAACCTCTTCAATACCATCACAAAACTGTATATTAATATTCTTTAGGTTGGAAAGAAGTTTCGCCATGAGAGGTGAAAACAAGTACTTGATGCTGTTGCACTTGTACATTGTTATGGTTGTGAGGTTATGGAATGAGGACTGTGACTGTGGTTTTTGAAGAATTAAGAATTCATTATTCCAATTGCACTTCCACACATGACTCATCCTCCCCATAAACTCTAACTCTAATTCTTCTAGATAGGGGAGTATGAGTGGTTGTTGAGCAATTTGAGCTGATTCTCTACTACTTGGACTCATTATCTCAAAGACCACCTCCACACCTTTATAGTCATTCAATTCAAGTTTATGAAGGTGATGGAAAGTGTGTAATAGAGAGGATGGGAGAGCAACTTCAGAAATACCATCATTCACTTCCTCCCTCGATGTGGGTATAACATTAATCTGCATATTACAACCACAAATAAAGTTATGATTTTCGAAAAAATAAAATAAAAATAAATAAAATAAAATTTGAGCCGGATACAAACGAATGTGCGACAAAATATCTATCAGATATTAAGGTCATCAATAGCTCTCAAAGAGCTTCGTCATTTGGCATTGTATCCTTTTTGGTGTTTGTGGAGGTGTGATTCTTTTGAGACCACATGTGTCTTTTTGGGGTTTTGATATATGTTTAGCCATAATTTGATATTAGGTGTTCTTTGTTTCTATTATTGGGCCAATTCATAATGTTTGGTGTAGTGAGATTGTAGGTTTCTTTGTTTCTATTGTTGGGTCAATTCGTAACGTTTGGTGTAAAAAGCGTTTTGGTGTTTGTCTCTTCTAATATAAAAAGGAATATCTTGATAAGAGAAATAAAAAATCAACAGTAAATTACAAAAATGGACCTCCTATTATGACAAAAATAATTAAAAAAAAAATCACGCATGTTGACAAAAATACACACAATTTTAACATTAATTCAGACGTAGCTACAAAACATGTCATTCATAAGAGCATGCACAATGGTAACTTGTGTTAAAATTTAACACAGTGTCACGTCAGTGCCACATTAGCTTTAACCTTTTCACTTTAACTCACAAAAAAACACCTCAATCATAACTCAAAAACAATTTACAAAAATACCCCTTCATTTAGGGGGAAAAGTGATTTTTTTTTTTTTTTTTGTTTTTTTTTTTTTTTTTTTTTTAACAAACACCACCTTAACGCTGAGTTAAGGGGTTAACACGCCGTGTTAACACGGCTTTAACTTACACCCTCACAATGGTTAACACGAGTTTAACGCGGGTTAAAATGACTTTAAGGTAAGTCATGCGTTAGCATTGGGAGTGCTCTAGAAACTCATTTTCAGTAAAAAGTACGCAAGATATTATGGGTTTCACAAGAGTTTTTAGATGTTTGCGCCTTGTAGAAAATTTTACATTACAACAAGAAGAACAAACTCAATTCCGCCAGAGCATGGTAACTTGGTAAGGGTAGAAAATTTTACATTGTTACACACAATTACAAGGTATGCACGGACACATGTGACGAAAAGCTAAAGAGGGTTAGGAAAAAAAAATAAAAAAATCACTAATTTGTCCTTACGTGGACAACATATGCATCATGTTAGAGTTAAGGACAAAAGTGTAACTAGTTTCGAAATCAAGAACTATAGTTGCCGGTAAAATTTAAGAAATCCCATAATTTTTAGCAAAACCACATGGACCTTTTTTTTTTTTTTTTTTTTTACTTACTCAATAACAAATGAGAAATAGTTTGATAGTAATATGCTACTTTTCTTTTCTTTCGATAAATAGTTTTTTAACGTCAGAAAAATCAAGTAAAAAGCCACAACCAAGATAGTGGGTTATTCAAGATGTTTGGAAAACTTTATTTTCAATATTATGTTATTTTTTTCTATAAAATAATATAATAAATAAACATTCAAGTCATTTATGTTAGTTTTAAGCATTCAATTTAAAGATAGTACCTCTTGATCTTGGTTACTCTCAACCAAATCGGTGATTCTCTCACTTTCTATGCCGCAGTTATTAATTTCAACTTCTTTGAGTGCTCTCATATCAAAAATGGCTTTGGCAGGTGTGATTAGTTTTTCAAACCTCTCACAACCTCTAACCAATATGCTTTCAACAGCTTCAAATCCATGAATCAAGTTATTTCCAGCATCTTTTATCCTCCACACCTCTCTAAGCTTCCTTAATCCATCCAGTTTAATGCTTCTCAACCTGCTGCTGCTAACTTTATCCGTTTCACCAACACATCCCATGTCGATGTCGAATATCACTTCAATGGAACCACAACTTTCGACGTTAAGCTCTTGTATATTATTCAGGAATGGGAATGGATTGCATGAAAAAAGCTTCACAAGACTATCACATCTCTTCACTTCAATGCTTCTCAAGCTGCTGCTAAGTCGATGCTCGATTTCACCAAAATCCATGTTGAACAGGACTTCAATGGAACCACAACCCTCGACTGTAAGCTCTCTCAATGGGCAAAGATTACTAATACTAAACTGAGGTGGCCATATCTCCTTCAAATTCTCCATATCAGAAACAACCAGTTTCTCCAGCTTAGGAGTCGCATCCTGCAAAGTAAAAAAAGATTTGACCATTCATTAGATACCCGCCTGTTATTAAAACACTTTTAGTTGAATAGATTGTTAATATAAGTATATTAATACAAAGCAAATACTTACCTGTGCGTTCAAGAAAGATTGCGTGGGGGATATATTACTCGACACAAAAGATGTTGCACTATCGGGATAAATGCTTGTAATTTTTGGAAGGTTATCTAACCTGAGATACTTTAAGTTGGAAAACTTAATTATATCTGATCCATCATTCTCATTATGTATGACTGCTTCCATTATAGGGCATCTGGAAATCTCCAGATACTCGAGCTTTGACAGCGTCGTTGCAACACTCGGTGTGAAAAGGTATTTCAACTCTGCACATTCTGAAACTACAAGGTTTCTCAACTTGTAAAACGAACAGTTTCGAGAAGGATGCGGGGGGTGCGGGAATTCCACATCAACATCTTCAAGAGTATTCATATCATTCACTTGTAGATAAAGTGCATGTGTGATCTTAAACAACTCATTCAATTTAGATTTCAATAGTTCTTCTTTGTTGGTGACTAGCTTCAAGCTGTTTTCATATGAGTGCATGTCAACTTGATCTGTCTGCACGTGGTCTCTAACTTCTGTAAAAGAACGTCCCACTGAGAGCTTGAATCTTTTAAGTTTCTCATATGACATGTTCTTCATATGAGCATCGTCACCAATAAATTCAAATTCTAATGCACGAAGGTTCTCTGAACGTTCTGTAAGTTCACTGCAGTTGTTGTCTGTGAAGCAGCATGCTTTTTTATCATAAGGTATCATATAAAGCTCTTCAAGTTTCACCAAGTTTTTGAAGACACCATCATCTATAACAAGATTGTAACAACCTGTTACATCCAGTAGTCTTAGCTTCTTCAAATTCCCGAATGTGGATGGGAGGATTGTAATGCCAGAGTTAGCAAAGCTAAGCACTTCCAGATTCGAAAGATTTCCAATGCATGTTAGATCAAACATCAATGAGCATTCATGGAGACAAAGAGTTCGGAGGTTGGTGGAGCACTGAAATGATGTGGGAACTAATGGATACTCTAACTTCTCAAATGCTATAACTTGAAGCTTTTCAATTCCTGCATAAAAGTCTTGAGGGAACCTTAGCGACTCATCTCCTTGCATAAGTTTCAAAACCGTAAGGTTTGGAAACTTAAAGTCAATGGGAAACTCCGACATACCCTTGCATGCTAACGAAATTTGCTTGCAAGACTGGCTCTTAATATCAGCTTCACTCCACTTTGAGAAATCATCATGGTGAATGATGCAACATCCGTCCTCATCACCTTTGGAAACAGTACCAACCACAAATGCAAGCACAAGATCATGCATTTTTACACACTCACTGTGACGACTATCACCACCCATCAACAAGTTTGCATTTTTGAGATTGCTAACACTCGTTTGTGTGCTGTCTCTAGCATCTTCCATAGTAGAAACTTGTTTTAAAAGTTTTAATCCCCATGCATATCTTGTCAAATCTTCTATCGGAATATTAGAGTCCTCGGGGAACAAGCCACAAAGCAGAAAAATCGTTTTATCCTCTTGTTTTAAATTATTGTAGCTTATCTCAATAATTTCTTGTAGGTTCTTATCAAGATCATTATTCTTCAGACACTTGAGTGTACGTCTCCATACAAACTCATTTTGACTGTGAAGAGTTGCGGCAATGAGTTTGATGGCAAGGGGCAAACAACCACATTTTTTGACTATGCCACATCCTATTTTATAAAGATCACGATCACGTTCCTCTGAAACTCCTGCGATTCGAGAAAAGAAATCCCGTGCTTCCCCTTCCTCCAAGACGTCAACTCTAACTACTTCAAGAACCGAATCAGCATCAACTGCAATCTGGCGGCAAATATTTTCATCACGTGATGTGAGCAACAACTTGACCCCATTTGGGAAAGGACTTCCTAATCCGATATCTTCAACTTTAATCTTCTCCCAGACATCGTCCAGTATAACCAGAATCTTTTCTTTACGCTCCAATAATTCTTTATATCTTTTAGAAAGATAAGTTGCCCTTAGTTTTTCATCAGTTTCAGTTAGAGGTTCGCCTGTGTGCACTGCTATGGCATTCTGAATGGCAAACAAGTTGGAACTTTTCCCAACAGCTACATCCACAATCCACTTAAACATCTTGTTATCATGTGCAGCCTCTTTCAGTTGTTTCATCAGCGTGGTTTTCCCCACACCACCCATTCCACACAAGGCTATCACTCGAGCCGCATCATCATCGTTTTGTTGAAGGAGCTTAAGTGCACCATTGAATGTCTTTACTCTTGAGTCGAACACATTTTGTGTATTTCCACCTGATGTTGATGTTGATGCAGGGCGTTTGGAATCGACTCTTCCCAAAGGGATTTGGGCATCACTCCAGATGATGATGTCAGAACTCTCTTTAATCAGACCTTCGATATCCTCGATGAGCCTCAATGCGTTTCTTCCTGCTAGATACTTCTTTTTGACATTAAAGCATCCAATGTCATTACTTGAGATTTTGTCGACCTCTTCCTTGATCTTTTTAACATCTTCCAACCACCCTGGTACACGAGTAGGTATCTCTCGATTGCTTACACTGTTTTCTCTCATCCGCTTTTCGTTATCAGCTCTTTGACCGTCCAAAACCTTCATTTTGTCTTTCATTTCCTTCACACGATCGGCGGAGGAAGTGAGGTTTCTCAGCTTTTGCGTAATATGAACCGTCAAAACATTCACAACTGGACCAACGATTGCAGATGCAACTTCCATTTTCCTGAGTCATAAGAAATCATATAAGCAAAACCAAGGGTGGCAATTACTGAAACGACACGAAAATAAACATGTTAAGCTTGGGTCTAAGCAGGTTTCTGGTTGACCCGTCAACCTGTTAGCATAAACAGATTACATGGGTAGTGTTTGTAACCGAAACATGACCGAACTACCAACAAAAGGGATGAAAAATGTTATTTCAGTATCCATACTTTTGTATATTAACTTATTAAAGGCTGCTTGGGATAGCTTATTTTACTATATATCCATAAGTCCTGATAAGCTACTTAGAAATAAGCACTTAGGGATTGCAGATACAACATCCATTTTGCAAGAAATAAACATATTTATTTCACTAAGTTTCATTTTAAGATTAATACATTCCAAAATAATGATACTATCAAACTTATAAACGTTACATAGCGTACTTGTGAATTAAAAAAAAAAAGTAAGATCTTCTTGGTGTGTGCAGTTAGTAACTTATACCAAAAATGCTAAATATGTAAAAAAATACCTTGAAACCGAGACAGACTTCAAATATTCACGAACTCTCAAAGATGTTGTTGTGTTTACTGAACAAAACAAATTGGTTGAGCATCAAATGTTTATTAATAATTGAGCAGAAATGTGGAAGACAGCTAGAGAAAAGAACCAAGTATGAATTATTGGTGACCACTTGACAAATAAAGTGGAGTAGATGATGAAAAGTGATTTTATTTTGTCGGTAGAGTATGAAATTTTTTTTACTGATCTCTCACTCATTTCTTAGCACTCATTTTGTATTATAAGTTGCATTATCTTATTATTTTTATTTTCGCCATGCACATAGGCTTCAGTATTCAATTTTGTTCTCATTGTCATAAAATTTCTATGAGGTTGCATGTGATCTGACGTGGATACTATCGGTTAGCTTTTTTATTCTTTTATCTATCTTTTCTCATGCAAATTACTAACTTTAGTCATCTGACAAGGAGAAGGAGGATTTGAAATTAACAAACTAATAACAGATAACATTTTTTTTATGTTCTTGAAACATTAAGATAGTATCAAAAATCAAACTAAGAGTTTTCGTATTAACCTTCATTTCTTTATTCAAATGTTTATTTAACTGTGTTCTCTAGTTTGGTTTAGGAGAGAAAGTGAATGAAAAGTAGTTTTTTTTAAGTGAATTGACCGAGTTACCCTTATTGATATATACTAGTATTGCTTTACCAAATTATTATACCTTATCTAATTCCACCATTGTCTGCATATTGTCTTCTTCCCAAAATACCTATTTTTCATATGTACATTTTAAAAAAATAATTGTTTTCATACGTACTTGTGAATTAAAAAAAGTAAGATCTTCTTGGTGTCTGCAATTAGTAACTTATACCAAAAATGTTAAATATGTAAGAATACCTTGAAATCGAGACAGACTTTAAATATTCACGAGCTCTTAAGGTTGTTGTGTTAATTTACTGAACAAAACAAATTGGTTGAGCATCAAATGTTTATTAATAATTGAGCAGCAATGAGAAAAGAGTGGAGTAGATGATGAAAGTGATATTATTTTGTCGGTAGAGTATGAATTATTGGTGACACAGTGTTATGAATTATTTCTACCTACCTATTATTGGACCCCTATAGTCAACAGTCAACGGTACAAACCGCAAAACACACATTACAACACCACAATGCACACAGTACAACCACCTATGGATGCTACTGTTCAAACCCACGGGTCCCGATCAAGGTTATAAAAGACGTGAGTCGTAATGTGATGGCATGGCCGCGCCTCAAGCCTTACGCGCCATGGCGGAGCCTATGAATTTATACATTTATAATTTTAGATCATATTACTCGTACTATGTTAGACATTTAGACTACTACTTACTATATAATTACCAGTCTCATATACCAAATAGCCCAAATTCATTCAAATAGTAAAAAAAAAAAAAAAAAAAAAAAAAAAAAAAAAAAAAAAACCTTGTTCAAAAAATGGCGCCACGCTTTACCAAAAGGCGCGCCTTTTCTCACCTTATTTCACGCCTTTTTTCACCACGCCTAGATCAGCCGCCAAAATTCATTTCGTGACGGCGAGTCCACGCCTCACGCCTTGGGAACATTGGTCCCAATATAATGCCCCATTTATATATTAAGACCCTCCAACTTACTGTGAGGCATTCAATAGACACTAAATTCTATCCACAATGTTATGAATTATTGGGAAGACTGGAAGACAACTTGAGTATTAAAGGTGACCATTTGACAAATAAAGTAGAATAGATGATGAAAGTGATTTTAGTTTGTCGATACCCGTTTGGTTTATTGGTTTGACCAACCATTAACCTTGTTATTAACTCTCATTAGTATACATGATGACCATCAATTATCATTCAATCCAGCAATTTGACCATATTTTCCAACATTTAATGCGATAAGATATTTGGTTTTACAGCTTATGTATAACCAGCTCATTTGTGTCAAATAAGTTGTTGTGCATGACCTAATATGGAAGAGCTTATTTAGCTTTTAAACTAATAAGTAGATAAGCACACTCTTTTAATAAGCTACCTCCCTCATACACAGCTTCGACAAGGTATTGTTATTGTTGTCTTTTAATAAGCTAATCGAACGAAGACTAGTTAGTATGTTCATGTCCAAACACAAGATATACATAATGTGCACACATCCCTCGCCCTCGTAACCTTTCTTCATGTAAGTTCTAGTTGAAGTTGTTTAATCATACAATTAGCTAGATTGTAAACTCATAAATACTTGATAGATGACTTTTTTTTCCCTGCATAACCTGTTAATAAGGTTTTGTTTAGTCTGTTTCGTGCATGATATAAAGAAACGAAACGCATATGGTGAAGTTTCTTTATTTCTGTAAATGTGAGATGATGATTAATTGACGTATAACCATAATTTACGTTGAGGTTTCTGAGTGTTTCATACGGAGTATAAGTTAAATTAATGGTCGGTTAACTTTTTAAGAGGTTATGTTAGGGGTGGAAACGAGTCAAGTAGGCCCGAGCTGGAGATCGGCTCGTGGTATGTTATACAAGCTCGGGCTCGGCTCTTTTATACGATCTGACAATGAAAAATTAAAGTTTGGCTCGAGCTCGGCTCCTAATATATTTATTTTGAGCTCGTTAATAAGCTTGTTATTAAGCTATTTTATAAGCTCGCCTAAATGAGTTGACACTTAGGCTCGAGCTCGTTTAGGCTTTTTGCCGATCCGATCTCGAGCTGCTCGGCTCCTTAATTTCCACCCCTAGTTATGTGTTGGGTTGGTTTTAGATGACGGTTTTCTAAATTAGTACAGCTTCATGCTTGGATTTAGAATGCATAGGGGACTTTGGTTTTAGATGCATATTTTGGAACGGAGGCAGTAAATTTAACTACAACATAAAATCACCAATGTGTAAGATACAATCATATGGATCGGATTTACAATCGTATAGGAGGGATTTTTAGCACACTTACTTACCTTATTCGCCTTCAAAGAATGGGAGTGAATGTAGCATCTGGGAAGAAAGTTAGCCGCAAATGTGAAAGATATGACAGTCATGCTTCGATAAAATAATGGTGGAAAACCAGAAACCAAATGGTTGTAGCATAATGTTGACGGGTAATTGTTTTTTGGGGGTTGTGGTTTTGTGTAGTTCGTACAATCACTGATCAATTTTTTAAATTATGGATCAAACATTATTCAGTAAAGCGACAAACTCTAAGGTTGTATGACTGTTAAATAACAGGGCTTGTAACCCAGGTGCTTGGAAATTTTGGGTGCGAGACCCAAACCATAACATCAACTCTAAGTACAATAAAAAGTAAAAAACCATCAACTGTGACTTGCCTCAACCGACATATCAAGGTGTGTTTGGCACCATGTTGGCTATTCGCTTACTAAACAGACAATGTGAAACTTACCGTTCTCGAGTCACCAAATTGACCACGCCTTCATATAAAAGAACAAAAGCCTAAACACAAAATGAACTTGTAAAACTTGTGACAAATGGCCACTCACTATTTCCCCAAGCACTGTAATGTTCTGTAGCAAAACCTTGCATAAGACTCTTTACCTATCATCTGCAACCAATTCTCACCTAAAAGGAATTCAAAGGAACCTCCCAATTTATTTGCGCCAAAACTGATCTGCAACAAAACCTAACTCACTATCTGTATGTGAAAACTAAGAAAATTGCAGACCTATCGCTTTATTGCAAACATAGCCTGAGCCTATGCAAGTCCGAGGCCCTATGATGCACAGAAGTTTCCACAATATAAACATATTTGTGCATGTAGCACTAACAAGTAACAAGAATTAAGTGACCATATTGTGGTCAGTGAACTAATCAAATGCACATCCTAACGCCAGTTGCCCAAAACAAGAGAAGAATAAACTCAAAATCTAAATCAGGTCTCAGTACTGTCAAGCATGTACAGTCTCCAAGTAGCAAGATAAGCTGATAACATGTAAAATACGAAAAGAACAATTCCCTGCTTGTGACTTGTGAGCTTATACCACAGCAAAATTTTTGAACACAGGCACATCCTTCAGGCTTCAACCTTTATCACACATTTCAATAACACAAATATGATATGTAAAATACGAAACCAGCATTCCGGAATGCACTAACTGAATTTCTTTTCTTTTGAACGATTTGCTTTAACATATTCAAATTTTCAAAAAGGAGTCATAGTTGTCAGATCAATTTGCTAAAACCAAGCCTTATTAACTCTTAACATTTTCAAGCACTATACTACAGAGTATTTTCTAGCAAAACCAAGACTCTCTACCTCTCATTTGCAACTAATTCTCACGCACGAGAAATCTAAAAAATATCAACCTCCAAATTCATTTGCAGGCAGGCACAAATGACAAGAAACAATATCCGAAACCACAACCTCACTTACCATCTGTATGTCAGACCTATGAAAAACCAGACCTAATCACTTTTCTAGTCCCTTGTTGACCGGACCCTCCCCTATTTTTTAAACTAACCCTCCCTATTTGGGAGGTTGTACCTTAAAAGGTACAATTTTGTACCTTTTGTGTGTGTGTGTGTGTGTGTTTTTTTTTTTTTGTAATGTTTAGGTATTGTATTGTAATATTATTTGTTGTGTATATAGCCTATATTACGTTATAAAAAAACATAACGTTATAAAAAAAGATGACGTTAACTCATTTACACGTAAACTTAAATTATTTAAAAACAACAACTATTATTATAAAATTAAACGTCAACGTTAACATATTATTTAAAAACAACAATATCTACGACATATGAAGATTATTCATTTCGGTTAAAAGATCATGGAGCCGGGCACTTGACTGACAAGCGTGATCCTCAGGATTCCTTGCCATTTCTAACTCCATTTCCAGCGCCTTTATTCTTTGCTTCAACAACTTGTTCTCATTTTTTGTAGCAACGCAGTTTGAGCAATGCGTTGAAGAAGAGGCTTGACTAAAGTGCTCTGCTTCAAATTCATCTTTCCACGCGAAGTATCGACACCCATAGTATTTTGTACCTGGCTGTTACATGTTAAGGAAATAATAAGAAATGTATTTTTAACAAACAAATTATTTACATAACTAAGCAAACGTATGATTATTTACCACTGAAAGAGGACATGCATAAAACAGTCGCCCACGACTACCATCTTGCCAGGATTTCCGTTCTACAATAAATCCTCTATTACATCAGCACCAGAAAGGATTTCTTTGGCTCATCTGACCAAAGAATTTACATAATCAATCAATAATGTTATTTACTAATATAAATAAATATTTAATCAATTACTATATAATACAAACAGTTATTTACAACATAAATCAATAATCATTTACAATGTTTTGTCTGTAAAATTATTCACAACATAAATCAATAATTATTTACAATGTTTTGTCTGTATAATATTTACGTCAATAGTCGATGTTGATATAAAGTTATCCATTGTTCTGCAATTAGCTCTCGGAAAACCCTCCATTGTGGGTGGTTACGCGGAAGTGGAAAAGTTGGGTCTAGCGTCGGTATAATGTAATGAGCACATGAGTTCTCCCCCACACGGGCAATCACAAGGGGGTCGATTCCTTGTGTGTTGTTTGGCCCAGAAAAAAGCGGAAAACATGTGTTCCAACCACGCGCGGATAGAAATACAATCGGTCGATTTAGCATTGAAGCGATAACTAGACCCGTCATTGGCATCACCATCCAGTAACCGTCAGGTGCACCTCCGTTGAACCAGTGTGTTGTATTCTAAAGAAAGCTAAAGTCTTGTTCCCCCCACATATTTATGTAAGTATTCCTATGGCAATCTAACTCTTGCAACAACCTATATCTGGCTTCGGCCCACCTATGTTCGTTTTGAAAAATAAAGTGAGCAACGCACCGAAACCCGCAATTCCCATCACCCGCAACATTACGTATACTTATTACGTATGGACGGTAAATCAGTGGAATTGCACGAATAAAACCATTGCTCACAGTATCTCCAACATATAATCTATGGCGTGGACTATCTCCCGTGTACGAACTATGTCTTGGAGGCTCTTTCGGCAAGTTCGGGACTTTCGTAGATCTTGTATTCGTACTTCTTCGGTGATCTACGATTGGTACTTCATTTAAGTCCGGAACTTTTGTAGCCTTGGACTTTTTGTTCTTTGCGCTCGGACGTCCACGGGTATTTTCCTGAACAACAGGTTGACGTGTGTCCACAGATTCAGGTTGGTATATCCCTCTTAACTTGTGCAACATATTCTTCTTGACAAACGACGTCGCTTTACCAAAAACACTCTTGAATTGTCGAACGTCATTTTCAAACTCTCTTGTATCATCATCATCATCATCATCATCATCATCAAGCACAAGGTTACCGACAACGGGCCACGGTACAGACAGGGTTCTCCAAAAGATATCAATGCTTTCCAATGGAATGGGCACACCTGCATTTATCAAAAGTGACTTATGTAAAACCATTTCGTGAAAGCATTCCGTGAAAGCATTCATTAATATTGACTTTAATATACTTACCATGAATTCGATACCCCATCATTTGACAAAAGTACGGCAATCCATAAATTGATCGCAACTGATGGTTACAATCTTCTGCGGCGAACTTCGTTTGAAGGAGTTCTTTGTGCATGAGTGTAAAAGCATGTTTGGAAATGTTATACCACAACTCTGAAAATGTTGGTATATCACATTTATTCATTTTCTCATTTTTGCTCCTGTTAAAAGTCTCTTGTATCGCGCTCTTTTGAGAAATAAGAATCTTATCAATCGAAATCAACAACGTGTTTAAGTTGGATTGTGCTGTGCCCAAATATAATTTCAACAATGCATGCTGAGCCTCAACTCTACACGTTGTTGACTGGCCGTAGCTTCGATATTCATCGGTAACACACGAGACAAACATGTGCCCGTACTCTCGGAGCCAGTTATCCAGATACCGAGCAATATCTGAAAAAACGATGAATTAATACAAGGTCAATCGGGTGCATATTTGTTAAATAATAAAAATACTAAATTAATAATTAAGTACCCGGTTTGTTGACCAATTTTTGTTGTAGTCGTCGATAATGTCGCTCGAATAAGGCGCGTGATTGAGCTTTAACCATCCAATCCCATGTGTGTTTGATGGACTCGTACTCATCACTCGACTCACATTTACCTCTGCAATTAATAAGTATATTTTGGGAAATATGCCATCGACATAGTACTTTGTGAACACCAGGGAATTCTGCTCTGCATGCCCCAAGCAAGGCTAAATCCCTATCGGTGACGATAACACGTGGATAGTACCTTTCCTCTATCACCAGCTTTACACGTTGCAATACCCATTCAAAATTAGGCCCTTTTTCACTGTTTAAAAAACTAAACGCCATCGAATATGTTTTATTTGTTGATGTTGCTCCGACAATTTCCAAAAATGGCAATTTAAACAGTGTGGTATTGATGAGGCGAAAAATGATCCGTTTTTAGGGGGTCATTTAAGCCCGAATCCGAATTTATTTGATCAAATATTGCCCTAAATCGTTCCTTTTGTGATTTTAGGTACTTGGAGAGTGAATTCTAGAAAAGAAGCCATTTTGGACGTTTTTGGAGCATAAAAGTGAAGAAAACGGCAAAGTCTCAATTTTCCATGCTGGGAACAGTAGGTGACGGCGTCAAGAGTAATTTCCTGACGGCGTCAAACCTCAATAATAAAATCCGAGAGTTCATGAAGGCGTCAAGAGTTTTCCTGACGGCGTCAAAACCCCAAGAATTAAAATCCGTAGTTGATGACGGCGTCACACACAGGGCGTCAAGAGTAATTTGTGTGACGGCCTAGGCCTTGACGGCGTCAGAAGTAGATCAAGGCCGTCCGAGGAAGTATTTGGCGGCGAGATGACGGCGTCACACCTTTGTTCTTGACGCCGTCATCCGTATTTTCCTATATATAGTTTTCTAGTTTTTCACATTTAAAGAGAGAAGTTTTGGGAGAAACCCTAAAGATGATTTTGGTGTAACTTTACAGGTTTTTCAAGGGTTCCAACCCCTTGATACCTTGCATGATTAATTAAGATAAGTGTTCTTCTAATTCAATCAATATGTCTATGTGTTGGTTGTCTATATCTTGTTCTTGTCTTAATTCTATCATGCTAGGCTAGATCTCTTTTGTGTTTGCTTAGATCTAATGAAACCTAGATATTGATTATGTGTTGATTACTTGTTTATTCTTGTTTTGGATGAATGATTTATATGTTAGGCTTAAGAAAACTGGCAGATCTCCAAATGGTAACATGCTTGAACGTCTTAAGAAACATGAACCGAGGCGTACTAGGTCTTCATTGGTTGTATTTAATGCATGAGCCACTGTTTACAATCCCTATAGTTGTGCTGGGCATGGTGTAGGAGGAGATAAGAGCTCATAGAATTGGGGAGTTATGTATGCCACCCCATGAATGGTATTAAGGAATACGATCCGTCATCCATGCAATTATAACAAGTAATTAACGTGTAAAAGATATCTAGGGAGTAGTGAAATCTAAGTAAACACATTTTCTCCAATTACTGCTCACAACCTTAGTATAATTTAGCTTATTTTCATTTTTAGTATTTTATTTTGATTGCATTGTAGTATTGGGTTAGTTGATTAGCAACTAATTCCGCCCAAATCCTTCAAACCCCGAGATTTTAATTGCTTTCTAAAAAATATAAAAACACAAAAATAATCATCCCTCACCTTTAGAACTAGTATTTAGGCTTTCTAATCCTAGCGACACTATTCCTAAGCTGAACGATCAATCCCCCGGTACTTGTCACTATACTATACTACAACGATCAGGTACACTGCCTGGTGGGGGTTGTAAGCTTCTCGAGATCCCTCGAGAGGTAAAGCCTGTTGCGATTCCCACGCATCAGGTATTGTACGTAGAGTCTATTAGCATGATTTCAGGGAACGTATACCATAAAGCGTACGACGTAGGGTGAACAAAAAATAGTTCCTCAAGCTCATTATTAGCACTTACCCTATCGTAATATGTGTACCCTGATTGCTGCAGGTGTGAGTAAAGGACTTGAATTGGAGTTAGATTACCCATTTTGGCTTTCCGGATCTTAACTTGTGCGTTATATATAGTTCTAACGCTAGACACGTTATCCGGATTACGACCCTGTATTGTCGAGAGTATTTTACGTGGTTGTACGGTATACTCTGTCAATTCTTTAACCAACTCGAACTCATCATCATTTAAGCGCATTGCATATGGCACACCATGCACCGACTCTAACATAGGATGATTATGACTATCATCCTTCACTTTCAAAATCCAACATGATCTTCTTTTAAGATATTTCGCCACCAATTTGAATGGGCATTCGGTTTTAGAGGTACTTGTATTCCGTTTTCCAGTTCCTTCGGGTGAATAAATCCCACCCTTTGTACACCTATAATTGATTTCGTTCAAAATACCATATTCTGATTTAGTTCTTCTTTTAACAATCACAAAACCGAGTCCCCGAGCTATGTTTTGCACCCAATCCGTTAATTGCTCGTGAGAACCGAACCCCTGAAAAAACATTACGAATTCACAATATTTTTTTTATAAACAATACTTTTTTTATAAACAATATATTTTTTTTACAATAATTTTTTTTATAAACAATACTTTTTTTTATAAACAATATATTTTTTTTATAAACAATATATTTTTTTTATAATACTTTTTTTATAAACAATATTTTATTTTATAAACAATACTTTTTTTATAAACAATAACTTTTTTTTTTACAATAACTTTTTTACAATTAATTTTTTTTAACAAATAACTTTTTTTTTTTACAAATTTTAACAAATAACTTTTTTTTTTTTTTTTTACAAATTTCACAAATTTTACAAAAAAATAAAAAAAAAATATTAAAATGGTACGTGGGGGACAGCTGTCTCACACCCACGTACTATTATCACCACTTTGTCTCACACACACCACACACTCACAACTCTCTCTCTCTCTTCGCTCTCTTTTCCTCTCTCTAGTTTTAGATCTAAAAACGTTTTTAGATCTAAAATCAGTAATAGATCTTAAATCACTTATGTTTGTGATTTGTGAGAGAGTTTGTGAGTGTGTGGTGATGTTGTTGGTGATCTGTGTTGGGGGTTTCTCCCTGATTGGGGGGTTAATTAGGGTTTCTCCCTGTTGGTGATCTGTGTTGGGTGATCTGTGGTAATCTAACTCTTAATTCTTTGATTTAGATGTTAATTTATCAGATCTACAATTTTTTTTTAAAAACCCTAATTTTTTAAAATTAATATGTTTCGTTGTGGCTGGTTCTGTGGGTGGAGGGTTTCTGTGGTGGTGGTTCTGTAGTTATGCGGTGTTTAATTGTTATTTTATTGATATTAATTGTTATTAAAAAATTAGGGTTTCAAAATTTTTGGGGGGTTTTTTCAATCTGTATTGATTTAGTTAATACAAAGTTGTTAATTGAAAGATTTAGAAGTTAATTTATCAGATCTACAATTTTTTTTAAAAAACCCTAATTTTTTAAAATTAATATGTTTCGTTGTGGCTGGTTCTGTGGGTGGGGGGTTTCTGTGGTGGTGGTTCTATGGTTATGTGGTGTGTAATTGTTATTTTATTGATGTTAATTGTTATTAAAAAAATTAGGGTTTCAAAATTTTTGGGGGTTTTTTCAATCTGTATTGATTTAGTTAATACAAAGTTGTTAATTGAAAGATTTAGAAGTTAATTGAAAGATTTAGTTATGTGGTTCTGTGGTGGGGGGTTTCTGTGGTGGTATTCTGTGGTGCTTAATTGTTATTAAAAAATTAGGGTTTCAAAATAATTGGGTTCTGTGGTGGTGGTTCTGTGATGGTTAATTGTCTGTTCTTATATGGTTTATGTAGGTTAACACCTTAGGGGAGGGTCCGGTCAACATGGGCCTTTATCATATAGTGGTGGTTCTTATGTGATTTGTGTGTGAGACAACTGTGGTGATAATAGTACTGGTTCTGTGGTGCTGGTTCTGTGGCTGTGGGTAGGTTAACACCTTGATCTGCCACTTTTTGAGTGGTATGAATACCTGCTCTGGCCTACCCCCAATCCACAGGCTCTAGCTATAAACATAATGAAACTGCTTAAGCAGTTTGTGATGAAACTTTATAAGCAGTTTGTTGTTTTAAAAGGATATTTGAAACTTGGTTTTTTTATAAAAAAAAACCGATATACGGCAATGATGATTTAAAAAAAATGATTTTGGCGTGGCATTTCCAAATGGACGGCAATAAAAACTTTGCAACATTTGAAGTTGCAGCCAT
The DNA here is from genome assembly GCA_030686995.1 of Artemisia argyi. Classification (NCBI taxonomy): domain Eukaryota; kingdom Viridiplantae; phylum Streptophyta; class Magnoliopsida; order Asterales; family Asteraceae; genus Artemisia; species Artemisia argyi. Next base: position 12,046,405 of record CM060686.1, on the reverse strand, counting down.
ATCTATTATGTCAAACTGCTTATAATCTGAGCCAACTGATATCTTTATGTAATATTGAAAAGGCGTAAAGCTTATTAGTACCTCTTGTGTGTAGAATTGTGAACTAGACATTTCGGAAATGTTGACCGGACCCTCCCCTATTTTTAAAACAAACCCTCCCTAAATGGGATGGTGTACCTTCAAGGTACAATTTTTGTGATACTCTGCTTCTTTTGTGATACTCTGCTCCAATATGGTTACCTTGTGATACTCTGCTTCTTTTTGTGGTTATGTGGTATAGTGATTGCTGTAATGGTTGTGTTTGTTGTGGTATAGTGTTTGCTGTAATGGTTGTGTTTCTTTGGTTGGTGGTTTCTTTGGTATAGTGATTGCTGTAATGGTTGTGTTTGTTGTGGTATAGTGTTTGCTGTAATGGTTGTGTTTGCTGTAATGGATGTGTTTCTTTGGTTGGTGGTTATGTGGTATACTGGTTGGTTGGTTGAGCTTTGTTTATAATCCACCAAAGCTGCAATTTGTGGAATCTTACTGTTGACCTTTGCAGTTTGTGGAATCCTTACTGTTTGGGCTTGTGACATGCCTGTTTTTGACAGCCTTGTTGTGGGTTGGTTTTGACCACACCCTCCCGTGCTTTCTGGTGATACTTTTGAGCTGTTGAGCTTTGCAGTTTGTGGAATCCTTACTGTTGAGCTTGTGATATTGTGGAATCTGCAAAGCTTGTGACATTCCTGTTCTAGTGATATTGTGGTTTTTAAAACCAAAGGCGATGACGAATGGTTTTTAAAACCGAATGGTATGGCGGAGTGATATTTTTATCACTTTCGCAACCTTTACATCCGAGCCTTCTAAAAATCTGAGCCTATAAGGCGATGACGAATCTGCAGTTGTGTTAGTTTGTGTTTGTGTGGTGTTTGTTTGTGTTTGCAGTTTGGACTTTGTTGTGGTTGTGCACTTTTGTGTTAGTTTGGACTTGAATCATTTTGGACAAAAAAAAAGGACTTAGGCGATGACGAGAACCATTATCCGAGCCTGCAGTTTGTGTTTGTGTTAGTTTGTTTGTGTTTGCAGTTGTGCACTTTTGTGTTTGTTTGTGTTTGCAGTTTTGGACTTGGTTATGGTTGTGCACTTTTTTGTTAGTTTGGACTTGAATATTTTGGAAAAAAAAAAAGAGGACTTGTGGACCAAAAAAAAAGGACTTTAAGTGTTAGTTTTGGACTTATGATTTGAAAAAAAAAAAAAAAGGACAATTGTACCATGTGGGCCCCACCTCTAGGGAGGGTTTGCAGACCTACGGGTATAGACCCCCGTCCGGTCAACATATCCCCTTTTCTATTGAAAAATTGCAGGCTATATCTTGCATACATCAACACTCAGCAGTCAGCACGCATTGTGTGCATCTCATGAGCAACCCTATGCAGTTCTTAGGAGTTAGCTAGGGAAATAAATTCGATTACGAGATAACCTGTCACAAAAACATGCAAGTCCACAACTCAAATAAACAAGAATCCAAATAACAACCTACTCTTACATATAGCTGTGTGTGGTGATCTAATCAGATGCAAACCCTACAACAGTTACCCAAAACAAGAAAAGAACAGCCTTTAAATTTGATACAGGTCTTAGTTCTGTGTAGCATGTATGGTCTGCAAGTAGCAAGCTAAGCTGAGATATGTAAAACCGAAAAAAAACATTCCCTGTTTGTAAACTTATACTACAGTAAAAGCCTTATATGCAGGTATGTCCTTAAACCTATATCACACGTGTCCATAGAACCAACCTCCCTTGACCTGACTACTATGTGCTATGATACAGCTATGATACGCAAAAAGATGCAGCCAGTATGACTGTATGAGTAAATCAATTTGTATGATTTTTTGCCTTCCGAGACCAGTCAATGAATCACAAAATCTTCAAAAATGTCCAAATAGCTAAACATGATACCACATACTCAAGTTAAATAACCATAAAACAACCCATTATGCAGTTCCTGGCGGTATGATATCATTTCAAGAACACAAGTCAGCCATATAAGTCCAAAACCCAATGAGGCTATTATCTATATGCAGTTGACAAAGTACATCGTATTTTCATCCTTCGAGCACTAACAGAAATCAAGTGATCATAACTATGTGATGCTCTAATCTCATATTGAAAAACAGGAAAACGACACTCTTGAACTCTGAAAACAGGCCTCAAGTCATACGCCACGTATTTAGTCTGTGAGTAGCAAGGTTATAAATGTCTAAAAAGTATCTAAACACGACTAGTCTGCGAGCTTATACTAAAAGAGATAGGACAACAACAACCTTGTATACAGGTGAGCATTTCATGAAACTAATTCTACCTCAACCTAGCTACTACAGCCTAGTTTTGACATGTAGTAGAGGGAATTAATGAGCAACGGCACTCCTGATAAGCATTTAAAATGCGTTACCTAAGCTGCTTTTTCAAATCTGAAGTCTAAAACGAGTTGGTGTAATCGGATGATAACTGTGTGTGGTGCACTAGTCTAATGCGCCAGTTGCACAAAACAAGAGGAGAATAATCTTGAAGTTCTAAAACAGTTCTCCGTACTGCTTAGCATGTCATTATGCAAGTAGCAGGCTAAACTGATACACGTAAAACCAAAAAGAACCATTCCCTTTATCGCACACCTCCATAGAACTGGTCTCACTCAACTAAACTCCTAAGATATATGCATATTACATGTAAAATGATGCAGCCAGCATGAGTAAGCACTTTATCATGCAGTGCTTGAGTTGCTTATGCAACCTTAAAGTCTAAAGAGAGTCGGTGTAATCATGTCAATTTCCTAGAAACAGGCCTTAACTACAACACTTTCCAACTCACCACCATACGCAAGTATGCAACAGCCAGAACATACGTTTCAACTACTTGATTATAACTCAAGAACGCCCTGTAAAAAAGTCATGAAACCAATCAAGGGGGTGTTTGTTTTAGCTTATTTGATGGGCTTTTGAGCTTATTCAGATTCTAATAAGCTTGTATATTAATAACCTATCAGCTAATCCACCTGGGCTTATAAGCTATGGCTTTGAGCTTATAAGATATTAATAATGAGCCTACGAAGTTATTAAAATCTCAATAAGCTCAAACTATGTACCGTCTGCATTGTGCAAATAGCAATCTTATAAGAATGGAACAGCAATACTAAAGAGACAAATCAAAAATTATGTATGTAGGCATATCCTTGAAACTTTAGCAACTATCCCTCAACCTATCTTCTACATCACAAGTACAACATGTAGAATCTGCAGACAGCAAGTTTAAGCATTACCTAAGAACTTAGTGGATTTTGCAAAATTTGCAGCCTAAAATTAGTCTCTGTAATCAGATCAATTCCCTAGAAATACATCATACTAATGGGGTGTTTGTTTAAGCTTATTTGATTTCAGCTAATATTTCATAAGCTCAAAATTTGTGGCTTATTTTGAAACTTATGGGCTTATATAAGCTTATTATATCATAATAAGCTTATATAATCCCATAAGTCTCAAAATAAGCCACAAGTTTGAGCTTATGAAAAATCATATAAGCTCATAAGCCCACAAATAAGCTTAAACAAACACCCCCGTAACAAACACCCCCGTAGGGGGTGTTTGTTTAAGCTTATTTGTGCGCTTATGAGCTTGTTTGTTTCGGCTTATATTTTATATAAGCCCCAATTTTCTGGCTTATTTTGAGCCTTATGGTCTTATATAAGCTTATTATATCATAATAAGCTTATATAAGGCCATAAGGCTCAAAATAAGCCAGAAAATTGGGGCTTATGAAATATAAGGCGAAATCAAATAAGCTCATAATAAGCCCACAAATAAGCTTAAACAATTGTTCTAAACCTAGACAAGTGATTCCACATACTTAACTACAATCAACCATAAAAACAAAACACCCATACGCAATGAATCATATAAAACTATAAACGTGCCATAAATAACGAAACATAAACTTAATAAGTATCCGTACAACACATAACAAACTTCATATCAAAACTAAAACAACAGTAACTAATTAACAAACATAATGCCACGTCACCATAACACAATCCAAAACAAGTGCCACGTCAGCATAACTACTAATTAATTAATATCAGTGTCATCGAAGTCATCTGCAAAGGAATTGAAGAAGCCGTCGTAGCCAAACGGTAATGATCCAAGGAAGACAAAGGACCTTCACCACCAAACCCGTCGAAGGAGTCCACGTCATCAACTTCCATTGCTGACGTCATCATCGTCTGCTCCTCCATGTCTCCGTACATCTCCACCGGCATCATCGTTTTCATTCCCTTTTTTTTTTTTTTTCTTTTCTAAAATGGAAGGAAGGAAGTTTCTAGGGATTGGATGGTAGTTACTTATTTTTTTTAGAAGTTACATTAATAGTCCTCCTTGTTTTCTTTCTTTTTTTTTTTTTTATAATAGCAGTGTATCAGCGGTTTGTTTTATAATAGTGTTTAGGCTATTTTTGGCGCGGAGCTTTTTGGAGCATTCTTGAGTGATGAGTGGTAAGCAATGATCTTTTTGATTTTTATTGTTCGTTTGGCAAACGAGCAATGAGTTTTGCTATTTTTTAGGAAAACTTATTTTTTCAATGCTTCTTTAAGAAGCTGTGGGCGGTGAGCTGTGAGTTGGGGCTACTGCGCTACTGTTGATAGGTCACTGCTCATAACTATTGTTCACTAATACTTTTACCAAACACACCCTGTAAAGTAGTTGTCTTACATTATTTCCCTACTAAATACTCATAGCAACAAACTTCATATCAAAAAATAAATAAATAAATAAATAAATAATAAAAAAACCAAGATTGCAAAAATCGTGAATCGGTAGTCGGCGGTTGACCTCCTTTAGCTTGTAATCGGTCATCGGTGTAGTCGGGATTAATCGGTGATGAATCAAAGTTGGCATTTCCGGAAAGTTTTTGGTATTTTTGGTAAGTTTAGGTATTTACAACAAGATTTGCCTTATACCAACAACTTCTAATAGATATAAAAGTGATTAAGAAAAGTTTTTGACGTGTTTATTTTATTTCAGGCAAGATTTGCAGGTTTTCAATAAGTTTGGCCATCGTTGACTACCATTGACCACCGCTGACCGACTTATTTGACCAATTTGCACAAATCGAAAAGGTTGGTGGCCGATTAGCGCCTAAGCAGCGATTAATCGGCCTTGTAGACCTTTTATGCAACACTGAAAAATAACATTAACTAATTAAAAAAAGTGGCACGTCACTATATAGAGAATTGAAATGACAACGTCATGACTAGTTAATATTAGGCTATGTTTGGCAAAAGTAGTTATGAGCAGTAGCAGTGAGCTGTGAGCAGTAGCAGTGAGCTACCGCTTCTTAAAGAAGCATTGGAAAAATGAACTTTCTTAAAAAAATAGCAAAGCTTACCGCTCTTTTGCCAAACGAACGCTAAAAATCAAAAAGCTCATTGCTCACCGCTCATCGCCCCAAAAAGCTCTGCGCCAAACATAGCCTTAGTGTCATCGAAATCATCTTGAAAAAAGTTGAAAAACTCAGCATCAGCTAAACAATAATGATCCAAAGAAGCTAAAGGACCTTCACCAAACACATCGCTACTTGTAGGGATGGCAAATTCTGACACGACATGAACCGAAACTGAAATTGACAGCTTAGGTCGAGTTATCGCTTTCATTTTTTTAATCCAAAATATAGAGATTTTTGTTTGTTTAGTGACTTAAAACATGATTGTAGATTTGGAACTCATTACATGTTAGTAACGAGGCTTTAAGCCCGTGCGTTGCCGCGGGATATTTGTATACGTAAGTTAGGCAAAAAAAGAGGCTAACAGAAACAATCAAGTTATCATGTTTTAGTAAATGTACATTTTCGGTTCATTTGGTCCACCACCTTAAGCTATCATGATATTGCTTTGCATCTGAAGCCCTTTTCTATGCTCCCTTATCTATATTTTTGGCACACTCAACTTCTGCATTCCGCCCTGCTCACTTTTCACCACAGCTTCAAACCCGTTCAACATCTTAACCGCCTCATTACCATGACTGATCTGCTTCCCTAAAAAATAATCCTGAATCAGAACAATATCAGATTAATACCAACATGGATAACATAAATGTTGGTATTATGTTTTTTCAGCTTCATATGTTATCTTTGTAGCTTGCATAAATGCCTCCAAACCACACAAACCGTCAAGTAAAACTAAACTTAGTATCCAGAAACTTAACATTATGCACAAAAAATAGTGAAGTAATAGTTTTACTTGCCCGGTAAGCAGCTTATTGTTGCATCTATTTGACTGCAAATGTCACTGATTAACAACTTCAGAAAGTTCATTCAGTAACACTAAAGGTCTATTTAAAGTTCACTTAAAGTTATTTTAAAGCAAAGGTCATTATTGGTCATTTTATCTATTATTCAGAACAATTAATAATATTCAACAGAGATTTGATAACTTCAAATAGCATAAGCCATCCAAACACTATCTTCTACAACCTATTTATTACAGCTGATACCTAGTTCCTTTTATGTAATATTATTACATAATCACTTTAAAGCACCCAAACACTTATAATTTGAAACTTAATCAATATACCATCAGTATGAATGGTAAAAGACCTTACCTGATTCAACATTTATGACCTGGTATGGAATACCGTCAGGAACAATGGTGCTATCGTATTGATAAGGACCTAGTCCATTAAACAATATACCATCAGGAGATCCATGATCGACTCCGTTTTCAATATTCTTCCTAAGGTCGTGTAAAAATATGCAAACTCTTTAGTCATCTAGGTCCTAGCATGCATTTGTGCTTATATATATTAGAGATTCCCATATTAACACATTTACTTGTAAATGGGTTAGTTTGAGTTCTATTTCATCTAGATACGGGTTGAATGGGTCAGCAGCCCAATATGTATTTTATACTGTATGCATAATCCTATATTGTATTATTAAAAAATTATATCATTACTGAAAAAATATAGTCGTCTTCAGCTACACGGTAACACTATTATTTATAAAGATGTATGATTTTTTGGACAAAAAGAGTTTCTGGTCAAGGCAATCGAACATTGCCTCGAAAGACCCATGCCAAAAATATCCATTTTGACCCATTACCAAACCCGCCCATTTTGCCTTCTCTATTACAAATGGTGAATAAGCGTTACCCAATTATATTGTTGTGTTCGATGATAAGTTATTAAACGGTAATTTTTTGTGTACAAAAACAAATAACAGTAGCAGATACCAAAGATGCGGACCGTAGCATGTTAGTGATCGTCCTTGTGTATAGGACTTAGCCGCGACACAAAATCCCTTGCTCGAGAGCTGCCCTCCTGTTATTAACCAAACACAAATTAAATCACATAAAGAGCCAACCTCTTATATTGAATAGTTTTCAAAGTTCGTATTCAAACTCAGAGGGTGTTTGGGACTGCGTTTTGGAGTAATTGTTTGGCAAATCATCAGGAGCAAATTGTTATATGTGTACAACATACATTTGTGAAAGAGCAAGACAGTTTTGAAAACGCATAATCTAGTTTGGAAACACAATCAGAAACAATCCTTACTACACTAATTAACATAAACTGAATTAAACCCAATTGACCAAACATGAAGTCACACACAAACTTTAGTTTTCGTCACTTGGACTACTTGTCATGTATCAAGAATGACCCACTAAAACTGAATACATCCTAAACTAACCCGTACTACAAAAGACACCTGGTGACCCATTTTAAACCAAACCCAACCTTTTTAAATCAAACATAGATTGATCAAGAAAACGTGTCTAATTTAAATTCAAACTTATAATTAATTGCAGGCTTGCATGTTAACTTGTAGACAAAATTCAAGGTTTTTATTAAAATGCCCCCCTTTGTCACTGAAAGGATCATAGAAGCATACCTGTGGAATTTCATAAATGGGTTCCATGGGTTATGAGGCTGATCTCCAAGCGAATGAAAAAGCAGCCGAACTTGTCGTATCGATGTTGCTCCTAACATTAGACCTATTATATGAAAACAAAGAAATGCTTAGCAGAAAGTTGGGTAATTACCATTTGTAGCTAAAAACGACTATATTTTTTCAGTAATGATATATTTTTTCAAATAAATATATTTTTTCAGTAATTAACAGTTAAACCCATGAAAACCCAAACTTGCATCATAATAAAGAATTTAAATAGTATAAAACATATCTTAGGCGGCGTGGGAGAGAAAGTGAGACTGAAATCCAAACCGACTTTGCTAGCCATCTTTTGCCCCTGCGCTCATAAAAAGAAAACAGTATTTTAAACACCTTTCATACATCTATACAATTTAAGTTATATCAAAGCAATTAAAAAAAGTTTACATCAATAATTATCCTCCGAAGACCCCCAGACAGCTTTTCTCAACTTTATTAACATCCTCCGCTTGACAAAACCCGCTAATCATGGGATAACCCATTATATCACATTTCAAACACCTTTCACACATCTATACAATTTAAGTTATATCAAAGCAATTAAAAAAAGTTTACATCAATAATTATCCTCCGAAGATCCCCAGACAGCTTTTCTCAACTTTATTAACATCCTCCGCTTGACAAAACCCGCTAATCATGGGACTGTAACCCATTATATCATATTTCAAACCACCGTTCTTTAACATTCCAAATTCTTGGTCACTTTTCTCATCGACTTCAGGCGTTAACTTCATTTCAGAAGTAAGTCACCTAAGCGTCTGCACATTGTTAAGATAAACTGTAACCATTCAAGCAAGGCCATTGACAATAGTAAACAATTAAAGTAAACTTGTGGATCATTTGGATTACCTCTGCAAATAATTATGTATACCTTCCCGTTTGAAATACTAAGTTCAATGTTCTAGGAAATGTTTTTTCAAATCTGTAAAAGGCTCAAATATGCACTATAAAATCCGACATAAAATACCAGCCATGGCTGCAATCCTAATTCAAGTCATATTGTCGTGCCAAGATACCGGTATAAGCAGATTATGTAATTGAAACATTCAAGGTGCAAATAATTATCATCATTGCCTTAGAGTAAAGAGTAAAGTGAACTTTATATGCAATGAAAGTAAACAGAATGGCCTACCCGCCATGGCTGCAAATCCAATAATTTGCCTCGCCAAGATGCGGATTACCTCAACTGTAACTTTGCCTAGCAGCACATCCACCATGGTTGCAAACACAGATTGAGAATGTGTTGCCCTCCCATTATGCGAAGCAATGCCTACAACACGAATTCAAACACGTAACTTAGAAACGAAACCATCCAAAATCATCATAGACAATATTAACATGCCCACACAAATTGGTCGGATGAACAGTTATAGTAAAAACCTTAAGCAACGGTGTTTTACTACAAATTTGTATTTATAGGTCGTCATATCTCCATGCTATAACCTTTCACAAATCAATTTTAGGTTTGACCCAACCACCACATTTTACGTTGTTATGACATGTACTGCTTATAAGGACTAACATGTGCAACACTTGGAAACCAAGATTTAAGGATATTTTGAGGACTACTTTGCTCTGTGACTAAGATAAGCTGAAAACAGAGACTTTCCACAATAGATACATCTCACAGCAAGCAATACTATCGCGATGGGCATTTTATTATTACCTGTTGACACCCAAGAAATGATATAACAACAAGAACACGAAATGATTTTTTTACACAATCCATTTATTTAGTGCTTTTCTAGTTTTTAATAAAAAGGAACTTGACAAACAATAACATCTCATCATTCAACTATTATAAATATAAATGGAAACAACAGATCCAAAACCCATTCTACAAACTAACTAAATCATTATTTTTAATTATTTTTTAATTTTGGCATCAGTAGACGAAGGAACTTCATTAGAACCCATAAAATCATATATCCAAAAAAATCAGATAAACAGTATCAAACCGTCAAAGTGATGCAGTAAATAATTAGGCTCAGACCTATAAATAGGGGTCGGGTCATAGAAAGACCCAATTTCCGCCATGGCTGCAAGTGAACACAGTTGCATAATAACCATTTATACTATACCATTCGGTCGCTGCCACGCCAAATTATGGCCGGATCTTCAACTACTCATTTTATTGTGCTCAGATTACAATAGTCATCACAGCCCATTTGAAAATACTATCAGTATTAGTACGAAATCCAATACCGCAGACCATAAATCCCATATTCACCTCCAGCAAGACAATAAAGATTGGCTCAAAATGAAACCACTGATAAATACTATCCACGCCACCCACACTACATGTTCCCTGATTGCACACCAAGTGAGCTGCCACGCTAAGTTCAGTCCACCCCCCATGGATGCAAATACATTACCGTGATGCCCTGCCAAGATAGGGGCGGATAAGGCTAATCCAGCATTAGCTTCACTCACATCCAATGGACAAACACCAGAAACCAAAACCACAGTTGCAGCTAAGCGTATGCAAAACATGATTTTTTCAACCATGTATGCATGTGTTAGGTGTTAAATAGGCGAAACAACAGGCCAATATCCACCACATATCTACAGCCAAGTGACAATGACAATCAAAAGGTAAAACAGATATTTATGTTTCAGGTCTGCAAATATATAACTACCAATCAAAGCAACCAACTCCATAATCCTAAACCTTAAATACCACCTTAAGAATAGAGCAAGCACAAAAATTCATAAAGAAACAACAAAATGCAGGAGATACCCAAAAATATGGCGAAACCCTAATCCCAAAAATCAATTGCCACAGAACAGAATCATGTAATTAAAGACAATTTATAACAAAACAACATAATTCATCAAACCCCTAAAAATATGCCTAAACCCTAATAAAAAATAAAGTATTATGACGAAACCCTAATCCAATAAATCAAGTATCACATATGTCAAACATGTAATTAAACGCATAAGAAGTGAATTAAACATAAAATCAGATATTCCACACCTAGTAACAATGATTATTTCATCGAAGAAAGAAAATGCACAAGTTGGAAAAACCCTAATGCGAATGAAGGATCTAGAGAAAAATTTTAGGTATATAAGAAAAGAATATATGGTTGGGAAAATAAAGTACCGTACCTAAGAAAATCTGGCTCAAAGGTAGCCACAAATCCTCACCCAAATACTGTACACCCACCTAAAATTCAAAAACCGTAGATCTTACTGTAGCTATACACACATGAAACACTATAGATGCCCCGACTTGTTTTGCGTTTCGGGTTTTTAAGCTCCAGCGGATCTCCGGTAAACCGGAGACTTGTGAGAGGAGAGAACGGATCTTCGGATCCGGTTGGTAATAAGGGGAGTGGGTTTGAGCAAATGGGCCAAAAAGTTGGTACAGTAAAGAGGGGGGATATCACGGCTTTTAGTATATAGGTATAATTTACAATTACAACAAGAGATTAACAACTCTTATCCAATTTCCTTGGAAACTATACAAATGCCAATCAGGGACTTTTGAATATATAACCAACAGTTGAATAAATGGTAATTCGAGTTTATTATACAAGTGTATCATCTTGAAAATAATCCAGCTTTGTTTAGAAAACAGCCAGAAGCAGGATCTCCAATGCAGCCACAAAAACCATCATCGTCCTTAGCAAATGATGCTGGCAACGGGTGATCAGGAATTATGCCAACCTGCATTGGTCAAGGCAGTCAAAGTTTAGAGGCAAAGTGTGACGGGCTGGTAATGGGTCAAATGGGTAACTATTAGTGCAAGTTGAATAATAGAGAACCTTATTGATGTCGATGTGATCAGGGGTTTCATAACGAGCAACAGTAACAGCCAAGCCAGATCCATCAGACATTTCAAATACCGATTGAATTTTTCTGTGAATAAAGAACGTTTTAGGACATTCTATCGAAAATGAAATGCTATTAAAAGTATAAAATTGTAAAGATTGTTTACCCTTTGCCAAAAGTGGGTTCTCCAAGAAGCACTGCACGCTTGTTATCCTTTAAAGCACCAGCCAAGATCTCGCTTGCACTTGCAGTTCCTTTGTTCACCTACAAGAACAAAATAACTTTTTACAGGTGGCCATTTCAACCCATTTACGTATTACAGCAATCTAAATCGCAACCGTGACCAAACAATGAAAGCCATTACAGCACATTAATGAAAAGATTGGTATAGATGGCATTACCAGCACGGCTAGAGGTTCTGAAGCAGCTATTGCATTGGTTCCATCAGTGTCATATATATCTCGAACACCACGGCTATCACAGATGTACACAATCACACCTTTATCCAACCTGGTTTGCATCAGTTATACCATAAGAACTTTGAACTAATATGATAACAATTTTAGGGAAACTTCAACCCATTTAAGCTATTTCCAATAAAAGCAATACTTATTTACTTGTTTGACCCGTTAAAAATAAAAACTTAAACACGTATAGCACATTCAGAAGCAAATGGGTCAAAATTTTTACCCAAAATTTTTCGTTAAACCATGATTTCAAACATAAAATCCATATACTTAACACTCTAAAAAGCCAGCAAAAGGTTATAATAATGATTTTTTTTTTTTTAATTATTATTTTTTTTTTTGTAGAAATGTTACTGCAGACTCACCAAATCTTAGCGATCTCAATTCCTTCGGGAAAAAGACCACCACTGCATCACAATTTGATCATCTTTTAGAAAGCATTACAATAAGAATGCTTAAAATGAATCCCAAAAACACTGATCCTTATAACTTATAAGAATATTACCTATTATTGCGAAGGTCCAATACAAAACCGTCAACATTTTCTCTCCTTAAAGTTTCAATTGCTTCCTTGACGGCAGCTGGAATGGCTTTTTTGTTAGAATAGTTCTTTACAAATACAACTACGGGTTATATAAATTCTAAAGTGTATCTTCCCCTAAAAGATTTAAAAAGGCAATATAGCAGCTTATGAAATATCCGTCAACATCAACCAATAGCAATAAGTAGTTACCATACCAGAAGCATTTTGGTTGAATGATGTTAACTTTATGTATCCAATCTTGGAGGTACCCTTTCCCAGACCAGGTGTCTCGCAGACTCTTGACATCACCGGATTTAACGAAATGTTTTCCCGCCTGCACACCAGTACACCACATTTACAGTCCATTAAGAGTACGTATCCGCTAAAGTCTAAACAACAGACTAGCAAAAAAGATTCTAACACCACATAACATTTTAACTAGTGTAAGAATGAAGTGTTATGGTTAAGGCGTCTTTAGTTATAATTGAGTTTGTTCAATCTCTAACGGGTCAAACTGATTAAAAATAAATAAATAAATAAATAAAATCGCCTTTTTACCAGTCACCGAATCCACCTGATCCACCCATTTTAGATCTATACCCAAAACTTACAACAAGGAACGCATTTTAGTATTCCGATACCTTGTTCATATAATTTACACAAACGATACACACATATGAAGCTTATAACAAATTTATATGGAAGGAAGCAAATGAACATACGTTAACGATAGCTGCTTTATCTCGGATCCGCTTCGTACTTTTAGCTGTACTTCAGTTCCTTCGGGGCCCCTGAAAGTCAGTTAAAAGTCTATAGTTTACTTTAAGGTTCAAGGGGAGTGTTAACTAACAAAGAATTAGAAACAGTCGATCATAACTTACTGCAGACGTTCTGCTGCATCATAAATATCCATTGTTTCTGTACTTGTATTATCAATAGCCATAATCAGATCACCGGGAGAAATGGCAGCCCTACTGGCGGGACCCCCTGGAGAAGCTGAAATAACCATAATTCCAGATAGAGCTCCATCATTTCCAGTCGGGTAGCCAATTGACAACCCTACTCCAGTAAGAGCTCCTTGTGTTCCCGACTGCCTTCATCAAACATATTTGCATATTAAGAAAAAATCAACTAATAAAACTCATACGTAAAATAAATGCGGCATGAAAATAAAGTCAGCTTCATACCCTCAAACTTTTGAATTTATCAGGCTCCAAAAAACGGGTGAAAGGATCATCCAGGGTGGCAAGCATCTTCTTTATTGCTGCATCTGAATGCAAAAATAGCACCATGTATAAGACAGGTGTACTAGTTGGCATTAAAGAAACGATGGCTTACGTAAACAAATGCATTCAAACTCTTATTCGTAATTATGATCTCGAAGATATTTGGCGATAAAGGTTATTATTGATAAACCTTGAAGAAAATATGAAATCAACGAAAATGTAAAAGCATACATGTCTGTTCACGGTTGTTCATTGGTTCATTGCGCAGTGCATTTTCTCTGTACCGAAACCAACTTTGCCCATTAAAGCCCTTATCAACATATGCACGGTCAATTGTTCTCCATGCCTCAAGGAAAAGAAGATTCTCCTCAGTGAGCGCCCCTGTACATAAACCATCATAATAACTCCTTGGAATAAAGTAAACAACTGAAATTGATTAAAAATCCAACTTACACGAAGGAGATTTGGTAACAGGAGCAGTAACCGCCATAAACAGCATCATTCCCAATACAATCCGAACACAGAAAACGGGAAACAAATCCTTCAATTTCTCAGAACTCTTAACTAGTTTCCTAAGGCTGCTAGTATGCTTTCTTAACTTAGTTAATAATCGCTCATTGCTCCTAAAAAGTACAACATGATGAAGTGCAAATCTTGCGTTGAATTTTCTTACCAACCAAAACAAACTGTTGTTCTCGTCATTCTTCTTAGGCTTGGAAGCTACTAATCTATTGCTACTATTTATGCTTATACATGATATTGAATTGCACAACCGAGATTTAACGGCGCTAACTAGTATAGAGTTACATCGCACAACCTGCAGATAGAAAAGAACACAGTCGATCATTTTTACAGTTTAACATGCTCAATTTTCACGAACAGTCAAGGCTTAGTACTAAATGCTAGCGAATGAACAAAAGATTGTTTGTTAAATACGAAAGGCAACAATTTAACCAATGAACTACCATGCAATTATCATTTTACAACTTTGCTTACACCATCTACACAGCTTATGTGATCCTAAGAGTTGAAAATTTACACTAAATGATACGCATAGAAACAGAACCACGCAAAAGGTTGGTTGCAATTGAAACAAACACCGTATGATTCATCACCACTCCGTGATCATTTTTAGAGCTTTCTATACTCGACTTACACACAACTTTTTTCCGGTAATCATGGTTTCCGACCTTTTGGCCAACTACCCCACGGTGCTTGAGCTCACCGCCACACAGAGTAAACCACTCCCCTTCGGGGATGTTAATGTGGCCACATGAAGTTTGTTTGCAGCAAGTATGCTTTTTACCAACTCGGCCACTTCCACTACTAGTAAGAAACGAACAACAACAGAGATGCCTAAAATGTTCCTCCTCATCTTAGGAGGTGTTTGTTTCGGCTTATATAGCTGGCTTATGGCTTATTTGGTTTTCTGCTTATGTTTCATAAGCTCATTTTTGTTGGCTTATTTTGAAACTTTTTGGCTTATATAACCTTATCATGTCATGATAAGCTTATATAAAAGTTTCAGAATAAGCCACAAAAAGTGAGCTTATGAAACATAAGCCTAAAACCAAATAAGCCATAAGCCCGCTATATAAGCCAAAACAAACACCCCCTAAACGATAGCGATAAACAACAAAACTAAATCCCGCTGAAGCAAGGTATGGGAAGTAGGATGTAGACATTCATACCCTTACCCACCCGAGGGTATACCAAAGGGTAGAGAAATTAGCTTATGCTCCACTAATAGTTAAAAGTTGAAGAATATTAGACATGCCTAAATCTTGACAAAAGGCTTGTGACTATCTATACTACTAGTACTATATAATGTATTCGGGACTATTCTATAATTAGAAAGGCTTAAAATTCAGTCTTTTACTTGCTTATTATGGAAGGATTTCAAAATTAATTGGTTAGGAAGTTTGTTAGGAAGCAAGTTAGTTGTTCAAACTACTAAAATTATTTGGCTTAACTATCTCTACCGTCTCTACTTATAAAGCATGAAAACAACTAAATGTGTAACCGAATAACGCAAAATATAGTCACATGTACCCGCCGGCGCATTGCGCGGGTACCCTTCTAATCGACACGTGTCAAATACAAAAGGAAAGAATGAATGTAATAGTAATAAGTGAATTAAGTTTATAATAGAAATGAGATTGATTATATAAAATTGGGGGTTAATATAAATACCTTTGGAGAAGAAATGAAGAGACCTCCGGAGGATGAAGAAGAAGAGCAGCAGCTGTTAATCACTACTTCCATAGCCACCAAACCAAAGTGGATAGTGTTTTTTCTAAAAAAAACTTTTTTATATATCTCAACTTGTTTTTCTAGTTTTAGTCCTTTACTTTTAGGGTGTTTGTTTAGCTTATTTTTCTTTTGTTTACGAGCTTATTTAACTCGGTGATGGTTTAAGGTTAACTTATTTTTCGGACTTAAAAAGAAGCTCATCAACTGTAAAATATGCCAAAGAAAATAGTTTTATTAGTTTATGAGATACATTCATGTAGGGGTGAGCAAAACCGACCGGCAACTGAGTCGTCCTGAAAACCCGACCGAAACCGAACCGACAATACTCGGTTCGGTATTCGGTTTTGGTTTTCAAGAAATTCGGTTTCGGGATGGATCCGTTTAGGGTCAGAACGGGACAAAAACCGAAAACATACAAAAAAAAAACCGAGAAAAGCGATCGAAACCGACTCGTCCTGACCCGAACCGAGTAAAACCGAGTACTTTCGGTTTTGGAGTAATTCGGTTTCGGGATGAATTGGTTTCGGGTAGGTAACAGCCCGATGCTCAGCCCTACATTCATGTGATTTTGTTACGGCACCTGCTATTAATCTTCTAGTTGGCACTTGTCACTAAGTGATGATATATGCGCCTAATAATGAGGCTTGAAAATAAATTTACTTCATTCAACTTTTGACAAAGTGTGATACACTTTTTATCTTTCATCATTTATCACCAATCAATTTTTAAATACACCAATCGCATCTTTAGGTTTAATTTTAGGCATTCAAATCAAAATTTAATTTAGAAAACCAATAATTGTGTTATCTGAAACGAAACGCAACACAAAACCTCTTAAAAACAATCATCCGGTATATAAAAGACACAAAAACAAGTATCGTTGATCATCATCTTGCATTTATAAAAATAACTCAACTTCGTCATACACATCTTGTTTCGTTTTACCAAAAAAGTATTTGTACTCGTTAAGTACCTTTTTTAATTTTACAAAACTAGAAAAACCAAATCATTAAGGAGAACTTGAAGTAATAAGTTAAACAAAAAAGTAGAAGTAAAACATGATCAATACGAGTGTTAGAAAATTCAGACGAATATGACACTTTTGTAAGAACTAGTATAAGAACACTAAAATCCAATGAGTTAACAAGAAGGCACCAGTGGTCTAGTGGTAGAATAGTACCCTGCCACGGTACAGACCCGGGTTCGATTCCCGGCTGGTGCAATGAAGCTGTGATGATACGCCTGTGCATTGGTTGGGTCCATTGCGCTACATCCAGTGTTCTAAAAGGCGCGCCAAGGCGCCGCCAAGGCGTCGCCAAGGCGCGAGGCGTGGCCTCGCCGCCACGAAATAGACCATGGCGGCTGCTCTAGGCGTGGCGTGGGAAAAGGCGTGACAAGGCGTGAAAAGGCGCGCCTTTTGGTAAGGCGTGGCGCGCCTTTTTGAAACAGTATTGGTTTTTTTTTGTTTTTTTTTAATTATTATTATTATTTTAATAACTATTTGAACGATCATTTGAAATTTGGGCTATTTGTTATTTGGGTCTGATAATTATATAATAAGTAGTTGTTAAATGTCTAATATAGTAGTCCAAATGTATATGAAATATGATATTATAACATAAATGATAAATATATAAATATTTTTTCGCCGCCTTAGTCACGCCGCAAAAAACGCCATGGCTTCGCCATGGCGCGTAAGGCTTGAGGCGTGGCCTTGCCGCCACGCCACGCCTCACGCCATTTATAACATTGGCTACATCCCTTAAATTGGATGAAATCAAGGCAATTCTGAGCTTCACTTTTTTTTTTTTTTTTTTTTTTTTCCTTCTATCATCTTGTTCTTCCAAAATTATATATGTGCAGTCGCGATAATTAAGTGTATACAGCTGCGTATAATTTTTTTTTTTTTTTTTTTTTTTTTTTTTCGTTAGAGATGCATAGATTTAGCGAGATATGTAGCACCGCCTAGGTGACCCAAGTATATAGAGACGTCGTACCAGATTAGCCTGAGCCACTTCATGGATGATGTGTTTTGTATGCCTATGGGGGTATGCCTCATCAAGTAGGTACTAGCGAGATTAACAGGTCAAGCAAAAGAATTTACTCATTCATCAAGTATTTATGAATTTACAGTGGAGTTGATTGAATGATGAGGCAAGTTTTACTAGAACCGAGAAATAGGAAGGTTATGACTTACGAGGATGGGAGATATTGTGTACATTACGTATTTCTTGCGTTTGGACTATGACGTGTGTGTCATTTCTTACGCGCGTTTATTGTAGGAGATTGTCCTTATTAGCTTATCATAAAACGTCCTTCATATTGGATTATGTATGACAACTTGTTTGACACTAATAAGCTAGTAGACATAAGTTGCCTTAAAACCCAAATAGCGTTATATACTCAGTTCACAATGCTTATTCAACAAGTCCTAAAGTACTTGCAGATTTTATACAAAATCACAATCAATATACTGTTTCAAATATGTCTCAACATCATTTTATTAATCAATGATTTACAAAAACGGCTATCAAAATAGCGCTTCTGATCATATAATCACAGGGCCTCGATCTCAAAAAATGATGTTGATGTATGATTGTTTGTGCATACGAACGAATAGGATCACATGATATGTTACAAAATCTTAAGATCAGCCATACAATCGTTTTAAACAGTTTTAGAAGTTGCAATGCATTTGTATCGTTCATATGTTACGGTACATGTAATAAGATCTACCAATCTCGAGGAATTAACTGTGACAAAGATGATATCGAATTAAAATCTCAATGTAGAAAACCTTATAGAAAAGAACATCTGTGTGTCTAAGTTGACAAAAGATTTGTGTCTACCAGCACAAAAATGTGAGATTGTTTGTAGAACTAATTAAAATAAGAGCCAATTCCAAAAATGTGAACTTTGGGTTTATGGTCCACAAAGTAGTAAAAAAAAAAAAAAAAAAAATTAAAAATACAAGTTTTGTGTGACTGCTAAATCATGTGACTTTATCTAATTTTTTACAAGTGTCCTGAAAGTAGGTGAGCGTTTTTTCTTGACCAAGTTTTGTCTTTTTCTTAAAAAAGAAAAAGAAATATTAAAACTTAGAAAGTTTTTGATTTTAAAGACAATATTGGGTCGGAAAAAAACATCACCGGCCGCCGGTCGAGAAAAAAACATCCATCCATCATGGGTCACGCTTTTCAAAAAGACAAAATTGATTTATCAAACATCACATCGGTCGAAAAAAAACATCATCACACACACCGTCACTTTTCGAGCCAAAAAATTAACGAATGAACAAGACACTTGTCAAAAATTGAATAGAATCACACGATTTAGCAGCCATACAAGACTGAAAATGAAAACCTTTTTTTCTTACTATATCAAGTTATGAACGACAAACCAAAAATGTGTTAGTTTTGATGAAACTCGCTCTTAAAAAAGGGAATTAATTTGCACACTTTTGAAAATAATTGAGACACTCAATTATGTGCATTACATAATTGTACTATGTTTAGAGTGTGCTTTATATGCTTGTACAGTTGAGTGTTTCAATCAATTTTAAAAATGTACAAATCACCTGCCTTAAAATAAATAAATAAATAAATAATAGTGACAAAATGTATGTTTGGCGAAATGGGCTGGAGCTGGAGCTGTGACTTTTATAATAAGTCAAAGTTGAAATTTGTATTTTTGTAAACTTGTTTGGCAAATGGGGCTTAAGCTTAGGCTTATTATTGCAAAATTAATATAAAAGACATAATTAAATGTGCTTTTGTATATATGTTAAATATTTTTATGGGTAAATAAGTAATTTATTGCTCAAAAGACTCGGGCTTAAGTTTTTAGCCTTTTTAGAGGCTTATGATATAATAAGCCCGCATGACAAACGAGATTTATCTATACTATCTATAATGGAAAAATGGTCAAAGGTGAAAAGTTGAAAAGTGGAATAGTCAATATTGTGGAATGTTGAAAAATTTATATAAGGAAATATTGAAATTCATTTAATACTCTTATTAAAACAACCCATTACTTAAAAGTACAATAATTTATTCACATTGTACAACTAATTAAAACATAAACCGGGTTGACCCGGGACGCTTCAAACACGGCGGGTTGACCCGGTTTAATTTTACCCATTTTCAACCCAACCTAGCAAGTTGACCCGGTTTAAATCGACCCATTTTTCGACCGAAACGGTTCAACCGGTTGAACCAGCCGGGTCGAACCGGGTTTCAAAACATTATCCATTACTTAAAAGTACAATGGGTTGACCCGGGACGCTTCAAATACGGCGGGTTGTCCCGGTTTAATTTGACCCATTTTCGACCCAACCTAGCAAGTTGACCCAGTTTAAATCGACCCATTTTTCGACCGGAACGGTTCAACCGGTTGAACCACCCGGGTCGAACCGGGTTTCAAAACATTATCTATTACTTAAAAGTACAATGATTTATTCACATTGTACAACTAATTAAAAACATATCTATCAAATTAAATACAACAAATTAAAACAAAAACCGGGTTGACCCGGGACGCTTCAAACCCGGACGGGTTGACCCAATTTAATTTTCCCCGTTTTCGACCCAACCTAGCAAGTTGACCCGGTTTAAATCGACCCATTTTTTGACCGGAACGGTTCAATCGGTTGAACCACCCGGGTCAAACCGGGTTTCAAAACATTATTATAAATTCCAAAATCTTCAAACTTTTATTATTTTTCGTTTATAACCTATAAATTTTTTTTTATCAATAAACCATCTGTCGCTATAAAATCTCGTTGCTATGCATAGGTACTCGTCTAGTTTTATAAAAAAAGCCTAAATCCCGGTAAGCCACGTAAGTCCCTCTCCCAAACATACCCAAAGTAAGCAAATTGACAACCACTTAACCGTAAACATCACTACTCCACTACTTCACTTATCCACAAATGCACAAATGCCACCACTCAAACTACCACTACCCCCATTAAAAACCCATCCCCACATGCCACGCTACCCACCTCTCCAACCCCTCCTCAGATCCCTATCCCAATCCTTAAAAAAAACACCAACCAAAAACATGTCTTCTGTCAACCTTAAACCAACAACAGCCACCAAATCCAAACTCAAGGGAATAGTATTTGACATGGATGGAACACTAACAGTCCCAGTCATAGACTTCCAAGCCATGTATAAATCTGTGTTAGGTGAAGATGAGTATATCAGAATAAAAAAAAGCTCACCTTCTGGTATTGATATCTTGCATCTTATTGAGAACTGGGCTCCTGATAAGCAGTTGAAAGCTTATCAGGTTATTGCTGATTATGAGCAGCAAGGGATGGATAAGTTGCAAATTATGCCTGGTAGTGTATCTAGCTTGTCACAAAATTCTTTTTATTGTGTATACTTATGTTATTGCTGACTTGGCACTAGTCATTTAGTACACTAACAAACAGTGGTGGAACTAGAACATTTTTTTTTTTTAGGGCCGAATAGGAGATTTGTTTGTAAGCTGAACTAAATTATCCCTAAAACCTATAATATTTACACTAGGTGCCTCAAATTTTGAGGGGACCCAGGCCCTCCCCTGGCCCTACATAGGTCGGCCCTTGCTAACAAAATAATAATGCAGTTCAAAATGTATCTAACTTGTCACTTTATATTTTATTGCTGACGTGGCACAAGTCATTTAGTACACACTAACTAATAATGCAGTTCAAAATGTATCTGACTTGTCACTTTATTATCGCTGATGTGGCACTAGTTAGTTAGTATTCTACATGAACCTTGAAAACAACAAAAAACATGTTTGTCAACCTTAAACTAACCATCAAATCTAAACTCAAAGGAATAGTATTTTGACATGGATGGAACCTTAACAGTCCCGGTCATAGACTTCCAAGCCATGTATAAATCTGTACTAGGTGAAGATGAGTATATTAGAATAAAGAAAAGCTCGCCTTCTGGTATTGATATTTTGCATCTTATTGAGAACTGGGCTCCTGATAAGCAGTTGAAAGCTTATCAGGTTATTGCTGATTATGAGCAGCAAGGGATGGATAGGTTGCAGATTATGCCTGGTAATGCATGCCATGTTGCTTTGTTAGGATTTATGTTTGAGAGTAGTGGTTGTTATCTTATTAAATGGGCTTATTAGCTTAAGTAAAAGTGGCCAAAGAGGTTCACCTGCCCCCGCTCCGGCCGGGCTATCTAAAAGGGTAGTCGCCTTGAGATTAGTCGGCTTGGAATGTCGAGTCAGAAACCCGGGTTACCTAAAAAAAGAAAAAGAAAAGTGGAAAAGCTCTTATGCCCCTTTAAGCTTGTTAAGTTGAGCTTATGACCTTTAGTAAGTCATATGCTCATTAGCCGAGAAAAGTGGGCTTACGAGCTTTACCACTTTTACATAAGCTAATAAGCCTGTTAAATATCCTAAGATAAACACCCCCTAAAGGGGCTTATTGTTCATTTAAGATTCATGTTGATGATTTTTAGTTATAGGAGGTTATTGTATCTTTATATGATTAGTGACTATAGGCTATCCTGCTAGTTGTAGTATGATTAGTGACATTTGTCCAATTAACATATAGAAATTTCAAGTAAAGTAAATTTTTGTTATCTTAACTACTTTATGATATAGTAGAGATTCGGTATGGAGAGATAGACCGACATTTACACTTTATTAATTTAGTTGGTTGGGATCAGAATTTGACGTGGACCACAAGAAATTTACTTCACTTGAAATTTCTATATGTTAATTGGACAAATGGTAGGAATGGATTAGTTTCTAATTATGATCAAAGAAGAACATGTTTACTCTAAGTTTAGGCTTGACACATGAAGCAATGTGTTTGGGATTCCTAAGGGCCAAGTCCTTTAATCATGTTGCAAGTTCTTCACTTTTGGGTTTTGATTAGTTTTTTTAACTTAAGATTGAGATTGATGCTAAAGTATGGCTAGGCACTTTAGACTAGGTGACAATTGCCTTCATAAATCCGATGTTACATTTGAATGGACAAAGTGTGTAAAAGTGTTTGACTTCTAATCAAATGTTTTAGGAACTATTTAATATGTCAATGATGAGATAACATTAGAATCTTTCTGACCCGAATAAGAAGTTGGTTCAATTTTCATGGGATGAATTAGAAACAGATTCTACATCTTTTGTACCTAAATGTTGGCTGGTAGAGAACACCTTTGTCAAATGAGTTAATCAATTTTTTTTTGTACCTACTGTTAAGCTATTATGGAATGGGTAGTATTTGGACGGGAGGAAAACTAAGCCTTTCAAATAAAATGTAAAATCTACAATTTGTAATATTGTCTAGAGTAACAAGTCTAAGGTTTGCAAGGTGTAACCATAGCTTTCTTAAAAGACCGTCATTTGGTAGTAAAAGCTTATCTAGTTATATTTGAACCATAATGCAGGTGCTGCAGAACTTTGTGGTTTTCTTAACTCGAGGAATATCAGGTTAGATATTTCTCACAATAATTCTTTAGAGTTAACGCTGCTAATATGTTATTCACAGAAATTTTGGAGTTCATTGTTATGCCTTCTTAACTGTCAAATGGATACAACAAAAAATAAGTAGCTAATAAGAAAACTGGTCAAATGATCGAACAAGTAAAAGTTACCGAGAATGTATTTTTAAGGCATTAACGCATACAACCCTTTTAGTGACTTGAAAAAAAAAACGTTTTGTAATCATATTTTTACTCACTGTCTATGTAACTTGTTACCGGGACAAAATGATTTGAGTGAACCAACTCAAGGTGTACCAAAGAGTTCTTGGAACCTGCCCCGTCCGATCCACCCAAATTTACCACCTCTAATCTTTGCTAATGAATGTAATACTACCAACTTCTGAAGTAAACCAGATTTATAGCAGTGATTGCACCTGTTATTGAACTAGCCATCTAAGAGTCTGTTCTTACTTTTATTTATAGGCATTGAAATGAAATAGAAGCCGATCTTAATTTTACGTGTACTCTTGTTTTTGCAGAAGGGGACTTATTACCCGTAACGTCAAATTAGCTGTTGATCTGTTTCATGAACGATTCGGGGTACATTTATCCTTTCTTCTTTCATCTCATTGATACCATGTTTCTGCTGTCCCTTTTTACTTGATTTAAGTTGTTAATCAAATAAAGTTATTCATGATCCGTGTATTGTTACAGATGTCATTTTCTCCGGCATTAAGCAGAGAGTTTCGTCCCTTTAAACCTGACCCTGGTCCCCTGCTTCATATATGTTCAACATGGGGAGTTGAACCTAATGAAGTGATGATGATTGGGGATAGCCTTAAGGACGATGTGAGTAATCTGCATTCTAATTACTTCTTTTTTTCTGAACTTGTTGCTATCAAGTCTTGGTGAGCATCTTTAGGCGAGCTGGTAATTCCAACTCATGTCATATAGGAACGGGTCGATTCTGGCTGTGTTCAACTTAGATGAGTCAAATAAGAAATAGCTAAAAGGACTATTCTTTTTGTAATCATAATTAATGATTTAATTCATAAAAAATTTATGATGCCGTTAGTTCTAGATTTTCATGTTCTTTTGTACTAAAATTGACCAATTCAACCCAAACCCTTTTTAACCCGTTACCCAACCTGTGTGTACCTCTTGGTGAGTTAAATGATTTTTTAAGGTAAGAGAGTGCCCGGGTAGTAGGAATGAGGCAAATACGACATCTATGTTGCCACCGGTAGTTTCCTTCTTATGTTTCAATATATTTGTTGATCTTTATCTTATGCTGATTCTAAACCTATGATTTAAGGTGGTGTGTGGGAAAAGGGCAGGAGCATTTGCATGTTTGCTTGATGAAACAGGTAGGTATGATTCTCCTGAATATGCCAATGTTGAACATAAACCAGATTACAAGGTATCCTCTCTTGCTCAAGTTCAATCACTGTTGGAGGCCGATTTTGACTTAACCCCTTGACCTAATGGATATCAAGTGGATTTTATATACGATTCATGTTTAGGACACAAAATGAACACAAGTCAGATTTGAAGCAGCCTTGACATGACAAAGGCTTTAAGACCATCAATTTGGCTACTTAAAAGTCAAACTAGCTTTTAAATTTGGTCAATGTATTGGTCAGTACACAACCCGGCCAAATTAATGGAAAGTATTGTACTGTGTAAAATGATTTCGTCTAATCAGCAAAGTCGACAGCCGATGTTGACACAAGTGTGTGTTGCTTTCTTTCTTTCCTTATAATTGTCTTCTTATAATTCTGTTGTAATTTTGGACGAGATGAACGGCGTTGAGCTATGAGGACAATTAGAACGAACGACAGAGTTTCAGTCTAGATTAGATTTCGAGTCCTTTCGGTTCCACCATTTCTGGTCTTATGGTACAGAATCTTGCATTGCTACTCTAATTCACTTCTTTTATTTTGCATGTGAAACCATGAAATAACATTTATGCAAAACTTATATAAATAAAAGTTTTATATAAGTCATTCTAAAAAACCGAATATAAAAAAATCTCTTTCATAAATCATAAGTCATACTAAAAAGACGAATATGCTAACTTATGTAAATAAAGCCACCATGTGATAGATATTCTCTCTTGTTACAATGTTCGACAATGAACATGAAGAGTTTTAGTTTTAGTTTAAAGAGTCAGGATCAAAAGAGAAATAAAATGAAAAATGAAAATAAGAACATGCACATAAAAAAAATAAATAAATAAATAATAATAATAATAATAATAAAAGACGTATCTCATTTTAAATTTCAGTCTCTTATTTGAGTTATTTGACATGTGTGGTTAGAAATAATTCTCAATCTTCTTATTTTAATTTTTCTTCTTATAAGGCTTAAAGTAGCGGTGGTGACCCACTCACCGAGTCACCGCTACCTCAGTGTCACATTAGCTTTCTCTCTCCTCTCACTTCCACTCACTCACACTCAACATACATCCGTTTTGGTCAACTTCCACTTACCTTTCATTAAAATACTTACTTTATACAAATATACCCCACTAAATATCTCATAAACACTCAAAAAAAAAAAAAAAAAAAAAAAAAAAAAAAAAAAAAAAACCTTTTACATGAGATCTAGTTTGTCAGATTTAATACATTGGTAAGTAACTCATCATAATATGCAATTATTTTGGCCGTGACTATGAACTCCCGTTTTGGGCCACTCACGAGTGAGTCACTCACCATGGAGCAAACTACAACACAGTACTATGTTACTAGTTGTCAAACCTATATGCTGGCTGTTACGAGCCGAGTCAAATTGCATTTCAAACAAAGGTAAACTACTTGAATGTTCTTGAAACTCAATACCGGCTGTAATAGACCTCTTCTTTCACAAGTGACGGGTGTATGGTGCGTCGTTGTTGT
Organism: Artemisia argyi; assembly: GCA_030686995.1. Taxonomy (NCBI): domain Eukaryota; kingdom Viridiplantae; phylum Streptophyta; class Magnoliopsida; order Asterales; family Asteraceae; genus Artemisia; species Artemisia argyi. Next base: position 12,019,846 of record CM060686.1, on the reverse strand, counting down.
TACAAAATGCTTGGTCACACGTGAAAGTGCAAAAATCCGGATGGTAACAATTTTTGGTGATTTTGTGCGTGCGTGCGTGTATCATGTATTACTTTTGTGTGCTTGGTTTAATGTTAACTTTTATGATGTTTGACGATGAAAATAACTGCTGATGTGGTGTTGACATGACGATTGCGAGTCTCATAACAAGCCTACGATTCGACACGAGTCGGCCTGAAAACTAACCTAAACTTATATAGCAAACTGTACAAAATTTTCTTTTAGAAAAATAGACTATCAAAGTATTAAACCACTCACAAAAATCCTTAAAAAAAACCTAAAATCTTGCAACACACACATGTCAAGTCGACATAGAAAGAGGAAAAATAGACTCACTGTCCTCTTTTCATTGGGTCCATTTAGATCCCCCCTCCTAAAACTCACCCACAAAAAACCAAACTAGAAAAACAACAAAACACAACACAGGTGTACTCTCTTTCTATCTCCAGACTCTTCTTCTTAAGTACTCTAGATCCATCTTTTTTAACCTTATAAAGATACAAAAGCCATACATAGTTTATGTTGTTGTGTTGGGTTCTTTAAGGAAAGACATGTCTTTATCATCTTGCAATGGAACCCCATTGTTGTCATGCAATCTTTTTTCCAAGAACCACTCAAAAAACCACTTTTCAAGAAAACCCAACAAAATCTTGAAAATCTTGGAAAACCCATGTTTTTTCAATTCCAATGCTCATTTCCAGTTTTCAAGAAAACCGTTTAAAATCTTGGAAAAGTTGGAAAAGCCATGTTGTGTGAGCCAAAAAAGTGATAATATGGTTGACCCAGTTGTGTTTTATTTGAATAAGGTGAAGAAAAAAAAGGCTAGTGAAAAAAATGGTAGTAGTAATAATGGGTTAAAAGATTTGTTGAATTTGTGTGGATTTGGATATTGGGTGCAAGGGTTTAGGTGTTTTCCATGGTTGGCATTGAATTTTCATATGGCTAATAATATGAATATGAATCCTTCAACTTTGCAATTAGTGCAGAATTTTGGGAATGTGCCTATGGTGGCCAAACCGCTTTATGGGATATTGTCTGATGCTTTGTACATTGGTGGTGCTCATAGGTTGCCTTATATTTCTATTGGAGGTTAGTTTTGTGATCACATTGGTATTATCGACTTATATGATGGATGTTTACATTTCTTGTTAATATCGACTTGAAATCAGTCACTCATGCTTGATAAGTCATCTCCAAGGGGGTGATTGGATTGCTTATTAGTTCTGCTTAAAAATAAGGGCTAATTACATAAAAATACATCAAACTTGACACTTTTTACCGTTGTACGTAGTTTTTTTTTTTTTTTTTTTTTTTTTTTTTTTTAATGTGTGACTAAACTTTTGAATTTGGTACATTGTGTGTACTCTGTGACCATTTTACCCTTACCTTTTTCCAAATTTTGAAGGTAAAATGGTCATTTTACAGGGCTGAATAGTAACAAAACACACACAATGTACCAAATTCGAAAGTTTAGTCGCACATTAGGAAGAAAAAAAAAACATGGGCACATACAACGGTAAAAAGTGTCAAGTTTGATGCATTTTTAGATAATTAACCCTAAAAATAAGTACTAATGGTAATGGTGTTTAGATTTGCTTATTTTGTAAAAATGCAAGAGTAGTTGAAAAAACTAATTATTTGCTATCAACTTTTTTATTAATCAAATTCATTTATGAAATGTTTCGAGTAAATTATGTTTTTCGAAAAGTAATTTTAACTTCGGCAATAATAAATAGTTTGAAATAAGCAGATAAAGATAAGCAAGAGCAGTTTGGATAACATAAAACTAATTCAGAATGGTAGGAAAAAAAAAAAAAAGCAATCCCAAACACCCCTCTTAAGTTTAGTATCTAATTTGGTACCAACATGACTTGTAGGTTGATGATAATGTTTGTGTGGCATTAGGTAGTTCACGTAGTTAAGTTTCACCTCGCTAGGTAATATTCTTAGGTTCATTCGTCAAGTTATGCATCTACTACTCCAAGCTTCCAACCTCATAGGGGTGGCCAAGTTTTGCATTAAATGTTATTCCAACTTTAAATATGTATTTAAAATAAAGTTGAATTAATTTGACCAAATAGCTACTGATGTGACCTTTTGAAGTTTAAACCACAGATGGGGAAAATTCACGGGCTCCTGGCAAGTGGGCAGTGTACATCAGTCCTTGTCCATTTTTGTATTTACTTTATATGCATTGATGAATTTGCGACCGTAGAATTCAACAATGTCTTTTATGACTATGTTGGCAAAGTTAGGTCGACGAGCTTGGTATGGGTCAAAACGGGCCGGGTTGGGCCGTACGACCCACAAGCACTTTTTATCCGTTTGTTTATAATATGTAAACAAACCGTCACATATTATTACTCATTTACTTGTAATCTAACTTTCCCTAAAAATCGGCTAGAGATAACCATTCTTTAATTGTAAATGGGTCGAGATTGCCACCTCTAGGCCCGTATCTTATGGTGAATGATGATTAGATGAATTAACTAAAGTTTTGGATTACCTGTAGATTTTGAGTGATTGATATCAATATTTTCAGTTTTGCTGCAGATGTTGTCATGGGGTTCTATGGCATCGATCCCAGTTGCCAGTGAAGTACTACCTATTCTGATGGCCTGTGTTCTTTTCAGTAATCTTGGAGCAGGCATTACAGAAGTTTCAAAAGACGCACTCGTTGCAGAATATGGTCAAAAGAATAAGATAAACGGTCTACAATCTTACGCCTTCATGGCTTTAGCTGCTGGTGGAGTTTTAGGAAATTGTCTAGGCGGTTTTTTCTTATTGAAAACACGTCAACCAAAATTCATGTTCCTAATCTTCGCATCATTACTCTCCCTCCAATTAGTGTTATCCTTGACTACAAAAGAAGAGTCTCTTAATTTACCTCATGCTTTAAAATATCATGAATCAGTATCATCGAGCATTCAGAAACAGTTTTCTAACCTCATTTTGGCCATTAAAGATGATGGTGTATTTCGCTCACTTTCATGGGTTGTAGCTTCTGTTTCCATGGTTCCAATTTTGTCGGGTTCTTTATTTTGTTACCAAACTCAAGTCTTGAATCTCGATCCTTCTATTATCGGGATGTCCAAAGTTATGGGTCAGTTAATGTTGTTAGCTCTAACCGTCCTTTATGACCGCTACTTCAAGACTATCTCCATGAGGAAACTAATTGAGACTGTTCAAATACTATACGCATCTTCCCTACTTCTGGATCTTGTTCTCGTGAAACAGATAAATCTCAAATTTGGAATCCCAAACAACATTTTTGTTGTTTGTATTTCGGGTATAGCAGAAATTATCGCACAGTTCAAGCTTCTACCCTTTCAAGTCCTTTTTGCAAGTTTAGCCCCGCCCGGCTGTGAAGGATCACTGATGTCATTCTTAGCATCGTCCCTATGTTTATCATCAATTTGTAGCGGGTTCTTAGGTGTTGGAATGGCTTCATGTCTTGGAATAACATCAGTTGACTACTCAAACCTTCCTGTAGGAATCGCGATTCAATTTTTAGCAGCATTGGTGCCAGTATTTTGGATACAGAATGTACCTACATTTATAGATGAAAAGGAAAAGAAGACGGGGTTGAGTAAAAGGAGGAGAAAGACCCGACGAGTTGGAAGAGTTGTTTTTAATATGGTTTTTGTTTATCGGAGACAAAGAGAATCCGAGGCACAGAGGTGAAGGTACAGATATCAAGAATCTTTAGACAAGCAGAGTTATAACATAAGGTAGGTTAGGTCGATTTCTTTAACTTGTGTATAGTAGCCAACATGTAAAGAACGTCGATTTATTTTTATACCTTAATGTCGAAAAGTTCAATTTTGTTCAAGGTAAATGCAAGGTAACTGTTGGATGTGACATAAAATTATCTTTTAATAACTCGGATGTGGAAGATAAGTTGTAAATATCAGGTTAACAAAAACTTAAAATATAATCCAACTCGACCTATTCACGAGTGATTTGGTTAAAATTGTCCGTTTTAACATATCCGGACCAGGGTCTAGTCATAACCAGAAGTAGTCCATTCAAGCTTTCGTAGATCTTGTCGGATGCAGGATGTGCTTTATCAGCAACGATGAAGCTGTGAGTTTTGCTGTTGATCGTAATCCAACTGCAGCCGGGCAACTTTTTCAAGCTTCTTTCATTCATCTTTCTTCGCACATTTGCCACATGATCCCAGTTTTTGGAACTTGCATAAAGATTAGAAAGCGAGACATAATTAGATGGATTTTCAGGTTCAACCTCGATAAGCACTTTATAAGCCAGGACTCTCGTCTCATGGTCTGCATGCACCATACAAGCACTCACAAAAGCACCCCATACACTTGGTCCAGGTTCTAAACGCATCGTCTTGATAAAACTCAAAGCTTCATCAAGTTGACCCGATCGTCCTAACAAGTCAACCACACAAGAACACATCTCCATGGTCGGTTCAATCCCATAAACACTTGTCGCCTTTTCATAAACATCAAGACCCTTTTCAACCAAACCTGATCTGCTACACGCAGAAAGAACACCAACGACGCTTATTGCATCCGGTTTAATTCCACTTGTAAGCATCTTATCATACAAATCAACTGCTTCTTGACCTTTTCCATGTAACCCATACCCCGATATCATAGAACTCCACGAGATTGCATCTTTTGAGACACACTCATGATCAAAAACTTTTACTGCGTAGCTTAAAAGACCGTATTTAGAGTACATATCTATTAAGGAGTTGCATAAAGAAGTCTGACTAGCAAAACCTTTTTTAACAGAAAACCCGTGAACTTGCTCTAGTCCTAACAACCCCCCAACTAAGCTACAAGCCGGCAAAAGAGTTAGTAGAGTGACCTCATTCAGTTCCACCTGACGTCTTAGCATTTCACGAAAGATCAGCACAGTTTCGTCAGGATTTCCGTTTTGCAGATAACCACTCATCATTGCTGTCCAGGAAAAAACATTCTTAAACCTCATTCTATCAAAGATAACTCGAGCCAAACTTACTTTACTACGCCGTGAATACATATCTATTAAACAGCAGTCAAGGTGAACACTCGAATCTACATCAACGTTCATTTCATTCCTTATGATGTAACAATGAAGCTCCCTCCCATAATCAAACCGCCCTGATACTAATCCATTTCCACACAGCGGAAGCAAATTCGACAACGTGAACTCATTAGGCTTTAATCCTTCCATTAACATACACTTCACAAACGAAACCGCTTTCTCCCCATTCTCACCATCAACACATCTAGACAACATAACATTCCACGATGAAACACTCCTTTTCGGCATTTCCTCAAACACTCTACACAAATCTTCCCTCCCTCCACATTTCCCATACATCGACATCAACGAGCTCATCAACACACTATCCGAAACCAACCCATATTTCACACACTTCCCATGAACCCATCTCCCAACACCCAAATCTCCAACCACCCCACAAACCTTAGCCAACGTCGAAAAAGTGTACTCATCACCCAAAACCCCATTTTGACCCATTTTGAAAAAAACGTCAAAACTTCGGTTATAAAGATGGTTCTTAACAAACCCATTAAGCAATGTGTTCCACAAAGGTGTATCTTTGATCACAATGGTATCGAAAAGCTTTCGAGCTTGAAACGGGTCGTTTGAGTTAAAATATGCATTGATGAGATGGGTTGTGAAAATGGGGTTTTGGTGGAGGTTTAAGGAGTATATTTGTGCATGGGTTTGTTGGGTTAGTTTTAGTGAAAATGGGTTGGTTTTGGTTAGTTTAAGAATGTGCAGAAGATTGTGTTGGGTTGTCATATGTGATATTAACTTTTAGTAGTCTAGTTTTGTATTTTTCGCAGTCGTTTTTATAGGTATGTCTTCTACTTATTCTACTCATATGATTGCGACACGAGGTAGTTACTACTCGGTGGTCATCGGGGTTTCAAACTCGTGTTTAGCACATTATTTCATTCTATTGCTTGCTGGAAAAAAAACTCGTGTTTTAGAAGGTGCAAAAGATCATATGTGATGTGAACATAAAAAATGACAGAAGAAACAGACAAATATGATAATGAAATTTGACAAAGAATATCAAATATTTTTGGGCTTTTCTTTGAGTTTGGGTATATTTTTTAATCTCTTCCGGGCTTTAGCCTCTTCTTTTATAGTCCATTTGCCTAAGACAGGGATGTAATCAAATTCAAATAAACTTTAAATCACTTTCACCAATTGCACAAACAAAAAAATTTTTTTTTAGAGAAAACTCAAAAATACATAAATTGGTTTGCCAAATTTCACGGTTTACATCTTTGTCAGAAAATTTGGAACATCTATTAGTAAATGTTAGACAATAGACATCCCTAAAAACAAATGATGCAAACTTTTTTCCTTTATCTGCTAACGTGATTCTAACATGAGTAGTATTTTATCTTTTTGCTAATATTATTAATTCTATTTTAGATTTTATAAAATTTTATTTTTTATTATTATTATATTCATATTTCTAAAATTCTATTATTATTATTATTATTATTATTATTATTATTATTATTATTATTATTATTATTATTATTATTATTATTATTATTATTATTATTATTATTAATAACTTCACTTTCATTAAAAACAAAACCATAGGATTACAAGAAATTAGCGGGGAGTCTCGAAACTATCTGGGCCCCCACACATTTAGCAATAGCAAAACTAATCCTACTGAAGATATGAGTAGCAACACGCGCCCCAATATCTTGAGTTATGGAGAACCTCCGGATCCGCTTAAGTAAGGTCACCACATCTGTCTCAAGTTCCCCCAAAGAGAAAAATGAGAAAGAGATGAATTCATATCCAATATCCGTAAATTTAGCTCCGTACTTGACACGTTTGCGTTTGGTGGTATCAATCACCACACGCCTGGCACAAAATCAATCATACCAGTTTGCGTGAGGGGAGACGACCCGGTCAAATCGACACATACGTCATGCCCTCTATCCCAGGAATAGAGCAAGATATCTGCTGGCCGTAAGAATTGCTCCCTTTCTCCACCCAACCCGATGTCGACCTCTTTACGAGCCGAAACCCCAGATCGAGAACAGATATCAACCAAAGTATCGCGCACCATGTTGTGCCGATGTTTAATACCAATAGTGCCAGAACACGATACATCATGGTCCTCGTAAATATCCGCCGTGAAAACCTTAGAGCAAGCTGAGCACGACATCTGAACAGAGAAAAGGGGGCGCCTAGTCGATATCATAATACCCACCTATAGGTTCTGGCATTCATACTCTGTCCCAGCCCAGATATCGGAACAACCCTAAGCCAGTCAGAAGTGTAGTCCTCCTTTTGCGACCTCCAGAGTGCCATCTATCGAGAAGATAGGCAAAATGTGGATTCAACCATTTGGGTAACACGTTTGAAATATATATCTGTCAATTTCTTTATGAGTTTGGGGGCAGCGATCTCATCTGGGTTACTCAGAAGGTCAATCTCCATTTTCGAATTAAAAGCGCTCATGGCCTCTTCGAAGGAAGGTCCAGAGGTTACAATATGAGAATCTCTGAGGAGCTTAGTCTGTAGTTTGGCATATTGGAGTCTAGACGCAAGGAATGCATAGTTCAAGGCATCCCCTGCTGAATAAACGCTGAGCCCCCTAAATACAAATGGCAGGCTAGCCAGCCTCCATTGCCAATCACCAAATCCAGGGCCAGAAGCAGTAACAATACGTTCTAGAGAAGAACGCAGTGCCGCATCGAATGCAATGTGAGCACGCTTAAAGACTCGAGGCAGACATGTGCGCATAGAGAAGTATAACTTTGAAATACTAGCACAAGCACGAAGAAGCAACAGCTCACATTGGGGGTCCCTAAGTTTAGCAACAGCATCCATGAGCTCAATAGTTATAGCAACTCTTTTCTTAACAAGTCCGCTGCTAAACTCAAAGTCTATGCTAGCGGGGCCACCTAATAATTTGACACCATGCGTCGGTCTAACAATATTGGGCGGGAAAACACTTGCAAGCAAGCTTTTGGGGTCTTCCTTTGGCCAAAAAACCTCAGTTTTATCAACGTTGAGGTGTAGGCCACGCTTTGGTCCATCCAACATAATAAGCTCTAAGGCCTTCCCCACGACCAAAGTATCTCCAATAATAGTACCATCATCTAGATACCAAGGTTGAAGGGAAAGACTAAAGGAGTCACTAATCTTACATATCAAAGGATGTAACACGAGAGCGAAGAGAAGATGTCCAAGTGGATCACCTTGCTGTACACCCTGGTGCGACCATAACGTGTGTTCTCCATTATATAACCTAGCTGGGCTAGAGTAACAAAATTCCACCCAACGTGAAATGGCAGGACAATGTAGGCGAACCTTCTGTAGCATGACCTCTCGATCCACCAAGTTGAAGGCGTTTTTGAAGTCCACCAATAACATTGAAAGACCTTCCTCGCTACCTCGGTCCTCAATAAACCTATTCACGGCATGAAGAATAGCCTCCCCTCTCCAGGGACCCCAACACAAAACTGGAGATCATTAAAATAACCTTCTAAGGAGTGACCGATCATCGAAGCACCAACCTTAGAGACAAAACGCCTCCAAACAGTCCCTACAACAATGGGACGGATACCACCTCCGGGCTTGATCAGCGGTGTGAACGGAGCACTAACAATATACGCAACCAATGCCATAGGCATTTACCATCAAGAAAAAGATTCACCATATGGGTGATAGAATCGATTAACTCATCGGAAATAGCCACAACAGCACCACTAAAACAATCCAAAAGGTGTTGGGCGCGCAAGTGCGCAACCCATCTCGACCACAAGATGTACCGCGAGGAAAACTCTTGATCATATCAAGGACCACAGCAGGAGATGCAATGAGGTTATGATGATCGATATGTATATCCGGCAGGGAAGGAGCAGACTTGAAGGGGTGCTTAGCTTTTAATTCCTCAAGAGTGGTATCATTATAAGGAGCAACACCCGAAGAAGAGAGAACTCTGACACCCGCAGTATAATGGCCATCACAGATCTTCCTCTTACATTGCTTGACATTATGTTCACCCAAGTTGATGAGGCGAAATTTGTTACGCTTTTAAGGGGTCATTTAAGCCTTAAGTCGTGATAATGTGATCAATTATTACCCTAAATCATTCCTTTTGTCATTTTAGGTAATTTTGAGAAGAATTCTGGAAAAGGAAGCATTTTGGACGTTTTTGAAGCATAAAAGTGAAGAAAACGACAAAGTCAAAAATTCAAGATGGAAATAGTACCTGACGGTGTCAAGAGTCACAACGTGACGCCGTCACTTTTTGATCAAGAGGTGGATATTTGTTTTACACTTGACGCGCCAGAAGACTTTTTGCGCATTAACACCTGACGGCGTCACCCTTTACCTGAAGAAGGCCGTCACGTGTAACTCTGAAGCGTGACAGCCCATAACCCATATAACGAGACGGCGTCAAGAAGTTGGATTGGACGACAAGAAACCTTAGCCGCGGTGAGATGACGGCGTCAACCATCAAAAGGTGACGCCGTCACCCTTGTAAATCTATATATAGTTTTGGATTTTTCATTCATTAGTGTGCAACTTTGTTGAGGAACTTTGTCACACAAACCCTAGGTCGAATTTCAGAAGTTTTTAAGGCTTTCATACCCTTGTCTATTCCATGTTTAATTGAAGATAAGTAATCTATCAATCATTCAATATGTTTATGTGTTGTTTGATTCTATCTTACGCTTGTCTTTCTTTTAACATGCTAGGCTAGGTTTATTTGTGTTTGCTTAGATGTAGTGAAACCTAGTTATTGATTATTGATTGATGGTTGGTTATTAATTGTTGCTGGGTGATTGTTAATCGATGTTAGGCTTAAGAAAACTGGCTAATCTCCTATTCGGTAACTTGCTTGAACGACTTAAGAAACATGAATCGGATGTGTACTATGATTTTAATGGTTGTATTTAATGCATAAGTGACTATTAAGGAGGCCATGGTAAGGATACTTAACGTGTCGCCATAGGAAGAGATAGAAGCTTATAGAGTTGGGGAAGATCGTACACGGCCCCACAAATGGTATTAAGGAATGCAACCCGTCACCCACGCAATTGTAACAAGCTTATAAATGAATAAAAGATAACTATGGAGTAATAAAATCTTAGTAAACACGTTTTCTCCATTTATAGTTTCACATTTTATTTTATTGTTATTTTTATTTTTATTGCATTAGTAGTTATTTGGGTTAGTTGATTAGCAACTAATTCCGCCCACTCTTCCAAAACCCGAGATTTTTACTTGCTTTCTATAAAATATAAAAATACAAAAAGAATCATCCCTCACCTCTAGACCTAGTTAGATTAATTTCAATCCTAACGAACACTTTGTTTTTGTGTTGTGGTAGATTGTGGTGGTATGAGAAAATGTGTTGATGCGGCACTACTTTTCTCCACGAAACCCCCCGATGGCACCAGCGATACCTTATGTTCTTAGAATCACTGGGTGTTCTACGAAAACACGACGATGAATGAAAACAAAGGGCATATAGTGTATGCTCCAATGTTGGGTACATAGCATAGCTTAGTTGTTTGTCTCTAACATTATCACAAGTAGAGTAAATTGCAAAAATCGTTTTGTGGTTTAGCCAAATTGCAAGTTCAGTCTCTGATATGTCAAAAAGTGCAACAACCGTCCCTATGATGAACGTAAAGTTGCATATTCAATTACCGACTAAATTGAAATGACTAAGCTATCATTGCCTTCTTTCTTTCGGATTTCTTTTGATTTTTTTTATTATTATTTGTTTTAATACAAATTGTAACAAAACTCATTCATATAAAAAAGAATTCAACTAACAAATTTCTTTCTATTTTTCTTTCTGGGTTTAGATGTATCCACATAACTTCATAAATATGTTATGATTTTCAACAGTGGGAAATATGTAGTTAAGGTTATCTGTAGATTTATTTTGTTCGAGTAAAATGTCACGGTTAAAAAAAAGATAAAAAGAAAAAAAAAATGTTGTAAAGGATGAGATGATTGCAAGTGGTGACGATTTGTACCGAATGTGGATTAGGGGTGCTTGAATCAATTAATTATCACTTGGGTATTTGATATGAGGATAACTTAGCTATAATTTTGGTAATCAATTGGCTGTAATCCCCCAACAAGAATACATAGTAAATGAATCAGGACCTACATAAAGAACTCAGAGACCCACAAAAAGAGTAAGGACCCACAATTTTTAGTGCAAAATTGTAGCAATTAGCTACAAAATATTGTAGCCAATATATTCCCATGTGATATTTACATTTACTTGTAAGATTTTTTTGGTTTAGTGATTTGGGAATTGAGGTTTTTTGGTAAAAAAATTTTGTGTTCAAGAGTAAACTCATAGATGTTGAAGAAAAGGGTATTTTAGTCATTTTAACCAGACACAAACTGAATATGAATCCAAAGTTCTCGCAGAGATGGTCGATGCATTTTTGAAATGTCAGGGATTGAACCTGCAATTTAGCCAAATCTCATAGACGATTTTTGCAATTTACTCTAAGATGAAAGATATTTTACATGTACAAATAATTGTTAAACTAGGGCTGATCATGGTCCAAAACTCGGGACATATCAAAAAAAGGGACCGGACCGAGACCGATTTAACCCAAAACCCCAGACCGAGGGCCGGACCGAATATGTTCGGTCCGGTCTAGTCCAAGAAGGCATAACGATCGATTGTACGTAGGACAGGATCGAGAGTGTGTACCAAGGACCAACCCGAAATAGGTTCAATCCAGTCCATGGTTTACAATTCAAAAAGTTAACATAGGGTCAACCACAACATGTATATAGGGTGATGAAACTGGTCAAACCTAATTAACCAAACAAAAGTAGGTCCAGATAATGCAATCGACATTTTAACTCTAATTATCGAGTATAATGTCAGATATATGTATATAATCAACCTAAAATGTTTTAAAACAACAACTATGTAGCATTACACAAATTCACAATTACAGTATAAACAAATAACCCATGTTTTTGACGGGGTTTAAACCCGCAACTTCTTTGAGCTATCTTATGGTACCGTCAAGATCGCAAAAGGTTAGTTAACCAATTAGTTAGATGGCAAAAGGTTAATATTTAGTAATCAGAACTGGTTCACAATCGACTGTTTTTCATAATGTGAAGGTACACATGACTCAGTTTACGATTATAGGGGTGGGGGGCAACATCAAACCCTTGACTTTATGCTTGTTAGGTGTTAAAGATGCCTCCAACATTCAGTTGAGCTATGCGCCAAAATATATACTTTAGAGAAGCTATAATACTTTCAGGATTTTAGTTAAGCTTACGTATTTATACTATGACAACTACTCTCTCCGTCTTAAAATTATAGTCCCATTTTTTACTTTTTCAGTTTTTATTTTTTAACTTTGACCTTAAATATTTTTTGTTTATATTACATAATACTTTATGCAAAATATATGAATGGATTGAGTTTTAAATGTATTTTTTATTGGTATAATTTTTATCAACTATTGTATAACACAAACAAAAATATTTAAAGTCAAAGTTGAAAAAGAAAAAGACGAAAAAAATCAAAAGTAAACTATAATTTTGAGACGAAGATAGTAATAAAAAGTGAACATTTATGATGCTTTGATACTTTGATGATGGCATAATCTTCACACTTTATTAATTTGCAAGCGTCACTACCACACTAGCTAGCATGAGGCCACGCTCAGTGGATAAGGTTGGCAACATAAATTACAAGAGGTCAACATTATTTGACTGTTTCAAATTTTCCTTTTTCCTTGATTGTAAGAAAGTTATCTAGCATTTCAGTAAACACATTATATCTTGACTAAAACTTGAGTCATAATTTTTTGGTTGATGAACAGTTCACATTCTTCACATTCTGCGGAATGTGAGTTGTTCACGAACCAAAAAATTATCAAGCTTTTGACATGTATTATGTAAAATATAGACAATCATATGACTATCCAAAAGTAAAGTGGCTAATACCAGAAGAACCTTTGAATGTTAGGATACAAAGTACGACTTCCGTCCTAAAAAAAATGTAATGAATTCAAGTTTTGATTCATAAAAAGTCATTTTAAGGTAAAGGGTTTTCCCGGCAAATTTATACTCCCAAAAACAATTGTGTAAACGAATGTTGGTGAATCCCACATCTCAACCCAAAACAAGGCGAAAACAAACGCTCCAAATGTGCTTCAAAACTAAACTATCATTATCTAAAAACTAAACAATTTTAGGACAAATATAAATAGTTGGGTGAACACTTTTTGTGAGATGGAAAGAGTAAGGGTGTGTTTGTTTCATTTAGATATTTTAGGTCTGAATCTGACTACCACATCTTACTAGTAAGAGGTGGCTAGAACGTCTAAATATAAACAAAATAATGTTGTTTGTTTTTGTATAATTATCCAAATGATTTTAAGTGCTCGTTTCTGCAATTTATTTAAGTAACTTGTGTAAATATAAAATAAGTCTTTTTATTATAAATATAACATAATTAATAAACCATCAAATATATTATATTAACACGAGTCTTCAATCTCTCTTATCGAGTAAGAGGCAGTAAGACAAGTCTCCCACCTCTTACTGAGTAAGATGTTATATGTCTAACTGGGTCTAACTCAAAAGAAAAAAACAAACAAGCAAAACGTCTGCCCACCTCTTACTGGTAAGAGTAAGAGGGAGTAAGAGGGCTAGTAAAACTTTTTTTTAAAAACAAACACACCCTAAGACTCCTAGGCTTCAAGTGAGTATCCAGTGTTTCAAGTGTACGTATAACAAGGACTAACTTTGATAAAGTAGAAAACTCCAAGGCTTCAAGCATAAGTATCCAATGATACTATTTATAAAAAAAGAAATGGTCAAAGTAAAAAATGAAAACTTAAGAAAGTGAAATATTGAAAAAATTAAAAATGAAATGTTGAAACAATTAATTATGAGTTTTTCAAACCTGGCGGGTTAACTCGGTTTAATTTGACCATTTTTTCGAATAAAACGGTTCAACCGGTTGAACCACCCGGTTCGAAACAGGTTTCAAAACATTATTTTAATCACTTTGTTATGCATAGATACTCGTCTATATTAATAAATAAATAGTGCCTCCGTCCCAAAAGCGAGTCCACAAACAAAATTTTGGAGAATGTAATTAATGCTAGTTTTCATTAATAAAAATATTTTTTAACCTCATAGTTAATATAGAAATAAAAAATGAGTAATTAATGCAAGTTAATTAGAATAGTAAAGTAAGAAACTAGTTATAATCACTATTCATATATAAAAATTAGACACTTATTTTAGACAAACATAAATAGTAAGGTGGACATTTTTTTTTTGTACGGATGAGTACATATATATATACATAACGTTTCTTATTTTTAATCTAACAAGTAAAAACTAAAAACATCCACGGCACGTAAATTTGTTTGTATTTTAAATGGTAATAATACATAATTATTTTCTAACTAGTTTAGAACCCTAAAAACATTCCTATTATATAATAATTCCTAACAAATAATCACATGCACACTAGTACATGACAACCTCCGGCGCAATAACCGACTTAGTCAACTATTATAAATTATATACAATGTTTTAAAAACCGGGTCGAACCGGCCGGTTCAACCGGTTGAACCGGGAACCGGTTGGGAGACCGGGCCGGATGTCAACGGTTTTTTGGTTGTTTCGGAACCGGATTAAACCGGCGGTTTTCTTATGAACCGGGTTGACCCGGTTCTTAAAACCCGGGCGGGTCAATCTTATTTTCTTATATTTTTTTGGAGATAACATAATCTACCTACCTTTCATTTTTTATTTAGATAACCAACGTCCCCATCCTTTCATTTTCTACCTACTTTTTCACTTCCATCTCAAACCCCACATCACAGTCAAAATTGAACATCACATATCAGGTATTTTTTGTTTTTTTTCTATTTAGTATTTACTTTGCATATTTCTTGTATAGTAAATTTGTTGTTGCCTTGTGTTGGAATAATATAAAGTATTTACTTTCAATTCCATACTACTTAGTATTTCACGGAAATAACTTTTTTTTTTTTTTTTTTTTTGAATAAACATAACTTCTTTTTTTCTTTTCCAAATGAAATCACACAACTATAATACATACAATTTCAGAAAATCGGGTAAATTTGTTCACTATTAAGTCAAAAAAATGTGTTCTTTCATTACAAAATGAAATATTAATTTTGACCTTTATACCAATCATTTGATGTAATCTGTTGATGTAAATGCATTTGATTTATCTTGACTCTATATATCTATTGATGTAAATGTTTAATCTTGTAACATTGAGAAGAAATGGCCTTTTTGTTTGGTTATTCTACAATCATTTGTATGTTTGTTGCGTTGTTTTGGTGCTAAACTTGTTGGTGTAGCAAATGTTCACTAAGTTAGACATGTTTGTAAGATATAATCAGTTACTATGTTAAACAAGTTATAATTTGATTTCTTTTGCAAAATTTTATTTTAATATTGTAGGTATGGAACCTAAAGACAAGGCACCAATAGAATCTCAATCACATTCATCGGTACAATCAAATGTAAGAGCGAAGTCGGATAAAGCATGGGATTATGCAACACTACATATCGAAGAAGATGGGAAAAAAGCATACATTTGTAACTATTGTCATAAGGTTATTCGTGGTGGTGGGATTAATAGAGTTAAGAAACATCTCGCTGGCCAAAAGGGCGAGGTAGCACCGTGTACAAAAGTAAATGCGGATGTTAGATTTACTATGCTAGGTCTTTTGAAAGAAAATGAAAAAAAGGCAAAAGATAAGGAAAATGAAGTTGGAAGTAGTGTTGACATCTCAGAAGATGATGAAGAAGAACCGGTGGCCAGACAATTGCAAAAGGGAAAAAGGAAAGCTACATCGAGTTCTCATCCTTTTTTTACTAAAAACGATTCTTCTCAGCCTACTATCAAAAAAGCTATGCAAAGTAAGGAAAGGATACATGATGTCGATTTGGCTATTGCTATGTGGTTTTATGATGCTTGCATACCCATGAATGCTTGTAATTCTCCTTATTTTCAACAAGCTGTAGATAAAATAGCGGGTATTGGTTATGGTTACAAAGCCCCAAATTATCATGCTTTGAGGGTCAATTTGTTGGAAGATGCTAAAAAGTCTGTTTCGTTATTAATAGAATCGTATAGAAGTCAATGGATGGATACTGGTTGCACGATTATGAGTGATGGGTGGACAGATATAAGAGAACGCCATCTGATTAATTTCTTGGTTTATTGTCCTAAAGGGATATCCTTTATCAAGTCAGTTGATGCATCTGATATTGAGAATAATGCTACAAATCTGTGTAACTTGTTTGCTGAGATTGTTGAAATGGTTGGAGCAAAGAATGTGGTCCAAATGGTTACCGACAATGCCGCTAATTACAAAGCTGCTGGTAAGATGTTAACTAATAGATATCGTCATATGGTTTGGTCTCCATGTGCAGCACACTGTCTTAATCTCATTTTAAAGGATGTTTCAGAATTAGATAATGTGAAACATATTATCACACTTGCATCGAGGGTTACTGTTTTCATTTATAATCATAAGTTGCCTTTAAGTTGGTTAAGAAAAAGACCTGGCTGGACAGAAATCATTCGTCCAGCTACTACTCGTTTTGGTACCGCGTTTATTGCCTTGAAAAGTTTGGTTGATCATAAAAATGATTTGCAAGCTTTGGTCATATCTAGTGAGTTTAAAAAGATGATGAAATTGAAAAATGCAATTGATTGTAAACAAGTTGTCATGAATGAAAATTTTTGGAACAATTGTTTGATTACAGTGAGAGTGATGACTCCTTTATTAAGGCTTTTGCGTTTGTGTGATTCTGATGAGAAACCTGCAATTGGTTATGTTTATGAGGGAATGTATCGGGCAAGAAAAGGGATTAAGGAATTATTTAAAGGAAAGAAAGAATCGTACAAGCCATACACTAAGATAATCAAAGACCGTTGGGATAGGACGTTGCGTACTAGTATTCATTGTGCGGCTTACTGGTTAAATCCAACTTTTCAGTATGATCGCAAGCACTTTTGTAAGAAGCCTGAGGTGCTTAAAGGAGTTCTTGATATGGTTGAGAAATATTTTCCAGGTGATGAATGTATCGAGATTACTAAGCTTTTAGGCATATATCGTGATGGTGAAGGTGACTTTAGTAGGATTAGTGCAGTTAAAGGTCGTAACCAACATCGTCCGGGTAAGACTGAATTTTATATATTATTGTTAATAATATTATAATGTTATTACGGTATATAGTTTTTGCAAACCATTTCCTTTTTTATCTTCAGATGAGTGGTGGAGACTATTTGGTGGAAAATATCCCAAAATACAAGAATTGGCTATTAGAATATTAAGTCAAACCGCATCTTCTTCTGGCTGTGAACGTAATTGGAGTGTCTTTGAAAGGATTCACACGAAAAGGAGAAATAGGTTGGAGCATAAAAGACTAAATGACCTTGTATACGTTCACTACAACTTGCGGTTACAAAACAGGTATTATATATTTATTGCTGTTATATATGTTCACTACAACGTTTGTGTAATCGTGACACTATTTTTACATGTTATCTTTATATATGAATGTTTTTCTAGGCTCAACATTGATAAGAGGTCTTACGATCCGATTGATTATGAATGTATTGATAATACGGACTTTTGGGTGGTTGAAGATGAACCACAAGGAGAACTTGATTATGATCAATTAGAGACTATGCTTGATGACCAAGATGAAGAACCACATTGCCAAACGCAAGGTTACATTATAGTCTAAAGCCAGCTTTTTAGTCTATTTTTGGTCTACTATTAGTCTAAAGCCAGCTTATTTTATATTATAGGAAACACAAGTGGTTACACTCTTGTTGATGAGGATGAACATGATAGTGACTTCCGTCTACTAACTGATACTGAACTTGAGGCATTTAACACGCCAATGCCTTAATAGTAAGGTACATCAAGATATTTATATACTAAATATGTTTATGATAGATTGAGAGTGATGTATTCGTGAGCTTTTTTTTTTTTTTTTTTTTTTTTTTGGTATTGCAGGAAATTGGAAGTAATGATGTTGCTCAATGACTTATGCATGGATCATGATATATATAACTAGATCCCTCTATGATGGCAATTTCTTTTAATGTTTAAACTATCTAACTTTTATGTAATGCCGTTTTGAAGTTTAGGACCTGTTTCTTTTGTTGGATCATGGTTGGTATTAGGACCTGTAACTTTTATGTATGTGTTTAGTACTTGGATCATGGTTGGTATTAGATTTTTAATGTATTAGACTTCTTAAAAGGCTTGTTACACTTTATTATGATGGTATCCTACAAAATTTCTGTAACAGCTATATACTTTATTTCCTCCTTCATAGAACCGGTTTGACCCGGCGGTTGAACCGGTTGAACCGGTGACCCGGTCACTTGGCCGGGTCAATTAAAAAACCGGGTTTTAAAACATTGATTATATATACTCTCATCCTACATCCAAAACATACGTACTATTCTTTTCTAATAAGTCGATCTCCATTACAAAGATATTCTGCATCAACAATGGTAAGTCTATTATTAACGTACACATTATCATCTTTTATAGTAATTTACAGTACTCATGGCTGACACTGGTTTTGTAATACAGGAAGATGAGAGATGGATCCTTGAAGAATATTTTGCAAAGCTATTCGGTGAAGTAGAAGAAGAGCCTATGGCCTTTCCATCAACAATGGTAGATGTAACACTGATGGCCGACACTGGTTTTGTAATACAGGAAGATAAGAGATGGAGCCTTGAAGAAGAAGTCAATAAGCTAATTGATGAGACACTGCAACTTAGTTTCCCTGGATTAGGAGAGGAGTCTGAGACTTTTATATGCAAAGAGGAGTATAATGCTGATTACCAGTGGTATATATGTTTTTTCTGCCTTTTTTACTTTCTTTGCTTGCTACATTTAGTTTCTTCCTTCTAAACGATAGAGAAATTTACAGCGAGAACGCTTTGAGCATATGGCCTAAACTAGTACAAGACGGTACAAAGCTTAAACGACCAAAAAGTGTTGGAAGGGTAATTTTTTATTTGTCAATCATGGTTTTTTAACATACTTTTTTTTTAAAACTGGTAATTAAATGTTTCAGTGTGGTATTTAATTGTTATAGAAAATCAAAATGGAACTTGAGAAGCGATCCGACATGGTTGAGGGAACACCCGACGTATGTAATATCGGCTTTGTAACTTTTAAGTTATCAGGGAAATGGATGGCTAAGGTATTTTTTTTCTTTCACTCTTTACCAACTCTATAAAAACATTTATTACAATTTTCGCCTATATTCTACTTGTCTACACTTTTTTTCTTCTTGCAGAGCCTTTATAAGATGCTAAGATATGGTATAGACACATGGGCACCGAAACTTCCTGTTGAAAGAGTAATAGTAGAAATTCCGGACTATAAATCTCCAGCTTGGAATTCAATCGTGGGAACGGAGGCGGATATTATTCGATCCAATTTTATCAGCGACACATTATCTCGTATGCTTGAATATTCTAAAGTGTTTGTGAAGACCAGAAAAGATGAATTTCGGGTATATATGTGCCGTTGATATAGCTGTATGAAATATGAAATCGAATTTTACGTCTTGCAGTTTATGAGTTTAATGATTTCATTTTTTTCAGAGGGATGTTATGTCTCGTCTTTCAGACGACATATGTAGTTGCTTATCGATTGAAAATAGAGATGGAGATGTGGTGATATCTGCTGAAGTTGAAGGAGAACTAGAATCTCTTAATTTTGGGAAGAGAGATATCCAAGATATTAGAGATAGTCTCAAGATTTTGCGGTACTTTACTTGGCTAGTAATAGTTTTGTTTTACCAGTTCTATACACGCAGCAGCAAGTAAACCGACTTTCTAAACCTTCCCATATATATCTTCTTTAATGTCTTCTGATTGCATATGCAGGTATGAACTTAGAGATGAAAGAGCGGACTGGATAGTATGTTTGAATCATGTACGGCATCAGGAGTTTG
This sequence comes from Artemisia argyi, assembly GCA_030686995.1. NCBI lineage: Eukaryota > Viridiplantae > Streptophyta > Magnoliopsida > Asterales > Asteraceae > Artemisia > Artemisia argyi. The sequence goes on along the minus strand of CM060686.1, from coordinate 11,999,770 downwards.
TTGAAATGTGCTTCGCTGTAAGTAACTCAACAGCATCACTGATTTAACATTTATAATAAACAAAAGATGAAAATTTGGGTATTGACTTTTTTTTTCCAGGCTGCTAAACATGCTGGATGGATCCCCAATGCAAAACACCATGGATTAAGTTTTGCAGGATACCAAACTCATGCTGAAGCGGGAAAGTTGTACTATTTGTTAGAAAAGGCTCTAACTCGTTGTGATTCCCTTGTAAAACAAGGTATACTGGACAATGTTCATTTATTCTTTATTTATTTTTGTGAATTAATAATCTAGCTTTCAACCTGTTTGATCTGTTTAGTTTTTAGTTAAAGTAATATGTTTTTCCTACCCCGTTAGAGATAAAACATGTCCCAAATCATCTATTAAACTAATATTATAACAGGGTCGATATTAAAATGGCTAAATTTCACAATTTTCTTTTTATCAGGCAAGGTTGCCGAGTATACTGCTGAACGGCTTTTCTGTTGTGCTCTTGGGTAAGATTCTCTTGCTTTTATCATAATTTTTACCCTTATAGTACGTATGCTAACAGTATTAAATATATATTTAGAGTGGTAAATGTTAATATTCTACATTGAAACATTTAATTCCAAAATTTTTATATTGAATCCAGCAATCTGGCTATTTCCTTTCTTTCATAAAAAGAGATACCCTACTTTTAGGTCAAGTTTCATACTTATTCATATTCAATGCTTTGCACTTCATGTTCTAACAGGTCACTACAAGGATCAGGATAACAGGCGTCGAGGGTTTTCCCGTCGACATTATGTCGACGGCATAAGGCACAAAACGACAAAAAAAACGCTTGACCGAGCCCAGCTGCGTTGAATTTTTCATAATCGTATTTTCCCGTCGACATGTCGACGGGACCATTTTAGAATATTTTTTTAGCCTCAATAATTCACCAAAGTTGGGCGCGAAATTTACCCGCTAATATATTCCCGTCGACATGTCGACGGGAATATATTAATAACGTTTTATCTCGTAGTTAACGTGTGATTAAGCATAATAATTATTTTGTTTAAGAGTCCCGTCGACATGTCGACGGGAGTATATTACTAATTATAAACGTTTTTAATAAATGGGTAAAATATTGGGCGGGATATTTTCCCGCTTTCTTGTTCCCGTCGACATGTCGACGGGAATATATCTTCAAAAATCAGGCTATATATATCCTCTCAAATACATTCCCGTCTCATTTTTTTACCAATATATACATTCTCACAAAATTATTTCCGTCTCATTTTACACATCTCACAAATAATTCAATCGTCAATTTTTACAAGACACACATGACTTGGCGTGGTTGCACAGTTGAAGAGGAGTACTCAAAAATCTTGTCACACGAGCTTCTCTTTAATGAAGTTATGTTAACTTTTGGTCATGCAGTTTATGAGGAATATGGTGATTTTAAGGATGCTGAACCGTGGATGAGAGACAAGATTATCGAATGGTGTAGGAAAAAGCCGTACTACAAAGAGTACATGGACGAGCTAGATGCTGCTGAAGCTCAAGCTGCTGCTGAAGCTCAAGTTCTTGCTGTTGGAGGTGACGACGAAGCTGAAAGTACGTTGGAAACAAAACTTGATAATCTGGGAAATAGGATCACAAATCTTGAAGCTACGTTTGCACATATCAAGGAAATGAGAGCAAGGAAGGGAAAAGATGGTGCGAGTTCGAGTAAAGCGGGAAGTAGCCGCAAAAAAAAATAAACGGGTTGTTTCGTTTGATATGTTGTTTTAGTTGTCGAGTTGTTTCGTTTGGTTGTCGAGTTGTTTAGTTTGAGTTGTTTCGTTTGGTTGTCGAGTTGTTAAGTTTGAGTTGTTTCCTTTGGTTGTTGAGTTGTTTAGTTGTTTAGTTTGGTTGTCGAGTTGTTTAGTTTGAGTCTGTATGAAAATGCATGTGGTTAAGAACTCTTGCTTGTTTTAAATAAACAGTTTGCCTTTGTGTTTGATAATTATTGCTCCTTCAGTTCTAATTATTGCTCCACAACAACAACATTTTATTAAACAACAACAACATTTTATTAAACATCAAAAACATCAACAACAACAACAACAACAAACAACAACAACAACGACGATAACAGTACTACATATGAAATTTATCCATGTCACCTACAAGGTCACGGAGTATTGCATCCGACTGACATGCGTGGTCGTGGTTGGGATACGTTGCCATGTCAAGTTTTGCCTCCAGCACCCTTAATTTTGTCTCTAACACCTGTTTTTGTGCCTCCAACACCTGTTTTTGTGCCTCCAGCAAGTTTATTCTAAGATTTTTTTCATGACAGTTTGAGCACCTTTTTGGAGTAGATCCAGAACCGCTTGATGTTGAAGCTCCCAGAGAACCGATCATCATTTTGGCGAGTCGTTCCTCCTTCCATAAAAAAAAATTACATCCATGGTCGTCTGTCCCAGGCTGTTAAAGAGTAAAAACTATTATTATTAACAACTAACCAAATTATTTAAAGAAAAAAGATGTAATTGTTCACCTGCGAGAAAGGACACGCATAGTATAGTTTACCACGGGAGTAAGATTTACACGATTCTCGCAGAACCACGTCTCCTCGTTCACAAGGACAAGGAAAAGCTTCAAATTCTCCCATCTTCTTCACCATGATAACAGTGTATGTTTGTGGTTGTGAGGTTGAGTGGTTGAATCGTGACCGGTGTGGCCCGATCTACAAGTTGAGGTGATAAAAGGTGGTGGCCAGAAAAAGATTCCGGCGGCCGGAAAATGCTGGTGTCGCCAGAAAACAGAAACTGCTAGAGAGATATATAATGAGATGAGTATGTGTGTGTGTGTGTGTTTATATTGTGAGGATAAGGTGTTAGGTAGAGAGATATATATAGTGAGATGAGACATATCATGTATAACCATAGCATCTCGACTCGTTCGTTTAACATCGCATGTTTAACCATTGCATCTCGACTCGTTCGTTTTACATCTCATGTATAACCATAGCATCTCGACTCGTTCGTTTAACATCTCATGTATAATCATAGCATCTCGACTCGTTCGTTTAACATCTCATGTATAACCATTGCATCTCGACTCGTTCGTTTAACATCTCATATATAACTATAGCATCTCGACTCGTTCGTTTTAACATCGCATGTTTAACCATTGCATCTCGACTCGTTCGTTTTACATATCATGTATAACCATAGCATCTCGACTCGTTCGTTTAACATCTCATGTATAACCATAGCATCTCGACTCGTTCGTTTAACATCTCATGTATAACCATTGCATCTCGACTCGTTCGTTTAACATCTCATGTATAACCATTGCATCTCGACTCATTCGTTTAACATGTCATATATAACCATAGCATCTCGACTCGTTCGTTTTAACATCGCATGTTTAACCATTGCATCTCGACTCGTTCGTTTTACATATCATGTATAACCATTGCATCTCGACTCGTTCGTTTAACATCTCATGTATAACCATAGCATCTCGACTCGTTCGTTTAACATCTCGACTCGTTTATTAATTTTATAATGGTTGGGATTTAGTATTTTGTGATATTTTAATTATTTTATTTTATATTTTAATAAATGATTTTTTTTAATTATAATATAAGTAATTAATTTTAAATTTATATATTTTTTTAATTTTATAAAAGTATTTATAATAAATAATTTTTTTCAATTATATAATTAATTTAGTTTATTAATTTTATAAAACTTATTTTTTAATATTTTATAAAAGTATTTATAATAAATAATTTTTTTTAATTATATTAAAGTAATTTTATAAAAGTATTTATAATAAAGTAATTTTATAAAAGTATTTACTATAAATAATTTTTTTTAATAAAAGCTATTTTCCCGTCGACATGTCGACGGGAATAAAACCGCCAAAAATTTCGTGAAAATTTTATACGTCCCGCCAAACGCAAACGACAAAATAGTGTGATATTACCGTCGACATGTCGACGGTATTAGTAATAATATAAAAAAATTCCTTAATATTCCCGTCGACATGTCGACGGGATAAAAAAAGTTATAACAAAACCAGATCTGGTCAAATTATTTGTCATAACTTAGAAAAAAAAAATTAAACCATCGATTGATTATTCCCCTTCTCCGGCGATTGTACCACAACCACAGCACTCCACCACCACCACTCCCTCCACACCACACCACCTCCACCTCCACCACTCCTCCACCCCAACAACACCACATTATACCACCACCACAGCGCTCCACCACATTTACCACCACCACCACCACACGAGCACCACTGTGCACCACCTTCCCCCCTCATTTGTTTAATTCTTCCCCAACCCTTCACATGTTTAATTCTTCCCCTTCTCCCCCCCCCCCCCCCCCCCCCCTTTCTTTCTTGAAAAATAATTAATTCTTCCCCTTCGCAGGTAATAATTTTTATTTTTTGATTAATTTTTTATTTTTTGATTTTTGTAATTGTTTTGTATTAATTAGTTAAATTTAAGTGTTAATTTTGTAATAATTTTGTTTTTTTTTTGTTTTTTGTTTTTTAATTACAGCTGAGACCTAAGACCACAGCCGAGAGCCCAGGACCACAGCCGAGAGCCCGAGACCACAGGTAATGTGTCTCTTTTTTTTTATTTTTTTTTAATAACTTTTGGTTTCCCGACGACATGTCGACGACAACAGTTTTTCTTAAAACTTTTGAGATATAAATGTGCTCTCTTTTAATGTAGCCCGAGCCCGGGACCACAGCCCGAGACTGCAGCAGGAGGTCACAGCCAGTGCCCGAGACCACAGCCGAGACAGTATGTTATTTTTTTTCGTATCCGTATTATTTTTTACATATCAGTATATATAGTATGTTGGACTTTGGTTAGTATATTAGGTTTTGATATAGTATGTTAGACTTTGGTTAGTATATTAGGTTTTGATATAAAAGGGATTGTTGCGGATTGTGAAATGTGATTAAGTATTAGTTTACGACACAACCAAGGTCGGTTGTGCTCATTGTGTACCCACGGTGCAAATAGCACCTTGGGGGACTTGGTTAGTATATATGGTATACTACTTTTAATATATTGGTTATGTTTTGTGTTAGAATTTTTGCGGATTGATTATGTTTCTGCTTATATAACGGGCTTATGGTTTGTTTGGTTTTCGGCTTATGTTTCACAAGCTTTATTTTTATGGCTTATTTTGAAACTTTTTAACTTAAATAGTTTCAAAATAAGTAAAAAAAAAAAATAAGCTTATGAAACATAAGCCGAAAACCAAATAAGCCATAAGCCCGTAGATATATTGTTTGGTTTTCGGCTTATGTTTCATAATAGTTTCAAAAATAAGTCACAAAAACAAGTTTCAAAATAACAAAATAGTTTTATGAAACATAAACCGAAAACCAAACAATTGTTTATAGTCTAATTGTTTAACTTAAAATATATGATATTGTTAGACTTTTGTAAATGTTTTAGGATTTTAGTGATTAATTTCGGAAAGTCCCCGTCCGAAGTTAATCATCCTATAGAAAACCCGTCCGAAATTAATTTATTAGAAATTAATTTCGGAAAGTCCCCTGTTTGGGACTGTTTTTTGAATGTTTTGTCTCATTTAGGATATGGATGCGTATAATTGATTTACTATTTGAGATGATTTCGACAGTGTTTCTCCTTTACTCCTACGAATATGTCTTTAATGTACATATTTGGGGAGTTGAGGGGAAATGCTGCCGAAATTTTCTCAGATAGTAAATCAGTTATACGCATTCATATATGAGATGAATCATTCAAAGAGTGGGTTAGGATTGCCTTCCATAGTTGCACTAGGTGAACAAAACAACTTTCCTTTATTTTGAATGTGTAATAACTAAGAGTTGAACAAAACAATATGCAGTTATGATACTTGATAAGAGTTGGACCCGTTTAGACACTCGTGTTTCCAAAGAGTTTTTTGATGGTCTTGCCGCATTCGTTGAACATTGCAAGCCGTTATTGAATAGTTACGGCAACATAAAATGTCCATGTCGTCTTTGTTGTAGTCAACGGTGTGAAGTTTGTTGTACACAGCCGCGATGTAAAACGTACAACTCAGAACAGCGGAATTTGTTCTCCTGGCGAGAAGGAAGGAGAAATGTATTATGGTCATCTAGAAGAAATTCTGGAGTTCGCGTATACCCAGTTCAAAGTTGTACTGTTTCGAGTTAAGTGGTTCGACTTGGTCAAAAGAGGTAGAGTCGAACGTTATAACACTAGAAACAACATGACACAAATTTGGGCATGTAGCACAGCGTTTGAAGATCAACCTTACATTCTCGCAACACAAGCAAAACAAGTCTTCTACCTTGAAGATCCTGCTAGACGACCACTCCATTGGAAGGTCGTCCAAGAAGTGAATCACAACACGACCTGGGATGTCATTGTGGCAGAAGACGATGATGATGTGATACATGGCAACAACTCATCGAATCTCCAACTGTCTGCTAATTTGAATGATTTGGCATTTGAAACCTTAAATATCGATGGTCAATCAACGTTAGTTGAGGCACCACCACCAATCATTCATGTTGATGACGACGATGAATTTATTGATGATGAGGACGACGATCCTTATGATTTAGCAGACTCTGACGCAAACAATTCTGATGATGAAGTTGAAGATGCTACTCATGCTGTTTATGATAGTGATGTAGATGTAGCAGATTGATCTTAAATTGTAACTTGTAAAACGACACTTAGCTTATTTGAATGAAATTGTTATGGATTGTTTAAATGTGTTTATTTATTTTAAATGTGTATGTATTTGAATGTGTGCATGCTTATGTTAATTTGTTCCCGAATTTCTATATGTTAATTCAACTTGTACTTTTTACAGATGGCAGCAGTAGCGCGAGGTCACGGTGGTGACGGTGCCGATGACCCACCACCCCCTCCTCGTTCGATTACTAGCGGTCACCGTAGTGGTAAGAAAATTAAACTTGATAATTTGAATTTTGTTACTTGTTATTTTTTAACGTTTTCACTCACTTCAATTGTAGGTTCCTCACAAAAACCTCGACGAGGAGGTAGAGCGAGACAAGCTGGCGGCAGGGGTGGAGGTCGGGCTGGCGGCAGGGCACAGGTCCGTGAATCCAACAAAAACAAAGACCTCAGGAAAGCTGTGACTGCCTCGGGCCCGCAATCGATCGAGTTCGAGTGGCAAGATCAGAAGACATTTAAGCATGTTGGGCCCCACCACGCATGGTTCAGTAACTATGTTGGCGAGCTGGTTAGGTCCTTGCCGTTGCACTATCCCTCCTGGCACAACCTTGACCAAGCGACTCGACAGGGTTTCATGAACCGACTCGGGGTCAGTTATTTTATTTTCCTTTTAATTATATCTTTGAATGTGTACATTTATTTAAATTTGTTTAATTGTGTATATTTGTTTAAATTTGTTTGCAGGAATTCTTCGACTTGCAGAGCCACATGGTGGGACCCAATTGGACTACCATTTCGAAGGGCCTCAATGCGTACATTGCTAAGGTCTACTCCGACAACAAGGGCACGATGAAGAGGGTTTACTTCGACGGGGAGGGTGGGCCTGAAAAAGTGGATGAGATACGAAGAAACCCTCCTCCGAACGTCGAGCCATCTGTGTGGGAGGAGCATATCAAGTTTTACATGAAGGAGGAGAACCTGAAGCGTGCTGCTGTGAACAAGGAGAACCGAAAGAAGTTGAAGGTGTACAGCCGCCACGGTTCCAAGTCATTGGCCGCTATTCGCCACGACTATGTAAGACACATTTTATTTTTATAAAATTATTTAATTACAACAACGATAAAAGTAATTAATTTTAATTTTATAAAAGTATTTAAGTTTAATTAGAATAAATATGGTGTTTGATTTGCCATTTTTAATTTGTTTCATCTTATATATATGCATGTGTATATACAGTTTCTGAACAGCAAGGACAAAGAATACCCGTCCCTCATCCAGTCGTTTTACGACACACACTGCGACAATGATGGTATGTGGTTGCAGGATGAGGCTCGTGTTCAATATGTAAGTATCTTTTTTTTTTTTTTTTTAATTTATTATTTATTTATTTATTTCCCCAAACACGCATTTTAATGATTCATTGAAACATAATCTTGTAATTAACCCGATATATATATATATATATATATATATATATATATATATATATATATATATATATATATATATATATATACACACACTTACATATATATATAAATTTTCTCAATTTTTTTCTCAATTAAACAGGAAGAGATGGTCCGGCTGCGAGATCTGGGAGCGAATACGCCGGAAGGGGTGGCGTATACGGAGGAGCAGATACTTGCGATGGTTTTGAAGGGCAAGCAGCGGGGCCACATCGCCAGACGGGGTAGGGTCGTACCCGGGCTCTCCAGGCCACCGTTACCATACACCCCGCCTCCACCTCCAGGTATGTACAGTTTGATAATATATTAATTATAGATTACTCGATCATGACTCAAATTAAGTATTGCAATAGATATTTTTTAATTTTGATTATTTCATTTTCAGGATATGCTGAGATGGAGAAAAAGCTTGCTGAGGCCGAGAAGAAGATTGCTGAGGCCGAGGAGAAGAGCCGTAAAGAAGCTGAAGAGCGTAAGCTCTTGAAGGCGCAGATTGATATGGTCACAGGTTTTATGTCCTCCAACCCGCGATGGAATGAGTATGTTAGTCAGGCGGGTTCTCAGCACGTGGATGGCTCAGGCAGTGGCGTTGGAGGTAGTGGCGTTGGAGGTAGTGGCTCAGCTGGAGGGAGCGGGAGTCGCAGAGGCGATGAGGATGGTTCTGGCGATGATGAGGGTCCTACTGATGATCACGAGTGATTTTGGATGTAGAGGTACAAACTTGGGTATTTTGTGTTGTACTTATGCTTGAAACAATATTTTGGCGACCCATATGTTAGTATTGTATAGTTTAACCTTTTGGCGACTTGAACGTCGCGGATATTAAAACATTTGTGGATATGGCAGCTAGGTTTAGATATTACCACACCCCGTTTTGTAAACTTTATATGTTTTTATGCATTTTGAGGGTGTTTAGCGATATTTTGCAAGTGTTATAGCCGATGGCGAGTTATACGTTTAGGACATGTTGATATTGAGTGGTTATAGGTGCTATTACAGTTACAGGTTTTGGTAGATTTTTTCCGAAAAATCCGAAAAAATTCTGGAATATTGCAATATTTGCAGCCTGCTGTTAGCAGGATATTAATAATGATGCCGTCGACATGTCGACGGCATCATTATAACATAGTAATTGGGTATTTATAATACCGTCGACATGTCGACGGTATCATTAAAACAAAAATAATGTTTTTAATTTTATGCCGTTGACATGTCGACGGCATAATATAATAATACTATTATTGTTTTATATAATACCGTCGACATGTCGACGGTATTATATAAAACATAATTATTATTAACTAATTAAAACATTAATTAGTTATATGTGCCCGTCGACATGTCGACGGGATGGGGTTTGACGGACAACAAATCCTTTGACTGGAAAACAATGTGGGACCCACCGTGTCGACGGCGATTTTCGACGGGAACACGGTTCCCGTCGAAGGATAGCCGTCGATATGGTGCCGTCGACATGTCGACGGGAAGGTATTATTCCGTCGACATGTCGACGGGTAGGGGTTAAAAAAGTCGCCGGGGAAAGCCTGTTTTGTACTAGTGAGGTATGAATATTTAAAAAATCCTAGAATGTCTGAATGTTCTTTCACGATTGATGAGATGTTTAATGAGAAGGTATGCGTATGTTGTTCTTCCATTGCTAGTGACGCTGTCATTATTTTTCATTGATTGGAAATCTTTACATCGAACTTACTCAAATTCATTGATATATAGGGGAATACTTTTTTGTATCTGCTGGATACAAAAAGTCAAGTTCATTCGGTTTTGGCAAATTCTGGTAAAGACATCAATTTAAAGAATGTAAGAATTTATTTTCTTTTCAATTTTTTTACCAATTTGTCATCTCGGCCCCAATTTTTATTTTTTTCTTCCTATAAATATATATTTGCAATAGGTTTCAGAGTTCATGTTGGAGAAAATTGAAGTATTGGAGAAAGATAAAGGACGTGCGTTGGCATTTCATTTACTCATGTTTAGTGAGTAAGTCGGATTTCTTACCTTTACAACTTTATTCAACACATAAAACCCTAGTTGAAGAGACATTTTTCACGAATGTGGAAGAAAAATAAAGTGAAAAGAGTGATTCTATAAAATTTCCTATTTTATAAATAATTTTTACGTAGTATATTAATAATATAACTTTCTTTTTCAGATTCTGGAATTGTCTTGCTTATCTGTGTTGCCACATATCTTGTGTCAATACCTTCACGACTTATCTCATAAATTTATCAGTTACAATTCCTCTTGTTCCTATGTGCCCGAGGTATATATACATGCACATATGTTTTTTCTCAACTTAATTTCAGCTTTTCTTAAACTAGTGTGAATATTCAAAAAAATTATTTGATTTTCAACAATGAAAATGTGACGTAGAATGGAAGCGTGTAATTAAACTCTAACAAGGTTATGGTTTAATTAGCAAATCACGAGTTTTATGGATTATTGAATGTCTTGACAATAAACCCAAGCCCTATATTTATAGGGAAGCCAAACTTGTGGAAAAAGTTAACAAAATTCATCTAGAACCGTCTTATTAAAACTTAAAATAAAGAAACCTATCACGACACGTATATGGTGTGAAGGCATTGAGCCATTACGGCGTAACAATGCAAAGTAAAAAAAAAAAAAAAAAAAAAAAAAAAAAAAAAAAAAAAAAAAAACTAGAAACATATATAGCGTAAAGGCTTGAGTGTTATATGGCGTATATAAATCACGACGCAAAACTAAAATTAAAGAGTAGGTATTACGGCGTACGTAAGGCTTTAGCCCTACGCCGTAGAAAAAACGAGTTCTACATTTTCTTCCATTGAGCCTTCTTGCGATGCGCCTATGCTCCATGTACTCCTCCGCTAGCTCTTCAATCATGTCCTCATTAAAATGTGACGATTTTTGTCGTGATTTATCCTATAAATTTTTAAAGTTAAAACAGGCCATTGATTCATTTACTTACCCAATGCTTTTTCTCATACAATAGAATTCAATTTTCTGTTTTCTTAAACCAAGTTGATTTTCTAAAATTTAGTTTGATTTCTAAAAAGTCATCTTAATATTTTTGTTGGGAGTTAGCGTAACTTAAAATGTTTTGGCAGGTTGGGTCTGTTGCGGAGACAAGCCGATTGATACTCTGTGAGGCAACTGCAACAGTAATGGACAAATGCTTTAATCTCTTGGGGATCACTCCGGTATGCATTATATAGTAGATTTTTTCAATCCGGTTTCTCGGGCAGGGTTTTTTTTCCTAGAATTTGCTATGCTGGACTATCTTTTGTTTATATACCATGGATTATTATTTCTCTTTTTTTTTTTTTTTTTTTTTTTTTTTTTTTTTTTTTTTTTTTTTTTATTGAAAGACAATATTTGAGATATATTTAAGTCTTTGGATTTAAGTTCTTGGATTTAGATTGGTTTGAGTGTTTTAAGATAACATTAAAACTCATCACCATAAAATTGAATCGGTTCATCCTTAACTAACTCGAATAAAAGTATCACAGTAGTATAGAATACAAAGTTAATGTCACATTTCCACGATCTATATTCAGGTTTAAACTTCTTTTCTTGTGTGTGTAGGTTTCCACATTTGGGGAGTCAGTGAACGAGCCACTTAAATTACTATTGGATTTGAAAAGGCGAATGGGACCTAAGGATCTATTCATTTCTCGTTGTGATTCCGTTATTCCTTCTTCAGCTAGGTAATTCCACTATTCCTTCTTTGGCTTGGTAACTATGGGTTTGGGTTTTGAAATTAGTCGATTTTTTCTATGCTAAGTTTATTTTCTGTTGTGCAATTTAAGTAAAATAGGGTTGCTTGCATAAAGTATTCTACCTTTACATTATGCCTTTGAAAAATGAGTTTGTGAAAGTGAGAAATGATACATGGATCTAAAAATAGACCTAATTATGGACCTAAAAACACTTGGCATCATCCTGATGGCTGCAGACAGGGACCCACTTATTTTACAACCCATCAGTATCATGTCACATGCTTTTAGGTCCACAATTAGGTTTATTTTTAGGTCTATGTATCATTTCTCTTTGTGAAAAGATTGGGTCATTTAGCCATTTAGGTATCTGTAATTGAAATATTATATTATATATAAATAAAACCTTACATTGTGTATAAATTTAGCAATTTTGTTTGTTTTTATTAGTTTTGAATGACTAGTTTTACTGGGATTTATTGTTATGAAATGAATCAAACTTCCAACTTACGTTTTTTATTTTAACCGCTTTTATTTCATTTTTATTTGACATATAACATTTATATGTAAAATTTTACGATGTTAGTGTAATATAAGCATTAATGCTTCGAAGTTAATAATTCAAGGTTCAAAGTTTAAACTTGAAACATAATACTATAAAGTTAATTTAACTTTTTTTTTAGCAAAAGTTGACTTTGTTGACCGATTAGTCTCGACTAGGCCGACCAGTCCCGATTAATCGGTATGTTTACGGATCTTTGACCAGATCTAATTAATTCGGCCGACCAGATAAAAATTAATTCCGAGTTGGCCGATCAGTGACTTGGGACAATTAGTCGGCCGCCTATGCCAATTTTTGCAATACTGAGATTTATAAAGAATTGCTAATATCACTGTTTTCAAAATGGCCCAAACTTGAAACAATATGTGCAAAGTAACTTCTTATAAGGACTTGCACAAGTGTTTTTCGCGTCTAGTTTAATTTATACATGACAACGACTTTTTGCATAACACAACTTAATTATCTACAGTTGTATTTTTTATTTATTTTTTTAATTTGTGATTGTTGTTTTAATTTTCATCAGGGATTCACTAAAAACTTCCCGATTAGAGATTATTGCAATTTCTCCCATAATTACCATGGTTGCCAACACTGGAACCTGATTATGGTATGGTTTCTTTATTCCATTCTGAATGGTATGACCCTGTAAACATGTACAACTATGGGCTTGTATCCACTGGCAATCCAAATGCTCGGCATTCAGTTCCTTATACTACCTCCGGTATGTATATTCGTGCGGAACTAATCGTTACCACTGAGAAGGGGAATGCTTTTTTTCATCTCAAGAGAACGAAAAGATTTAAAGGGCCAGATTTTCGTTTCAAGAAAGGAGATGGTTGTACTGCTGTTGCTAGGCTTGATGGTAAGGATATGTCAGCACTGTTGTACTGCATCATTTTAAAGGATGCAGTAGATGCCACTGTGGAGGTAAAATTTATCCCTAATGATTCACGTCTTAAGGGGGTTAAGGGAAAAATCTATGCTTATTATGGCCAAGACTTTCCTTATAGTGAAGATAGTGTTCTCAGGGGTTACAACAGGGCAACACTCCTTGAACCCGGTACTGATTTACCTATAACGGCTGGCCGAGTTCCGTTGAGGAGGTCTATGTTGGCCGTACCCAAAAACGGATCACTCGTGATAGAAGTAGAGTTTGTTGAGGGTAAAAATGAGAAAGTTATTTTGAAAGATCGTCACGAATTCCTTTCTGAAATCAAAGGCGACAGCACGTATAGTATTCAGCGGAAACGTTGCTCTTTAGATCTGAAGGTTAACTGGAAATACGAAGTTTAATGTATGTCTTTGATGTCTATCTGGTTGGAAAGGTTTGTTATTAAGTTGTATGGTCATTATTTGCTTTTGTAGAGCTATGCTTTGCATTCTATTATTTGGGCATAAGATGTATTATCACTTGGAACTTACTTGAACTGGTACACTCCATTTCTAAGATTTTGATTCTTTTGCTAAGTAGCAGCTTAAACAAGTGAAATTGCATTTAGGATTATTGAACCGTGTTATCATTTTGGTCACTCTACTTATAATCAAGTGTTTAATGGTAACTAAAAGTTCAAAAAAGAGACATTCAAGCACACTGAACCTTCATCTAGGCAAGTAAGAATATGCTAAACCTCTGTTCCATGTCAATAGAAATAATGAGTTTTTTTGGTTTCGATTTATGATGTGATTACGGATTTAAGATCTGATTTTGGATTGCTATTGAGATCAATCATGAGATTTTTTTATTTTTTTTCTTTTTGTTTGTGTCGATGAGGTGGGTAAATGACGATGAAAAACAAGGCCCGGTTTTGAAATTTCTAGCCACATAAGAGATCATTGCTACGCCAGCATGTTTTAACTGGTTAAGCGCCGGTTTCAAACGTACAATAACCTAATCAAACACCCCCACCCCAAAAGAAAGTGCAGTGACCAAATTGAACCATTTATAAGAATACAACCACCTTTGTGTTCAAGTCATTTGTAACTTGTATGTGACTAAAGCTCCTGTAGGTAATAGAGACGAGCTAACTCGGAAGTTTGGATATTTTTAGACAATCTTATGCTGTTGGAATATTGCCCGTCATTCTATGTTTTGTAATTCAATATGCTATCTAGAGATCAATTATTTGATAAAGGAACTTTTACTTATAAAACTGTATTAGTGTAACGTGTTTTTGTTAACGAAACAACAATAAATAAAATGAAAGCCATTCTTTAACACACATACCCTCAAACCAAATGTTCCAAGTTCATCTTGAGATGACTTTAATCAATTTGTTGTGATACATGTATGATTGGATACTATTTACTATTAATGTCACACCGACGTAATTTTTATTTTCACAAATATTCAATCATTTTTGTAACTTATATTTTCCTCGATGACCATTGATCATATTTTCACCAAAACATATCACCCACGTACAAATTTTTTAGAAAACGTAATCAAAACACTAAAAACATGTTCGTGGTTAGAATCACTGGGTGTTTGACGAATGACGACGAATAATGAACACGACGATGAATGAAAACAAATGGGTACATAGGCGGAACATAGTGAGGTCAGGAAGGGGTCGTGGCCCCCCCAAAAGTTTGAGTCATTAATATTATATGTGTATGAAATAAGGATTTTTTCGGAAAGAAACAAAATATATGTGAACAAAACCAAAAAATGTACCTGTGTGCTCCTTACACTTCTGTGCTCCTTACACTTCTGTGACACTAGGAAAAAAACAAAGAGTACAGGTACTCTAGAATTAAACTTTTATATATTTTAGTATTTTAAGCCTTTAACTTTGGAATTCAAAAATCAAGAATTTGCCTGGGAAAAACAATTTGCCATTCGTTATTCTAGTTTACGTTATTTTAAAACATTTAATTATGAGCTCTAATAACAACATCTAATTCTTTCGAGAAATTGACTAATGTTTAGCTTCAAACAATTAGTTTCAGGTTCTAATAGAAATTAATTAAATTTTCCGCTAATGATTTTGGCCCCCCAACAAAAACCTTCAAGCTCCGCCACTGGTACGGAGCGTATGCTTCATTGTTGGTCTCTTCCTAGATCTTGGTTGATGCTTTTAATAAAAGCTTTGCATTTTGTAACATTGCTTAGTTGTTTGTCTCTAACATACCATAAGAAGAAGAGTAACTTGCAAAAATTGACTTTGTGGTTTAGCTAAACTATAGGTTCAATCCTTAACATTTCTCAAGTGCAACGACCGTCCCTATAAAGAACGTAAAGTTGCATATTCGGTCCCTTGCTAAATTAAAATGACTAAGCTACCATTGCCTTCTTTCTTTCAGATTTCATTTGAATATGAGTAAACTGCAAAAATGGTCCCTGTGGTTTCCTGAGATTGCAAAATTAGTCACTGTGGTTGGCTAATTGCAGGCGGCCTCCCTGTGGGGGTAAACTTCACATCATTTTGGTCCCTGGTTTTAACTGGCGTTAAATAATTCCGTTAGAAGTTACACATTTAGCCCCTGTGGCCCATGACCATTGCAGCGTGCATCCTTCTTTCGTCCCTTTTACGTTTTCATCCGTTTTTACGCGTTTTCGTCCGTTTTCGCGTGTTTTCGTCTATTTTTTATGGTTTACTCTGTCTTTTTTCTTACTTTTTCGTCTTTTTATTGACGTTTTCGTTTGTTTTTTTACATTTTCGTCCGTTTTTTATGTTTTCGTCTATTTCATTACGTTTTTGTCCGTATTTTTACGTTTTCGTCTATTTTTTTACGTTTTTGTCTGTTTTTTTACGATTTCATCCGTTTTTTTAAGTTTTCATCCGTTTCCTTGCGTTTTACTCCGTATTTTTACGCTTTCGTATGTTTTTTTTACATTTTCATCTATTTTTTTATGTTTTCGTCTGTTTTTTTACATTTTCGTCTGTTTTTTTTACGTTTTCATCTATTTTTTTATGTTTTCGTCTGTTTTTTTTACGTTTTCGTCTGTTTTTTTTATGTTTTCGTCTTTTTTTTTGTTTGTTTTTTTACATTTTCGTCTGTTTTTTTACGTTTTCATCTATTATTTTTACGCTTTAGTCCGGTTTATTATGTTTTCGTCCATTTTTTTACAATTTCATCAGTTTTTTTTACGTTTTCGTTTGTTTTCTTATGTTTTCTTACTGTTTTTTTTCTTTTGTTTTTTCGTTTTCGTCTGTTTTTTTACGTTTTCGTTCATTTTTTTATGTTTTTGTCTGTTTCATGATGAATGGCAATGAAAAACAAGAAGAAGAACAAGGAACGGGAACATAATGAAACGGACAAAAACATAAAAAAATGGACGAAAACGAAAAAATAAAAGAAAAAAACATAAGAAAACGTAAAAAAGCAGATGAAATCGTAAAAAAAAATGGACGAAAACGTAATAAACCGGACTAAAGCGTAAAATAATAGATGAAAACGTAAAAAAACAGACGAAAACGTAAAAAACAGACGAAAAAATAAAAAAATAGATGAAAACATAAAAAAACAGACGAAAACGTAAGAAAAAGACGAAAACATAAAAACAGACGAAAACGTAAAAAAAATAGACGAAAACATAAAAAAATAGATGAAAACGTAAAAAAAACAGACGAAAGCGTAAAAATACGGAGCAAAACGTAAAGAAACGGATGAAAACTTAAAAAAACGGATGAAATCGTAAAAAAACGGACGAAAACGTTAAAAAAATAGACAAAAACGTAAAAATACGGACAAAAACGTAATGAAACGGACGAAAACATAAAAAACGGACGAAAATGTAAAAAAAACAGATGAAAACGTTAATAAACAGTATAAAAAAAATAAATAAAAAAGACAGAGTAAACCATAAAAAACAGACGAAAACACGCGAAAACGGACGAAAACGCGTAAAAACGGATGAAAACGTAAAAGGGACGAAAGAAGGATGCACGCTGCAATGGTCATGGGCCACAGGGGCTAAATGTGTAACTTCTAACGGAATTATTTAACGCCAGTTAAAACCAGGGACCAAAATGATGTGAAGTTTACCCCCACAGGGAGGCCGCCTGCAATTAGCCAACCACAGTGACTAATTTTGCAATCTCAGGAAACCACAGGGACCATTTTTGCAGTTTACTCATATTCAAATGAAATCTGGAAGAAAGAAGGCAATGGTAGCTTAGTCATTCAAATGAAATACGGAAACGGAATATGCAACCCAAAGTTCTCTCAAAGAACGGCCAATGCATTTTCGAAATGTCATAAATGAACATGCAATTTAACCAAACCACATGGACTATTTTTGAAATTTACTCTAAGAAGAAAGATAATTTACATGTACAACTAATTAATGGTTAGAAAATTCAAAAAGTTAACATAGGGTCAACCACAACATGTATATAGGGTGACGAAATTGGTTAAACCTAATAATTAACCAAACAAAAGTAGGTCCAAATTATGCAATCGATATTTTAACTCTAATTATTGAGTATCTCGACTCTCACGTACATATAATGTTGGATATGTATTTAATAAACCTACATTTTTTTAGAACGAAAAATGCGTAGCATTACACAATTTCACAATTATAAACAAACAATACATGTTCTTGACGGGACTTTAACCAGCAACCTCTTAGTTATTAAGCATCTCGAACTATCTTATATTGCCGTTAGAAATAAGCCTTCGTATAATAAACTGAATTAAGATTATATTGTCACAAGTGGTTAGTTAATCACTTAGTTAGATGGCAAAAGGTTCACAATCGGTTGTCTTTTCATAATGTGAGTAACATACATCACTCTGTCAATGTTTGTTGGTATGAGGGTGCCAACATCGAACCCTTAACCTTGTGCTTGTTAGGTGTCAAAATGGCTCATCTTACAATTGAGCTACGCTCCAAATTATATACTTTAGAGAAAGCAAGCTATAATACATTCAGGATTTAAGTTAAGCTTACGTATTTATACTACAACTAATAAAAAGTGAACATAAAGCGGGATACTTTGATACTTTGATGATGACATAATCTTCACACTTTATTAATTTGCAAGCATCACTACCACACTAGCTAGCATGAGGCCATGGTTAATGGATAGGGTTGGCAACCATAAATGAAACCATAGTCAACATTTCAATGAGAGTCAAATTCTAGACCAGCAAATAGTTTTCTTTTGTTATATGTTCTAGTTGAAAAGTATGCTTTTCTAACTATGGTGTTATCAAATCATTTATTTAATAAACTAAATTATGACTTTCAAATTTTACTTTTCCTTGATTGCAAGACAGTTGTACACATTTCAATAAACAGGTATGTTTGGCAAAATAGGCTAAAACTGAGGCCGGAACTCAAACTGAAGTTGGGGCTTATATTATTAGCTATAGCTAGAGCTTATATTTTTATATAGTTGTTTGCAGAACTACAGTCATATATATTTTCAGCTTTTACATGATAATCCACTATATTTTGAAAAATATTTAAATAATTTGACTAACTATAAGTTTTCATAAGCCTGTTTCAAATGGCTTAAGCTTATGACTTATAAAAGCTTTCATAAGTTGTGTGACAAACGAACTTATTTTATAAGCTAGCTTATTTTAGAAACTCAAGCCTCCATAAGTTCCTATAAGCCACGCTCCAAACACAACATATAACTTGACGAGTACTTGAGCCAATAATTTTATTCATAAACAACTCACATTCTGCATACTAGATGCCTTTTATCAAGTTTCAGATTATATGACATGTATTATGTATTACATCATGTCACCATTATATATGCTAACTCTAATGTACATAGACGGAACTTAGATGAATTTTAAGAGAGGGCCAAGTGCTACATTAGTTTGTTTGAGAATGACAACGTTGTATTTCCTTTGAGCAAATATAATTACTGACCGATACTAGAAGAACCTTTGAATGTTGGGATACAAAGCAAAAACTCCAAGGCTTCAAGTGTAAGTATAACAAGGACTAACTTAGGTAAAGTTGAAAACTCCAAGGCTTCAAGCGTAAGTATCCAATGATATTTAATCCCCAGTAAACTTTACTGCCTGCCTTGATAGAGATTTTGCCACATTAAAACTCAAAATGGTTGAGTCAAACATTCTATAAGTGATTAAGATTCCACATTACCTACCTAAAAGTTTTGATAATATCCAAACTCCTTCACTGTTTAGTATCCTGTAAACATTATACCATGTGAACATTTAGGTCGAGTGTATAGTTTTGCATTATATTCGTCATGCTTGTAAGTAACAAAACTTGTACGTCGTATGGATTGTTAGGTTCAACAAGGTTAATAACCGGGAACACGAACCAGCTCACAATCGGCTGTCTTTCCATAATGTGGGGCATATATGATTCACTCAGCGATTGTTGCTATGAGGTGCAAAGATGTCTCACTCATTACCAACTGAGCTACGTGTCATTAACGTTGCTTTAGCTCACTTGATTTTTGTGTAATGAGCATCACATACTAAACGGGTTTGTCAGCTTACCAAG
The DNA here is from genome assembly GCA_030686995.1 of Artemisia argyi. Lineage (NCBI taxonomy): Eukaryota > Viridiplantae > Streptophyta > Magnoliopsida > Asterales > Asteraceae > Artemisia > Artemisia argyi. The sequence continues at coordinate 11,979,903 of CM060686.1, read as the reverse complement.
ACTTGTAAAAGTTGAGTACCAAGACTTGTAAAGGCTTATAAGCTCAATTTATTCACTTATCAACTTGTGCTTATGGCTTATTTATGCTCCTAAGCTCGAGTTAGTAAACTTATAAACCAAGAGACAGACTAGCCTTTTCAAGTCTTATCTTAAACGAAAATGCATGGAAAAAAGAGAATTTTGAAAGGTATAATAAGGTAACAATCAAATTAAAAGGTCTAAATTATTTTCTAGAAGAAAGTTTATTCAGTGTACTTAAAGTCGTTTTTTTATCTTAAAAAGTTGTAAAGTTGTAAAAGCACTACAAAGGACCGTGTTTCAAATAGTTAAAAGTGCTTTGGTCACTTGTTTACATGTTCTTTTCCTAAACATAAATAAGTTATATTTGTTTGGTTATATCGGATTTATGTGGTACGTGACGACAGATAATCAAACACAATCTGGATATGAATGTTGACCCGTGTACGACACTTTTAGATCGTAGTATTTTAACTTTATGTGTAGAGGTGGCAATTTGTGCTTAAAATTAAAAAAATTGGCTAAATTGGCAAATTTTTAGAAGATTTGGGTACATTTGGACCCCTTCTTTTTTTTGAAATGGGCATATATTGTCCATTTATAAGTTAAATGGGCACAATGGATACACATATTTTTCTCTTAATTGGAGAACATAAAATTGTTTTTAATGAAAAACTTATGGATATATTACTTAAATATAAATGAGGTGTTACGTTTAAGGAATTTTTGTTGTTGTTTTAAGTCTTTTTTAAAGTGATTCGTATAACATACGCCCGTTTGGCCCGCGCCCGTTTAGCCCGCGCCCGTTTAGCCCGTAGCCCGTGCCCGCCCGGCCCGCCCGTTTTGCCACCTCTATTTATGTGTGTGTTGTCGAAAAATTAAATTACAAGCCCTCTAAATATATGAAAACCCTCAAATTTACCTCATATGTTGTAACTTTTTATGATTGATGAGCTCGGCGAGTTTGAGTTTCTTGTTGCAGTAGTAATTCGGTATGATATATTAGCTAATTCGGTATAATATATTAGCTAAAACTTTAAATCAAAAAATATGAGCATTTATGATGCTCATGAACAAATAGAGGGTTTTGATTTTCCTTATCAAAACACTAGAGACAAAATGCGTTTTCTTATGCATTAGATAAAGCTAAACAAATAGTCATAGAAATGAATATTGATCCAATATTATTCCTTAGAAAAGGTGATTAGAAAGAAGCACTTTGATAACCAAAATGAAACATCACTAGTTTCACAATCGAAAATAGAGTTAGACACAAAATTTCGCATTAATTAATCCCAGAATAATTGATGACACTAAAATCACAAACACTCATGCGCACAAAACGGTGTTCATCAAAAAATGGTAAAAAAAACCTAATAACAACTAATGCACTTATCAAACAGTAATTAAGCAAACTTTATTAAACACCAATGAATTTTTTCAAATGTACAGTTTTGGTACGTGAACTCTGAAAAGTTGTGTAAATGTAACGGACTTTTATAAAATGTCACAATCTGCACATTTTCATATCTGATAGTTTGACACATGCCACCATTTATAATGTGACACGTCATCAAAATGTACAGATTGAAACACTTTATGAAATCTACATAACTTTTTTAGAGTTCACGTGTCAAATTTGTGTATTAAAAAAAAAAAAAAAAAAAAAAAAAAAAAATCATTTTTATTTAATAACCAAAGCCCTATTTATTAAGTAATAGTTGTGGCTTCCATTTAGAATGAAAATTCGTTTATGTTACAATGATCAAATGCCTATACTGATTACTGAACATGCTTATTTCTTCCCTAACAAATTAGGATGTTTCTCTTTGGATTTTACTACTTTATCATATTATATATTATACATTTATATAATTCCCGTCAAAAACGCTGCCGTTTTGCCCCACTTTTTCCCGCCAAAAAAACCAGGCCACCTCTTAGCCCAGTTATGGCTTCTCTAGCCCAATTTCGCTGCATATACTAGGTCCAAACTCTCCACATATTCCACACACACCCAGAAGTTACCACACACCCGTACACTACCAGCGACACAAGATCAAGGGGAGGATTATTAGAAGAATGAGAAACATGATCTTCAGGTCACAAATTTTCGCAAACCCAGGTATGTTAATCACCAGATTTAGATATGAAAACTTAGGGTTCCGTTTTTGAAAATTTGTGCTTTTTTTGTTTAGTTAAATTTGGTGATTTTCCTTGATGGGTTTCCATGGGTTTCTTGAACTGGGTCATTGATTATTTGTTGTTTTGTTTGTTAATTTGTGTAAAATTAAGACCTGGTGAAAAACCCCTAAATTTTGTGCTTTTTTCCTTTTCGTTTAAATTGGTGAAATTGGTTGATGGATTATTCAATTCGATGTGTTTTGTGAACTGGGTTATTGATTAATTGTGTTTAATTTTCCGGGTTTTGAGGTTTAGGATACTCGGTATTGAGGAAGAAAAGTGGGAAAAGGATGGTGAAAAACAAGGTCAAAGTAAAGGGAAATATTCGACCAAATGTAAGTGATTCTGCTTAAACAGCCTTTGTGAATCTGAAAAATTACTTGCAATCAATAGGTTTTTGATGTTGTGGTTGCAGCAGTTAATTTTGGACTATGATTTATTTATTTATTTATTTATTATTATTATTATTATTATTATTTTTTTGTAGGTGAGGTATTCCAAGGAGCCTGAGAAGCCCGACTAAGTGTAAGTAACTATTTTTTGTTTTTTTTTTTGTTTTTTTTTTTGTTTTTGTTTTTTTTTTTTTTTTTTTTTTTACTTTGTTTGATTTTATTATTATTATTTTTTTTACTTTGTTGTTTTATAATAATCAAGCTTATCTAATATGTCAAATTTGTTTTGTTTTTGCATAGGGTGTGCTTATAGGGATGACGAAAACGGAGTTGGCGGGATGAGAATTGTCGTTCGGTTTGTTGTGGGACTGTCAATGTGAATGAATCTGGTACGTGTTTGAGTAAGCAGATTAGTGCCTGAAACCCAGGATTAGAAACCAACGAGGGCTGAATTTTGTTTGCAAGGGAGGAGAAGGACCAAGTGACCGCGGTCAGCACCATAACCGGAACTTCAGCAACTTTTGAAATACTGTGTATGCAGGTGATATGATAGTTTAAATGTAAAGACATATGTACTGTATAATGTAGGATAACTCTAACGTCCGATATATGTACTGTATAATGAAGGATAACTCTAGCGCCCACCTCTTAGGCTGTAAATTCGCATGTTTTTTTTACCAAAAATTAAAGAAACTAATTATTAGTTTTTAACTTTTTTCGTTGCAGTGGAAGACGAAGAGAATGAGGAGGTTGAATTGGAAGCGGTGAAAGATGAGACTAAGTCCAACTAGATGCTGAGTTAACATACGACGGCACAAGTGGGCATAGACTTTGCGCAAAAGGAGGTTCAACCGAATATCTGCGGGTATGTTACAATATTAATGTACATGCATTCTAAACTTTCTAGCAGCCCTTGGTTTGTGTCTTCTTAATTATTTTGTGTTCAAATCATTGTAGGTGATCCACAATTAGTGGAGGATCAGGTCAGTAGAAAAAAAGGGTGCGTGAAGAAGTTAGCCCTTTGTTTCGGGTTTTGGATGTTTTGTTTCATGCGGTTCTGACATGTGGGTGAGCCACGGAAAATCAAAAAACCTGCACTGATGGTGCAAGGTCATTGTGTCAGTGCAAGGTCATTGTGTCATAGAGTATGAATCCTTTTAAATTAACTTTTCTTGCTTTTTCTTCTATTTATTATTGCACTTCTTTTAAAATGATCTAATTATTTTTTATTTTTTTGTGAGGAACACTTTATTGCAGATGCTTATTTTGACAAACTTTTTTATATTCTGACTTGCTTCTGCGTGTAAGTCGTGGGACATGTTTACTATGCTCTAGGTTGCTGTCGTCGATGTGGTTGTTGTCTATGCTGGGTACGTATTCAATTAAACATATGCATTATGATCTTGATTATAGTTCTTTAGCTCGGTTTGTTTTGATTGGTAAGGACTTTATGGGGTTTTTGTATGTTATGCGTTAATGTATAGGGTTGTGCAAAAATATGTTAGGCGTTAATGTTTAGTGCTATGCAATAACTGTTTGCAAACAGAAAATATACGGGAAAAATAATTGCTCATTCTCTGAGATTCGTGCTGTTGAATTATTTCCTGTTAGTGACCCTATTATTGGTCAGGGCTTTCATGGTGTTCAACCTTCTGGGTCGACGACGCTCCCTACACCATTTCCAACATCGATATCTGTTCAAACGATGTCTTGCGGTTCTGCAATTCGAAATGGTAACCACAATTCTTCTATGCTATAAATTGTGCGTATTGTAGTCTGTATATCTATTTGTTACTCTGCACTAAAGTTGTAAATTCATTTAATTCATGTGTCTATTGTTGTATTTTTAGTGGCATCTACTCCATGATTTACCTGGATACCATCTTTAGATATTATTTTTCTTTAAATGCAGCTCAACAAACATGAACACGTACTGCTGCCCGACTACCAAGACCAAATTTTTATCGTTCGTTTACAGATAGCAAGCCTACAAATACGAGACCCTAAGGTTCCATACATGATTAGTAGTATGTGAATTTCAATGTTGTTGTTCATATGTTCCTTATTCTTTCAAAATCTGCAGGCCCACCGTTGGAATATGTATCTTTGGAAGTCAACACTGCAATTTCTAGGGCCGGCCATCCAGTGACACATACCGAATAAAAAAAGGGCAGATTCATAAGGATTTCAACATGGGGAAAAAGAAAGGGACGGATTACAGTTATTTATTAGTTTGCAGCAACAACGTGTTAATTTCAATAAGAAAGCAGCGGATTTATTGCCCGACATCTCTAATCAAATTTATTCGGTATGTGTCACTGTTTTCGGTCTTTCGGGTACTAATAATAAAATATGGGTTATTTCATTGTTCTTTATTTTTGTATGTTGTCTTTTTAAGTATTTTTTCCCTCGAAATTAAGGTGCTGCTAGAGGATGTGGGTGGCAAAATTTTTGCGCAGTTATGAATCTTGGAGCTTACTGTGTTCCATTCCATGTGCATTGCTATTTGCTTTTACCCTCCATTTCCATGTTGGAGGCATGGTAAGATCTGCTACCTTATATGTAACTTCCAGGCCCACATAAGCTGCTAGAGCTATAGATGACGTGATGGGTCGTGCGGTGGGTCAAAACGTGTAGATTTTTTTTTCCGGTTTGGGTTGACTGACCCACATAAATCTTTTGTCCATTGTTTAGATACAATGAATTAAGGGTTGTTTATATTTATTAAAATTTTTTCATATAAAAGAAGTTCAGTATAACTATTGTTTGTTTGTTAAAGTAAAAAACTAGGCTATATTTGTGATACGCCAATAGCATAGCCCAAATGAAAATTATTATTAAACCTATAGATTAAGTCAGGCCCTTTATTATAAAGCTTATAGATTATAGGTAACAAAGTTCCAATAATAGATCTATTGAATGAAGTTGTAGAAGAAAACGAGCTTGATTTGGACGAACATCAAGTCAACCATTTGTTGCAAACGGCTGAAACCATTAGGAAAGACTATCCAAATAAAGATTGACTAGACTTTACTGCTCTTCATTTGGATAGTCTTTAAAACTATATTCACTGTAGGAATGTTATGTATATGTAGTATGCTTTGAAAACACTCTCTTTGTGACTTTAGACCCATTTGCCCTGTTAAAGAAACCATAACTCATATAGATTTCTTTTTTGTTTTTTCCCAAGTAAACAGGTCGAATCGCCACCTCTAGAAAGAAAAACTGCATACTTTTTTGCTGTCATCTTTTCCGTTTCACTAGATATATTGATATTCGTCTTCTGCTTTTACAGAGCCACGCGATACACATCATAGTAAGGAAGAAGGATCAGGTGATTGTGGTGCTGGACTTCTACTACTTGAACACAATATAAACCATACTGCTCTTAAAGAAAGTCAAGTGAGTATTATATCACATATCACTAAATATTTAGCTCTTTGTTTAAACCCTTATAAAGAATGATGGATAGAACAGTTATATGTTGGTTTCAGTGAGTTTGCAACTTTTGATTGGCACCATAAATTAATAGTTTATTCATTTGTTAGTAGCTTTCATGTGGTAATTGTGGCTTCTCTAATCGTCGCCAAACATTGTATTAAGTCACAAATTAGGAGAACCGATTTTTTTTTGTTTATATATGAATTACGTTCAATAAGAATTGCTAAAACTATCAAAACCCATATACGAATACAATGGCAATAAGAATAGCTAAAACTATCAAAAGCGAATACAACAACAAAAAAAAACCCTGCCAGGCCGCAACGCGGCCGGCCGACGCCATTCTAGTATATATTAAAAGTCATCAAAAACGACGACGTTTTGCTAGCAATATTTCCCGCCATTTTTTTGGGCTTATTGGCCCATCACAGAGGCTGCCTCCTATAGCAATATTTCCTGCCATTTTTTTGGGCTTATTGGCCCATCACAGAAGCTGCCTCCTATACCCAACATTATGTTGCCTCCTATACCCAATATGTAGCCCAATAATATTTTAACAAAAATACACAAAGAAAAAAATTAAACTTACTATTAAAAAAAAAAAAAAAAAAACACTTTGACAACGTAATTCATAAGTTATTAAAATTTCGACATAAACAACAAACCAATCATAAACATCACCGTGTGTATATATTTATCTTATCTCTTTTGTTGCATTACAAAGAATCTTTAACAAAACTAACAGCCATCAACGACGAAAAAAAAAAAAAAAAAAAACGTACTATTCACCAAATACAACTGAAAAAAACTTGTCTGGCCGCAACGCGGCCGGTCGCTGCCAATCTCGTTATAGAGAATTTTTAACATATTCAAAATAAATAATCAAATTTCATCATACCATGGACCTACAAAAAAATAAAGTTCGAATACGTGTTATGAAACACCATGTTCACTTGGTGACGTGTGGAATTACTGTTTCTGGAAATTAATTAATTAATAGATTAAGTAATATTTTAATCAACCCATTACTTAAATTAGAATCATTTTTATTTTATTTAGTAGGATATGATAGTGATTACCTAAGATTTATCACCTTAAGAAGTAAGCAACAAAACATGTGTCTAGGTCTAATTGGCCTTAATCAATTAATAACTCAATTAGGCCTTTAGATTACTCTTTTTGTTGGAAGTTCTTTTTTATCTCATTTTCATCATTATTAAACTATATCTCCATTGGATTACATCCAGATTAATCGAACATGCCACTAATTTCATTCCATAATGTACCCTCATTTAATTGTTAAAGTGACAAGTCAGTGTATAGGTAAAAACTATAGATGTTTCATTTACTTACGTATTATACTCATTATAAACTATGAACCGATTTAAATCTCATTCACTGAGCATAAGATATTACTTTTTGTGATTGATTATGTATGTGTATTTATCATAAAATATTTATTTTTCATAAGTAAAAGTTATGCATAATAATAACAAATATATTTTGCATAATGAGATTTTTATCGGTTCGTAGTTAATAATGAATCTAGTTTATAAGTACGCAAGTCATTTATAGCTTTTACCATATTTTCACCTATCGACATATAGTGTAACGTTCCAACTAAGATATTTTCTATTTCACATTTTCCCTCGAAACTTTGAGTATCCTATTACAAAAACGTTAATAACTGACAACGCAGATAGATGTTAGGTCTAACAAAAACGTCTTCCTCGATGAGGTTATTTAACTTGCCCATGCAATCGCAAGCTTTCACTACAAGAAAAAGTGCCTTTAGTGACCAATTATTTTGTGACCACTCGTGATTTGGTCTCTATTATCATAGTTTAGTCACCAATATAATTGTCGTCACTGCATTTTTGTCATTGCCACAAAATTAGTGACCGTTACAAAATGTGGTCACTAAGTTGTCACAAATGACAAGTATTAGTGATGACAAATAATGGTCACATAGTCCCTAATCCGTGAATATAATATTTTCAGTGAAGTATTAAGTTGACGAGTTAGATTAGAGACCAAAAGTTTAGCCCTAACCCCTAAACTAAAACCCTAACCCCTAAACTTTAGCCCTAACCCTTAAATTTTAAAGACCAAATATTAGTGGTCACTAGTTTTCAAATTAGAGACCAAGGTTAGTGGTCACTAATTTATAAAATATTGAGACAATAAATAGTGCTTACGTAAACCGTAACCCCTAAACTATAACCCTAACTCCTAAATTTTAAAGACCAAATATTGGTGGTCACTATTTTTCAAATTAGAGACCAAGGTTGGTGGTCACTAGTTTTTCAAATTAGAGACCAAGGTTGGTGGTCACTAATTTATAAAATATTGAGACAATAAATAGTGCTCACATAAACCGTAACCCCTAAACTATAACCCTAACTCTTAAATTTTAAAGACCAAATATTGGTGGTCACTATTTTTCAAATTAGAGACCAAGGTTGGTGGTCACTAGCTTTTCAAATTAGAGACCAAGGTTGGTGGTCACTAATTTTTAAATATTGAGACACTAAATAGTGCTCAAGTAAACCGTAACCCCTAAACTATAACCCTAACTCCTAAATTTTAAAGACCAAATATTGGTGGTCACTATTTTTCAAATTAGAGACCAAGGTTGGTGGTCACTAGTTTTTCAAATTAGAGACCAAGATTGGTGGTCACTGATTTACAAAATATTAAGACAAAAAGAGTGGTCACATAAACCCTAACCCCTAAACTTTAACCCTAACCCCTAAATTTTAAAGACCAAATATTACTGGTCACTAATTTTTCATATTAGAGACCAAGGTTGGTGGTCACTAATTTATAAAATATTGAGACAATAAATAGTGCTCACATAAACATTGACCTATATTTTATACCATAAAATTTAGAGGTTGTTTGGTTGGTGGTCACATAACTATATATATTGAAAACTAAAATTAGTGTTTATTAAATTCGGAAATTTACACAAAATCACAAGTCGGTCAGATTGAGATTTTTTAAAATACCGGCAAAGTAAATAACTAAAATGAATTCACATACATATAAAATATTAAAAAATTTCAAATCAATAAAAAATATATTTAAACTTGTTCAATTTAAAAACCAACTAAAAAACGACAATGCATCAGTATTATATACCAACTAAAAAACGACAATGCATCAGTGTTCAGTATTAAAAAACGGCAAAGTGATACACTAACAATTTAAGGCATACTCATTACTCGTAAGATTTTATTATATTATGTACTTTTTTCTTTTATCTAAATAACTTTGATTAAATTTACACTTAAAATTTACATTTATTTAAATAACTTTTATCTAAATAACTGATTATACCATTGGATTTATTTAAATATTTACATCCAGACAAACAAACGCTCATCACAACCACAACCTCTCACCACCACCTCTCACCACCACAATCGCGCCTCTCACCACCGTCTCACTACGCCCGCCGCCTCTCACCACCGTCGCTCACCACGCCCGCCGTCGCTCACCACCACAACGGCTATCGATTTGAGGTATTCAAGTTTAGCTGTCAAATTCAAGTTCAATTTATCATGTAGTTTAGCTGTCAAATTTATCATTAGTAATTTATTGTTGATTGGATGTGCAGATCAAGTGTTTGACGAAATGCCTGACTTAGTTTTATGCGTTGTAGTTATGAACTAGTTCCTGTGATGCCTTAAGCTGCTAACTAGTATAAGATTGGTGAACTAGTATAACATTGTCTCTTTGTTTGTTTTGGATCCTACTAGCAGTATGATTGTTTCACATGGGTGAGTCGGGTGACAGTCTCTTATACAACGACAACCAGAAAAAGAAAATATCCCAATATCTTATCGTTGTTCTAGTCCCTAGTCTAGTAAAAGCAGACAATAAACTTCTGATTCAAACAATATCAGCAAATAAACTTAATCCTTCATTAGCTCAATGAAACTTATCTATACTGCACGTAGACGATGTATCTGTTGCTGTTTATTAGGCAAATTTGTTACCTATATTTTGTAGTGTTCAGGAAGGGTCTTCCTTTCGGGGATGGGAGCTATAAAATATACATAGTCTTTATCATGTGTTAATAAATTTTGTGATAATCTGATATGGAGTAATTAGGTGTAAAAAATAGGACGGGTGCAGGAGATGGTGTTTGGAATATTAGATGCACTTGTGCTGTTTGACGTTCTTATTACCAGATATTTAGCTTTTGATTGTTAGACATGTTGTTGCTATTATTCAAGGAGTTGCATGTAAATTGGCGTCTCTTTATATTCCAGAAATGGGCTCCTTTTACTGGTTTAGTTAAAGGAATGCAGGTTGGATATTCAACATACGGGTTTTTGAATCTTAAAACATTGATTTATATTGTCATGGTATCTGATATTCTGATACTTCTATCTCATCTGTCAGGCGGTGTCAAAGCCATTGATGTTTCTCGCAGTGGCAACTGGTTTATTTGATGGACCAGTATCCTCAAAAGGGAAACTCAGTGGTCCAAGGTATGCAATTTCTGCTTGTTTTCAGATCCAAGTTGCTAAAAAGTGGACCATAGTAATTAGTCTAAGTAAATACATTGTGCAGGTTAATTATGTTGTGTGGTATCATGTATGTGTAATCGTGATTTCTAGTTTTGTACCAAGTACTATGATTAGGATAAAAATAAGAATGGGAGTTGGGTCCGAGCTTAACTTTGACAAGCATATGCTGTCCCAACTTTGTCTTCATAAAAGCTTCAACATATCTCATATATTTGAACTATGCAGGCTTGTAAGCAAGGTCTCTAGAGGTGTTGCTATGGAAGATTGGTTGGGGAAACTCTATGCAGAGCTCAATAAGCAGGGTATTACTATAACTGAGAGGTACTGGCTCTTTTGTTAGTTACTCTTGCTATGGAAGTTGTGTATTTTTTAGTAATTTATTGTGCATGCTGTTTGCAACATGTCAATAGTTAGTATGTTGTGGTTGTTTGTTAGCTCAGCCACATAACACAGTTAACCCTTCCTGGAACTTTGGCCAGTTACAGAAAAATAAGTCAGGGAGAGGCAGTTTTTAATATGCGAGAATAAGTTATAGAATTGCTTGGTTGTGAGTTTTGGACCCGAAAGATGAAAATAACCGAATAAGGTGATTTCATGATTTTCTTGGTGCCATGGCTATGTCATGCATGAGGTGATTAGTTGAAGGAGATGGCACTGGTTTGTGTTATGAAATCACCTCAATTCGATGTCTAGAATCTATATAGTGTCTGTGACCAGAGAAACTGATAACACTGGATGTTGAAGTAAGTAGAGTCAGCACATGCTCGGGCTTTTGAGGAATATGAAACCATTTTATGTGATACAGATTTTGACTGGTCGGGGAAGAGTATCCTGTATTGTGTTTGGTGTTTACTTTGATCTTATGATTATGTATTAGATGCACAGAAAACTATTAGTTTTCTGTGGTGTTTTGCATACCAACTTAGATATCTTCGTACATAAACTTTTGAGTATGCTATTTTATAAGCTAAGGTTTTCACCACGGACATTATCTGTATAATAAAGTTATGTTTTGTTTTGGTGTATGCATGATACGATATACTGAATTTGTTTGTTAATTGTCTTAAACGATAGCAAATATGAATAGATTTACAAATGTGATTTTCTATACATGAATAGATTTTATTGTACGAGTGAATATGGATGAACATAGCTCATAGGACAAGTGACCCAAGATATAAGTGGCCTGGGTATAGTAGCATCTCAGATTGCATTCCTTTGAAAACATGGTGCTTAAATATGAATGATGTTGGTATTGGTCTTATACGAAAACCATGGTATTGGTCTTAATTGTCTGTCATTAACAGAAACAAAGAGAGTGTAGATAACTTACCAGTGGAAATAGTGAGGCTAAATGGGGTATACAAGCGCCTACTTTCAAATGCGGGAGTCAAACTGTTTGAAGGGGAGGGGAGGATTGTCGGCCCTAATGAAGTGGAGGTGATACAGTTGTATGGCACTAAACTGTCCTATACAGCAAAGCATATACTAATAGCAACTGGTAGCAGGGCACAGCGACCAGATATTCCTGGACAGGTATCACTCTTAGGTAATTTTCACTTCCAGATGCGAAGTTAAGAAACTGGTCACTTAGTTAACAATTATTTTTTAGTTAATATAACTTGATCCTTGAATATCCAATGATTGTGTGTATAATAATCTGCTTATTACTGTTTGTGTGGGTCAATTTAGGAGTTAGGTATAACCTCAGATGAAGCTTTAAGCTTGGATGAGTTACCAAAGCGCGTTGTCATACTTGGGGGATGGTATGTTGACATCTTCATCCTATAAGTCCCGCGTCTTTAAACTTTGCAGCCTTGAAAGATCACTAATTCTTTTATGTAATCAGGTATATTGCTGTTGAGATTGCTTCAATTTGGCGTGGGATGGGTTCTACGGTAGCAAAAAAACAATACTTTTAGCAAAAAAAACACACAACTTTTTCAGAAGGGAACTTCCATTGAGGTTAATTAAAAGTTTTATTTATTCATCCCTACAATCATCTCCTATATGATCATTAGACTTCTATTCAATCGACATGTCTCAGTAATCGTCTCCAAGACTGATTTTTTACGAATTATTGTTGCAGGGGTTTTGATGATGAAATGAGAGCTCTTGTTGCAAGAAATCTTGAGGGCAGAGGCATAATCTTGCACCCACAGACAACCTTAACACAGGTTTTCTTTTTGTATAATTAATTAATGATTTTGTAGCCGTAACTATCCTGAGTCTTGCTTTTGATATTAATTGAATTCATATGTTTCAGCTGGTGAAAACAGAAGATGGCATAAAAGTTACTACAGATCATGGTGAAGAATTAATGGCAGATGCTGTACTTTTTGCCACTGGTAAGTTTATGTCACCAACATCATTATATCAGAAGTGAGGATGTATTTATCGTCCTCACCAACATCATTATATCAGCGACTCACCAACAGTCTACCATCTCTAGTTAGTTTTGTCTAACTGAAAGTTTTAGTTTTAGTTTTAATTTATGTTATAGTGTTATGTGTGTAGTTTTGGTTTCGCTTTCGTGCAACAAGAATTAGGCTGGTGGGAAGGTTACTGATTTCGCTTTCGTGCAAGTTATATTAAGTAGTGGATTGGATAGGCTGGTGGGATTAACTTACGTTGAATTAGGAGGGCCAAATGATAGGGAGGTGGCTTCTTCCATAGGGTTGATTCGGGTTGTGCTATATCTGACGGATCCATGGGCTAAGCTTTAGGGTTAAACCAATGATCCATAGTAGCGATGATTTATGGAGCTGATAACTGGATACGAGGTCCTTTTTTTGATCAAATTCAAATGTTAATAATCTCATATAAAAGCTCAAATTCTGCGCATTTAACTTTTTTGACTTTTCTGCAACTATGCAACTAGTTCACATCATAATTATAGATCTCATATTATTTTGTCTAACTGAAAGTTTATTGTATTTGCAGGGTGACTAAAAGTTCAGTTGGATGAAAGGGCGAGTTGGATGCAAGGACTGTTTGCAAGTACCGAGTTAAATACAAAGGTCGTTTGGTACCGAGTTTTTTTTTCAATTTGTCATTATTGAAGGTGGATATGATTCAAGACACGATGTTAAACACTTGAACATTATGTTTTTCTCTTGTGTGGTTATATTAATTTGATTAGCGAGATACAAAAAAATATATGTAAAAAGAATCTTATGTTATGCAAATCATAAGTAATATTGATATCTTTGTTTTTCAAATTCGTAGGTTTCAATTTTTATCGCAATTATATATTTTGTGAAATTGCTATATCGTTTTGTAATTATGTTTAAATAAGTGACCACCATTTTGTTTTTGAGTAAATAGGTGGTGACCACTAGTTGGTCTCTAAATTTAACACGAAGTGACCACACATATCGTCACTGATGGGGGTTAACGGTGAGTTAACGGGTTCGTTATCTTTAACAAATCAGTGACCACTTTCATGACCATCGTTATTGGTCACTATCTATCAATTCAGTGACCACCTTTGACTCTTAGTGACCAAAATTAGTGACCGAATATATGGTCACAAATATAGTGACCACCGTATTATGGTCATTGGTTAGAGACGGATTTTAATTTTTGGTCTCTAATAAAAATAGTGACGGAGCTATAGTGACGAAAAGTGACCACCCAGGTTTTGGTCACTAAAACAGTGTTAGTGACCGATTTTGTACTGATAGTGACCATTTTCGCTTTGTCAATAAATCCAGCTTTTCTTGTAGTGTTTAGCCGAACACTCATATACCTCAAACGCCTCGATCACCCAGTTGAAACATTTATTGTAAATACACACTTTCTTTTCTACATCACGTATGTCAAATTCTGTTAAGTGTTACACATGGTTCTGGTAATTTGTTGTAAATTAAAATCACTTGGGTGAACGTACTTTAAATAGTCATATATTTTTTTAGTATATTGGAAAGAAAAACAAAAAGTGTGAATAAAGGGTAATTTGGTAAATGGGTAATTTGAGGTGGGGTTACTATAGTAAGGTTATGCATATTAAATGGAAATGGAAAAGATGGAAGGTTTGATAGAGACATGCATGAGTTTAATTTCATGATGGTCTTTCAAAGGGTTTTTGGTGGTATAAATAAGTGCCAAGCTTATAAGATATTTAGAGACACAAAGTATCAACACAAGTACTAAAAATAGTACTAGCTAGTAAGCTCATACATGGAAGAGCAACTAGGATTTTGGAGAAAAGGTCCATGGACAGCTGAAGAAGATCGATTGCTTATCGAACATGTCCAATTGCATGGCGAAGGACGATGGAACTCTGTGGCTAGTCTTGCTGGTATGCTTAGTGTTCCTCTATCTTAGATTGTTAGATATACACTTATCATGCAGCAAAACTATAGGCTAACTTCATAATTTGCATATATATCCATGCATGCTCTTTATAATTAGTATGAATCAAGTTAGTCTTTTTGTTACAGGCTTGAAAAGGAATGCGAAAAGCTGTAGGTTACGTTGGGTGAATTATCTTAGGCCAGACCTTAAAAGGGGCAGAATTACGCCTCTTGAGGAGAAAATTATTCTTGAACTACATGCTCGATGGGGAAACAGGTTCGTCCGATCCCTTGGTGTTTTATCGTTTAAAAACCTAACTAGGACATGTTGATCTTATTAAGCATATGGTATATGTATATAGGTGGTCAACAATAGCAAGAAGCTTACCAGGACGAACCGATAACGAGATCAAGAACTATTGGAGAACTCATTTCAAGAACAAAGGGAAAAACAACATACACGATTCGACGAAGCTACAAGCACGATTACTAAAGCGACAAAAGTTTCACCAAGAACAACAAAGGCAACTTCAGCTCCAAAAGAATGAAGAAGACATGAAGAAAGTATTATCAATCCTAGATGAAAGTGACAACAAAGTGGTTCATGAGAACACACAAAGTGTGTTATATCCTATAATGTTTAATGACTCTCATTACATGGTTGAAACATCATCCATGAATGAGGATTTTGTTTGGTGGGATGGCTTGTGGAACTTAGAGGATGTTCATGATGTCTCAATCAAAGGTTGTGGTCCTTGTGGACATAACTTAACAATGTCTATGCCTTTCTATTGATCACTAAAAAGTGGATAAATTATACAAGTAACTTGTACTACTACTATGTCCTTGATACAAGCTTAACTAGCAGATTAATGAAATAATGATGACTTGAGGTGACTAAAGTTCAATGTTAATTTTTTGATATTTTTGTTACCTTGTTTATCATTGTTTTTTAGATTGAGACATCCAACTTTTAGAAGGATCAAAAGGTCAGAATATAATTTCGTCTCTTCGAGACATTTATCCGGATTAGGTTCCAAATATTATACACTTGGGTCATTTTCAAATATTTGTAAACATAAGTCCAATTTAGAATATATTTTATCTCTAAAGTATTCGTTAGGTAGTATTAAAATTTACGCAACTAGGATAATTGAAAGGACATGTATCACGATCACACGAACAAACCTTCGGTCGACCTAGCCGATATATATCCATGTCAATGTTAGTACTTATTTACTAAATGATTGTTAATTCAAGTTCTGTTTAAGGCAAATGTAATTTAGATGTGGCGTAGTGGGCAGTGGTGAACTCAGGACCAAAAGTTATATGAGGGGCATTTTATTAAAACTAAACAATACTCGTCACAAAGACTATTCAGATTTGGAGCATTTTATAAAAATCAAGACTTTGTAGTAGATTTTACACTACGCTGAATATATCCGTTTAATTCCCAAAAATCGCCGGTAACTACTCTAGGTCCATCCTTAATAACGGGAGTGTACATGTAAGTTTAGTCACCTTTCTGAAAATAATACTCAGTAAGGCCATATCACTTTCCCAAAATATACCCATTCGACTCACTCTAATGCGCAATCTATTACCAATGGTGTCTCGTGAATCTTCTTATACATTGACAGAACGGAGACTTGATCGTTCACATGCAACATGACGATAAGCAAGGCCGTTCCTGACTTTCTTGCTGCCCTGGGCGAGATTGGTTTTTATGCCCTAAACAAGCCTATCGAATGTTCCTACAAAATATTGTACATTCTATGTAATGTTTTACCGTTTTGGCTTTTGTTTAATATATTTTGATGTTTAAAAAAGGAAAAACATGAAATTCAAAAAAAAAAATTGCCCTCGGCATATCAACTTAAGAAAACATGGACACTTCTTAATTTTATTTTACTTTACCTGAGTTACTGATTTTTCTACATTTTGTTGTATTTTTTCAACCTATTTTTCAGAAATAATTAAAATATGTATTCTGCACAAACCAATACAAGTTATCGCATATATGACCAACATATAGAATAAAATTGTTTTCAAACAGCTTTAGAACTTAAAGCAAAAGTCCAAGTATTTCATATGGAGAAACTAAAATTGAAAGCAATAGAAATATGAAACTGAAAAGAAAAGAAAAAAAAAATTGTAACAAATGGATGTCAAATATCTAGTTAAAAGATGTTAAAAAATATATATATCTAGTTAAAAAGCCATTGTGTGAATCTAGTTTAGCACCTAGTCCTAACTTTCGACTTTTCTTTAATGATTTCTCAGACACATCTGTATATATTTTTTTTTATAAAGAATATTAAATCTTGAAAGAAAGAATAAGTTAGAAAGGTTATAAAAAAAATCAAAATATAATTTAAAATTTAAAAATGGGCAGTTGTTGGAAATAGTGATAACCATTTCTTTTACATGTATTTTTTTTTAACAAAGGCTTTCCTTTTTGACATAACTATTTTTTTTCTCTCTTTAATCTTCTTCCCCATTCATTTCCTCCATGGATGAGAAAACAAAAACACAGGCAATGATTCATAAGAACATGAAATAAAACCTATAAATGGCACCATAAAAATGATGCCCCCAATTCGTTGGATGCCCTGGGCCGTCGCCCGCACCGCCCATAGCCAGGGCCGGCACTGACGATAAGTACACTAGCTTTTCAATCGACCTTTTAAGTAAAAGTTTGTTTGTTTGCGTGTGCGTGCATGTGTGTATGTGTGTTTTGAAATTTGAAGTATGGTAATTGGTATATATATTTAGGTCTGTTGAGCATCCCTCACTACCACATCAATTCTAAGTTTTCAACAAAAAGGAATGGGTTAATGGCATGTAATAGCAACGTATTTTCTCATTTGTTCCATTATCAAATACAATTCTAAAATAATACAACAATACTTATCCAACTTTCAAATTTTATTTTATTATCAACATGTAAGACTCATCTCTTTACGTATGATAATGAAAAAAATTTCAAAGTTGAATGGGTATTGTGGTATTTTTTTAAAGTTCGTATCTGATATTTGAACAAAGGAGAAAATACGTATCTGATAATGAAACAAAATTTGAAAGTTGGATTGGTATTGTGGGGTTTTTTTTCGTTCCTATCTGATAATAACACAAATAAGAAAGTACGTTATACGTCCGATTTGTGACGATGAATTGATTTACATTCTACCCGTTGTACGTCCGATTTGTGACGATGATCAAGAAACGCAAGAACACTTGCTTTCAACCTTGCAAATCACATATCAATCCTTGTTTATGCAGTTGTCCATTCACGTTATGGGTTAAAGAGCTCGCATTCAAGACCAAAATGCCTAACAAAGATCTTATCCTTGACGACATCATGCTCCTCACTTTTAATTGGATCTCGAATAGATATAGAAAAACCTCATTTGATTGGATATAGCGGTTTTGGATCTCAACTTGTACTATGCAACTTAATACGACCCGGTTAGGGGTTGTATCGGGATAAGGCACCACTTTTAGCATGTGCGAGCTCCTTAAGAAATAGAAGAGAAGAACTAGAGAATTATTGATCTTAAAACTTGATTGATTCATTCATAATAATGATTCGGTATATATAACCAAATAACCCTAGCTTGTAAAACAAGCCAAACATAAAGACATATCTAAATAATGACACTTTTCTAATACGACACAAAGAGATATCCTAAATAAATATAATATGACATAAAGCCCGGGGCGTATCATTCTCCACTCCTTCGAAATCACCTTGTCCTCAAGGTGTTGTCTTGAAAAATTCTCTTGATTCCGGGATCCCATATCCTAATCCTAATCCTAGTCATATCTTCCACTCCCGTAGTTCTCATGCCTTCCGCTACCGCAACCAACACCTTTTTCCTCTTTCGCCTTCCACTACCTTGGACATAACACAATACCATTCTTTCGCCTTCCGCTACCCACGTCGTAACACTCCCCACTCCTTCAAAAATCACCTTGCCCTCAAGGTGATACGAAGAATATGCAGATTGAGAGTCCGCTAATTCCTCGTTTAAATTCAAATTTATTTCATCGAAACGACTATCAAATTCACCACTGATCGGTTCTGAAAGGTCAACTAAGTTCACCAGGTAATGGTCAACCAAGTCAAACTTCAAAAACCAACTAACCAAGGAGTTTAGGGAATCCCCGGGTCGTTATGTCCCGACGAGACGTGCAATTGTATTTGTAAACGTTTTAAAGGATCGGGTGATTAATCAGAAAGGCAAGGAATTTGATTATTATGGTTACACTACTAGATTATGATGGAAAACAACTTAGAAACACTTAACTAACAATTACTGATGATCAGATTTCCTAAAAACGTAAGTTAACCTAAAAACGCGCGTTTTAGTTACAAATAAACGCGAACGCGCAAATAAAAAAGTGAAACGGGAGTAAACAAAGTCCTACGAACGTGAAATTTATATTTTTACAATCCTAATGACTTAAGAAAATTTTTAGAAAAAGAAAAATAATTTTTACACTATTTAATTAATTACTATTAATTAATTACTAATTATTAATTACTTTTTAATTAACTAAAATATCCTAAATTACAATTAATTATGAAAATTAACTAGAAAAATGAAAATAAAATTTAGAAAAATCTAAAATAATATAAAACTAATTTTGAAACAGAAAAACTATTTTTTCCTACTTTTTAATTAATTACTAATAATTAAAAACTAATTATTTAATTGATTTAAATTAAACTAAATTATAAAAAATACTAATTGAGATTAGAAAAATCTGAAAAATTCCTAAAAATATATAATGATAACAGAAGCCTAAGAAAAATTTAAGAAGAGTTGTTGCTTATAAATAAGCAGAAAATAAGCCAAGATAGCTTAAATAGAAGCTATCACTTCTAATTTTTTTGTCTTTTTCAAATTTTTCTTTTACAAAACTGATTATCTACTGAAAATATGCAACTTCTGTAAAGGTACTTTTGCTAAGACTCAAAAATAAGCAGTGTGCACAACAATAAGCCAAACAGTGAGCTTTTTAGCTTATTAGGACTTAAAGGTTCTTGAATAAGCTGATATGGGGCTTCCAAATGAACAAACAAACCAAAGTAGTTGAATATAAACTTGAAATGATCAATTAGATTCAGATAAGCACAAATGAAACAGCTTAAAATAGCAAATAAGCACTTAAGCTTTACACAGAATCCAAACAGGTCCAAGGGCTCACTTTAAGCCCAAGGTGGGGCCCACAGGTTTGGTCAATGGGTCAAAGTGATGATAAAACTAACAATTACACCTGAGGGGCTTTCCAAATTGCCCAAGGTAAGGGTGAAAGCTCAAGTTATGAGCTTGTGAGAGGCTTGGGGAACTTGGGATCCAGCACTGAGTTGATCAGTGTAACAATGGGTCAGACAACTAGTTTACTTCAATTAAGCCCACCAATAAGCTTTGATTTGCAAGCAATATCCTCAGTAACCTTCTAAAACATCCATCAATCCAGAAAATAAATCAAATTTTGAATGACAATTGTACTAATCAAGAATTAGGCAAAACTGATGGTCAATGAGCAGGGCATGTCATTGCCCTGCAGGCGTGTTTGAGTGAATATAAGTTGCTCACACAAATTCTCAAAAATGAAGTAATCCCAGATTTCAAAAGATCAAGTGGTAGTCTATAAACATTATAAATTTCAAACTCCCATTCAATCCGCAAAAATCAAAACAATTCACCAAACTTTTGGAAAAACTGAGCAACCAAGAACTTTTGACGTTTTGAGTTTTAACCACAGTTGACTAAAATGACTTTTGATTGATCCTAACTGACTTATTGTGATATATTACACTAAATTGAAACTAGTTTGAGCAATAATGACAACATATGAAGTCAGTAGCAAGCTCATGAAACTCACAAGACAAACAGTTGACAAATTAATTGGAGTTCTAAGTTATTTTGACTTATGGTGAGATTACACTAGTTTTAATGATCCTACGAACCTAACAGACCTAATCTAAACTACCTATGCCAAACAAACAACCAATCTATCACAAGAACACAAGGTACACTCCCTGTGCCAAACACCCCATTCAAATTTGTTTTGATTCTTTTACACAGCAACTCAAAGCCTTAAACTACTAAATTGAAATACTAACTTGTACTAAGCATAAATAAGCAGAAACAAACTTAAAATAACTATTAAATCTAATAATACACATTAAGCTAAAAATTTGAGAAGGGCTTACAAATTTAGCCAAGCCACAGAACATATGAACCAGAACCAAGAGTATACAACCTATATGCCCCCAAGGCTCTAAACCATTCCACTTCCTTGCTACTCTTTTCTGAACCAGCAATCCAATATCCACTTCTTCCTTGTATATATTTTTTTTTTCTTTTCTGATTTTCTTTTTCTGATGTCTTCTTAATTCAAAATTTCAATACTTTTCATTAACTTAAATATGTTTAACTGAGCATAGAAAACATGTACTCTCAATTGTTTAAGATAACAAGGAATAAGAAAAAAATTGGGAATCACTTTAGATTAAAATGAAACTTGCATTCATCACTGAAAATATTTTACAACTTAACATTACATAACTGATTACTGAAAAGAGAAAAAATTTACATAAAGGGAAAACTACTTCTTAACTACATAGCCCCAATGGCTTACAATTGATGATATATAAATATTGAAAATAAAATAAAGGAAACATTGAACCAGAGCCTTCTTTCTTTTTCTTCTTTTCCCCTTTTATGCCCTTTGTCTGGTGTTGTCTTTTTCCCCTGAGAAACACCACTCCTATGAGTTGATTGGTTTCTTCATTCAGCAGCCCTAATGTTGGTGTTGGTATTATAAGGGTGTGGGGGTAATAATAAGGTTGTCTGGGTTGACTTTGTTGGGATGGTGTAGGGTGGCTGGGTAGGTAGTGTTGGAGAAAGGAGGGGGGACAAGGATGTTGGGAGGTACAGTGGTGGTGGTGGTGTCAGGTTGGTTATGGCGGCAAAAGGTAAGGGTGGGGATGGAGTTGACTATTTCTTTGACCGGCTCTTTTTATTAATAAAATGGGATGGGTGGTGGGCTGTGGAGTGTTGGGCTTTGGAAATGAGTGGGCTGGGGTGGATTGATTTTGGATTGGGTAATAAAGATACAAAGGGTCCGTTTGGTTTTGTTTGGTTATAATCACAAGGACCAATTTTATATTTTATGCAAATTCGAAGGACCAATGTTGCACATCCTCCAAAGTTAAACCAGGGACCAAACATGTTACATTCCCATAAGATAAAGGTCACAAAATGCATTTTCCATTTTAAAATTTCCAGGGACTGATTTCGTCAATTTCCCAAACTGCAGGGACCAAAAGTGTAATTTTTCCAAAGTTTTTACCCAAGGACTAAATTTGATTATTTTTTATTTCTAAATGCCTTAGGTTGACTTTTCTTTCAAAACAAATGCGTAAGGACTAGTTTTGTAAATTTTTGAAAGTCGGGGGACTAAAACTGCCAATTGTGTAAACTTTGTTCGTTTTTCATTGTTTTTGCTCATTTTGCATCTGAAACGTATAAAATACAATCCCTGGGATATTTTTAGTATTTTGATGCATTTCTGAGCGTTTTCGGATGTTTTGGCGGTTTAAATACGACAAAAATGATGAGTGTTTGAGCACTCATCAATCCCCCACACTAAACTATTGCTAGTCCCTAGCAATATTTTTGGAAAACTTGATGGATTTTAAACTCTTTACCAAAAGCCATCACTTCTGGAGTAGCCAGGTGTAAGAACTGTGGCACGCCTGATAACCGTGTGATTTTGAGCAAACCACCAGCTTTCAACGGATTTGATTTGTCTTTACCAAGAGTCGTTTGCTCCTGGACTAGCCAGCTCTTGATGGAATAGTCAACATCTTGGTGAGCTAATTACCAATTATGGTTTTTCCACGGCCTTTACCACAAGCCATAATCTTGCGGGCTAGCCAACTCATTAGCTTTTGAGGATGATGGGGAGTTGAGGAACCATACAATTTTGGGCAAATTGCAAGCCGTAAACGGATTTGAGATATCTTTACCAAGAGCCGTTTGCTCCTGGATTAGCCAATCCCTTTTGTCGTTTAGACACGGCGGACTGATTACCACAAAAATTTTGAAATAAAGTGAAAAAATTTTAAAATTTTAGGCCAAAAACGGGGATTCTAGGATATAATGTGATAAAATTCGCTAGAATTTTCCCCTCCCCCACACTTAGAATTGAATATTGTCCTCAATATTGAAAGTCCCGGCTATTATGCCGAATCCTTGAACGTAAAACGATAATATTAAAAACTAACTGTGGGAAGATCGTTTTGTATTTTACACTTTATTTATCTGTATATACAATCACACTTTTTTTTTTTTTTTTTTTTTTTGAAGAAACCTTATATACATATATACATTTTCAAACAGCGGGGGGTTGGCCATTCCCCCACACTTAGGTGGTAGAAAGTAGAAAAGAAATCAGAGATACGAGTGAAAACCCGTATTGTTGCTACTGTTTTTGTTTATCGAGTCGCTAGCTTGACTCGATCCCCGAATTTAATTGTCCTTGGGGAAAGTTTGGAGATCCGGGACAACCATGGATGGTGTGTCCTCTCCAAAGTAGTGTTTCAGCCGATGCCCACTCACTTTGAAATTAGGACCGTCATTTTGAGATAATTCGACGGTACCATAAGGATAAACCTTAGCGATAGTGAATGGACCAGTCCATCGCGTTTTGAGCTTTCCCGAGAAGATCTTGAGTCTAGAGTTGAAAAGAAGGACTCGATCACCAACGTTAAAAACGCGGTTCTTGATTTTTGAGTCATGAATCTTCTTTGTCTTTTCCTTATAGATCAAAGAGTTCTCGTAAGCTTGATCACAAAGTTCATTTAATTCATTCAGTTGAACTTTCCTATGATCATCCGCCATTTTGAGGTCAAAATTGGCATGCTTGAGGGCCCAATAGGCTTTATGCTCAAGCTCGATCGGTAGATGGCACGCTTTTCCGTACACAAGCTTATATGGCGTGCACCCAATGGGTGTTTTATACGCCGTACGGAAAGCCCAAAGTGCATCATCTAACTTATCCGACCACGATGCACGATTCTCACCTACAGTTCTTTCTAATATTCTCTTAATGCCCCGATTGGAAACTTCTACTTGTCCACTTGTTTGAGGGTGGTACGCAGTAGAAAGACGGTGAGTTACACCATACTTTTGCATGACTTTGTCGAATTTTTCATTGCAAAAATGCATACCACGATCACTAATTATAGCACGTGGAGTTCCAAATCGAGCAAAAAGAGTTTTCAAAAATTTCACGACTACTCGGGCATCATTGGTGGGTAAAGCTTTGGCTTCAACCCATTTTGACAAATAGTCAACAGCCACGAGTATGTACTTATTTCCATGAGATGATGGAAATGGCCCCATAAAGTGGATGCCCCATACGTCAAAGATTTCACAAACTTGGAATGCATTTTGAGGCATTTCATTTTTTTGTGAAATATTCCCGTGACGTTGACAAGCGTCACAGGATTTGACTAATTCCTGGGCATCCTTGTAGATCGTGGGCCAGTAGAAACCGGAATCAAACACCTTCTTGGCGGTGTAGTTTGGATTATGGTGGCCCCCCGTGGGACCAGCATGGCAAGCCTTTAGAATTTCGGAGGCTTCTTGGCCATAAACACACCGCCGGATGATTTGATCCGCACAGATTTTAAACAAGTAGGGGTCGTCCCAGAAATAATGTTTGACATCCTTAAAGAACTTGTTCTTTTGTTGGGACGACATCCTTTTCACCACAAAATTACCCGCATGGTAGTTTGCGAAGTCGAAAAACCATGGGGTAATAGAATCTCCACGAAAGGCAACCGCATTGAGTGTCTCGAGAGGGAAGGTTTCATTTATTTCCTTCTTTTCGAAGACATCTTGATGGGGGTTCTCCAATCGGGAGAGATGATCAGCAGCTAAGTTCTCAGCTCCTTTTTTATCACGAATTATGATATCAAATTCCTGTAGGAGGAGAACCCAACGGAGTAGTCTCGGCTTTGCATCTTGTTTTGCAAAGAGGTACTTCAAAGCTGAGTGATCCGTATACACTATGCACTTGGTCAATATCAAGTATGGTCGAAATTTCTCAAAGGCATACACCACAGCTAATAATTCTTTTTCAGTGGTGGTGTAATGACTTTGAGCCTCGGTCATTGTTTTGCTCGCATAGTGTATAGGCTAAAAGTGTTTTGTTTTACGTTGCCCCAAGACTGCCCCAATTGCATAATCACTCACGTCACACATGAGTTCAAAAGGCAAGTTCCAATCGGGGGCAACAAGAATCGGTGCCTCGGTAAGCTTTCTCTTCAATGTTTCAAAAGCTTCGATGCACTCGGGAGAGAAGATAAAAGGAGCATCCTTCTCGAGGAGATGGGTCATAGGCCAGGCGATTTTAGAAAAATCCTGAATGAACCTACGGTAAAAACCGGCATGACCCAAAAAGCTCCTAACACCTTTGACAGTAGTGGGATGAGGTAATTTTGCTATGACATCAACTTTGGCTTTGTCGACCTCAATCCCACTCTTTGAAATTTTATGGCCGAGGACAATGCCCTCTTTGACCATAAAGTGGCTTTTCTCCCAATTTAGACATAACCTTGTGTCTTCACAACGTTTAAGCATGTTGTCTAAATGGGAGAGACATGTTTGAAATGAATCCCCTATTACCGAAAAATCGTCCATAAAGACCTCCATAGTTTTCCCGATCATGTCGGAAAATATGGCCATCATACATCATTGAAACGTGCCCGAAGCATTACATAAGCCAAATGGCATACGTTTATACGTAAAAGTTCCATAGGGGCACGTGAACGTGGTCTTTTCTTGATCTTGCGGATCAATGGGAATCTGAAAGTAACCCGAGAAACCATCGAGGAAGCAATAGTACTCATTCCCCGCTAATCTCTCGAGCATCTGATCCATAAAGGGCAGAGGAAAATGATCTTTGCGGGTGGCGTCATTTAACTTGCGATAATCAATACAGACACGCCACCCCGTAACCAAAAGAGTTGGAATCAACTCATTTTCCTCATTTGTGACAACAGTAATGCCACCCTTTTTTGGAACGCAGTGGATTGGGCTAACCCAAGGACTCTCCGAGATAGGGTAAATCAATCCGGCATCAAGAAGTTTTAAAACTTCTTGTTTAATCACCTTATGAATTTTTGGATTCACCCTTCTTTGTTGTTGGACTGCCGGTTTGAAGTCATCCTCCATTCAAATCTTGTGGGTACAAAATTCAGGGTCAATGCCCTTGATGTCGGAGAGACGCCAAGCAATTGCTTGTTTATGTGACTTCAGAACCTTTATGAGAGCAGCCTTTTCCTCAACACTTAAATTTTTATCAATTATGACGGGTAATTTATCATCGCCCTCCAGAAATGCATATTCAAGATGAGGCGGCAAGTCCTTAAGTTCAACCACAGGAAAGTCATCAGTTATTTCAACATTTTTGATTTCCTCTTTACGAAGTACTTTTGGAGGAAGAGGGGGAGATGGATCTTCGTTTAACAATTTTTCTAGCAAAAGAATATCCCCCTCAGGATCAAGACAGTCTTCGTCAAATTTACCCGAAATTGAACTATCTTGGGCGAGAAAAGCTTCGACCTTTTCCAAAAGAAAGTCACTTCCCTCAAAAGGAGTGAGGGAAGGGGAAGAGTCGGATATTATAGGCTCAGTAGATGGAGTGGGACTGCCACTCGGAACGTAACCAAGAAGTTCTTGAGAGTACTCCTCAGATGCAACATCAATGACATCAATTCGGTTAACCGATTCGGCGTCATAATTAGAGGAGTACCTCGAAGTTTGATCGAGGTTAAACGTTACTGCTTCATTACCAACACGAAGAGTTATTTCCTCTTCGTGCACATCGATTAACGCACGACCCCTCCTTAAGAATCCTTTCCTAAGAATGAGAGGGACTCGCGGGTCAGCATCGAAATCAACAATCAAAAAAATCTGTCAGAAAGTGGAAGTTCCCCACCTTTACAAATACATCCTCGGCAATGCCGAGGGGACGAGACGTTGAGTGATCTGCAAGCTCGAGGGTCATGCAGGTGGTGGTGAGTTCCGGAAGAGAGAGCTTTTTCCATATTGAATAAGGCATCAAGTTGATGCTTGCACCTAGATCGGCCAAGGCGAAGCACTCAACCACTCCGGGGAAAACACATGGAATGAGAAATTTTCCCGGATCTCCTAGCTTCTCGGGAAGCTGTTTCAAAAGAACTGCAGAGCAGTTTTCATTAAGTGGAGTTCGTGCCATTTCGAAAAGCTTCTCTTTATTGTTCAACAGATTTTTGATTGTCGATGCGAACTTAGGCATCAAAAGGAGAGCATCCGCGAAACTGATATCAAAATGAATATCTCGGAAAATTTGAAAAAACTTTTCCATTTGATGATTTGCTTTTTCGCGGAGCTTCTGGTCTTGTAACCGAGATGGATATGGTAGTGAAGGTTTGGATTTAGGGTTCTCTCCAGGAGTTGTAGGTGGTTCAAAGACAACTCCTGGTTTTGGTGTGGTTTCTGGTACAACCTGAGGGTGGACGTGTGCGGTACTTCGTGGGCTAGTAAATTGCACCTTGTCCTTTGTCACCTCAGGCTCACTTTCTACTACCTTGGGAGGAGAAGAAGAGGTACTAGGAGCTTTGGGTCCATCATAGGAAACACCACTTCTCGTTGTGATCGCTTTAACATCGCCCCTCGGATTAGCGATCGTGTTGCTAGGTAAAGTAATACCTGAGCCCGAGGGTCGATCATTTAAAGACTTCTTAAGGTCTGCGATCTGAGTCATCATTACCCTATTCATTTCCTCCTAAGATTTCATGAATTGTCTCAACAACTCATCAGATGATGGGCCAGTTGGAACAATTGCTTGAGTATGGTGAGGAGGAGCTTGGTTAGGGTAATTCTGACCAGCTGGAGTGATGGCTTGATTTTGATTAGGAAAATTTTGGGCCCGGTTATTTTGATGGGAACCGTGGTTTTGAAAATTTCCCTGATGTTGGTTGCCATGTCCATGAGAATTGTTTCCATGATAGTTGTTTTGACCATGGTTTCGATTGTAGTTTCATTGATTTTGGAAACCTTGGTTTTGGTTATGATGGAAACCTTGGTTATGGTTTGGATTGACATTTCTTTGGTTTTGGTAACCTTGGTTCATTCGATTCTGATTTTGATTCTGGTTACGGTTTTGGACATTAGGGTTTTGATTGAATCCGGGAGGTCCAAGGAAATTGTTAGAACGATAGCTTAGAAGATTGCGGTCCCCTTGCGGTTGGTAGTTATTACCTCCCGAATTATAGGAACCTTGAGCAGCATATACGTCCTTGATGAGGCGAAAAATGATCCGTTTTTAGGGGGTCATTTAAGCCCGAATCCGAATTTATTTGATCAAATATTGCCCTAAATCGTTCCTTTTGTGATTTTAGGTGTTTGGAGAGTGAATTCTGGAAAAGAAGCCATTTTGGACGTTTTTCGAGCATAAAAGTGAAGAAAACGGCAAAGTATCAATTTTCCATGCTGAAGACACTAGGTGACGGCGTCAAGAGTTACACCCTGACGGCGTCAGATAGCAAGAATAAAATACCGTGGTTGATGACGGCGTCACCAAGGCCGTCACCAAGGCCGTCACGTGTAAACTTGTCAAAACTTGCGCGCGGAGTAGCTGATATTGTTTTGGTCATAACTTTTGCATACGAACTCGGATTTAGGTGATTCAAAAGCCCACGCGAAGAGGACGAAGAGATCTACAATTTGGTGAAAAAATGGTCTTGACGGCGTCAAGAGTACGGGCTGACGCCGTCACGAAGGGCCGACAGAAAACATGCCTATAAATATAACTTCATAACTTCACTTTTTGTAAGCCCTAAACCCTAAGGTCGATTCCTGGGTTTAGGTGGGTGTTTTTCCAGCAACTTAGAGGGTTTCAATCACTCCATAAACATCATGTATTGGTTTGATGATTCTATCTTAATTATGTTTTCCATTATCATTGTTGTTTGCTCTTCTTTGATGATGATTTGCTAATTCACCTTGTGTCTACTTATGATTATGTGAAACTTGTATATAATTGATTAGATCTCATTGATTTCTTGTTGATGTTGTGTCTATCTCCATCAATTAAGGCGTGACAACTTCAATAGATCTAGTTGGTTTAGTTTATAATCCTTGTTTCCTATTGATTCTTGTTTTGATTGAATGATTTATATGTTAGGCTTAAGAAAACTGGCAGATCTCCTAATGGTAACATGCTTGAACGTCTTAAGAAACATGAACCGAGGCGTACTAGGTCTTTATTGGTTGTATTTAATGCATGAGCCACTGTTTACAATCCCTATAGTTGTGCTGGGTCATGGTGTAGGAGGAGATAAGAGCTCATAGAATTGGGGAGTTATGTATGCCACCCCATGAATGGTATTAAGGAATACAACCCGTCAATTAAAACAAAGTTACAATTCAATAGGTAGGATTGGATAGCTAGCAAGGAGTAACATATCATGGGTAGACATGCTTCACTTATCTTGTATAACCTTAGTTTGGTTCTCTTGTTAATTAGTTTAAATAGTAGCTTTTGGGTTAGTTGATTAGCAAATAATTCCGCCCACTCCCCTAAAACCCGAGATTTTTACTTGCTTTTCATAAAATATAAAAATACAAAAAGAATCATCCTTCACCTTTAGACCTAGTTAGATTAATTTCAATCCTAACGACACTATTCCTAGCTGAACGATCAATCCCCCGGTACTTGTCACTATACTATACTACAACGATCAGGTACACTGCCTGGTGGGGGTTGTAAGCTTCTCGAGATCCCTCGAGAGGTAAAGCAAGGTGCGATTCCCACGCATCAAGTTTTTGGCGCCGCAGCCCGGGGAATAGTTATTGTTTAGGTTGAATTTGATTTTTATTAGGTCTACTCATTAGATTCCTTTTTAGTGAGATTTTTATTTTCTTTTTATTAGCTTTCTTGTAGTCTATCTTTTTCTTTGTGCCCTTTGTTTGTGAAACTATTTTCATTTGTCTCCATGGCGGATGAAATTCCATTTAGATCATTAACTATAGAGGAACAATTAGTTTACTCGGATAGATTTGCCTCCTGTTGTTCCAATGAATTTTTAAGTGATCTTACATATATACAAGAGGAGATGGGTGTAAAGTTAGATGGGTTTGATGAATTTTATGCATGTGTGTTTTCTATTAGACGATCATTTTTAGGATCAATTCCTTTTAGTGAGACCCTTTGGATGAATTTTGAGAAAAGCTTCCTAACCATAACCCATGAGTTCAACGAATTGGTGGATTCGTGTGAGCGAGATGGCCTAATTTCTAAGAACATAAACTTAGAATCAAACCAAGATTATGAGATGGTTAGTGTTGAACTACCTAGTTGCATGAGCGGGATAGATTTCACCAAAACATACGACACACATGAGGTTAGAGTTGAGCCACCTAGTTGCATGTCATGGTTAGGTACTACCATAATACAAGATGAACACATAGGTGATATTGATGTGATGGAAGAGATAGTAGAAAACCCAAGCCTTCTAAGTACCCCACAAGTCCTACCATCATTTGAGGCATATACACCGCCCGTGACTTACCCGGAAGAAGTAGAAGAAACTTTAGGAATTCCTATGGAGGTAGAACCTTTGGACCAGGCACCACTTGAGGATATAGGTTTGAACACTTGTAGTGATAACCTTACTCCTAGTTCTAGGGAATTTCCTAGTGTTGATGAACCGGAACCTCAACCCTTACACAACTTCCCATCCTTAGATTTATTTCTAGGAGACAAAAGAGGAACCGACCCACCCAACAACCAATATTATCCGGGTAGTTTTAGGATGAAGGAAGCCATTCACTCACCCCCTTCACCTCACGTGTCATATTCACACCCTAAGGGTGTGTATCGCTACTTTCACCCACACTTAATCCTAAGTGTAGGGAGAACCTCCCCTATTTCCATTAAATAAGGGTAGAGTCAGGCTCGTGACTCGAACAAAAACAAGCGCTTCTTGGGAGGCAACCTATGTTTTGTGTGTTTTTATTTGTTTGTTTGTTTGTTTGTTTGATTTTATTTGTTTCCGTATGCATGTTTCATTTTTATTGTTTGTGGCTCATGTTTCAAAGTAAATTGTGAAAATGCTTTATTTTGTTTTTAACTTCGTCTTAATTGCATATAAAGGTATTTTGCAAAATATAAGTGTAAGGGAGATCCAAATTTGTTTATAAGAACGAAATTGAGCATGAACCACAACAATATTAAATGGACATGTGTATTAGTACTTGTTAGAGTCAAATGCTTGTATCGAGTCGTAATGATGTTTTGCAGGATTTTCCAGGAAGTAGGACGAAGTTTTTCCAGAAATTTTCCGGAAACTTAACATAAGAATTTCTGCAGGTCACTTCTGACGGCGTCACGAGTTTACTCTTGACGGCGTCACGTGTAAAAATCTGGAAATTTTACTAGTTTTGTTTTTCTAACGGAGTCTTATGGTTTTTGTGAATTATTAAGTTTTATAATCTCCAGGAAATCTGCAAACATTCATTCCACAAGCATTATATCTTTAATTGTTTTGTTTTTATTCCTAAGTCTGGAATTACTTCTAGTTGTGAGTTATCTTTGTTCGGCTTGATGCTTTGGGTTTTTGTAGTTGTTTTGTCAGGATTTACAGGTTAAGTTCGACAAGGAGATGATTTATATTCTGGAAGGGAAGCTTTGATTGTTCATTTTCTTGGAGGAAGATCTAATCTGGCCAACCTATAATCCATACCGAGCGAATCAGGGGAGTATTTGATTTCATTCTCTTTACTTTTTCACTTTTACATTCTTTACTTGAACATTGGGGACAATGTTCATCCTAAGTGTAAGGGGAGGGTAAAAAGATGATACCTTACATATGCACTTTCGCTTGAGTTTGTTTTGTTTGATAGTAGATGTGTAATAAAACTATGAGAAATACTTGTTAGTGTAATTTTAGCGCCAAATTTAAAATTTTTTACAACATTTAGGAGTGAAACTTTAGCCATAGCAAGCGTCTCATGGATAGGAGGTTGTATGACTAGCACATAACCGTATATTCAGAAAAATTTTCCACCCAAAAATGTGAGGTTCGCCTTTAGATTTGATAGGAAAAGCATTTACTATTGGTACTTATGAGTGTACCGGTAGCATTTAGATTCTAGAACTTGCGTTAGTGATGCATCCCAAGACCGCTAGTGAGACTACATTCGTGTGGTAGGATTTACTACATGATAAGAGGCATTAGGATCACCCTTGTGTTAAACCCGTATCATAATTACTTGACCATTTAAGTCATATTACTTGGCCAGTTAAGTCAACTAATTTTTCCCACACCCTTAGCGTTGTACTCATTTTTAGTACACGAAACCCCTAGTACACCCCTCCGAGCCTATCTTTTCGTTTCTAACTTTAAGCATTTTACTTAAAGGAAGAATTTGTTACACCCCACTTAAATGTACACCCAAATCGTCTTAGCCTTCCGTGTATGCGCTCATTTTTAGTGCATTATTGTTATTTGTTAAACCCTAAGTTAACTTTCTAATTGATTACATGGTTGCTAAGTCGAGTCATATCCTTGTAAATATTGTTTTGGGACGATTGGGACTCATGGGTAAGTACTTATTTTATGGAGTAATGGGGAAGAACATCATATTATTACCCCCATATGTACGTTAATCTTAAAAGTGCTCCAAGTGTTTTGATTTTCTTAATACGAGTCATTAGAATAGTTTAATGTAAAGTATGTAAAGATTCAAGTGTAAGGGGATTGCTCAAACCCCTATGATGTATTATTTTGGATGGTAGGGTAAGAGTGTATGCAAAAAAAAAAATAAATAAAATAAAAAATAAAAAAAAAAAAATAAAAAAATCGAAAAAAAATTAAGAAAAAGAAAAAAAATAGAAAAGAAAAAAAAAAGAAAAAAACATACGGACTACTATCCCGTTTTCATTCTATGTTCATTTTATGTTTTTGTTATTTTTCATTTATTAGCTTAAGTCGAGTCTAGTCTTGGCTTAGCAACGCCATCTTGTACATGTAATTAACCAAGATTGTTAACTCGCCACCAGTAAAACTTCCTTTATCCAACAAAACCGTGTAATTCATATCCCTACACCTAACGTTATAACCCTTTAAAAGACCTCTTTGATAGTTTATCCTAGGTGCTTACACCATGTGGTGGAGGTTTGATCCTTTCCCAAGCCTATGGTAATCTATTTTGCTATGACAGGTAGTGAGAGATATCTTCCATTTCCATAATGTTATATTACTTTATTACACCCGAGAGATGTGAGTATCTAAACACTATTTGCGAGGTGCTTGTGTATGACCTCCGTGCTTGTCTATTGGTCTTTAGTGGAACGATTATTTGTTGTAATTACTTTTATATTAGTGTTAAATGACCCCTAACTTGTCTTTTGAGTAGAATAAAAGCTCATTTGCTTGAGGACAAGCAAATCTCAAGTGTAAGGGTATATGATGAGGCGAAAAATGATCCGTTTTTAGGGGGTCATTTAAGCCCGAATCCGAATTTATTTGATCAAATATTGCCCTAAATCGTTCCTTTTGTGATTTTAGGTGTTTGGAGAGTGAATTCTGGAAAAGAAGCCATTTTGGACGTTTTTGGAGCATAAAAGTGAAGAAAACGGCAAAGTATCAATTTTCCATGCTGAAGACACTAGGTGACGGCGTCAAGAGTTACACCCTGACGGCGTCAGATAGCAAGAATAAAATACCGTGGTTGATGACGGCGTCACCAAGGCCGTCACCAAGGCCGTCACGTGTAAACTTGTCAAAACTTGCGCGCGGAGTAGCTGATATTGTTTTGGTCATAACTTTTGCATACGAACTCGGATTTAGGTGATTCAAAAGCCCACGCGAAGAGGATGAAGAGATCTACAATTTGGTGAAAAAATGGTCTTGACGGCGTCAAGAGTACAGGCTGACGCCGTCACAAAGGGCCGACAGAAAACATGCCTATAAATATAACTTCATAACTTCACTTTTTGTAAGCCCTAAACCCTAAGGTCGATTCCTGGGTTTAGGTGGGTGTTTTTCCAGCAACTTAGAGGGTTTCAATCACTCCATAAACATCATGTATTGGTTTGATGATTCTATCTTAATTATATTTTCCATTATCATTGTTGTTTGCTCTTCTTTGATGATGATTTGCTAATTCACCTTGTGTCTACTTATGATTATGTGAAACTTGTATATAATTGATTAGATCTCATTGATTTCTTGTTGATGTTGTGTCTATCTCCATCAATTAAGGCGTGACAACTTCAATAGATCTAGTTGGTTTAGTTTATAATCCTTGTTTCCTATTGATTCTTGTTTTGATTGAATGATTTATATGTTAGGCTTAAGAAAACTGGCAGATCTCCTAATGGTAACATGCTTGAACGTCTTAAGAAACATGAACCGAGGTGTATTAGGTCTTTATTGGTTGTATTTAATGCATGAGCCACTGTTTACAATCCCTATAGTTGTGCTGGGTCATGGTGTAGGAGGAGATAAGAGCTCATAGAATTGGGGAGTTATGTATGCCACCCCATGAATGGTATTAAGGAATACAACCCGTCAATTAAAACAAGGTTACAATTCAATAGGTAGGATTGGATAGCTAGCAAGGAGTAACATATCATGGGTAGACATGCTTCACTTATCTTGTATAACCTTAGTTTAGTTCTCTTGTTAATTAGTTTAAATAGTAGCTTTTGGGTTAGTTGATTAGCAACTAATTCCGCCCACTCCCCTAAAACCCGAGATTTTTACTTGCTTTTCATAAAATATAAAAATACAAAAAGAATCATCCTTCACCTTTAGACCTAGTTAGATTAATTTCAATCCTAACGACACTATTCCTAGCTGAACGATCAATCCCCCGGTACTTGTCACTATACTATACTACAACGATCAGGTACACTGCCTGGTGGGGGTTGTAAGCTTCTCGAGATCCCTCGAGAGGTAAAGCAAGGTGCGATTCCCACGCATCAGTCCTCGTGAGGGTAGCCACTAGTGGCTGGACACTCGGAATATGAATGTGGACCTCCACACGTTTCACAACTTTGATTGACGGCCTTGGCTTGTTGATTTTGGAGTTGTTGATTTTGGATACTTTGGTTCATCCTCAACATAGCCGTAGCGAAATCATCCATCTTTTTAGTGAGGATCGCTATTTCAGAAGATGCTGGAGTGACAGACTTACATGACTCTTCCCTCTCAGCTGAGGAATCCCAGAAATTGTGGTGGGCAGTCATGTTCTCAATGAGATCATAGCACTCTTCGGGGCGCCTTTTCATAAAGGTCCCACCAGCAGCAGCATTGAGAATATCACGATGTCTCAATGTTAACCCATTATAGAAAGTATCTATTTGGGTAACGAGTAACATGTTATGGTTAGGACACCGATCAATTGAGAGCTTATAGCGTTCCCAAGCTTCAAACAAAGACTCATCGGGATGCTGACGAAAGTTACTAATGTCATTTCGTAACTTGGTAACCATGGATGGTGGAAAGTATTTGGCTAAAATTTTTGTCACCATTTCTTTGAAAGTGTGAATCGAATTCTTAGGAAGTCGATCAAACCATGCAGTGGAATGATGGGTTAGAGAATAGGGGAAAAGAGATAGACGAAGGGCATCATCGGAGACACCATTCTGCTTCATGGTTTGGGTGACGGTCAGAAATTTATCAAGATGCTTATTTGCATCGTCACCAGGTAAGCCATGAAATTGGCACGAATTCTGGACTTGTTGTATCATGTGATGCTTAAGTCCAAAATCAGTGGCAGCAATGTTAAGAGGGGCAATTGGCCCGCATCTTCCGAGCATTGTGGGTTGACACAGCTCCTCCATCGTTCGGAGATCAGGAGCTGCATCATCTATGATGGGTGGGTCTTGATTACCGTCCATTTTCGGAACTGGATCCTCAACAATAGGACGTAACTCAGTTACGTTTTTCAGTTGACGATTTCGTTTCGATTGTGAACGAGTGCGCATGCACTAACAACAAAATTTCAATAAAACAAGATCGAGGCAAATCAACAGTGAACTTAAACCAATAATCACAAGTAAGTGGCTTCTTTAAGAAAGGTACACCACCTACATGGATACAAAGGCAAGTTTTAGTCTTTCGTCTGGGAACTTATTATGTTCACACCCCCAGTTAGTAGGTATTCTGTCTTGGTTTGCGACGGTTTATTTTTATGTAATATTATTCACAAGAAAAGACGAATGTTTTTGGGTTTTTGTGTATGGGTGAAAAAAAAACTTTTGGACAATATTTTTGGTGTCGTTTCGTTTACCAAAATCGTATTTCTTTAAGAATCACCTTAAAAGAAACCCGATATAGAAAACGTAACGATCTGTTTTGTTTGTTTTTTTATTTTTTTGGTGTTGTTAACACTTTAGGAAAAGTGTTAATGACGTTCTTGTTTTATGATTGAGATATACAAAAAGTGGGTGAGTTTATACAGTGATGCGTGAGAAATCACTAATCTTAAAGAACGTGTGCAGATACGCAGCAGCCTCCCCGGCAGCGGCGCCAAAATTTGATCGGTTCTGAAAGGTCAACTAAGTTCACCAGGTAATGGTCAACCAAGTCAAACTTCAAAAACCAACTAACCAAGGAGTTTAGGGAATCCCCGGGTCGTTATGTCCCGACGAGGCGTGCAATTGTATTTGTAAACGTTTTAAAGGATCGGGTGATTAATCAGAAAGGCAAGGAATTTGATTATTATGGTTACACTACTAGATTATGATGGAAAACAACTTAGAAACACTTAACTAACAATTACTGATGATCATATTTCCTAAAAACGTAAGTTAACCTAAAAACGCGCGTTTTAGTTACAAATAAACGCGAACGCGCAAATAAAAAAGTGAAACGGGAGTAAACAAAGTCCTACGAACGTGAAATTTATATTTTTACAATCCTAATGACTTAAGAAAATTTTTAGAAAAAGAAAAATAATTTTTACACTATTTAATTAATTACTATTAATTAATTACTAATTATTAATTACTTTTTAATTAACTAAAATATCCTAAATTGCAATTAATTATGAAAATTAACTAGAAAAATGAAAATAAAATTTAGAAAAATCTAAAATAATATAAAACTAATTTTGAAACAGAAAAACTATTTTTCCTACTTTTTAATTAATTACTAATAATTAAAAACTAATTATTTAATTGATTTAAATTAAACTAAATTATAAAAAATACTAATTGAGATTAGAAAAATCTGAAAAATTCCTAAAAATATATAATGATAACAGAAGCCTAAGAAAAATTTAAGAAGAGTTGTTGCTTATAAATAAGCAGAAAATAAGCCAAGATAGCTTAAATAGAAGCTATCACTTCTAATTTTTTTGTCTTTTTCAAAATTTTCTTTTACAAAACTGATTATCTACTGAAAATATGCAACTTCTGTAAAGGTACTTTTGCTAAGACTCAAAAATAAGCAGTGTGCACAACAATAAGCCAAACAGTGAGCTTTTTAGCTTATTAGGACTTAAAGGTTCTTGAATAAGCTGATATGGGGCTTCCAAATGAACAAACAAACCAAAGTAGTTGAATATAAACTTGAAATGATCAATTAGATTCAGATAAGCACAAATGAAACAGCTTAAAATAGCAAATAAGCACTTAAGCTTTACACAGAATCCAAACAGGTCCAAGGGCTCACTTTAAGCCCAAGGTGGGGCCCACAGGTTTGGTCAATGGGTCAAAGTGATGATAAAACTAACAATTACACCTGAGGGGCTTTCCAAATTGCCCAAGGTAAGGGTGAAAGCTCAAGTTATGAGCTTGTGAGAGGCTTGGGGAACTTGGGATCCAGCACTGAGTTGATCAGTGTAACAATGGGTCAGACAACTAGTTTACTTCAATTAAGCCCACCAATAAGCTTTGATTTGCAAGCAATATCCTCAGTAACCTTCTAAAACATCCATCAATCCAGAAAATAGATCAAATTTTGAATGACAATTGTACTAATCAAGAATTAGGCAAAACTGATGGTCAATGAGCAGGGCATGTCATTGCCCTGCAGGCGTGTTTGAGTGAATATAAGTTGCTCACACAAATTCTCAAAAATGAAGTAATCCCAGATTTCAAAAGATCAAGTGGTAGTCTATAAACATTATAAATTTCAAACTCCCATTCAATCCACAAAAATCAAAACAATTCACCAAACTTTTGGAAAAACTGAGCAACCAAGAACTTTTGACTTTTTGAGTTTTAACCACAGTTGACTAAAATGACTTTTGATTGATCCTAACTGACTTATTGTGATATATTGCACTAAATTGAAACTAGTTTGAGCAATAATGACAACATATGAAGTCAGTAGCAAGCTCATGAAACTCACAAGACAAACAGTTGACAAGTTAATTGGAGTTCTAAGTTATTTTGACTTATGGTGAGATTACACTAGTTTTAATGATCCTACAAACCTAACAGACCTAATCTAAACTACCTATGCCAAACAAACAACCAATCTATCACAAGAACACAGGGTACACTCCCTGTGCCAAACACCCCATTCAAATCTGTTTTGATTCTTTTACACAGCAACTCAAAGCCTTAAACTACTAAATTGAAATACTAACTTGTACTAAGCATAAATAAGCAGAAACAAACTTAAAATAACTATTAAATCTAATAATACACATTAAGCTAAAAATTTGAGAAGGGCTTACAAATTTAGCCAAGCCACAGAACATATGAACCAGAACCAAGAGTATACAACCTATATGCCCCCAAGGCTCTAAACCATTCCACTTCCTTGCTACTCTTTTCTGAACCAGCAATCCAATATCCACTTCTTCCTTGTATATATATTTTTTTCTTTTCTGATTTTCTTTTTCTGATGTCTTCTTAATTCAAAATTTCAATACTTTTCATTAACTTAAATATGTTTAACTGAGCATAGAAAACATGTACTCTCAATTGTTTAAGATAACAAGGAATAAGAAAAAAATTGGGAATCACTTTAGATTAAAATGAAACTTGCATTCATCACTGAAAATATTTTACAACTTAACATTACATAACTGATTACTGAAAAGAGAAAAAATTTACATAAAGGGAAAACTACTTCTTAACTACATAGCCCAAATGGCTTACAATTGATGATATATAAATATTGAAAATAAAATAAAGGAAACATTGAACCAGAGCCTTCTTTCTTTTTCTTCTTTTCCCCTTTTATGCCCTTTGTCTGGTGTTGTCTTTGTCCCCTGAGAAACACCATCCTATGAGTTGATTGGTTTCTTCATTCAGCAGCCCTAAGGTTGGTGTTGGTATTATAAGGGTGTGGGGGTAATAATAAGGTTGTCTGGGTTGACTTTGTTGGGATGGTGTAGGGTGGCTGGGTAGGTAGTGTTGGAGAAAGGAGGGGGGACAAGGATGTTGGGAGGTACAGTGGTGGTGGTGGTGTCAGGTTGGTTATGGCGGCAAAAGGTAAGGGTGGGGATGGAGTTGACTATTTCTTTGACTGGCTTTTTTTATTAATAAAATGGGATGGGTGGTGGGCTGTGGAGTGTTGGGCTTTGGAAATGAGTGGGCTGGGGTGGATTGATTTTGGATTGGGTAATAAAGATACAAAGGGTCCGTTTGGTTTTGTTTTGTTATAATCACAAGGACCAATTTTGTATTTTATGCAAATTCGAAGGACCAATGTTGCACATCCTCCAAAGTTAAACCAGGGACCAAACATGTTACATTCCCATAAGATGAAGGTCACAAAATGCATTTTCCATTTTAAAATTTCCAGGGACTGATTTCGTCAATTTCCCAAACTGCAGGGACCAAAAGTGTAATTTTTCCAAAGTTTTTACCCAAGGACTAAATTTGATTATTTTTTATTTCTAAATGCCTTAGGTTGACTTTTCTTTCAAAACAAATGCGTAAGGACTAGTTTTGTAAATTTTTGAAAGTCGGGGGACTAAAACTGCCAATTATGTAAACTTTGTTCGTTTTTCATTGTTTTTGCTCATTTTGCATCTGAAACGTATAAAATACAATCCCTGGGATATTTTTAGTATTTTGATGCATTTCTGAGCGTTTTCGGATGTTTTGACGGTTTAAATACGACAAAAATGATGAGTGTTTGAGCACTCATCAACCACCTCCATCCTTAAGTGTCGATATCACTCTATTCAACTCATCCTCGCCAACATTAAGCGCTTCGCCACCACCCACAACCTCTTCAACTCCAATATACTCATCAGCATTCAATAACCCTTCAGCCTTAGGTGAAGCAAATTCACCCTCTAATGGTAGAATGACATCTATTTTCTTTTCAACGATGTGCTCTTTCTCTTCCTTTACAATTATCTCAAAACGAACCTCAGTGATACGAGCTTTGAAGAAGTCTTCTCCCAAAGTTAAAGGATTGGACCTCAAAAATTCCCAAATATCTAGGTTCGTGAAGCGTGTTTCCGCCGCACGGGTCAATGAAAAAGCTTCGTTTAAAATTTGGGATTTGACCG
Source organism: Artemisia argyi (assembly GCA_030686995.1). Taxonomy (NCBI): domain Eukaryota; kingdom Viridiplantae; phylum Streptophyta; class Magnoliopsida; order Asterales; family Asteraceae; genus Artemisia; species Artemisia argyi. The sequence goes on along the minus strand of CM060686.1, from coordinate 11,939,467 downwards.
TAAGAGTAAACATTGTAGATCCAGTTTAAGTCCGGAGATATAAAACGATATAAGTAAAGACTCTGAGAACCCCGTTACTTGATTTTTAAGAATCTTAAAATCATTCTCGTATTCGGCCACCGTACCCATTTGCAAAAGTTTCGATAGTGCGTCCCGATTGTTGATGCCCGATACCATGAACAGTAACTCGAATAACAGGGAAAAAAATCTTGATGAACAGTAACTATGAACAGTGTCGTGAACATTAACTTTTTTTTTAATTTAATAATTGGAAACCCTAATCAAAACCCTCTCAACGAGAGCTCTCAATGAAAGCACCAATTGATACGACCCGGTTAGGGGTTGTATCGGGATAAGGCACCACTTTTAGCGTGTGCGAGCTCCTTAAGAAATAGAAGAGAAGAACTAGAGAATTATTGATCTTAAAACTTGATTGATTCATTCATAATAATGATTCGGTATATATAACCGAATAACCCTAGCTTGTAAAACAAGCCAAACATAAAGACATATCTAAATAATGACACTTTCCTAATACGACATAAAGACATATACTAAATAAATATAATATGACATAAAGCCCGGGGCGTATCACAACTCTTGTCTCTAACTCCTTGCTAGGGTCTTTCTTGATTCAATTGCGTTAAATTCAGCACATCTTTACCTCGGCTAGACCAACGTAAGCATAAGATCCAAGGCATTGCAAGATATTAGCGACATACACTTAAGTTAGCTAATTAATCGAACCCTTGCTAGGCAACTCTAAGAGCATGGGGTACGGTTGGCTGGTGGCTGGCGCCATCACCACCAGCCCAAGAAAAGCCACGGCGCACCACACCGGAGGTTGAGCCATGACCACTTGCGCCGTCACGATGGCTCAGCGCCATGGGCAATTTTTTTTTCCTTTTTTCTTGGATTTGACCGTTGCAATACGTGAATGGAAGGACTACTTTTTTTTTTTGGCTGGTGTGTTTGTGCAATTTTTTTATTTTTTTTTATTTATTTTTTATTTTTTTTGCAGGTACGCAGAGATAGAAGAAGAAGAAAGGGTTTGGGCCAAGTGTTTTGTACATTTGTGTGTGTTTGGGCTTTGGGCCAAGTGTTTGTAAAATATTAGTATAAGTTATACTTCTTATTTTTCATGCAACTTTTTTTTTTTTTTTTTTTTAATTGTAATGCGTGTTTTTTTTAATTGTAAAATATTGTGTATGTTTTATTTTATGTAAAAGGAAAAAAAAAAAATGGCCGACGGCACCAGAAATTCTGGTGCCAACGGATACCCCTGAAATGTGATGCCGTGGGTTTTCTGGTGCCATTGGAGCTTTTTGCTGACGTGGCAGCACTTTTGGTGCCACGGCTTGAAGCCATGGCACCACTGCACCTAATGCTCTAACAATGATGCAACTAATTATGAATTAGCTAGCTTGAATACTGAAAGTAAGCTATATAAAGCAAATTAATTACGTAATTAATTACTTTGCATCTTTAATTAATTAGCTATGTCATGGATTGGTCATCCATCACTAGTTGCCACCACAACACTTATTGCCGTAGAAGAATATAAATATTTTCCCTTATAAGTCACTTCATAACGTAAGATTAAACATCTTTTTACATCATTTTCAGGTTTTGTTACATACCTCGGAGATGGTCTCACATCTTATGTCCTATCTCTGGGCAACCCTCAAAACAAAAAGCCCGGGGAGATGGTCTCGATTATAATGTCAGAGGTCATTAAATTAATACTATAATCAGATTTCTTAGAGCCCGGGAGTGGTAACATGTTAACATCAAGTTTTTGATGCCACGTCAGCGCCACATCATTTCAACACCAAACAACATAACACTAAAAGTATCAGAAAATCATAACACCGAATAATAACACTTCTTGAGACTCACTTATTTTTTAAATTACAATTTACAAATTCTACCCTCAACAATTTCATTTAGACTAAATTACACCGTTCGTCCTTGTGGTTTACGTTGACCAACAAGCTTCATCCTTTGACCAAAAAACGTTTACCGTCCATCCTTAATTGGCAAACGTTATGTAGCGTTAGTCCCTCCCTCTAACAGGGCCACTAACGCTCGTTAACTCTCGTAAACAATAAGGGTATATTCGTCATTTCGCATCCACAAGGACGAATGGTGCAAAGACGAACGGTGTAATTTCCACTTTTTTCAGTTTTTAAACGATTTCGTCCATTTTTTACGTTTTTGTCCGTTTTTTTTATGTTTTCGCCCATTTTTTTACGTTTTCGTCCATTTTGTCTGTTTTTTTTTATGTTTTCGTCTATTTTTGCTTGCATTTTCATCCGTTTTTTAACGTTATCCTCCGTTTTTTACGTTTTTGCCATTTTTTTTACGTTTTCGTCCATTTTTCTTATGTTGTTATCCATTCTTATCCACTTTCATCCTTTTTATACGTTTTAATCTTTTTTTTTAACTTTTTCATCCGTTTTTTACGTTTTCGTCTGTTTTTTTACATTTTCGTCTGTTTTTTTTACTTTTTCGTCCATATTTTTAGGTTTTCACCCTTTTTTTACATTTGTCCGTTTTTATACGTTTTCATTCACTTTTTATGTTTTTACCCTTTTTCTTATGTTTTCGTATGTTATTTTTTACGTTTTCGCCCTTTTTTTACGTTTTTGTCCCTTTTTTACATTTTCGTCTGTTTTTTTACTTTTCATATGTTTTTTACGTTTTCGTCTATTTTTTTTACTTTTTCGTCCATTTTTTTAATGTTTTTGCTCGTTTTTTACGAACAAAAACGTAAAAAAACAGGCGAAAACGTAAAAAACGGGCTAAAACATAAAAAAAAAAAGGTCTAAAAGTTAAAAACAGACGAAAATGTAAAAAAGGTAAGAAAAACGGACAAAATGTAAAAAACGGGCGAAAACGTAAAAAAACGGACGAAAAAGTAAAAAAAACATACGAAAACATAAAAAAGCAGACGGAAACGTAAAAAACATATGAAAAGAAAAACAGACGAAAATGTAAAAAAACATATTAAAACGTAAAAAAGGGTGAAAACGCAAAAAAAACATACGAAAATGTAAAAAAAAAAGAATGAAAACGGACAAAAACGTAAAAAAAACTGGTGAAAACCTAAAAAGATGGACAATAAAGTAAAAAAACATACGAAAACGTAAAAACGGATGAAAAAGTAAGAAAACATATTAAAACGTAAAAAAACTGATGAAAGCGGATAAAAATAGATAAAAACGTAAGAAAAACGGACAAAAACGTAAAAAAAAGGCGAAAACGTAAAAACGGAGGAAAACGTAAAAAATAGACGAAAACGTAAAAAAAATAGACGAAAACGGAAGAAAACGTAAAAAAATGGGCGAAAACGTAAAACAAACGGACAAAAACGTAAGAAAACGGACGAAATGGTTTAAAAACTAAAAAAAGTGGAAATTACACCATTTGTCCTTGCACCATTCGTCCTTATCGATGCGAAATGACGAATATACCCTTATGGTTTACAAGAGTTAACGAGCGTTAGTGGCCCCGTTAGATGGAGGGACTAACGCTACATAACGTTTGCCAATTAAGGATGGACAGTAAACGTTTTTTGGTCAAAGGACGAAGCTTGTTAGTCAACGTAAACCACAAGGACGAACGGTGTAATTTAGTCTTTCATTTGTTAAACATTCAAACACTTCATTAATAAAACTAAACGTTACAATACGAAATAAAAAACATTATAATTAAAAAAAAAAAAAACGACATAAAAGAAATAACAAAAGAAACTACGAAATGAAACATACGATAAGTAGATAAATTGAACTAGTCGGTTGGCGGATCTGGCAACTTATATTTTTCTTTGATTCTTTATTTTTCCATTTCGATCCAATACGCCGCGCCCGGATCTATGTCACTCATTTTCATACCGAGAAATTTAAATTCCTCTAAACGCCTAGTCGTCTCGTCTTTCACTCTAGCCGCTTCGTACGCCATTTGGGCTACTTCCCGTTTAAGTCGAAGCTCAGTTGACATAGCTTCCAAATTGCTTGACGCACTTCCCTCGGTGCTAGTCGATGTATCGGACCTTTGTTTTTTGGAATTTTTTTTTCCCGGCAGGACGTGGCCGTACATCATCACCGAATAGCTATTGGTTGCTTTGACCGAGGACGTCTCCGGTTAAGTCAATCGGTGCCGACGCTTCCCATTTTGGACACTTCTTCAAAATTAACCACACATCCTCTTGAGCAAACGCAACATCTTTATGCTCGTCACGATACATTTGTCTAGCATGCCTCTTATCATGCAATTCACTTTCACCACTTTTTGTCAAACATCTAGCACGTTTGTAAACCGCTAGAAACTTTTGGCAATTTGCATTCAAAGTATGCCACTTGCTTGTTAGCATATCTTTGTTACGAACTTGAAATTTTTTTCCGGTTGAACTCGTTTATAGCCCGATACCAAAGCGTGATGCTCTTTTGAGAAGCTCCAACATTCTTATCCTCATAAACGGCCACCCAGCACACGGCAAGTAAAACTTCCTCTTCCGGTGTCTAACGTAACGTAGTCTCGTTCACGTCAGGATTTTTTTCATCATACACCTCGTCGTCTCGTTGTTTGCCTTCTTTTGCCATACGTTTACCTCCATGTTTGGGTTTTCGTGGAGACGTTGCTTTGGGTTCCACAGACGCCGCTTGTGAGGATTGGGTATATGGTGGTGGCGGTGTTTGTTGCTCGTTTTGATTTTGTTGCCACATAAACATCAATTGTTGTTGATGTCCGAGTATCAAATTATTAAGTGGGTTATTGTTGTTCGGATTAGGATTTGAAGAAGATCCGGCGTTCGGGTTACTCAAACCATTTACAAAACTCATTAAATTCAAAAAACTTGGATCGTCATGTCCCGACATGGTTTTGTTTTTGTGCGAATATGCGTATATGAGTTGTTTTTGTTTGTTTGTGAGAATATGTTGTATATGATTTCTAGTTGTTGTTGATTTATAAAGGTTTAAAATCTTTTTTATTTGAAAAAAACTAGCCGTTTGAATACAAACGGGAACTTCCTATTTTTTCTCTTTTTTTTTTTTTTTTTTTTTTTTTTTTTTTTTTTTTTTTAAATAAAACTAGCCGTTTGAATGCATTGGGGTTTGTTTTGAAAAAAAATCGTGAATGGCTACCTTGTGCGTTACAACGCAAGTTGCTTCACTAACATCGTTTGAAACACGTTACCATCGCCGGGTCTTTGGAAATGGTTTTAACGCCATTTTTGCGTTATTTTTGTGCCACATCGATAATAACGCCGGGGAAGCGTTAACACTCCCCAAGCTCTTATTAAAAATACTAACACTTAAAGCTACACAAGTTCAAGTCCTACTATACCCAAACCTGTTATATGATGCAAAACGAGATTGTACTAAAAACTAGATTGTACGATTGAAGTTTTTCTTAACGACTACTATCTCCGTCCTTAAATAAATGTCAAGTTTGACTTTTAAGAGTTAAACTGGTTCAACTTTAACTTTAAATATTTTTGTGGTGTTATATAATATTTGATGCAAAATATATGGATGGATTGGGTTTTAAGGGTATTTTTCAATAGTATAATTTTTTATCATGTATTATATAACACACAAAAAGATATTTAAGATAAAAGTTGAACCAGTTTGATTCTGAAAAATCAAATTGGACATTTATTTATGAATGGAGGGAGTATTTGTTTAATCTATCGAGAAGCTAGATTATTGTTGCCATAACTAATGTACCATATCAATTAAATTTCAGTGTGAGTTACATAATTTATATCTATACCAGCACTGACGGGCTATATCTATACCAACACTCATGGGCACACCATTATATTAGTACAAAGTATCGATCAAGTGTATCAACTAAAACTCATACTTTGCTATGACGAGATTAAGTATATTGTTGTTGTATCGATCGAGCAAGAAAAGTGATATGATCCTGAGATATTTTATAGCTCGTATGTTAACTGTTGCTTAATTTTTATATATACACGTCACGAATCCGTGTTTAGCAAATAGCTAACGTCTACACGAACATGATTTACTGTACACAAGTTCCAACTAAATCTTAACAAACATGCAAACACATTAAACAAGCTAGCATTACGTTTGATGAATCACACGTCTAGAAAAACATTATCCAAACTTCAAACTAAAGCACATTGGGACCCACACTCAACACCAAGATAACTCTTCACAAGTAATAACACACCGTTTCACCGATGATGATCAGAATGGTAACACAGACACATCAAAAAGTCGGTAAAGTAATCATGCACCTTGTTAAATATATAAACCAAAAGCGTTTAAGTACAATGGATATGGGTGAAATCTCATATCTCAGCCCGTTACATAGGCAAAAAGCTTAAATAACAAGATACGTCCTATTTTCTAAACAAGAAAACAACCATTACTCAAAGGATAACATAGGACATAACGAAATAAAATTACTTCCTAAAACCTTGAATATGACTACGATGACTATGCGAACCAGGTTTATGATCTTCCAGGAAATTTGAGTGCTATATGTTTGAGTTGCGTTAAGTTGATTTATTAGTAGACCTCATAATTTTGCTACATCGATCTTAACTTCATGTTAATAGCCATACGCCCTAAGCTGTTTTTTATCTGTAGTGTGAATTGCAGATGTTATTTTTCCCCTTTTTGCAGTTGTTGAATTGGTGGTTTATTTGTTTTTGAGATTGCTTGATTTTAGTTAGTTCATTAGTTGTAAATGCTAGAAAATTGAAGTGATTTTGGTCATTTGTATGCATTCAGATCGGCACAAATATCCTTAGTTTGCCGCTTTTGTTGAACATATATTCAGCTGTTGATATTTGATTGCGTCATTTGACTTCAATTTGTTTCTGTCGTTTGGTTAGTTAGTCTTAATTGCATAATGTTGAAATATTTTGTCTACTTCCTGAAGAACTAAGAATGATTTGTTACTTATGAATCTTAGTTTTATGATGCTGGAATGCTGAAACGATATTGGCACTGGTTTTGATAATAATGGCTTTTGGTTTTGATTTATAGGATATGGATCGGTACCAGAGGGTGGAAAAGCCACGAGCTGAGCAACCAATTCAAGAGAATGAGATAAGAATAACTAGCCAGGGCAGGATGTGTAACTTATCACATATGCCATGACTTTGCTTGAGGTAACTTTTATAAATGATGATTCTTCTGTGCATGTTATGGTACAGGGCTCAGTATCTACACTTTTATCTTGAGTGTATGATTTTCCAACGTTATCTACACTTTTGGTGAAGATCTAGTGAAAATATCTAATTGTCTTTCTCTATACATATGGTGTGGTTTTTATATATACACGTCACGAATCCGTGTTTAGCAAATAGCTAACGACTACACGAACATAATTTACTGTACACAAGTCCCAACTAAATCTTAACAAACATGCAACCGAACATGCAAACACATTAAACAAGCTAATAGCATTACGTTTGATGAATCACACGTCTAGAAAAAAACATTATCCAAACTTCAAACTAAAGCACATTGGGACCCACACTCAACACCAAGATAACTCTCACAAGTAATAACACACCGTTTCACCGATGATGATCAGAACGGTAACACAGACACATCAAAAAGTTGGTAAAGTAAAGTTTATTCTAACAATGTGACACGTGTCCTGACACCTGTACACAAAACCGCAAATCTTGACACATTTGACACGTATCATAGAACTTGACACTGATCACCCACCGTCACCTTTGTCTATATATTTCTTACTCATATTTGTTTTATATATTACATGTGCATGTTTTAGTGTTTGATCAAGAATACAAATTTACATAAATTTAAGGTTGTTTTGTTTTAGTGGCTTTTTTAAGGAAAGATTTGAAGATTTGGTTTTGAGTGTGAGAATGGCATCGACTGTTGGAAGAAATGTGGCAGCACCATTGTTGTTTCTTAACTTGGTGATGTATTTTATCACTTTAGGGTTTGCGGGTTGGTGTTTAAATAAGTATATCAACCACCAAACTAATCACCCAAGTGAGTTTTTAGTCTTTTTCGTATATATTCATGCACCTAAATTTGATTACTTCTCACTAAAGATCTTACCTTACAACTTTTTAGTTCACAAAATGCTAGCTAGACTAGCTTAGAGGGAGTTTGTTTAACCTTATATAGCAAGCTTATATTATCTATTTGGTTTTCTGCTTATGTTTATTTTGAAACTTTCCGGCCTACATAACCCTTAACATGTCATTTTAAGCTTGTATAAGCCGAAAAGTTCCAAAATAATCCACTAAAAGTGAGCTTTTGAATCATAAGTGTTTTTAAACTTTCCGGCCTAATTCCTTAGCAAGTCATAATAAGTTTATATAAGTCAAAAATTTTAAAATAATCTATAAAAAGTAAGCTTTTGAAAAGTTAGCAGAGAATCAAATAAGCCATACAAACACACTTTTGAGCTTTCTAGTCGATAGATCACTCACATACCTCTATACCAGTTTCTCGAAACTAGTTTGTGGTTTAGTCAATGAGATTATATGATATATTGTCGTGTCTAATGGTTATTAACGTGTGGGATTTCATTGACACTAGGTTTTGGTGGAAATGGTGCTACTGAGTTCTTTTTGGAGTTTGCGATATTAGCTTCGGTTTTAGGGATTGTGTCGAAGTTTGCTGGTGGAAACCATCTAAGGGCGTGGAGGAATGATAGTCTTGCAGCTGCTGGTTCGACATCTTTGGTGGCTTGGGCTGTCACTGTTCTTGCTTTCGGGTAATGCATAAGGTCCATGCAATTTGAATATTTTAGCTTTAGTACTAGCATATGTATGTCAATACTATATATTTTAGGGTTAATTGTCTCAAAATATATCCAACTTCCTCACTTTTTTGAGTTGTATGTCCAATATTGGACCATCTAAGAACCAACTTTTTGAATTTTGATTATTTTCGGTATTATTTTTTAAAGAAAAGCCACAAACGCGCGTTGTAGTGTGAATTAAGTCGTATAACACTTATTTTGTAGAACACTTATTTTGTAGCTCTTTTTGGTAAAGAAATTAATAGCATGACTAAAAGATAGGAGTACTACATTTTTTATTTTGTTTCCTAGCAATATATTTCACTTTTTCTTACAAATTAAGTCGGTATACATATATATAGTACATTATTATTTTGAGATAATTGTCCGAAAATGTATGATAGTAACAAAACAAAACGTCAAGTACTTGATTTTTGGTAATGGTTCAAAATGTCTTTGGTCATGCATGATCATATCATTGCACTTTCTATTATTAGTAAGTAATCATAAATACGTGTCATATATGCATGCACATTTTTCAAAATTCGAAACTAACCTTTTTGAAACGATGTAGGTTGGCATGCAAGGAGATAATTGTAGGAGGACACCGAGGCTGGAGACTAAGAATAGTCGAAGCATTTATCATAATCCTAACAATCACCGAGCTTCTATACGTGCTACTAGTCCATGCAGGTCTATACAGCAGCCGATACGGCCCCGGGTACCGTGATACAGAACACGGTATCGGAATGGGGACACATGATACCGGGATCAAAGGGACCACTACGGGTGCTGGAGCTGGAGTTGGGACCAGAGTTTGATATGTTTTATATCATGTGTAATTAAATAATAAGAGAGGTCATGAGGGTCTTGATGATATTTATTTGATGTGATTTCGTTGTTGTATGTATGTGTGGATTCTGGTTTCTGAATGTATGTATTTGGTCTTGTTATTCGACCACGTAGACCGTTTTAAGTGCTCTACGAAGTTTATGTTATGTATTTGCAATGCCAACAAGTTTACCAACAAGTTTACGTGTGTATTATTTACTTGTTTGCTTTGTTTCATTTCTCGAAGAAATCGATAATATGTTTTAAGAACCAGATTATTTTCTAACAGTAACTAGCTTCACAATTTTAAAAAATATGTAAATCGGTGGAACACCTTATTTATATATGCATCGTTTGATGCCAACCGGACATTTTTACTTGCACAACCGGACCTTTATTCAAGGATCTGGTCCCACCAATGAGCTCTTGTCTCAACGATCTAATTAGCCAAAAGTTGGGTTCGAGCTCTTGTCTCAACGATCTAATCAGCCAAAAGTTGGGGCCAAAAGTTGGGTTCGAACCCTGATCAATCTCAAAATAACCTTCAAAATAACCTCTAGACCGGTCAACCGAGCGTTTGCTAAGAGAAAACGGTACCAGTGGCCAGTCGTAAGAGCAAAATGGTAGACTTTCTTAAGAGTACATATAGCTAGTGACATATATCCTTAAGACCATGTCGAAGATTAATATACTATCTCTATAGTAAAAGATATGTAACCTTTCGACCATCTTCTCCTTGGAGATTACGGGTTTCGACTAGAAGCTTAATCTCGACTTTTACTATTGTATTCGTTCTTCTATTCCTTTGTGCATCTCTAATTATTTCTGTTCTTTTTTTTTCTTGAAAAGTAAAGACATACACCTTGTTACACGCTTCTTTTACATTTGATTGATGATCCATGTTAAAAACTATGTAATCGATTTTCACAGGTCTTGTATAATCTCCAGGATCTTATATGATCAAACAAACTTCATGCAAACATCGTTCAGTGAATCAATAAAAAAGAAACAAGGAAGATGGGGTTTGAACCCTTATAAACTGATATTAATAAATCGAGTGGGTTGTTATTAAAATACAGAAATTGATCCCTATATATACATGATGAAACGTTATGATGTCTAATAGAATAAGAGACATGTCGTTTCAGTAAAAGCTAAACGTTATAACCCTAGAATTCTAAATAACCATTATTTAACTATTTAACTGCCATCTATCTGTTGGATTTGTTGGCCTGCGGCCCAAACCAGAAAAAACAGATGGACTTTAAAAATAACAGATAAGTAACAAAGATTTGTGGATTAACTTTCTAACAGATTCCCCCTTAATCTATAAATCTTTGTTTTCTTTAATCTTCTTGTTCCTTGATGCCTTCTTGTTCATACTTTCTTCAATTCAATTTCTTCATGCTCTTGATCCTTGTGTTAATGACTTTTGGTTTGTTGGGCAAAGGTTTTAACAACCTTTTCTTTGCATCTCGCATAAACTTCACAGCCTCGTCCCGATTATCTTTGGCATCCCGCCTTTGTCAACCATCACGGTTGTAGGGTTCATCACGAACCAGGGTTTGATGGCTGTTGTAGTAAAACTACAATATCTGAAAAATCTTTGTTATAATATTCCCTTATAACTGGGTAAACCAATAAGCCTTCTTTCCTTTCTTTCTTTCTCTTTAATCTGATATCTCTTCTTCTTGGTTAAACACCATCTCGGTGTTGTAACCGTTTCTAAATCATTCTTCTTCAATTGACATCCATGGTTGCGTTTCTTAAAGAACGCAAGTTTGATTCCTTGAATAATGATTGAACATGAATTGTGTGTTGTTTGATCCCTTCGGCTCTGATGCCACTGTTAAAAACTATGTAATCGATTTTCACATGTCTTGTATAATCTCCAGGATCTTATATGATCAAACAAACTTCATGCAAACATCATTCAATGAATCAATAAAAAAGAAATAAGGAAGATGGGGTTTGAACCCTTATAAACTGATATTAATAAATCGAATGGGTTGTTTTTCAAATACAGAAATTGATCCCTATATATACATGATGGAACGTTATGATGTCTAATAGAATAAGAGACATGTCGTTTCAGTAAAAGCTAAACGTTATAACCCTAGAATTCTAAATAACCGTTATTTAACTATTTAACCGCCATCTATCTGTTGGATTTGTTGGCATGCGGCCCCAACCAGAAAAAACAGATGGCCTTTAAAAATAACAGATAAGTAACAAAGATTTGTGGATTAACTTTCCAACAATCCATTTGAGTAAACTACAGAAACACTAAGCTATAAAGACATGCATCATGTTCTATGATTCTTCTACATTTGATTGATGACTTATTTGAGTACGTACCACCAAGCTAAGAAGATCAACTCAACTTGAATATTTCTTATTTGTTATCAACTCACAGATGTTTGTTATGGTTAATTTCAGTTAGAGTTTACCGGTGGTTACAGAATATGGACGTCTTTTGACTTGTTACAGAAGTTCTTCGAATTCTTGAAAGTGTTTGGATTGAAACAAAAACGTGAAATGCGTAAAAGAAATGAATATCCAAAAGGTCTCCAAGACGCATTAGTTAATCAAAAGAAAATTTGTTACTCGTACTATCTATCTATAATACTATAAGATTAGGCCCTCTAATTTAATGTGGAGGCGTCAAGATTGCATAGAGTATAAGTTACCTAATGCTCGGAATTAAATGCAGAAAATAGAGTTTCATTATGCGGAGGCTTCATGCGTAAGTACCTTGATTTAATGTTCATGCTTAAGTGGTAAGTACATATGAGGTATATTTAATGATTCAAATGTAAATGATTGAAACCATACGAAGTGTTGCTAGCCTTTATTTTCATTTAATCATTTGTGTTAATACAAATATCGCCTAAAAACGTTATTTATATTTTACGATCTTCGCTAAGTTTTGTTAATGACAAATGTAAACTTTAGCTTCTAAGTAAAACATAATCTTAGTTTTAAAGACTTGCATAAACTAGACTTTTGCTACATTTTACATTTCATAAATCACAACATCTTTTATTTTCTAAAAATAGAATTGTCACATCACATTTATGGCAAGTTTTGTCATTATACATTTATGGAAAGAAATGTGTTTGACTTACTTTGATGTTGCTTGCAAGTTTAGTGTTTGACTTGATATTATGTGATGTGACATTGTTTGGTTTGCAAGAGTAATGAGATGTGACCTTGTTTGGTTTGCAAGATTTATTGCAAAACCAACTGCAAGCCCGGCGGTACCCTAGAGGTACACGGGCGGAACCCTTTTGAGGGGTCCGCCTGATCCGCCAGACCTGCAGAAGGTTTGGCTATAAATATTGAGCCACAAGTTGAATTTTGGCTCATCACTTGACATTATATTTTACACACACATTCATTCTTTCATCTAACCTCTTAACATTTCATATGTGAAGTTTCTTTTTGTAGCAAAGAGATTCACGAGCTTACTAAAAGTAACAAGTATTCAACACAACGTTGCAAGACTTGTTAGCTTAGCATTGTGTAGACTTGTGTAGTTTACACTTCATTTGATTGTGTATTTTCACTAGTGATCGGTTAGTATTTTAGTCCTTAAAATACAAAGAGTGTTGGGAGTTGTTGTACCCTAGTAAAAGAACTAACGGGAGTGGTTGTGCCCTTGTAAAAGAACTCGACATTTAGCTTTGTGTCGGTAAAAGTATAAGCGACGTGTAAGGTTTTCTTCGCCGGTGAAAGGAGCTTGTTGACTAGTGAAAGAAACTCTCGAGTTGGATACTCGGGGCGTGGACGTAGGGCAAGGAAAAAAAGTCCTTGTAGTCGAACCACGATAAATACTCGTGTTGTGGTTTGATCGTTTCTTTCATTTACTTGCATGTTATATATTGTGTTTGTGCATATATCTTTGATCAAACGGAAAGTTTCAAAGCTAACTTAACAAGTTAAAAAGATTTTAATCGGTAACTATTCAACCCCCCTTCTAGTTTTCCACAATTGGCATCAAGAGCTACGTTACTCAAGCTTTTAAAATATATTGTGTTTTAAAACTTGAAACGATCCATGGATTTTGAAAATTACAAAGAATGGCAATCTATGCAAAGACCACCACTCTTTGAAGCAAATGGTTTTATATATTGGAAAAACCGTTTTGAAACTTACGTGAAATCTAAAGATATAGATTTGTGGTATATAATTATTGATGGTGATAACATAGTTACTAACATCAAAGATGATGATCAAAAGAAATTAATAGGTAAAAATAATGAAGCTAAAATGATGCTTTACAATGCTTTGCCTAAGAAAGAATATGAAAGAGTCTTTTTGTGTAAAACCGCCAAAGATATTTGGCAATCTTTAATTGTCACTCATCAAGGAAACTTACAAGTTAAAGATAACAAAATTGATCTTCTTGTTCAACAATATGAACAATTTGTTATTTCCGAAGATGAGATTATTGATAATGCTTTTGCTAGATTTAATACTATTATTACTTCACTTAAAGCACTTGACGAATCTTTTTGTAGTAAGAACTTTGTCAGGAAATTTGTTAGAGCACTCCATCCGAAATGGAGAGCAAAAGTGACGGCAATTGAAGAATCCAAAGATCTTTCAAGCATGTCACTTGATGAGCTAATTGGAAACCTCAAAGTTCACGAAATGGTAATGGAAAAAGATTCGGAACTAGTTAGAGGCAAGAAAGAAAAAGTTAAGTCCATTGCCTTGAAAGCTAGAGTCAAATCAAGTGATGATGAAGAATCTACTTCGGATAGTGACGATGAGGAATATGCTATGGCCGTTAGAGACTTCAAGAAGTTCTTTCGTAGAAGAGGAAAGTTTGTAAGGCAACCTAAAGATGACAAGAAAACTTTCCGAAAAGATCGTGATGATAGGAAAGGAAAGATTGAAAGAAAGTGCTATAGGTGTGGAGACACAAGTCATCTTGTAGGAGAATGTCCAAAACCACCCAAGAGCAAACCTCAACAAGCTTTTGTGGGTGGTGCTTGGAGTGACTATGAAGGAGATGACGATGAGCCAAAGAATGACGATGTTGCTCTCATGGCCCACAACTCAAATGAGGTATTATCCGACTCATCTTACTCCTCTATTGATGATGACACTTTACAAAAAGAATATAACAAACTTTGTGAATTGAGCTTAAAAATCATAAACAAAAATAAATTTTTGAAAACTAAAAAGGAGTTTTAAGAAAATGAAGTTTATGAGTTAAAAGAAAAAGCTAAGAGATTAGAAAAGAGTAAAGGTATTGACACATATTGCAAATCATGTGAAGAGCTTAAACTAGAAGTTGAGAAACTCAAAATTACTCAAAATGATCTAATAAAACAAACCACAAAGTTTAAGAAGTTCGATAAGAGCATTTCTTGTGCGGATGAAATTATGAAACTTCAAAAGTCACCCTTTGATAAAACAGGACTAGGATTTACGAAAATAGAAACTTCAATGGGTCAATTGAAACAAGAAAAGATTGCACAAGAAACAAATAAAATTGCTACAGCAGCCTGCGGATCAGGCGGAACCCAATTTAGGGTTCCGCCCGTTGGTCCCAAAGGTTCCGCCAGGCCTGCTGCAGCAGTAACCTCATCCACTTCGGATCGTTCAAAATTTGTTAAAGTTACATACAAAAATGGAACAAAACCTGTGTTTAAAACTGGAGCAGGATTTAGTAAAAATGAATTTAGAGCTAAAACTACTCAACCAAGACCTAAGACTCCAATTCCCAAACGCCCCTTTCCAAAGAGCAACTTCAATGCTCGACCAAACTACCAACATGTTTGGAATCAAAACACCCCTAGACATTACCAAACTCAAAACCACATGCCATGGAACCCTTATGCTCTATTTTCATACTTGGAACAAATTAATGGCATGCTTAACCAAAATGGACCCATGAAAAATTGGGGACCAAATGTTTGAGTGTTTTTCATAAAATAGGTGTGCCTCAAAGTTTGTTTGGAACCGGATGAATGGATTAAAGATAGCGGTTGTTCAAGGCACATGACGGGTAACAAAAGCCTCTTCTCAACTTATCACAAACGTGATGGAGGTAACGTTACATTTGGTAGTAATGCTAAGAGCAAAATCATCGGAAAAGGCACAATCTCTCATGACTCCCTTTCTATAGATGATGTAGCTCATGTTGATAACTTAAGTTTTAATCTCCTTAGCATTAGTCAACTTTGTCGTAATAAGTATAATGTCCTTTTTAGTGAAAACGGTAGTAAAATACTTAAAGATAGTATAACCATAGCCAAAGGTGTTCTTAAGAACAACGTATATGTCATGAAGATGGATCCAACATCTAGAGACAAACTTTGTCTTACTTCATTAGATGAATCTTCAACTTTATGGCATAGACGTTTAGGACACGCTAACATGAGACTAATTCAAAACCTCTCCTCCAAAGAATTAGTTCGAAACCTACCTAAGTTGAAATATGATCAACACTTTTGTGATGCTTGCAAAGTCGGTAAACAAGTCCATAGTAGTCATAAGGCTAAAAACTTGGTTTCTACATCTAGGTGTCTAGAACTTTTACATATGGATTTATTTGGTCCGTCGGCTATACAAAGTTATGGAGGTAACTTCTACACTTTGGTCATAGTTGATGATTACACAAGATATACTTGGACAAAATTTTTGAAAAGTAAAAATGAAGCTTTTGATAAATTTGAAATTCTAAGTAAGAAAATTCAAAATCAAGTAGGGTCTAATATTGTGTCTATTAGAACGGATCACGGTCGTGAATTTGATAATGAATTTCAATTTGGTAACTTTTGTGATAATAATGGAATAACTCATAACTTTTCGGCTCCACGTACTCCTCAATCTAATGGTGTAGTAGAACGTAAAAACCGGACATTGCAAGAGATGAGTAGAACAATGCTTAATGAACAAAACATTCCACAAAAGTTTTGGTGTAATGCCGTTGACACATCAACATACATTTTAAATCGAGTCTTAATTAGACCATTTTTGAATAAAACTCCTTATGAACTATATAAAGGTAAAAAGCCTACATTAGGATACTTTAGAGTGTTTGGGAGTAAATGTTTCATTCTTAACACCAAGGATTATCTCACCAAATTTGACCCAAAGTCTTATGAAGGTGTATTTCTTGGATATTCACAAAATAGTAAAGCGTACATTGTTTTGAACAAAGAAACCTTAAGAGTCGAGGAATCGTTGAACGTAACATTTGACGAGAGTCCACCTCCCTCTAAGACATCACCTTTGGTAGATGATGACTTAGTTGAAAGCCAAGCAATAGAAAATCAAGAAATTTTAAGTGATGACAAAGAAGATGAACTATTTAACAAAGAATTTGTCAATGTCAAAGAATCTAAAAGTCATCCATTAGATGGTGTCATTGGCAACATTAACGAAATAACACTAAGGTCAAAAGTTCAAAATGAAAGCAACTATTTTTGTTTCGTGTCAACCATTGAACCTAAAAATATTAATGAAGCCATTAAAGATGAGTCTTGGGTAATTGCAATGCAAGAAGAGTTAAACCAATTTGTTAGGAATGATGTATGGACATTAGTTCCTCAACCAAAGAGTCAAACTATAATTGGAACAAAATGGGTATTTCGAAATAAAATGGATGAAAATGGAATTGTGTCTAGAAATAAAGCTAGGCTAGTTGCACAAGGATATAACCAACAAGAAGGCATTGACTACGATGAAATTTTTGCTCCGGTTGCTAGGCTCGAGTCAATTAGAATCTTACTTACATATGCATGTGCACACAATTTTAAACTCATTCAAATGGATGTCAAAAGTGCATTTCTAAATGGAGTCATTAATGAAGAAGTGTATGTTGCTCAACCACCGGGCTTCATCGATTTTGAAAAACCAAATCATGTTTACAAACTTAAAAAGGCTCTTTACGGACTTAAGCAAGCTCCAAAAGCATGGTATGATCGACTTAAAACATTCCTAGTTGACCATAAGTATACCATGGGCTTAGTTGATAATACTCTCTTCACTAAGAAGAAAAACTCACATATTATCATAGTCCAAATCTATGTTGATGACATTATATTCAGATCAACTTGTCAAGAATTATGTGTGGATTTCTCAAAAATCATGCATGACGAGTTTGAAATGAGTATGATGGGAGAACTCAACTTTTTCCTAGGACTCCAAATCAAACGACTAAAAGATGGTATCTTCTTTAACCAATCTAAATATATTAAGGACATGCTTAAGAAATTTGGACTAGAAGATTCGAAACCTATCAAAACTCCCATGTCCACGGAAACTAAACTTACCAAGGATGAGGAAAGTGAATCCGTAGATAGCACTAAATATAGAGGTATGATTGGTAGTCTACTTTACCTAACGGCTAGTAGACCCGACATTATGTTTAGTGTTTGTCTATGTGCTCGTTTTCAAGAAGATCCTAAAACTACACATCTCGAAGCCGTTAAAAGGATTTTTAGGTATATTAAGGGCACTGCACATTCAGGTTTATGGTATTCCAAAGGAACGGGAATAGACACCATAGTGTATGCCGACTCGGATCATGCCGGTGACTATATCGATAGAAAAAGCACAAGCGGTATTTGTACTTTTGTTGGACATTGTCTCACCTCATGGTTCTCTAAGAAGCAAACGGCTCTTGCTATCTCAACAACGGAAGCCGAGTACGTTTCGGCCGGAAAATCATGTCAACAAGCTCTTTGGATGAAGCAAGCTCTTGTCGACTACGGAATTCTACTCAACGACATCACAATTCTTTGTGACAACAAAGGTGCCATTGATCTTAGCAAAAACCCGGTTCAACATGCTCGTACCAAACATATTGAAATCCGTCATCATTTCCTTCGTGACAACGTTCAAAAAGGAAATATCTCAATTGAAAAAGTTTCTTCCGAAGACAACATAGCCGACATTCTCACAAAACCTCTTAAACGTTAACCTTTTAATCTTCTTAGCCTAGGCTTAGGACTCATGGAACCTACATTGTAGTTCTGGACATTAGACAAAAATCACAAAAATCAAAACAAATCCAAAACCATTTTTCTCAGCAGGGTCGGTGGAACCCTCAGCCATAACGGACGGAACCCAACTCAGGGTTCCGCCGTATCCGTCGACCTACAGAATCATTTTCTTTGTTTATATTAAACCAAACACCCATTATCTCATACCACCACTTCAACGCTGCTACTATTCACTTTACCACTCATCCACACCTACGAATTCTTGGTCCTCCATTCATTTACATTGCAACTAAATCATCATTGTAAGTATTCTAAACATGATTACAATCCTGATCTGAGTCTAGGAATTCTATTTCTTGCACAAAAACAAAAACTTGGCGTTATGCATTAACTTGAAAAACTCATGCATTAGATTAGGTGTTTGATAAAACTAATCATGTTTCCCATAGTTAGGAATTGCATCTTTAATTAGTATAAACATGTTTGCTAAAACACCCCATGTCTAATCCTTCCAAAAATTTCTCACAAGTAGGACAAATATTTTTTCGTCTCACATTGAGAATACAAAATCAAAACGTTATGTTTAAAACATCACTTGCATAATGTCTCTTAAATGCTAAAGGGAATACATAACCAATATGTATTTTCGGGTACATTCAAACGAAGCTACATTGAACTAGGAGCGTTTGGGTTATCTTTTGTTTTATAACAAAACTTGCATAAAACGATTTTGAAGCATCAAAATGAGTCAAGATAACCACACCTCTACATTGTTTTCATATACGCACACACTAGAACATCCATATTATAATAGTGGTTTACGTAAACTAAAATGTTAAATTTTGTTGTTCTAGGAATCATCATGCCTCCTCTAACCCACTACGACCACAAGGACACCATTAAGTACCTACCAAAACACAACAAAACCAAGGGCCTTACCGCAAACCAAGTAAACGTTTTCAAAGCCCTAGAAAAACACTATGTCCATGAGGGTAGAACCATTGACCCGTCTTTCCTAGAAGGCACAAACCTTTACGCCGATTTTGCCACAATCAACTTTGAGTGTCTTTTGAATATCGACGAGCCTATTTGTCCTAGGTTCATTCTAGAGTTCTATGCATCTTCCGTCCTCTCCACGGATGACTATGGTCATATGTCTATCAACTTTAGGGTTAGCGGTCATCAATACTCCTTCACTCTTGAGGAGTTTGCTCAAATCCTAGGTGTCCCAAACCGTGGTACTTGCCTCTATTCCGACTTGCACTCCCTCTCAACTCTTGACAACCTCCAAGACCGTATCCACCCTTATGACACACCCCTTGTCTCAAAAGACGTACTCCGTGACCACCTCTTTGTTAGAACCACCACCACTAGGAGAACCCGTTCGGGGAATGAGGTCGATAAGGACCCATATGGAATGGAAATGAACGAACTCAAGCCCCAATTCAAGAAATGGGAGGAAGTCCTTAGAGCCAATGTCATTAGCACAATAGGGAACCGTGACCATATCAACCTTTTCCTTTGCTACATGCTCTACTCCTTGTCCGTAACCTTGCCTACTACATGGCCAAGAGAATGGTCAACATTCCCGTGCATGGCACAACGGCTATGCCATATGGAATGCTCTTGACCCATCTCTTTAGGTTCATCTCACCCATTCCACCAACTTCAAATGGTCTTCGTCTTGACTACACTCTCATTCCACACACCTTTGTTCCACTTAGTGATAAGAGAGTTTACAAAGCCCAAGGAAAACGCCCACATCCTCCTACCTCATCATCTTCTTCCTCAATAAGTGAAGATGACAATTTGCCAAACTCTAGGCTCCCACCTTTAGAATACCTTTCTCAACTTCCGGATATTCTGAATGAGTCGGAGGAGTTCAAGCAAACAAAGGGGATGTTCAAAAACATCAGGAGATTTCTTGGAAAAATGAAGAAGAAGATTGACCGTCAATGAGTGCGGGTGTGTTAGGAGTGTTTGGCACAAGGTGCTATTTAAACAATTTGGTTGTGTAAACAATGGTTCTCTTGAATTTATGTGTTGGTAGGATGTTTGATACTATTTGAATCATGTTTTAACTAACAATGATGCAGGGAGACAACCTTTGGCAAGTTGTCAAATTTTCATGTTTATATAATTTTCACTAAGTATAGTGAAATTCGCTAGCCCCCGGTGAAACTCCTATGCTATGCGTGTTTACATGTCTAATTTTTGCATTTCCTAACCAGTTATGAATTATATTCTTGGTTTTTGGACTTTTCGCAAATTTTGAAAATCGTCTCGCGGGTCAAAAACGTGGACTGCCACTTTTTTCAGCCCTGGCGGATCTGGCGGTACCCAAAATTGGGTTCCGCCAGTGCAAATTCTGGGAATTCCAGAATTGGCCCAACGGATACGGCGGCACCCTCAAATGGGTTCCGCCTGTGTATTCTGAGGGTGCCGCCAGCAACCTGCAGAATTTTTGTTTTCATTTTCACCAATTCAACATCCTAACACCAATATCCAATCCTTTTAGGTAGAAACCCATTTCTTGCAATGTGTTTAGCATAATAGGGTACTCCTTCTTCCATAAACTTAACCAAAACCAATTCCCGCCAAAATTCAAAATTTGCCATAACAACCTCAAGGACCCCTCGCACATAAAGGAAGGAACCCTTTTAAGGGATCCTTGAAATCCCTGAGATTTATACTACCACACATCCACCAAAACCACTAAGCATTTAGTGCAAAACTTGTCTTCTCACTTCACCATTTTCATTGGATTGACTTCTATGATTTGACAACCCACAATTCGTTCTCCAAATCATTAGAAACCTCCATTTTTGTATGGACTAATATCAAATCCAAACACTCCTTTCCATAATCCTTCAACACTATAAATTAAGCCATCCTAAACACCATCAAATCACACCTTCCTCAACACAATTTCTGAAACTTATAAACCATTTTTCACCATGACTAAGTCAACAAACACCTCTCAACCATCAAGACCCATCCGGAAAACCGCCCGGATTAGTGTTAAACCACTATGGTCTAATCAACCCATCAACCTAAGCTCCTCATCCTCGGATGAATTCATATCACCCATAAAAATGAACACTTTTTGAACCTTGCATCTCCATCACCATCACCCAATGACCCAAATGAGCTCACTCCACCACCAACTAAATCACTTATTGACCCAACTCCACCAAGTGCTCCAACTCAACCATCCAAAACCTCATCACCATCACCATTACCCAAAATTGAGCCAATGGAACTATTTGGGTCTCCTCCCACATCACCACACCCATTTGTCCAAGATCTTAATGATCTTCCACCAAGACCTACACAACCACCACCTTTTGCAAATGAATCACCAAGGTCAATTCTTGACCAAGATAACCTTTTTAACCACAACAAGTGTACCATCAACCTAAACCATTATTGTTTCACCACATCTACCATGACATCCATGGTCCTCTATATGGAGAACCAAACTTTGAAAATAATGATCACCCAAATCCACCACATTATCAAGCCCAAACCTTTGAGACTTTCTTCCCCTCATATGAGGAAATCCAAAGCATGGTTGAGAACCACCTTCATCAAGCAATGGAATTTCAAACCACCTTGCTTGACTCAATACCAAATCCATCCTCCACCCAAGAACCAAAAACCAACCAACCCTCAAACCAAGAAACCAAAACCAACCCATTTCAACCCACTCATCCCCATGCTTGCTCAAATTGTGAACAAATGCGTGAAACCATCAAAACATTGCTTAACCAATTCCAAAATGAAACCCGTTTTGCATTCCAACACGTCATAGAACGTTTGGATGCTCTTTCCCACCCCAACAAATCCTAGACAATCCTTGGAGGCCGTTTGCCCCAATTTAGGAAAGTACGATTTTATTTTTCTTTCTTGGTTATTTTTTAAGTTTTTGTTTAGAAGTAGAAGAATAGTTATCATTTCTTGTCTTTTGACTTTTAAAAGTCAAAATTTTACTTGGAATGATATTTCTTTCTACTCACTTTAGTACATTTTTGGTTGATCATGTTTGTGTTGTCATTGTGGTTGCAATGTGTGTGGTAACTACATTCTTGACTATATATATCACCAACTAACATTTTTTTTGTAGGGTCCAAAATCCATGTTTCCCATCTTGGCACTCCATTTAGGGGGAGTATAGACCAAGGGGGAGCATTGGTATTATTCCGCTTCGCCACTCTTCTTTTTGTTTCGACAAAAAGGGGGAGAAATATATTAAACTTTCAAAACTTAATATGATTTTCATAACTTAAGAAAAACAAGTTTAATATTAATTTTTTAAGTCTTAAAAACCAAGATTTTGTGAGTTACTTAAAAACAATGTTTATGTTTTGTCATCAACAAAAAGGGGGAGATTGTTAATACAAATATCGCCTAAAAATGTTATTTATATTTTACAATCTTCGCTAAGTTTTGTTAATGACAAATGTAAACTTTAGCTTCTAAGTAAAACATAATCTTAGTTTTAAAGACTTGCATAAACTAGATTTTTGCTACATTTTACATTTCATAAATCACAACATCTTTTATTTTCTAAAAATAGAATTGTCACATCATATTTATGGCAAGTTTTGTCATTATACATTTATGGAAAGAAATGTGTTTGACTTACTTTGATGTTGCTTGCAAGTTTAGTGTTTGACTTGATATTATGTGATGTGACATTGTTTGGTTTGCAAGAGTAATGAGATGTGACCTTGTTTGGTTTGCAAGATTTATTGCAAAACCAACTGCAAGCCCGGCGGTACCCTGGAGGTACACGGGCGGAACCCTTTTGAGGGGTCCGCCTGATCCGCCAGACCTGCAGAAGGTTTGGCTATAAATATTGAGCCACAAGTTGAATTTTGGCTCATCACTTGACATTATATTTTACACACACATTCATTCTTTCATCTAACCTCTTAACATTTCATATGTGAAGTTTCTTTTTGTAGCAAAGAGATTCACGAGCTTACTAAAAGTAACAAGTATTCAACACAACGTTGCAAGACTTGTTAGCTTAGCATTGTGTAGACTTGTGTAGTTTACACTTCATTTGATTGTGTATTTTCAGTAGTGATCGGTTAGTATTTTAGTCCTTAAAATACAAAGAGTGTTGGGAGTTGTTGTACCCTAGTAAAAGAACTAACGGGAGTGGTTGTGCCCTTGTAAAAGAACTCGACATTTAGCTTTGTGTCGGTAAAAGTATAAGCGACGTGTAAGGTTTTCTCCGCCGGTGAAAGGAAATTGTTGACTAGTGAAAGAAACTCTTGAGTTGGATACTCGGGGCATGGACGTAGGGCAAGGAAAAAGAGTCCTTGTAGCCGAACCACGATAAATACTCGTGTTGTGGTTTGATCATTTCTTTCATTTACTTGCATGTTATATATTGTGTTTGTGCATATATCTTTGATCAAACGGAAAGTTTCAAAGCTAACTTAACAAGTTAAAAAGATTTTAATCGGTAAACTATTCAACCCCCCTTCTAGTTTTCCACAATTTGCTCCTTTCATTTGCCTTAAAATAAATGTACAAACCCTTCAACGATCATCATTGAACACTATAAATAACACCATTTGGTCTTTGTTAGTGATGTGTGTGTGTGTGAAACTTTAATTTATGTGTAGTTTGATGATTTTGTATGAATCACATGTTTGTTGTTAGTTTATTATTGTTTGTGTGTAAATTCAGTGCAACACTAACTAACCAATTTCCTTTTGATCTCTAATTTTTTGTTTCTAGGCACATGATGAGAATGAAATGGATCGCATGCTAGCAATTGATGGCATTGAACTCATTGGCATCAATAACCGTAACCTTGGTATGTACCCCCATCTGTTTTTATGGCTCAAGATCTGTGAATTAACAAGCTTGCTAATTAGATAAATAGTTTTGAAATAGATATTCACATGATCATTTTTTTCAGTCAATAATTTCCATATTTTTTCTTATAGTGTGATAAAGTTCTTTTTAGTGTAGCTTCTCACCTATGGAATTGAATTTAGTTGGTTAATGTAAAATTTCTCCGTCCAATGAAACTGTACTATGCATATTAATGTTACGTGCAATGGTTCCTGTAGAAATATTGACTTGATTAACGCAAGGGGGTATACGTGCAAAGGTAAGCAAATGGTTAACTTTCTTGCATGTGAAGTCGGTTGATAGTCAAACTTTGAAGTTTATAGAAGACAAATGGATGTGTTGTTGCCTTAGAAGGAACCGAGGGTTAGATCTGCCAACCTATTTTAAAATGTTGGGTTGGTTAGTAGTTTATTAATGTTATTCTTGCAGGTATTGATAAGTGGTTAGTGACGCTAACGGGGTATATCAAGATGTTGATAACAAAACAAAGTGGAAGATGGAGACGGAGTAGATAATATCTTCACATTTATGAAAGAACTGTCAAAAAATTAGGCATACAAGAAAATGAAAATCATATGTAAAAAAGGTTTATAATTAGTGTGACAAAGCTTTGATGAATATTAATGGTGGCTTGAATCTTGCTTTTATTATTTTTTTCCCCTTCTACTTAAGCAGTTTAAGAGGTTGCAATGTATCCACTCCATGACACTAGAAATAATACAAAATCAAAGTTGAATTTATGAAAGTATAACTAGATAAAATTAATATTTTGAGAATTTATTTTAATCTATGTTTTTTGATAGGGATTTGAGGGTCTCTTTACCAATGGTTACTATATGGTATTAATTGAAGTTCACAAATTATTTGTTTTAATTTTGATCTTACAAATATGTATAAAATTTGATGTTGTTATTCATGAAAAGATGAGTTTTGGAATGTTGGTAGGGACATGAAAGTGAGAATGTGTCGTAATTAGTGGGAAGGGGTAATCTTAGGCTCCAGTTTTTGTATCGAATTCATTTTAATGTGGAGTAATCAAGATACTCAAGATGGAGTCCCATTGCATATAGTACAAGATAGCTAATGCTCGAAATTCAATGCAGCCTCATAATAACTATACAATCATGAAAGGAGATGAAGTGCAAGGGTTGCCCGAATTGATCACATGGCATTTAGTATAGAATTAAAGTCTGTTAGATGAAGTGCAAGGGTTGTGAAAGGTTACAAGAATAATTAATGATATAACCTAATTCATGCTATATAAACCGGCCAAAATTACATTTAGTATGTACAGATTCACACATCTTTTAGATCTTTGATTGTTGGTAGCGGTATGTAAATTCTCTTTTGCAACATTTAGGAGATGATTCACACATCTTTTAGATCTTTGTAATTAACTCGTCCTTCTTTTTTTCTTAATTTAGTTACATACGCAAGTACCATGAAACTCACACAAGATAATGCATGTTCAGATAAATGGAACCAAAGACTGGGATACCAACTATTTTCTTTGTTTCATACATATTTAGGTGATTGTTATAGATAAGCATATATATAGATATATGTATTATGTTAATGCATTTTCATATACAAGTAATTTATGTGCGTTTTCTATTGATGTAGCTCACATGTGCGAATTGATTCAAGAAAAGTACACGAGCATGTATGTAAAGCAACATTTAAATGGTTAAATGATACTTTTTAGCGTGATTAGTTTATGTAAGTAGTTGCTTTCGAATGCTCTTTGAGAAATATTAGAATGAATTTATTGTGTGCAATTGAATTATTATTGAAAAGAAGAAGGTCCGCGCATCGCAAAGTTTTCTCTATATGTAGAATCATTAGTAAGAAACCAATATTTACGCCCATTAAATGAGTTTGCCATAATAGCAAAATACAACATATTAAAAATATCATATTGAGTAACGAATAGAAAGGAAAAAATACATAATTTTGACTTAAAGCCATTTGTAAATTATAATATCAAATAAAAAGTTGAGTTTTAAACATAAGCAAAAGTTCAAACTTTTATCAAAAAACAAAACCGGTGCATTTAATGTGAAGTATATACAACATCGAGATGGAAGTGCAAGGCTTGCCGGAATTGATCACATGATATTTAGTAATTAGTAGAGAATTAAAAGTTGGTTATTGATTGAGATGAAGTTAAAAAGGTTGAAAGAATAATTGATGATTTAACCTAATGCAATATATATAGATATATGTATTATGTTAATGCATTTTCATATACAAGTAATTTATGTGTGTTTTCTATTGATGTAGCTCACATGTGCAAATTGATTCAAGAAAATGTGAACGAGCATATATGTAAAGCAACATTTAAATGGTTAAATGATACTTTTTAGCGTGATTAGTATATGTAAGCATGCAACTTGAATAATGAATATAAAAGGAAAAATACATAATTTTTGCTCGAACCCATTTGTAAATTAAAAAAATTAAGTTTAAGACATAATAATGGAGTCCAAAAGGTTTTAGGAATTATTAATAGTGTGTTAATTAATATTCATTTGGTTAGCTATTTGGAATTGAGTTTATTGATAAAATTTATTAATATTAGTTATACTTCAATGTTAATTTTCAATGAAATTAGTTGTACAATAAAATGAGATGAAGCTAACTTTAGTTTTTAATCATAAACTTTATAAATAAATACTAATATGTTATAAAAAGATTAAATATAAAAATCACCAAACAACTAATGGCATACTTACAACAGATGTAATACAATCACAACTTACGAACCTAATAACAAAAATAATTGACGCAAATTACACTATAACAAATAAGAAAAAGCCAGTGTGCTTCGTATTACCATCCAAAAATCATATAATGCAAAATTATTGTTGGGTTACGTAATAGGCCAAAACAATCAAAGGAAATTACATCAAGCGTATGACAATTTAATAATGACAACCCCATTTAGAAAATATAAAGACCAAAAAACCAAAACAATATCAACCATTTTTATATTTTTAAACAACAAACTAAAAACGTTTCATACAAAATACTAAACTAAAAATACAAATCCACTCGACAATACACAAAAATAATACGCGCGATTAACAATTAGATTAAATGCCTGTGCGTAACACGGGTTCTGCATGCCTCGTACTATATAAAGTTTCTACCCCTTAATTTAATGTGGAAGTGTATTGTGCAAAACAGGGTAGTACGGTACAATGTAGTTTAAGCAATATCTTAAGTATATGAATTACACGAATTTACATCCACGTACTTTAATGTATCCGGAGTTACCAAACGTGAAAGGGTTGCAGTTTTATGATTTCCATGTGTACTTAATGTAATTAAAACAAGCTAATTGAATTAGTCTTTTAGTTTGCTCAATCTTTACATATTCATCGGTTACATAAAACATTTGGCTAACGAGCAAGTATAAATATGCAATTTGATTCTTGATTTCCTACTCACAAGTTTCGACTCACAGAAAGATCAATTTTCATACGAAATGAAAAAAAAAACATAAATGAAGATTTCAACCCCTCTCAAAACATCAACACCACGCACGCAAAAAATACAAGAGATCTCAGAAAGGCTCAACTTTGTTTCCAATCTTTTAGAGATTTTTTTTAGTTGAACCATTATCATCATAGATCTAAAACAAAACATAACATACAACATAAACCTACCCAAGACCATTTAAATTATCTTGAAGCCAAGATGAGTGAGAATCAAACAAAACTATGGTGTGTGCTTCGTTATCACAGAAGAAATAATGAAAAAGGTTTGCGGTTCAATTTTGTTGCAAGAATGAAACTAACGAAAGGGTGTTTATGTGTTTTGTTTATGGGATTATTTTGAAAGAAAGTTGTATGAATTGTGTTTAGTTGGATTGAAAAAATAAGAGGTTTGATTAGATCAAGAAAAGTTTGGTGGCTGTAAAATGTGAAGGAGGAGGGAGGCATGCTTAGGATTAGGGCAAACTAAAATGAAACAATTTAGGGTATGTTTAATATACTACGTATTATTTGATTGGGTCTTTCTATCATATTTATAATGGGCTAGACATTGTATATGATGGATTGGGTTGGTATGATCGTCCGACAATTAGACTATCAATTGGAGTTTATTGATTAGACTTCAAGAGAAAAAAATATGGAACGTGATTCATACTTAAGTTTTGGCATGTTGTCTATATTCAGTTATTAAATTGGTCTTTCAGTCATTTCATGTGGGCTTAATGAGAATCATCATCATCTACGCACACAAAGTTGAGGGCAACAATATATCTGAAAGGTAGGTAGAAATCACGTGTATCGTCTATGTGACTGGGATGTTAAAAAAATTAAAAACTAGAAACCTTATTGGGATCATAACAACCAAAATGTATCTAACATCTCAATTCCTTTGTGTTGTAATATCTGAAAACCCAAGTTTACTTGATGTGTGACACGTACCAAAATGATGATTGGTAAAACAAGTATTTTGGACTTAGGCGGGCCGGGCAGTCACGGGCCACGGTCTAAACGGGCTCGGCCCCGAACAGGCACGGGATTTAATGGCCATGGGCTAAACGGGCTCGAACCCATTTGTAAAATATAATAACAAATTAAAAAAGTTAAGTGTAAGACATAAACAAGAGTTCAATATAGTCTAAACCCACATCTGCACCAACATTACGAAAAAAAATACATAATTATTCAACCAGCAGCCCGTGCATCGCACGGGTTGTATCCCGCCTCGTAATACTAAAATGCGTGTCACAACAAATTTATGTAACTGATTCAAAAGACCTAAATCGGTAGAAAAAATTTACATGAAAAAGGTAATTTACACTCAGGTATTAGATAATGTATTAATAAGCCCAAACCAATTTGTGAGCTTAGAGTTCATTAGGGCTGTGAGACTATTTTTAAAGCAAATGATCAAAAATTATAATGAACCGTAAGCTTACAAACCGGACTTAAGCTTACTAATATATCATCTAATGTCATAAAGTGTTTGGTTTAACTTATTTGATTAACTTTGTGGACTTTAAAGTGTTCACACCACTATCTTTTAAGAAAAAAGTTTTATCCTTATTGAGTAACTTTGTGGACTTTAAAGTGTTCACACCACTATCTTTTAAGAAAAAGGTTTTATCCTTATTGAGTTTGTGTGACCATTAGCTCAAATACAATGAATTAGTCAAAAGGCAAAAGTCATGGTAAAGATAAATGTCTTGTAACTTAGACTGGTCGTTACGGTGGTGCATCACACCTAAAAGAGCTCCATCATGCGCCAACCTCACAACTGCCAAAATCCACCGCGCGTTGAGGTAACGTTTTTGTGTTGGTTAATTTGGTGGTGTAGACCGCGTGGGCACACTTTTTCTTTTTTTATGAGTGTGTGTGAGGTATATTGTGGGGGTATGGTATGTATTAAGTGATGTACTTTTGTGTGTTTAATTAGGTGATGACCAGTACGCCTCTAAAGGTAGCAGTAAGGTGATGTGTTAAAAAAACTGATGTGATACTAAGTTGGAGTTGGCCATTACACCCGACCTTAGAGCACGCGGTGCAAGGGACGAATAACATGTTATTAGGATTTTTGGTGCCTGTTGGGTCAGTAAATACCCAAACTCCCTGAAACTAGGATTTGAACATAAAATAGCCCAAGTGTTTGACAACCTTAAACGTACTCAAGTCACTGAATGACAGTCATTCAGTGAGTCATCTTTAAGAAGCTCGGGACGAGCCTATGAAGAAAGGTTCTCCATTCAGTGAGGCGAAACTCAGTGAATGATACCTGAGCCAAAGAAGAAGGTAATGGATTCAGTGAGTGATGACAATAGCTCACTGAATCCCCAAGTCTCCTCACCAACCTTGAAGACTGAGAATCTAAAGTGAAGACATGAAGACTGAAGTAAAGGCGGGATAAGTTTGAATTGATAAGGAGGGGTCTTTATCATGTAAAGATCAACTTACCCTGAATGGATATAAGACCAAGAGTGTGTCAACACTGATGTATAGAAAGCAGTCTTGTCCTTTACTGCATATAGCCATGTGTAACAATGACAAAATGCCTATTCATTTTGTCCATAGTAGGCTTAGGTCACTCTTGTATTTTAGGTAATGGTTGAAATATACTTATGTATAAATATGAGTCATAAGGAGGAGAAAAGGTTGCTAAGTTTGTGCAATTAATGTTTAGACATTCACAACAACTTTTTCTCCTCCAAAAAGCAACATTGTCATTGAGATAGCTCAGTGGTTCCTTATAGTTGCTACTTAAGCTTAGCTTAGGTTTATGGAGGAAACTACACCATACTTGTCATTCAATCCCAAGTGCTTTTTCCGCAAACACTTGGGTATAATTCTTTGTTAATTGCAAATAGAAATAAATGTTGAAAAACTTGTGTTTTATTTACTTTATGTTTATCTTTTTAACAAAGTTTATTTCTCATTACGTAAGTCATGGAACTTGGTTAGTTTAACTCTCTAGTTAATACTAATTAAGTATATCAAAGTGTTGCATCCACAAAACCTTCATCATACAACCTTCACACCAACACATCAACTACCTTCAAGAATTTTGGTATTCTGCTAAAGTTATCAAGAACAACAAAATCAAATTCACCATAACAACTGCAAATGCTTCTGTTCAACTTGGACTTCACTCTTTCAGAAAGGAGATTGGTGCTGACTATCTCAAATCCTCGAAGCATTATGTCCTTCCACCTCCTCAAGCTGAAGTAAGGCACTTCTTATCCACCATTGGCTATTCAGAACAACCTGTTCCTCCAACAGGTACCGTAAAGCTAAGTTGTCTTCCTCCCAAATTGAGAGTTCTAATGGCAAAAATCATGCAGTGCTTAAGTGGGAAAACAGGAGGGTTTGATCGAATTACTACCCTAAATGAAATGATTTTGTACTGTTTGGCTACTGGTATAAATGTGGATTTTATCAAACTTATATGGGATGACATCATTGCCAAGTTGGACAAGAAAACAAGGGAGAAATTGGTGAATTACTCCAGGTTCATCTCCTTGGCACTTGAGGAGAAACTGAAAGATGCCTATCTTCAAGATAATGAAGCTAAGGTTCTCCCTCCCACCATCTTCAGTTCTAACAAGTATCATGTCATTAAGGGGTCAGCTAAAGGGCCTCCTTTAACTGATCACATGCTGAAAGTGATCAATAGAACTGAAAAGGAAATCACTCCTTTTGGAGCTGAGCCCTCCCTAGAAAAAGGGAAGAGGGTGAAAATCTCTAAGAACATGCTCCAGCAATTCATGAAGTGGCTACAACTGAAGATTCTGCTCCAGCTGTTCATAAAGTTGTTGCTTAAGAGGTAGGAACTTTGACAGATCCAGATGCATCTGTTTCACTATTTGTCCAAGACCCTAAAGAGGACATTGCCAATCTTCTGAAGATAAATGAAAATATCAGCTTTAATCTAGCACAACCAATGGATGATCCCATCAATGTCTCTAGTGAAAGTGAAGATGAAGATAAAGATGATGATGATGACACTTCACCTCCATCTCCAAAGACACTCCAGATCAGGGAACTGACCAATAAGGGCTGAAAATTCAATCCCAGCAACGGAAGTTGATTGCTGAAAAACGTGCAGCTGAAGCTGCACAACCTACATATCCAAACATTGAGCAGCTTTCAGATCTTCTCTTAGCCAAACTGAAACCTGTGTTTAATAAACTCAAGGAAGACTTCAGCACATAGCTGTCAGATCTTCTCTTAGACAAACTGAAACCTGAGTTCAATATACTCATCAAGGGAGAAGACTTCAGCACACATCTTCCAGAGGAGATCAAAATTCTACCTCAGTAGGTTCACAGACTTGAGGAGTATGCTGATGACCTTAAGATGTTCTTCAGCCATGGATTGGAGATAGAAACACCATAAAATCTTAACTCCATGCCTGGCAAGGTTGATGCAATTCAAACAGCTGGCTTAGCAAGTCTCAAGACTGTCCTAAATAGGCTTGCTGATGAAATGAACAAAATGACTGATGCTATGAGATCAGTAGGTAAGGGGAAGAAATAGCCTACACATAATGCTTCAATCATTACTCCTACTACCGAAGTTCCTCTAAATGAAGAGATTTCACCAGCTGACAAAGGTAAGAAGGCACTTTCAGTGGCTGACGACTCTACTCTTCAAACAATCAACACAGAAACTGTTGAGGAGCAATATATCACACCAGCCTTACAAGCTCAAAAGGATGGAAGGGTCTACTTAAACAGGGTGCTTGGTACTGAAACCATTGAAGCCTGCTATCGAAGGAGAAGAATGTATAACAAATACTGCTTCCAGTTGCTGAACAGAAGACATCCAACAACGATTACCAAAGTTGAAATTCTTACCAAATCAGGTCTAGTTACCCTAAAGATATGCAGGTCAGATGATACAAGTGAAACCATTCTCGAGTTCACAACTAATCATCTTCACTTTTTCGAATGGAAAGAACTGGCTGATGCATGTGGTCCAATAACTGAAAAGAACTGGAAGAATGTTTTTGATCAAATCAAGAGTAGGCAAGACGACCTCAAAAGGATGGATAAAGACCTGGAACTGAATCATGACGTTCCCTTGGAAGATCAAGACCCCTTTATCCTGCTAAATGAAGTTTCAAAGAAAAGAAAGTGGGCCACTGATCCTAACCTGGACTACTTCAGGTCCACCAAGAAGTTCAAAGGAAGTGTTCAGTTCAATGATCTTCCCCCAAGAACTCTGTTGAAAGAACCAGAGCTTGGAATGATTCTCTTCAATCATCCGGAAAGACAAGATTACATCAGAATTAATGACTTTCAGGACCTGACTGATGAAGATTTGTATATCATTCAGACTACTCCCCAAGATCCAGAGGGAAACAAACAATATGCGGGTAGAGGAGCGCCTTCCACCGTTCCTAAGGATGGTACTGACAAAAATCCACCAGTAGTTGAAGGGACAACCGGGGACAAAGACTCATAGGGATATAAACCACCCGCTGACATGGAACCAAAAACCCCCCATGGTGATGCGCATTCCTCAAGGACTGACTTTAAGGACCTGGCAGAGACAACCCACTCTGCTGGATTAGAGGAGTCAAGACCTGACCATAACCAAGGCAAGAATTTTATGAAGAGGAGCCGGGTAACCCTCTTTTGTAGATTCAGTCCATGGCAGATTATAAGGCTATTCTTTTCTCTGATGATGATTTCACCAAAGATAGTGATGAGGAAGTATTTGAAGTAGGAGATGATATGGACACTGATGTTCAATCCAGTGAACAACCGCATCTGTCTCTTTCACAAAAGGTTGAAGAATCATTACCTCGGGCTGATAACTCATCTGATTCTCAATCATCCTGCCTTGCCAATCTAAGGAAGGATGACAACACTCTTCCTCTCACTGAAAGACATCTGGTCAAGTTCTTGTAGAAAGCCAACAACGCCCTTTTTCATGGACTCACTGATGAACTCTTTGATCAGCACTGTGAAGCTGCAGTTCACTATGTCAACTTAAAGGAATCTGTTGAAGCTTATCATGATGACTCCTTTGAGCAACAAGCAGCAATTAACTTCTCCCTGACAACTCTGGATACACATCTCAGCGTTGCAACTATTCAAGAGTCTGTCAAAGATGATCCTGAGCTCACCAAGAAAATTCTTCAGGCTTATGAGACCTATCAGCAAAACTCAGCTCAAGTCACTGAGCTTGTCACCATGCTGAAGTCTTCTAACATTCAAGGTCTCAGCTCTTCAGTGGACTCCATCAAATCTTCACTCATTCTACTGGAGAAGCATATGGCGGACTGGGCTAAATCTTCCAATTCTATGGCCTAGAATCTTGGGCCTAGAATGACTACTCTTGAGACTTCGCAGGCTTCTCTTGAGGCCAATGTTACAATACTTTAACAAGACATCTCGGATATCAAATCTATGATGACTGAGATTTATCAAGCCTTCAAGGGTCATGCTGCTCCCTCCTCTTCAGTGAGTGCACCAACTCTTGCTCTCACCTTAGTTCCAGAAACATTTGAGGGGGAGAAAGTCACTGAAGCTTCTTCCATCCAACAACCTCCTTCTCATATTAAGGGGGAGATACCAACAACTCAGCCTATCCCTATCTCATCATACCAGGCTCCTGAAGCAACTCCATCTTCAACTCAGCTGAACAAAGGCAAAGGCATTCTTACAACACCTGGGTCTGAGCCAAGACTAAAGCTGGTGCCTACTTCCTTGGTTGTTAGACCAGACCCTGATAAACCAGTCATGGTACCATATGAGATTAACGGAATAATGTATGATTTTTTATGAGCGTGTGAGAGGTATATTGTGGGGTATGGTATGCATTAAGTAATGTATTTTTATGTGTTTAATTAGGTGATAACCATTACGCCTCTAAAAGTAGCGGTAAGGTGATGTGTTTAATTATGGGAAATTCACAAAAATAACTAATTTTTCAAACCTATTTCACAAAATAACTAATTTTTTTTCCAAAAAGCAAAAATACCTATGAAATCCGCAAACAATTACACCCTTTGCGAAATTTTATAAAAATTGAAATCATTTCGATATTTTCTTAAAAATATCGAACATTTTCTATATTTTTAAATAGATAAAAATATCGAAAATTTTCGATATTATTAAGAATATCGAAAATTATAGATAAAAATATCAAAAATTATAGATAAAAATATCAAAAAAATTCGATATTTTTAAGGAATATAAAACTTTTAGATTTTTTAAAAGTTTCGCAAAAGGTCCAGTGTTTTGCGGATTTCATGTGTAGTTTTGGTTTCTGAAAAGAAAAAAAAATGGATATTTTGTGAAATAGGTTTGAAAAATTGAGTATTTTTGTGATTTTCCCTTATAACATTTATAAATAGGAAAGATGTTTTAGTTGTTCTAGTGTTATTGAGATGGTGATAGAAATGAAAATTCAATACTAACATTTAATGGTGAGTAAATTGCAAAAATCATCTCTAAAGTTTGACCAATTTGCATGTTTCGTCTCACACATTTCAAAACTGCAAGGATCGTCCCTAAAGTTTGGCCCATGTGCATGTGTCGACCCTAAAGTTTGGCCAGTGTGCATGTATCGTCTCTAAAGTTTGACCAATTTGGGACGATATATGCCCTAAAAAGGACGATATATGCCCCAAAGGTTAATTTTAGAGACGATCAATGCAGTTTCGAAATGTGTGAGACGAAACATGCAAACGGGCCAAACTTTAGGGATGATTTTTGCAATTTACTCTTTAATGGTGCTAGACTGCAAAGCACTTTTAAATATGAGAAGTTTTCCCCATTTTTTATGTTAGGGTTTGGTTAAATTAATGATTTAGCTGACATTCTTGGGTTTATTGGATGGAATTCAAGATCATCCATGGTGATTTTGAAACTTACAATTATTGGGTGGAATTCAATATCATCCATGGTGATTTTGAAACTGCTTGAGTCAATTTTGTGTTTTTTGGATCGGTGATTTAGAAACTAAACTTATTTGAAACTGATTTTATTTGATTTTGAAACGCAATTTGCAGTAGAAGGAAAGTCTTAAGTGGTGTTTAATGCTTAACAAAAATAGGCTGAAATTCAGTTACGAAGATTTAAATGACTTAATTAGTTAACAAAAATAAAAGCATTGAATTATCAAGCTTTTTGAGGCATACGATTTTGATGAAAATGGTAAAGAAAGGATTGCAATGTGATGTTGTACGTATTAAATATATAGCCAATCAGAATCAAGACATGTCATTGCATTAATTATTGTTGCTTCTTCAATGACTTGTAAATTATTCTCTTTTTTTTTAAAAAAAAAAAAAAAAAAAAAAAAAAAAAAAAAAAAAAAAAGGCTGTCGATAGAAATGAATATTAAATTTAATGGTGCCAGACTGCAAAAGCACTTTAAAATTTTTAAGTACTTGCCAAGTGTTTTTTCTTTTTAACTTCTTATTATGTGAAATACAAACAGTCAAACACCCCTTAAATATAAAGTACAAAGAACCAAGATCCTAAAGACAAAACACAAGATCATCACTTCTAACACAAACCCCCCTTTGTTCTTTCTTCTAGATTCAACTACTATACTTTCCACTTACCAAATCTTTATTGATCAAACCCCATTTTCATTTCATAAATAAAAAACCATAATTTCACACTTTCATCAACCTTAAAACCCCAAAAAAAAACATATTTCAAGATTTTACCAAAACCTTAAAAAGTCCCAGAAAACTTGTTTTAAGATTATACAAAACCTTAAAATCTATAAAAACTTGTTTTAAGATTATACAAAACCTTAAAATCTATAAAAACTTGTTTTAAGATTATACAAAACCTTAAAATTCCAAGAAAAATGTTTCCTAAACTCGAACCCCTTGACGAAAGGCCCGAAAACTATCAAACACCTAACAATGTGCCCACCATTTGTCTCAGTGATGATGATGATGAGGTGGCAAACCCTGATGCACTAGCACTAGTACTAGTGGATCCTGAAGAGACCCAGGTGGCAAATTTTGAGTATCCCTTGAAACGAAAGTATCCGGCTAGATCAGGTGAGTTAGTTAGGGTGTCGAATCTCGATATAGAGGATGAGATTGCTTTTAGAGAAACTGTTAGGAAAACTAGGATGATATATGATTCCCTTAGGATTTGTTTAATGCTAGAGGACGAGAAACGTAGAGCGAATGTAGCTAGTGCGAATGTAGGTAGTCCTAGTATGCGTTTGCCTAAAGTGAGAAATGATTTGAGAGTAGCGGCGATTATGAGGGAGAATGATCTTTGGTTGAATAGGGATAAACGAATTGTGGGTCCGATACCTGGCGTGAATATTGGGGATGTGTTCTTTTTTAGGATGGAGTTGTGTGTGTTGGGGATTCACGGGGTTCCTCAAGCTGGGATTGATTTCTTGCCGGCGAGTATGAGTCCTAATAAGGAGCCGATAGCTACTAGTGTGATTGTGTCGGGTGGGTACGAGGATGATGAGGATAGTGGTGATGTGATTGTGTATACGGGTCATGGTGGGCAAGATAAGAATTCGAAATTACACGTTGTTGATCAGAAGTTGGAAGGTGGGAATTTAGGGATGGAGAGAAGTATGCATTATGGGATTGAGGTGCGTGTTATTCGTGGTTTTAAGTATAGAGGCGGTGTTAGTGAAAAACTTTATGTTTATGACGGGATATATAAAGTTACTGATGCTTGGCTTGAAGATGGTAAGTCGGGTTTTGGTGTGTATAAGTTTAAGCTTGTTAGAATGGAAGGTCAACCCGAAATGGGTAGCGCGATGCTTAAGTTTGCAGAGAATATTAGGGAAAATCCGATGGCGGCTAGGCCTGTGGGATATGTTAGTTTGGATATTTCGATGAATAAGGAAAATGTGCCTGTATTTTTGTTTAATGACATTGATGATAACAATGAGCCAGTGCACTATGAGTATTTGGCTAGGACTGCTTTCCCGCCTTCTGCTTATCAACCGTCGGGGAATGGTGATTCTGTTGGGTGCTTCTGTGTTGATGTATGCGGACTTGATTGTGCTTGTGCTAAGAAAAATGGAGGTGAATTTGCTTATGATAAGAAAGGGATTCTCGTGAGAGGAAAACCGTTGATTTATGAATGTGGGCCCCATTGTTCTTGTTCTTCAGAATGTTGTAACCGTGTTACTCAAAAGGGCGTGAAGAATAGATTTGAAGTGTTTAGGTCGTTGGAAACTGGTTGGGGAGTAAGGTCGTTGGACTTGATACAGGCGGGCTCTTTTCTTTGTGAATATACAGGAGTTGTTCTTACAAAAGATCAAGTACAAGTTTTCACCATGAACGGGGAAGATACTCTAGTCTATCCGCATCGGTTTGGTGAGAGATGGGCAGAATGGGGCGACTTGTCCCAAGTTGATTTATCTCGAGTTTATCCGGATTATGTTCCCCCCTCATATTTCTCTATACCGCCAGTGGAATTTGCAATGGATGTTTCTAGAATGAGAAATGTTGCTTGTTACATGAGCCATAGTCCATGTCCAAATGTTTTCGTGCAATTAGTGTTATTTGATCATGGCAATGTTGCATTTCCTCGCCTTATGTTGTTTGCTATGGAAGATATTCCTCCGTTAAGGGAGCTAAGTCTTGATTATGGTGCAGCTGGTGAATGGACGGAACCACTGCCCATTTGTAACTAGTCAGTTTCAAGTTCACTTTTCTTTGTTTTGCATGTCCGACGAAGCACAACAACGTACATAGGTATCGACAATTTCCCATGTATATTATGGTTTGTTAAATATATTTTCTAAATCGTTAAATGCTACTGTGAATACTGATAAGTATCAATATCCGTAGCAGTATATCTTTGCAGAGATAGTATTGATTGGATTATTTGTCGAGTTCTATGAATTATGTAGTTATTTTACTTAGACATAGATTGCAGTTTTGTTACTCGACAGTCTACACTTGTTAATATAAATTTCTTGTTCAACAACAACAGTACCCAATCCTATTGGTATGCGGGTACAGGGGGGTATGATGTAGGTGGTCGTACCTCTACCCAAGGGTAGAGAGACTGCTTCTACAAAGACCTCCTCCTTATAATAAGAAGAAAAGGCTGCCAGTTCAATCCAAATATATAAATGGAAATCTTTGCCTGAGATCATGCAACACATAAGTCTATTCAAGGACCCGGAAATGCCTCTTAGAATTTTTTACTACACTAACAATATACTGATCAAAAACAAGAAATGCAAATGCGCATTTTGCTTCATATTTCCCCAAAAATCGGCTTTCCTTTATATTTTGAGTGCGAGGCGATTCTGGCCTGTATTTGGTCGTCATTGTGTTTATTGCTATGTTCTTTATAGTATGTGCTCTAAAGTAGATCTGTAATCCTGATGTTGTATAGAAAACACTTGTATTTTGGACATCAGTTAGTTAAATATCATTGCCATTACATGGCAACTTGAGATGATCTTGTGGCGTCAAATACTATCAGAATTCTGCATCCATAATAATAATGTTTCAACTTCATTTTGCGAACCAATGCATATCCAAGTCTATACCTCAAACAAAATTTGAGTTTTTGTCATTGTAAGTTTATCATTCTTTGTGTTATGATAGCATTTAGCCATTTAGTGGTTGTACCATTTCATTAGAAACCTTTGTAACATTGTAGCTATTCATTTCGTACAGTATAATAAAGTTTCCCATTCATTTTCGCAGCCAAATGATAATCTGCATTCTAATCTTATGTTTTGCAGATGGTTATAATGATGACGTACTGGCAACTACTTTGCAGCTCAGTTTCCGAAATGCACCACATCTCATAATCTTATAACTGTTTTAGAAGTCAAGTTTATTTTCTGCCTGTTGGTTCTTGAGACGCATGCTGCACGAGCGTTAAAATGGGAAGTGGTACATGAGGACTGAGATACATCTTCAAAGTTCAGTGCTTAGGTTGCCGTTCAAGAATCAAGTTTTGTTCTAAACCAATAAGGTTACGGCTTCTGAAGCCTTGAAATGCATAATGCACAAGGGTAATTAAATTAATAGGTTAGGATTGGCCATTACACGGGAAGTATTGATGCCATTACTTTTGTGGTAGTCTTTTGTAACTCGGGTCGCTGACCCAACTCGACTTCCTTTTGGTCTGTACTCGTACATATTGATATTTTACTTTATAATGTGTACATAAATGGTATCAGCACGTATCTGAACCATAGCTTGCAGACCATTTCTTAATTATGTTCTTGATATGTGCAAATAGCAAGTGATTATCATTCCAGACTTGGATTGTCTTCAAATTGGCATTGCTAACCAAGATGACAGGGGCTTGCTTCTCCCTTTGTTCTTTTGACATGAGAACTCAAAGATATGAGTTCACGGCTCAACTCAACCCAACCCACCTGACCCATTCTAAATCACACTTAAAACCCTGTTTTGACCCAAACCAACTTCACCCCATTACCCAAGCAACTTGTTGTGCCGACTTTTCTATGCATTCAAGAAACCATTTTATAACAACTTCAAACATTTCAACAAACACGATGTCACTAAAAATCAGTAGTGTTTAACTGCGTTTTCAAAGTGACTGATGCAATAATCAAAATCAGATCGGTTGTGACTTGTAACAATAGAGACTGCAAAGCTTTGGGAGGTATATTCAGATTATAAGAAGCATACAAAGAAAACACGTTTGTTACAGAAAGATACATAAATTTACATATGAAAACACTTCACGTTTGTATATCTAACAACTAAAGTTGGTTGTGCACAAACTCTACAAGAAAATAGAAACCTATTTGTTGTCATGCAGTTACTAACGGGGTTGGAACAAAGGTTCATTCTTGGGAGGTGGTGTTTCCATTTTTACCAAGGCCACGTTGTCTTGCTCGTTCCATCTTTCGTTTACGCCATTCCTCTAGAGCTACAAGAGGCAACAACACATACGGTGAGGACATAAAATTTTGCACTTTAAGGTCAGAAAACGACATTTGGAATCTTAAAGAAGAATCTAATTACCGATTAAAAGTTGCAAACATAAGAAAAATTATGGTTCAACAATTTACGAAATCAATCATCAAATTCAGACATGAAAGGTAGTTCATATGACTTTATAAGTCAAAGTTTGCAGAATTCTCAAAAATAGACCCAACATACTATTAAGCATTGAATTATGTATTGCATTCTAGATCACATTAGCGATTCAAGTTACTGATATATAAATGGGTCAATTCAGGGTGTAAGTACTTGATTAATGGTCAAATACGAAAAAGACTTAACTTTGGAAGGAGATCAAACGGGTCAAAAAATGCCTAAATTGTATAAAAATTCTTTTAATATTCTAAAATGTTTTCTTTGGCAAACTTAAATTACTGCTATAATATATACTTTTGTAATTGATATCGAGTACAATAACTTCTTAGAAACTCAAAAATATGTTAACGGCTCAACCTGACCTGACCCGACCCAGTTGGAATCACACTTAAAAACCCGTTTTCTCACAAACCCATTTCAACCCGTTACCCAACTATCTTGTTCTGCTGACCTTACTGTGCATTCAAGAAAAGAAATACCTTTCTGATTGTCAGAGTCAGAGTACGATCGATGGTTATTAAGCCTCGATATCAAATCAAGTGCAGCAGTCTGTTTTGCATCTTTCCCTTGCCCACTTTCTACTTCTTCACGACCTTCTCTCTCGATTTCTCTAACCTACATTCCATTATACAAAAACTCAAATGACTAAACACACACTTCAATTTTGTATGAAACTATTTTATACAATAATCAAAATCATATGATCAGTTGTAACAAAACGGGCTGCAAAGGATAGTGTTTCAACGTGCTTATACAGTTAAACGTTGTGATAATCAGATTATCGGTCAAAGTCTAACTATTTATGGATTTACTTAAAAATAACCTTAAATAGTAAAAGGGTGTTTGGGATTGCTTATTTCATCTGCTTAGGCTTTTGCTTAATAAGCATTTATAAGCTGCTTGAAAAAGAGCACTTCAGGAAATTGTTTGGATTGCTTATTTTGTAAAAAAATACATATTTTTAAAATCTCAATCTAATCCATTTATGACGGTATCCGGTGAGATATTATGTCAGAAGAGTAATTTCAGTTGCATCTAGAATAAGCATGTCCCAACCTAAAACAGCTAATTCTGGCCCCAAACAAGCAAGCAGAAGCTTTTCCAATGATCCAAAGTCCAAACAGCTTATCAGCTTAAAAACAAGGAAATAAGCAATCCCAATCGCCCTTTAATCAAAATCAGTTTTGTTACAGCTACTCCTAAGTCCTAAATTACCCAAAACAACTATTATCCGCAACTCGAAACCACAATAGTCGTAACATGATCAAATCAAACACTTACTCTTTTAATAAGCTCTACGGGTTCCATTGCGCGACGCAGATCTTCAGATTCCTTAACATACTTAAGCACAACTGGATCACAGAAAAAATGACCGCTTTTTTATAAATCAACACCAACATACTAACGAAAACAGCTAAAAGTAACTACCTTTAACTAATACACAAAAATCCATCTGGGTTATAATATGGAACCTTATTTTGATCAGTAAAAGTAAAAAAGATTGACACTATACTTATTGCACAAAATTAGTAAGTTGAATACCATATTTGATCATTTTTTAGTCCGTTACCATTTTAATGCAAAAACCTTAAGCACAACTCACAGCGGCAGACTCGGGACTAAAAGTTATGAGGTGCATTTCCTTGAAACTAAGGAAGACTTGCAACACAAATTTAGGACAAGGTGCATTTCAGAAAAATCAGTATTTTTGACAAAATTTTACACTACTCAGGAAAAACCCATGTGGTTCACGCGCACCCCCGGAACCCCCTAGGTCCGCCCCGGATATTGTGGCTTTTTCAAGAACTAATTAAAAGTAAGTGGTTAATTTTGATTAACAAACAAAATCCTATCTGAGTTATGCTAAGGAACCTTATTTTGATCTATTAAAGTAAAAAGGATTAAAAATTCACCTAAATCAGTAAAAAAAAATGGGGCCTTTTCTATAAATTAACAGCAAGATAATAATAACAAGAAATAAATTAAAACTAATCAATATAAAAAATCCTATCTGGGTTATGCTAAGGGACTATAGATTGATCAGTTAAACTAAAAAAAGATCAAAATGTACCTGAATCAGTAAAAAAATTGGGCCTTTTTTTATAAACTAACAGCAAGATAATAATAACAAGAAATAAATCAAAACTAACCAATATAAAAAATCCTATCTGGGTTATGTTAAGGGACTATAGATTGATCAATTTAAAAAAAAAAAAAAAAAAAAAAAAAAAAAAAAAAGGCCTTTTTTTTATATATATAAACTAACAGCAAAAGTGATTAATAAGCAAAATCCTATCTTGGTTATGTTAAGGGACTATAACTTGATCATTTAAACTAAAAAAGATTGGAAATTTACCTAAATCAGTTAAAAAAATTAATAAATAAATAATAAAAATAAAATAAAATTGGGCCTTTTTTATAAACTAACAGCAAAAGTGCTTAATATACAAAATCCTATCTGGGTTATGATAATGGACCTTATTCTGATCTATTAAAGTAAAAAAGATCAAAAATTTACCTAAATCAGTAAAAAAATTGGGCCTTTTTTTTTTATAAACTAACAGCAAAAGTGATTAATAAGCAAAATCCTATCTGGGTTATGTTAAGGGACTATAGATTGATCTAAAAAAAAAAAAAAAAAAGATTGGAACCTGGATTGGGTTGATTTGGATTTGAAGGAGAAATGAAGCCATGAAGTAAAAAAAGAGCTGTAATTAAGTTAAGGAAACATAAAATGATAGTTGCATTTTTGAATGAGAATCTTGACATTGTTGTTCTATGACTACAACACCATTGTTGTATTATTAATAAGTTGTGTCATTCATTTTTGGCAATGAAGTGGACGTTGAGTTGTTGTTTTGATGGTTTATTGAACAACCCGGCTGGCTGGAATTGTCGACCCGGGTCTTTGCTGAAAACCGGTTGACCCGGCCGGTTTTCAAAAGAACAATGCATTTTAGATTTTAGATTTTAGAATTTAGAGTTTTTTTTCCGATTAATTTGGGCTCGAGGTTTATCGATCCTAGCTTATATAGGCTCAGCTTGAGTTATTGTCGAGCTATTTTATCTTTTAAGTGATAGATATGTTATTTTATAATGTATGCATATTTAAGGGGCTTATATTTAAATAGAGTAAATGTACATAGTATCGAGTTTTTCGAGTCTAGTTCGAGAATTTATTTTTTTTTTATATTGTAATTTTATTTGGTTTACAAAACATGTCTTTACGAATAAATCTAGCTTTTTTGA
The DNA here is from genome assembly GCA_030686995.1 of Artemisia argyi. Taxonomy (NCBI): domain Eukaryota; kingdom Viridiplantae; phylum Streptophyta; class Magnoliopsida; order Asterales; family Asteraceae; genus Artemisia; species Artemisia argyi. The sequence continues at coordinate 11,895,224 of CM060686.1, read as the reverse complement.
GTCGAGTTCGAGCCAAATTCAAACTTTCTAGAGTCGAGTTCGAGATTCTCTCATAAAGGCTCGTCGAGCTATCAAGACGAGCTCGAGTGAGCATAATAACGAGAATTCCTGAATTTGGTACCGAAATACAAAAGATATTTAATTAATAGAACCGTACCGGTACCGGTTTTTTATACCTGGTATGGTATCGGTACTACGAAAATGGTGAAAAACAGTACCACAGAAATTCAGTGCGGGATCATAACGGGAATTCCTAAATTAGGTATGGGAATACAAAAAGGTTGGCTTTTTGAAATAAACCCATGATCCAAACACTTTTATTCAGATTCTGATGCTGGAATGTTGTAACCAAAAAAAGCCCACATATTAAACTAGGGTTGAGCATAATCGCAGATCAGACCGAACCGATAAACCGGACCGAACATAATTCGGTCCGGTCCTCAGTCCACCCTTTTCATCAATTTCGGTCCTCGGTCTCATTCAGACTAGACCAGTTTTACGCAAAACCAGTCAATATGCTTTTTTGGACCGGACAACCGTGCCGGATCGAACACATTTCGGTCCTTTGGGCCAAATTGGTTTTCGATCCAGTTTGATTTTTGGACCGTGCTCACCCCTATTAACAACAACCCTTTAAGTTACTAGTTACTAATTTTGCACTTGTTCCTCTCATATTTGAGATCAATTGTGTGGGTTTAAACCATTCCTAAACAAATGCCCATAGTTATTCCTTGTTATAAACCAAACGCCCCTTTAATACACATGTTAAGATTGATGATTGAGCCAAGTCAACCCATGTTTGAGAGCATTGAAGTTCTATCTCTTGCAGTAGACCAAAGATAGAAAGTTATGCGACTAAAATGACTAATTAAACAAGTGAGCTACTAGTATTTTTAAAACTAAAAAGATACCAAGCAATACACTTGCTTGGGGAGTGTTGCATAACAACACTGGTGAATTAAAAGAATAACATTATGTTCTCGAGTTCATTTTTGGGAAGAAATGAAAGAAAATAAAAGGAAACTGTGAAGAACTTGTGTTCTCTAGTTTTTTTAAAGGGTGAAAAGGAATGAAATGAATGAAATTTGAGGGAAAAACGTAGTTAAAACTTTCTTTCCAAATATGGGAGGAAATAGAAATAAACTTCAGTCTTACATGTCAAATGACAAAAATTGTCCTTATTTTTTAAACTTTAAAACTTAAAAATATGGTATAATTGTAAATGAATCACTATTTTCACTTGCGCTCTTTTTTTCAACTCAATGAGACAAAACCTTTTCGCTTTATTTTTCTTTTCTCCTTTTCTCCTTTTCCACTTTTTTTTTTTTTTTTTTTTTTTTTTTTTTTTTTTTTTTCTAAATAAAAAAACTAAAGAACACAGTGTAAATATAAATTAATTGAAAGTTAAAGGGTTAAATAGTTAAAGTTAAAAAGGGTTGGAAACGAGCCAAGCCATTCGAGATCAGAACATAAAAAGCTTAAACGAGTTCGACCTTAGCATTCTTATAAAACCTAGTTTAATTCAAGCTTTATTTCATTTTACTCATCATGATAATGAGTCGAGCCCGACCTTGTGAAATTTGTCACAAGTCGAGGTCAGGGTTGAAATGAGCCCGAGCTTTATAATTGCAAACAAACTGAGCTCGAGCCGTAAACCATAAGATAAGAAAAAAAATGAATGAAAAAAAAAAGGAAATGCGTGGTCGGCAGGATTCGAACCTGCGCGGGCAAAGCCCACATGATTTCTAGTCATGCCCGATAACCACTCCGGCACGACCACTTTCTTGTCACTCCTCTCAACACTTATTACATAACCCCCCTATCCTTTACTTTATCATCTTCTACTAAGGCTTATCAAAACCTCAAACACACACACACACACACACAGAGAGTTGAACCAAACCAGTGAGATAGATATGAAAGAAAAATAGCCATATAACCAAGGTAAAGTTTACATCTTTATTGCTTTTTTACATAATCTTGAAATACCCATTTAACCCTTTTATGGGTTTTTGTTATTAGACTCAAATGTGATATAAAGTTTGGAACTTTCAGCTTAATTTGTTTTTTTATGAAATGTTCTTGAGTCTTGATTGATTATGTGTTATTTGGATTAATAGGGTGTTTGGATTAGCTTATTGGCTTGTTTAAAAATAAAAAAAGCCAATAAGCTCATTTTGCATGGCTTATGAGCTGATGAAATTGAGCTTGTGGCCTACAAGGCCATAAGCTAAAGTAAATAACCTGATAATATAAGCCATAAAAAAATGAGCTTATTGGTTTCTTTATTTTTGAATAAGCCAATAAGTCCATCAAATAAGCTAATCCAAACACCCCCTAATTCTCTTTAGGGTATTCTTTAAAATTATATGTAATTCATGGTTTTGTGTTATTAGACACCAATGTGATGGGGGTGTTTGTTTAAGCTTATGTGTGAGCTTATGAGCTTATTTGATTTTGGCTTTTTTTCATAAGCTCAAAATTTCCTGCTTATTTTGAGATTTATGGACTTATATAGGCTTATATAAGCCCGTAGGTTTTAAATTAAGCCAGAATATTTGAGCTTATGAAAAATAAGCCAAAATCACATAAGCTCATAAGCCCACAAATAAGCTTAAATAAACACCGAAAAAAGTTTGAAACTTTCAGCTACACCGAAAAAAGTTTGAGACTTTCAGCTTAAGTTTGTTGATGATGTGTTCTAATGAAATGTTCTAGTTTGATTATGTGTCACTTGAATTAATCCTCAAGTTATCACTGCTGTTTCTGTAAATGTAACAGAAGGTGTTTTGTTATTTGCCTTAAAATGTAATAAAAAGCTCGAAACTTTCAGCTTGTTATGTGAATTTTGTGTACCTTTTATGCTAATTGTTTTTGAACCTTGGTTGATTATATGTGTTTACTAATTGTTTTTATAGTATCTTTATCGATTATGTGTTATTTGAATACTTTGCAGATACTTTTCATTGTTTCAGCCCAATTGAGTTAGTTATAAGTGAACCTTAATGGCGTTTACACTATTTCGAGGACTTCAAACCCGCCCGTTATTACCATGTTCATCTGCATTCATAGCAAGAAAACATGTTCTCTTATGTTCTATGCAAAGCACACAATCCGACACCACAGTGAAAACAAAACAAGCTCCATCAAATTTCACAGAAACCGCTCGAGCAAAAGCAGTTGAGAAAGTACTAAAAGATTATGAAGCAATCATTGGTATCGAAACACATGTACAGTTATCAACTATAACAAAGGCCTTTTGTAGCTGTGCTTATAGTTACGGGTCTCAACCAAACTCATGTGTTTGCCCCGTTTGTATGGGTTTGCCTGGTGCTTTACCTGTTTTGAACTCCAAAGTAATCGAGTATGCAGTGATGCTTGGCCTTGCACTCAATTGCAAATTAGCTTTGAGTTCAAAGTTTGATAGGAAACAGTATTTTTATCCGGATCTTCCAAAAGGGTACCAAATTTCACAATTTGATATTCCGATTGCTACAAATGGGTTCATTGATTTGGATCTTCCGCTTGAGTTTGGTGGAGGACATAGAAGGTTTGGGATTACTAGGGTTCATATGGAGGAGGATGCTGGCAAGCTTCTTCATACCGGAACCGGAAGTTATTCTCAGGTTGATTTGAATAGAGCAGGGGTGCCTTTGCTTGAAATTGTTTCTGAACCTGATATGCGAACGGGCATCGAGGCTGCAGAATATGCTGCAGAGCTGCAAAGGGTGGTGCGATATTTAGGAGTTGGTAACGGAAATATGCAAGAAGGGTCACTTCGGTGTGATGTTAATGTTTCCATTCGTCCAATTGGTCAATTAGAATTTGGCACCAAGGTACTTACCTTTTTCGTCTTCATTGTGCTATATAATATGATCATATTAGATAATCCACTGTAATAAGACGAACTGTAGATATAGTGTTTGGATGTGAATTTGCTCTTTAAGCTGTAAAGAATTAGATAATTGGATGTTTAAGTGTTTTCGGATGTTTAAATGTTTGGTAAATTGTGATTTTATTAAAGAAACAAAAACGGTTGTTTCTTGTTGGTTACTAATATTTATCAATGGTTGTTCATTTGTAGGTCGAGGTTAAGAATCTGAATTCATTTTCGGCCATGAGTAGAGCTATTGATTTCGAGATTGCAAGACAGGCAGAATTGTATGACAAAGGGCAAGCTGAAGAAATTGTGCAAGAAACGCGTCTTTGGGAAGAAGGCTCTCAGGTTTTATGGCACTTTACTTTTATAGGGGTTGTTTGGATTTGCATTTTGGATATTGAATATCACATTGTCACTTTTGTATCACACATTCAAACAACCTCCTTAATGTGTTTTCTTTGTCACTTGGGTGATCTTGTCTCGTTTATGCTTATCTTTTTTGTTCTCTCTTACTGGTAGAAAACAGTTACAATGAGGAAAAAGGAAGGACTTGCAGATTACCGATATTTTCCTGAACCTGACCTTCCGGAAGTTATACTCACTGAAGAATATGTGAATGGTATACGTGAGTCTTTACCTGAACTTCCAGAAATGAAGCGCCGAAGATATGAGGAGATGGGACTAAGCATGCAGGATGTTCTTTTTCTTGCCAATGATGTCAACGTATGTCTTTCTAATCCCATTATACTAGATGCTGCAAGATGGGTGGGTTGGGTAACATGTCAAGAAGGAATTTGGGTTGAAACAGGTCATTTTCAGTACTGAGTCGAAATGGTGGGGCTTGGGTTAGGTTGACCCGCAAACACCTTTCTGTCCGTTTAAAGGAGTTTACAAATAATTGATCGGTTAATATTTTAAATAACAATTTTTGTAAAGTTTAAGTGGATTTGTAAATGGGGTGTGTACGGGTTAAACAGGTTGACGGGTTGATGTTATAGTTATGAAGGTTATAATTTCTTAATTTGCTACGGTAGCGCAGACCCTAATCTGATATCCTAAATGCGTCATTGTCTCAGGTTGCACACTTTTTTGATGCCACAATTGCCAAAGTTCCGGATGTCAAACTGGCAGCTAACTGGATCATGGGAGATATTGCTGCTTACCTGAAGAACGAGAAGCTGTCTATCAATGAAATCAAACTTAGCCCTGAGGAGTTAAGCGAGTTAATAGGTTCTATAAAGAGTGGAACTATCAGCGGAAAGATAGGGAAAGAGGTGTGCCGTCTTTCACTTTCTGCTATCATAAATGCTTAATCATCCCGTTGTTGCTAAGTTTCATAAAAAGTTTTAACTTTTACGGATATTGGTTCAAGATTAATGTGTCAACTTGTGCAGATACTTCTTGAACTAATGGAAAAAGGTGGAACCGTCAAGGGACTAATTGAAGAGAAAGATCTTGTACAGGCAAGTTATCGTTTTGTTATGTCTAGAACCTACTGATGGTGAAAGATGGACGGTTGTATAACAGGTCTAAACGGGTTCGGGTATTGACGAATCATTTTTAGTACTGGTCGAAACGGGCCCACCGGGTTCGGTTGACCTGCTTCCATTTTTTAGTCCATTTTTCATAAATAATTAAGATGTTAATTAGGAGGTTGTATGCATTAAAGATACACTTTGGGGGACTTTCAACATGTTTGACCAGTTCTTTAGAATTTCCAACTTATTTCTCCATATCACCTTTTTTTGTTTGCTTTTAACAGATAGTAGATCCTGCTGAGATCGAGAAAATAATTGATAAAGTAATAGCTAATAATCCAAAGCAGCTGGAACAATACCGTGGGGGTAAAACCAAGCTGCAAGGTTTCTTCGCAGGACAGGTTTGATCGTTTTACGTATTCTCATTTATTCTTGATCTTTTTTATTTTGTTTTGTTAAAAATTTAAAGATTTAAAAACTTACTCAGGTGATGAAAGAATCGAAGGGTAAAGCGAATCCAGGGCTTGTGAACAAGATTCTTGTAGAAAAATTAAACGCTTAAGCTCATCTACCGCGTTTAAGGATCTTCTTTCTTAGTTCAGTGACATTCTTAAGCTCATCCCGAGAGCTGTACTTACAGAAACGAGGCGAAAGGGATTCTCTTAATTCATATTTTGACTTGACTGCAAGACATTGCAGATACATTTATTCAGATTATAGGTAGCAAGTCGTATTTGACATTCATCTTTATAATCATATAAAGTATTTCTTGCCTTTTATGGTAAACTAATGTTAGCATGTGGAGTTAACGAGTGCTTAAGCTAGTAAAGAACTTATATAAAGTGATTATCCTCTCACTGCTCTACAGAACCCGACCTTATATAGAATGTTTTTTCATTTCCCTAGTTGCAACTCGCAACAGCTGCATGATTTATGAAGTAGCTTTCACGGAGAAGCATGGAGGTCTTACTAAAGCCGACATTAGTGTCAGTGAGACATGAGTTACCATAAGCAAATAGTAATAAACGAAACAATTAACAAAAATTGATCAGCAAAAACTAAACAAGACTATAAACACACTTTTTTGGACCAGGTACATTCAAGAAAAATCATGGTACTACTACTTTCAAAGATTGACACTACAATGTCCCGCGACCCCATGACCCACTCTGGTTTTGTCACGGATACCAACAAGCTTTAAAGTTAACATCTTTCATATCATTTCATCTCGATCAAGATGAAAACCAGTCTTTTTAAGAAGCATTCTATTTTTTATATTTACAACATATTATCAGATGTAGGAGCGGACTCAGGACTCTAAATCACCAAATACACAATTTTTGTTTTTTAAATATAAAAGAAATAAGTGAACTAGATGGTATAATTTCATTAAAACTAGTAAACAAACTAAGAAGACATGTATTTATTTTGACATATTAGTAGACTAAATAAACAAGACTTGTATTTATGTGACACAAAATTTTGGGACCAAGTTCATTTCAGATAAATCGAGACTTTTAGTAAAAATTTACATTAGGCGGCAAACATCCGTTAGATCCTTTAATACCATCAGGGCCGGACCCAAGTGTTTGGGTTTCGGGGGCAGTGCCATCCACGATTCGCCGAAAAATATCAAATTTTAGTGTAAAAAGAAATTTTTGGACCTTTTTATTAAAGTGCACCCTCCAAAAAAATCAAATTGCCCCCCACCTTGAAGCAAAAAATATAAAAAACCTTAGTTTTTAGTGTTAAAAAATATATATATATGTAACCTTTTTATTAGAGTGGATCACGAATTTAAAAAAAAAAAAAAAAAAAAAAAAAAAAAAAAAAAAAAAATTGCCCCTCCTTTCTAAAATCCGGGTCCGCCACTCAATACCATATGAATAAGAAACACGTAAGCTGTAAATCACAAAATAAGACAAGGTAGCGGTTATATAGTTTCTAGTTCACTGTTCTTACAAAAATGTGGTCGTGCCGGAGTGGTTATCGGGCATGACTAGAAATCATGTGGGCTTTGCCCGCGCAGGTTCGAATCCTGCCGACCACGCTTTTTTTATCAATTTTTTTTTTCTTTCAAAAACGTCTTAAAAAACAATAATTGAAATTCAATGTTTAAACTAGCTCAACGGTCGACGCGACTCTAAACTTAAACTCGTTTACAATCAACTAAGCTGCACATTTGTGGGTGGCCGCAAATTTGCTCATGGGCGAACCTATGTTATATCCATAAAACATGCTATAAACATTTCAATCTAGTGCTTATGTCACTAACTGTCGATGGTTTAAACATAAAGAGCTCGGTATAGGTCTAAATTGATATGGAAACTAAGAATGGAGGCGAAATGTATAAGAATACAAAATGAAGGCTAAACACATTAGAAAACTCGATTTTCATTAAGCATCGACAAAATATATCTGATCCAAAATCGTTGCACCGAAAGAAGCCTATGCTGAAACTACAAGATACTCGAAAGGAGATTTGGTTAATCATCTGAGCAGGTTTTAACTTTCTAGAGATATATCCATTTCATAATGGTAACAACAATGACGCTCTTACAGTATTAAGCCGGATCAAATGAATTTATACATACATACATACACTGCATATCTAATGAGTATATATCTATATACCAATGATTCTTACATAACGACACACTGATGATTCACCTAGTTATCTTTGTCAACTTTTTTTCCTATCCAATTCGCAACAATTGGCGTGAGTGCTACAGTAGGCGGAAATCTTATAGGTGATGCAGCTTTATGTGCAGCATACGCCAATGCAAAAGTCCCCACTTTTTCTCCAGTTTCGTTAGCTGAAATCCCGACCTGCAAATCAATGGAAACATACATGAGTCTTGACAACACAAGGGAGATGGCGCGTTAATAAACTCAACCCAGGAAAACGTAGTTGTTGATAGTTACATTATTACCTTTTGCAACAATGATTGGACATCAACACCGGCACTAATGAGGAAATAGCATAGGGAAAAGGAGATCAACGAGAGAGTGATGGAGGTGGCTAGATATGCTCCACCGTATTTAGTCAAGAGCTCTTTTGCTTGATCGCCTTTTGATTTGCTGCCTTCTTCCTTTGAGCTAAATATCTACATATATTAACAAAATTCAATCTCCCTTGTCCTTTTCATATAAAAAAAGTCTGAACTAAAAAAAATCATATGTATTCTAAACAATGTGTAGAAAGTTGAATACCTAAAACGACTTTTAGTCCAGTTAGTATTCAGCTGCAGCCATATACATTGTTTAGTTGTTTCATATGTTATCTACTCTAGTATTCAAACCTTAAGGTGTGTTTGGCAATCTAGCTAAACCGTATTTTTCAAGTAGCTTTCTAACAAAGTTTGCCAAGCAAATGAAAGCCAATAGCTTATTTTCTTATAAAACTTTACTTAAAGTCCAATAGGTTGGTATGCCAAACACACCTTTCTTCCATTTGCTAATTGTTAAATGGACATTTGCAGAAAATAATGAAGAGTTATTGAATTCAAATTCGTAACAAACAAAGAAAGTGAAGAAAATTATAGGTAGGACAGAACCACCACGAAGGTGGCCTAATGATTAGGTATCCTGATGTCCTCACAAGAGATCTCATCTCATGCAAGCTTCAAACCTTATGTAAATGATCTGAACCAGATTTGATATCGAGATATTAACTATATATTACTACCGTAAACTTATATGACCGGGTTTTTTTAAGTACCCTGAATTTGTACAATTGGATTTTTTAGTACCCATCACTCAGTAACTTGGTCAGGTGCTAATCAATCAGTGACTGCCTCGAAACTGTAAAAGTGAATCTAACAAAAATAATGAATTTTAACCGTCATATGGATCGTTTCATGGGTTATACATGTTCTTTATACATGGCCAACAGAAATACTATTTACCTTCTGCAGCTATTGTCATGTAAAAGTGTAAAACCATTGCGCAAAATTCTTGCTTATAGACTATATGGCAAATGAATTTGAGTCGGAGGGAGCTGCTTTATGGCAAAGGAATTTAGTGCCAAATTCAAGGGTAATCGATTTTGATAACTTGACACATTTTCACGTGATTAGCACCTCACCGAGTCAAGGGTACTAAAAATTCCAATTGTACAAATTCAGGGTACTATGCTCCGCCTTTTTAAGTTCAAGATACTGAAACACCGGTCGCCAAGTGTAGGGTACTAATATACGTTTTCGACTCGACAAAGATACATCCTTAATAAAAGTATAATTCCTAATATTTTATCTAAACAAGACTTATGGAATATAAATAAATCACTATAACTAATATCTACCAAGTAAAGGAAATAAAGCGTCAGCACTGGTCACGGGATACCACGGTTAGGCCGGCCGTGTACTGAGTCAAAGACTCGACCTCCCCAGATAACCTGAATAGGTAAAACCTCATCCGTTTACCCGTTTTTAAGGGGTGTTTATTTAAGCTTGTTTATGGGCTTATGAGGTTATCTGTTATCGGCTCATATTTCATACACTCAAATTTTCTAGCTTATTTTGAAACTTGTGTGCTTATATAAGTTTATTATGACATAATAAACCTATATATAACCCCATAAGTCATATAAAGCCGATAAAATAGGCTTATGAAACATAAGCCGAAACATGATAAAAGCTCGTAAGCCTAAACAAACACCCTCTTATCAAGTACCACACCCGTCCCAAATTATAAGTTGGCCTTTGTTTATTCCAAAATAAGTAGTAGCATTATATGTCAAAAATGGTTTTCCAAAAGTTAACATGACATATGCTTAGTGAATAGTCTTATTTTTCTTATTGTATATTTGGCGAAATGGGTTAGAGCTAGAGCTTATATCATAAGCCGGAAGCTGGAGCTTATATTTTTGTAAAGCTGATTGGCGGATTAGCTGGAGCTGAAGGTTATTAATGTAAATTCGCATAAAAGTATATCAAATTAAATTCAGATATATTTCAAAGCTTTTGCGTGATAATCCTCTATATTTTGAAGGGTATTTAAGTAATTTAACTAACTATAGTAAGCGGGTTTCAACCTGCTTGTCTTATAGTGGCTCATGGCTTACAATTATAAGATACCTTATCTTAAACTGCGTGCAAGTTAAAAGTGAACTTATAATTTAAAACGGAAAAAAAAAAATAAATACTAAAATTTACCTTCCATAAACCAGCTTCAAGGCCCAACTTCTTAGTAACTTCATCAGGTGAAGCAGAATTATTATTCTGGGCCTTGGGCTTGGTTTCTTCTTTGATTGCTTTAGTTATAACCAAGGAAGTGGGCCCTCTTCTTGTTCTTGGTGGGTGGGTTTTAAATTTTATGGAGGAGGGTGAGATTAAGCTGCAGCAGCAAAGGGATGATGATGCTGCCAACATGATGGAGGGAGAAGAGAGAAAGTAACCACACAAAAGATATGGAATCAAATACTATGATTTTTCTTTTTCTTACTTATAATAAATGAAAATAATAGTGGTCATATCACATGTGTTGTGTCACAATAAGTGTCTCAAATATTTTTAAGAGACGTGTGAAAAAAGTACAAAAAGAAAAAAAATGTTAAAAGTGTCCATATAAAGAATCGACGTTGAATTTTTGTACCTTTTTGGCAAGGTTTTGAAACCCGGGTCGACCCGGCCGGGTTAACCGGTTCGACCGGTTTCGGCTGAAAAAAAGAGTCAAAACAACCTAGGTTTCTAAAACCGGGTTAACCGGTGTGACCCGCCGGGTTTTGAGTGACCCGGGTCAACCCGGTTCTCGAAACCCGGCCGGGTTTCATTTTTTCAAAAATTTTTAATAAAAACCCGGGTTGATCCGGTGGTCGAACCGGTTGACCCGGTCAAAAAAATAAAATAATAATAAATTGAAAACCGGGTTGACCCGGTAACTCGACCGGGTCAATTTCGAACCCGGTTTTCAAAACATTGCTTTTTGGTAATTCGCTTTATTTTTAAATAGAATGGCTTTGTTTGGTAACAGGCTTATCGGATAGGTAGGAGGTCATTTGTATACTTTAATTTAATATGACTTTGACATTTATATTTTTACAAAGGTGAAACGGGTAAAAGTAAAGTGATGTAAGGATATAAACTTTTTTTTTTTTAAAGGTAATATATCATAGAGAACCTTGAAAGAAACTAAAATACAATACAAGGCGCTCCAGCTGGATTAACAAGATAATTAAAGAGAACGGGACCCAAAAGGAAATAAAATTTTGGCGTACAAAAGAACTAAAAATCTTACCATGATGTAGGATATAAATGTTAAGACATAATAAATTAGAGTTTGCAAATATACCCTATATATTTGGCGAAAGTAACCGAATACTAAAGATGTAGCTGTATGTAGATGGAAATTGAGTGAGAGATTATAAAATTGAGATTATTTCTATAATTTACATGAAGTAACATTTGATTTTTAAAGAGATTGTGATATATTATCTTTATAAAAATCTCTTATAAGTTTTGTCCGGCAAATAAAGATTATATTTTAAGTAGGTTAATTTTTAATAATAACAATTCTCATAACTTATGTACCAAACATTTTCTAAATTTGCACAACTTGTGGTTGATGCGCACAATCATAAATCACTAGCCAAAAACCACCTTGGATATACGATACAAATATTACTTGGCGGGTGTTTTTAGGGGATTTTAGTTAAATATTATAAGGTTAACTATTTATTCTTTCAATATTCATTTTAGAGGTGATATCATATATGTAGTTGATCATGTATTAACGGGTACGAAGTCTAAACATTGTCTTTTACATATTGTTTTTAGGTTGAGAGTAGATCACTCAACGTTATCGGTTTTCAATCATTTGCAAAAATATGTGGATTATATAAACAAAACCACTAAGGCTAAACATGATTATTAATGTGTATCTCTTGAAACAGGCATATTTAGCATCACTATAAGAATCACATTTTTGCTTGGTTTTGTTTCTGTATTAGAATAAAAAACAATATCATTCATTTGAGACAATTTAGATTATATGGTAGCAAGCGTTTAGGAGCGTTTTGAAGCAATCAGCAACTAGCGGTTAGCTTTTTGCACATATTGCTTGTTTGGAAACAAGTAACTAGCATTCCTACTTTTTCTAAATGCTCCTAATCAAAACGCTACTTAACATTTATGAGCAACCAGCATTTTCACTTACTAATTATTAGTATACAGCCATGTTAGCAATTTTAGCAATTTTTGCTTTTTGCTGCTACTGCTATCTTCGCCAAACATACCCAAAGTGGCGAAGCCAGAATTATGTATGCACATTTTTATCTAAAAGGCAAAAGGGTATGCATTTAGTGTTTGGTGTTTAAATATTAAAAAAAAATAATAATAATAAAAATAAAAAAAATAAAAAAAAAATGGTGTCATACAAGCAAACAGAATATAAGCTTGAGTCAAATAAACAACAAGATGATACATTAACGAATAGATCAAGTAATTACAAGAGCTACCGAGTGATTACTTACCGGTTAACATTAATAAGAACACAAATTTCCAACCTTAAAGAACTGGAGCAACATATATCTGACCCAAAATTGTTGCGCCCAAAGAACCCTACGCTGAAACTACAAGATACTCTAAAGGAGACTTGGTTAATCATCATCTATGTAGGTTTAAACTTTCTAGAGAAATATCCGAAGTACCAAAGTTCCGGTGTTGACCATCTGCTACATTTGTAAGTTTAAAACCGTGATTCGGGAGCTGGTTAATCAGCAGAGTTTCCAGTTGGCAAGCCAAGCTTTTTCCCGGTACTAGAAAATAGAGAAATGAAGCATCACGCATTCCTTCCTTTGCCTGATGTGCACGAACCCTGCCTTGGAGATCATCCGTCTGAAATGTGGTCATCAAAGAGTATAAAAATTAGTGAAATGAAGACAGAAAAGTGTTTGTGGGTTGACCCAACTCAAACCCATTTAGACCCGTTAACCAACCCGCCCATTTAGCTGCTTATACTTTTGAAAATACAGTTCCAATACTTTTGAATAGTACAGGGGGCATGCAGATAAAATTCAAAGTATATTAATGAACTGAGACGAATACCTCTCCAACATAAAGAGTCTTGTCAGGTCTAAGGATCACATAAACACTTGACGCACCAATTGTTGACGGAGGTGGTTGTTCCCGTGGACCGATAACAACACATCTCAATGCAAGTTCTGGTGTAATTTTAGTCTTCCATACCTCGATAAGCTTTTTATGACATATCATGCAGACAATATCTTCTACATCCTTCCGAAATTTCTCCATTTGGTTTCTTGATTCATTGACACAAAGAGTAGCCACTTCTTGACTACTAGTTTGTTGTATCTCGGCTTTAGAAGATCCCTTAGAAGAGATTGGTTGAGCTTTAGTTATCTTTTTTCTTGAACTATTCGTGTATACTGACTTGTATAGTTCTTCGGCTCTTTGTATTACTGCATCAGGAACGCCTTCCTTCTGAGCAGTTTCAAATGCAAGACTCTCTCTGCATATTCCGTCAATCAACTTCCATGTTGGTTTAGTTTTACCGTTCACTATCTCACTTCCCATCGCTTTGTAGACCGTATTCTTTGTAGTTAGAGGTAGATTGAAGATATCATGCAAGTGTGTTGATACTACACCCAAACAACCACTCGAATCAAGAGTTTCGATAATGCTACCAGCAATGCATGTCCCTTTTGCTGTTTCTGTGCCTCTACATATTTCATCCACAAGGACTAGGCTTTGCGAAGTGGCTCTAGTAAGTATAGAACGCATCTCTGACATTTCAATCTGGAAAATAAGATACATAAGATTCTTATATATATGGTATGGGTTGGTTTGGTTTTTTTTAACGGGTATACTTGATAAAGTTCAGTCGTATAGGTCCAAAAGTAAATGCAAGAAAAAAGAAACAAAAAAGTTAGTCTCTTGACCCAACCCTTTTTGACCCGTATCATAAAGTGCTTGCAATGACCTGAATTCCCAAATCCATTTTGACCCATTACCCAACCCGCCCACTTTGCACATAAGTAGACAGAATAAGAAAAGAAATTCAAAATAAGGGGAAGCATGAGACATGGGATTTAAGCAATATGCACCTGAAACGAGCTTTTCCCATCTGCAGGGCTGTCATAAGATTTTACGTGTAGCATAATAGAGTCAAAATGAGGAATTAATGCCGACTCAGCAGGTACCATAAATCCGCATACTCCAAGTAGTGCAGCTGCACATATTGACCGAAGCAAACTTGATTTCCCGCCACCATTTGGTCCAGTCAATAGAAACATTGATTTCATATTAACTGTGTTCAAAACTGCACTGCCTTCAGCTGCATCAAACCAATACGGTGATAGACCAACAATCTTCATCTCACGACGTCTGATTATCTGTTCAGTTTCCTGCATACAATTTCAAATGAACATTCATGTCTGTTTATGTATTTGTGTGTATGCGTGTGCCCGAAAAACTAACCAATAATTAAAATAGACGGTAGACTGAAATGTACCTCACAAATATGGGACTGAACGAGAGTTGGAAACACCCATTTTCTTCTCCTGCCTTCACTGTTTAATCAATATGTAACATTCAGTTAACACAATTTAAGGAGCTTTAAGTCACACGATTTGATACAAACGTAAACTTTTAGATTCGGCCTACCTCACATGAGCAAACAATGCTTTTGCTATGACAAGCAACATGGAGGCGAACACGAGAACATTGATTTTAGCTTGCAAATCAGCAGACAATCCTCTTAGCAACTCCAGGACCATAGACTTTGCCTTCGCACCAGCGTCATGGTACCTAAACAATGACCAGAAATCACAGCTTAGCATATTCAAGTGATGTAATATGAATACGTACGAAAGGGATATTAATTTCACAAACAAAGAGAGTCACCTTGTGAGTGCATCCTCCACTTTCGCAGTGGTAAACCATTCTTCTCCAACCTTTCTGCCCTTAGAATCTATAGAGGGCTTAAGTTGTTTGATTTGTTCTTCTCCCACTGTACCGGCCCATACAGATGGTGCAAAACGTTTTCCCTTGAACCAAATAGCTCTGTGTTCCCGAGCATAGGAGATTTCGCCCTTTGGTCCTCCAAGTGGTGCCGTGGTAGCTTTTATTCTGTTGATTATAGGAAGAAAATCTTCTGTGACCTGGAATAACAGCCATCTGTTAATCACTACCAGATCCTTGTCTTGTAAGGCATATTCTAACCAAGAACGAAAGACAAGAAAAAAGGAACTTACCGCTACGGATAAGGCTTCAGCGGCCTTATCTACCTCATCGTAAGCTTCTTTTAAATGAATCTTCTTCACACGACTTTTCCATGAAGACTCCATGTCCTCAAAAAAGTCATTTGGTATATTCACATGTGAGCTAAACTTCTGATCATTTTCATCATCTAAAGAGATAAGTTCACCAATTGTACGAGAGATTGACTCACATTCATTCACCTGTGAATAAACAATGACAAACAACGAAGCCATTTTTTATAAACTTCTACACATATATCTTGATCATCAAGGCGTTTAGCAATTTACTCTCTGTCTCAAGAAATTTTAACAACTTACTAGTATCTCAATGTCAACTTTTAACCCGGTCGCCACCCAAGTAGGGTCCACTAACAACATCAGTATCTCATTGAGCTCAGAGTTTCTACGGAGCTGCAATATTTCGTCAAGCACACTTTTGATCTTGCAAAACTCAATATGATTCGTCTCCCTTAACTCGAGAAGCTTCACTAGCTGCAAGATGAGGGACCCATATATGTTAGAACTTAGTCAACTTACATAAGTTAGAAATGGAGAACAATAAGCTGAATCTTTTCTTTAACCAAATCCGGAACTCAGACGAATTTTGTTACCTTTGATGGTGCGATGCAAGTGAATTCAGGAATTGAGCAAGAGATATTGCTCATAAGTTTGCCTATTGCTGAAAATGTTTAATAAGCAGATAGAATTAGTTTGAAATATATGAAATGTATCATAACTCAGAACATGCATGTAAAATGAAAAAAATGCACATCCATAACATAACATAATAAAACACCTCTACCGATATGGACATTATGACAAACCAAATAAGATTGTATAAGGAATGAAACAGATTTCGACAAACTGCAGATTCCTATAAACAGCATTTCTGAAAGCGTGACAGTCAAACACGTACACATTAGGAATGTGAAAGGTGTTTGATCTCAGCTTCAAGATGCTCATAAAGACACATATTAACATAGGTTTGGCTCTTCCTACCATACTACCAACCCTGAGCTTCGCAAAATACTTATTTCGTTGGTTGAACATGTGAGATAAGCATGCAAAGTCAGATCACGTTCAAATTTTGGAACGAGGGAGAACAGCCTTTCCATTTATATATTAGGATTGGGAACTAACTGCACTTTGAAATATCAGTGAATAATAATCGGATACTCACCTTGAATGGTAGATGCAGTTGCATAAGTAGGAGGGTTCAGAAGTAGATCTCTGATATACCTTTTTACACACACAAAAGGGCAATCGTGAATAAACTATCAAATTTAACTCGTCTATGAAATTCATAACATAGAAATTCAAATTTAAAAGCAACAGAATTTAACTTACATAGCAGGTAATCCGGTGCAATTGGACGGGAGCAGAATCTTTAATAGAAAAGGTACACCTTCTGTTGGTATTGCACCTGATATCCAGACACGGGTTAATAATGCATAACTAGTTCCATAAAGAGAAGATTATAAGTGTATGAGATGATAGCTGACCAATTTGTGAGGCTGTTCCAAGGGTCAGCGGATGAGGTTTGTTTTCTGAAGCGACGGTTACATTCCTAAATGTGACATCGTCTTCAAGACCATAAAGCTCTTTTACCTAAAATTTTAGAAACCAACTGTAAGATACTATTTGCTTCATGCCAAACTATGTAACACTGGAGATATGGGTGTAGATATTGACCTTGAATAATATCTCATTGACAATATTCCCATCAATCCATTCGAAGTGTCGGCCATTACACTCACCCCACAGTAGCCCGCCTTCACCAAACTCTGCCCAACGAGTCGTTCCTGTTAAGAATATTTTAGATATGTAAAGAGTCAATTAGTGATGTTTAAAATTTAACACTGAAGTCATTATCAACCCTTGAATCAATAGCAATTACCTGAAGAATTGTTCTTCAATGATTTATGAATAAACAAATGATGATAATGACAAGTACGAAGCTTTGTAACAACGGCCTCTTCAGTTAAACCGTCATCCAAAGAGTACGTTTTCATAGTCTCCAACACGGAAACTATGCAATACCCCTTTGCAGAGCGTGATAGTCCTGAAAAGGTACAAGACAAGTAACCATAAAAATAAGTGAAAACATGAATTAACTTGATGTGACTTTAGCATACCAATGACAGGCATAGGTTCTGGAAACTCAACATCATGATCATCTTCAACAAGTCCAAAAACATACGGACTTCCAGGATGTGCATGTCTGTACACATTAACATATCCGGATTAAAAACATAAAACAAAAAAGTTAGAACATTGATTTAAAATAATATTTGGTAAAAAATAAAAATAAACCAGTTAACATACCCAGATATAAAACGGCTTTTACGTGAACGAGCTTGGGTTGGACCCTGAACTTCCTCCACAATGCACTAAAAACACAAACATCAAAAACCAAATCAAATTCAAACTTTGTCCTATTGGATAGGAATAAGTATAGCTTGCAATAACTATTGTGCCTTTTAGCTCGAAGGCAATAACACTACCAACAGCATCAAAAATTTAAGTACTTACTACTGAGAATCCATGACGTGTCAGATCATCCAAAGTTTGACGCAGATTCTGCAAGTTTAAAAAAAGGAATAATGGCTGATCATTTGAGAACTTTAAAATGTTAACTTTAGAGGGAGAAAACTGAAATGTTTATAATACCACAACAGGGCAACCAGCTTTTGGAATGCTATCTGAACGTGTACCACCAAAAGGATTCAAACCAGCATATTCCACGAGTATACAAGCATCAAATCCTATCGCTTCGTAAAAATCCCCGACCTAGAGAGATTGAAACATTTATGCACTTGATATTAGTGATGAACAAATCACGTGATTTCTTTGAGCACAATGAGATAAGACAGAAACATACCCTACATAGCAAAACTTCCCGTGGAAACCTTGATTTGAACTTTAATATCTCCGAATTGAGGGTTCCTTCTTTCATACTTCATCAAAGGAAGATATAATAAAGAAAAGGAAAATTAAATGTGACTGTTTATGAACACGAATGAGATTACTTACCTCCCATTCTTCAAACTGTCATCCAAACCGAGCAAATTAGAGTAAGTGAGTCTGTTGATCATTTGCATAGAAGACGTTTTCCTACACGTCTCCATTTTCTGAAAGAGAAAGCATGATATCAATATAAGTACTATCCACAAATCAATACGAAAGAAAATCATCTGGATACTATAAGTCTGATTTGAAAATAAGGGATACCTCCTTCCACCACGTGACGTGAAGATAATCTTTTTCCGTGTAGACATTCTTAGATTCCTTTAATTTATTGGATGTTTTGTTATTTATCGTCAACGTCTTTCTCTCTTTAAAGCAATTGATCTGCTTAGGATTCCTGGTGCTTCTAAGAAAATATAGAAAAGATGGAATGTTAGTATATAGATGGCAGTAATGCCGGGGAATGTTAAATTCTGAGTTCTTATGTTTGAATTGGAGCTCTTTCATTCGTCATGGGGACAATTGCATACTTAAGACAGATTCAATTATGATTATTACTTTAATTATCAACGTAGTAAGATCCACACTTTTAAGTAAGATATTTAAATTTACATGACTACAGACTACTGACACGATGTTGCGTGGCATCTGCAGTATCAGAAGTTGAACCCTAAAACATTGCAAAGTTGAAATGTGGACCTTAACATGACGAGATCAAAGTATGAGTCATAAATGAATATAGCTAGGCTTAAAGTAACAGTATGTGTCGTAAGTATGCAATTAATCCTTCTATATTTTGCTAAAGTTGCAGACTTGCAGTTGCAGTTCCAGTTTCGGTTCCAAGCCAAGGGATTCTAGTTGCCGGAATTCCCTTACTCTATAGCAGCTATTATCACATTCAAATTTCAATTCAACTACTTTAACGCTAAAACTTCCACAAGCAAATCAGTGATACTAAAAAACAGATTGAATCTTCCACGCTTTATTGCAAGATTATAAGACTAAATTTAATATAGGGATAATGGTACCTAGCTATTCAAACTACTTTATACAACAACCACGGGCACTCAGGGGTGGCCCAGTGGTAAAAGGCTTGTAACTTCCATCACTAAAAGTCTAAAATGTGAGAGGTCTCAAGTTCAATTCATGCCATCTGCAAACAAGCCTGAAGTGGCCACACAAACCTCCTCAAAATGGAGGGTTTGCCCGATTTGAGTATGTGTGGTGACGGGTTGAAACCCATGGATTAGTCACTTAAAAGCTCAGGAACCAATGTTACCAAAAAGAAAAAATACTTTATACATCATTATTATATATCCAGTTTCAATTAAACCAAATCCACCCAAAAACATAATATCATATATCGTTAAAATGCCTTTCAAAAGCATTAAAATACAAAAATACTCATGCGGCAGACACTAGCACCGCCAAGACCCCAAGACCGCATTATCACCGCCAACTCAGCACCACATCACTTTCTCTCTTTACAACCAACTTCACCACCAAAACATGCCCCGGTTAAACACAAATATAACCCGCAAAAATCATTTAATAAACACACACTCACACACAACAACAATTACACAACTCGGTCGTCTCAACAACCGAGTCCTCCCAAACAACATCATAGCACTAGACTTCCCCTTAGGGTAGAGACGGCAAAACGGGCGGGCGCGGGCTAGTATCGGCATGGGCCAAACGGGCACATGTTATACAAATCGCTTTATAAAAGACATAAAATGACGAAATAAATTCCTTAAAAGTAATCTCTTTTATATTTAAAAAAATAAATATAAGTTATTTTTCAAAAACGATTATAATGTACTCCAATTGAGAGAAACATATGTGCCCGTTAGTGCCCATATAACTTTTCAATGGGCTAAATATGCCCATTTCAAAAAAATGATAGGGCTAAATGTGCCCAAATCTTTTACAAAATAGCCAAAATTAGCCCATTTGTTTTCGTTTGGGCACAAATTGACACCTCTACAGTCTACCCTAGGGGTTGTATTTTCCAAAGTAGTGCCTATTTTGTCATTTTAACACGTAATTTTGGTATAGGAACAACCCCAACGAAAACGGGGCGAGCCTTTTTGACTCAGATGTCACGCGCCTTGAGGACATTACCACTGGGCCATTTATCCCAATGAAAAAAAATCTAAATACTATTATAATTTCAGCATCAATTAATATACACAAGAACAGTAACACAATCTAATAATGGATATAAATAACTATATCTATATCATAATCCTATGTTATAAAAAATATACATATATAAAAAAGAACATACGATATTATTAATGGAGAAGTGGTGATGGGGCGGCGAGGGAAAGGTGACCGGATGAGAAGACCGACGGAGCGCCACCGGTGGCCGGAAAGCACCATGGATTTAGCCGTGAGGAACCAATACATTTATTATGAAATTTTTTTAGGGATTTCCCGCCATATAACACGACAGAAACTGTCTCTCTGTGTGTCTGACTGATGAAACTGTCCCTTCAATATAAAAGATGTCTTTTTTCTACAAACTGATTTAACATGTCTTTTTTACTTTCTTTTATTTGGGTGTGGTTATTCCCAATTTTTTTTTTTTTTTTTTTTTTTTTTTTTTATTATTATTATTATTATTATTATTATTATTATTATTATTTTTAATTTTATTTACAAATGACACCCTTCTTTTTTTTTTCCATTTTTATAATTTTAATTATATAAAAAGATTATAAATCCGAAGGTGACTACACTTTCATCATATATATCAGTGTCAAATCAGTTTTCTCTCTCATCTCACTTCTCTTCGCCACTCTTCACATTTTAGAGGGTAAGCGAAACCATCATCACCTTTAATTTCACCATTAAATACCCACTTTATAAAAATATATATCACTAAATACCCCACACACACACTCACACACAAAATAATTAAAATAAAAAAGGTACACATGAGGCCCGGGTTTTTTGCTTTTCCATTTGGTGAATGTATCACCGAATATTGTTTCGGGTTGTGTGCTTTGCATGTGATAATTGGTGGTGGGCAAGGGAGTTGCTTGGTGATGTGGCCCATTTGGTGATATCTTCACCTCCTTACCGAGTGGTCTGAAAGTATGGAACAGAAAATATAAACTTTAATAAGTTAGAAGGTTAAAACTGACAGAAAATACATAATAAAAACTGATTGTGTTGTACTTTAAACTGAGGGACAAACGAAATCTTTTGTACTTTTACCCCTTTATGTCACGTCCCGAGCTTGGGATAACATAACCCCTTTTATTTAGAAGGTTTTTGTTGGCTTATTTGATTTCTACTTATATTCATAACTCTACTTTATTTTAAAACTACAAGGCTTGTATAAGCGTATCATATAATAATATACAAGTTCAGGAGTCTCAAAATAAGCCAAAAAATTAAGGCTTATGAAAAATAAGTTGAAACACAAATAAGCTCATAAGCCATATATAATATTAAAGAAACACCTCTTAAGGAGCATTTGGTTAAAAGGAGTATTTTTGTATTCTATAAAATATTTTGTACAAAATAAGAACAATATATATTGAATATAAATCAAATGTTTCTTATCAAATTCTTTACAAAACTAAAAGTTTGCATTTACTACACAAACACTTTTTTTTTTCTTTCTTAATCTTGTAACCCCCTTTCTTGTGAACAGAAAACAATATCATATAATCGCATTTCTATGTTTTTTGAAAGAATCAAATCCCCTCTTATTCTACAAATATGAAAATGGAAAATTAAATTTTTTTCTCTAACTAAACACACCTTAAATATCTTTGTTTTTCTATATGGTGTTTGGAATTAATGAGTTGATTGGTTTCCACTAATCAACTCATTAATTCCCGAAGTTGATACCATCCTCATCCCCGAAGTTCAATAGTTATATCCATCCCCGTCGAGGTCACAATTATGTCCCCGTCCCCGATGGGGAACGAGGATCCCAATGAGGAATCGGGAATTTTTGGAGTGCTTAAGTTAACGAGTTGCACTATGTGTATGAGTGTATCTATCTAAACCTAGTGTGCATTGAATTATACACCAACAAACATATGACATGCCACGTATCTCTTTTATTGAGGAAACCATGCCATCGCTATTATCTAACAGCTTAAGTGCTCTTTTAATATTTTTATAAATGTATCTGTTATTTTGTTTAGGGAAATATGCCACCCATATCCTAGATAAGTGCTGAATTCTTGAACCTAATGACAATGATTGCAAGAATTAAAGCTGTTTATAGATGACAACATCTTTTAGAGTACGAGCTAAATGACAATTTTTACAAGGGTATTTTCAAAGAGATATTAACTATTAATTGACAAGATTTTAAATATTATATACATATATATAGAAAAGATATTTGGAGACGAGTTCGGGGACCCGAGGGTATTACCATCTCCGCCTCCATACCCGCTTTTAAGTATATTCATCTATGAGTTATATGGTGTGTTTGATTGCCACTTAATGAAATGACTCAGCAGCCAAACATTAGGTGGTCAAAGGCAATGTTGTTTAGTCGTAGAATAAAATAGGACGATGTGTGATCCAAAATCAGTCCTGAGTAAGCCATGATCCCTAGACTACCCTCTCATTCATTAGCCTACGGTTTTTTTTTTTTTTCCTTGAACTTAGCCGAAGCTGTAGCCTACGCTTTGAATTAAATATCTTTTTAACTCTTTTGTGTCATAACCACTATCCTCATTTATTACTCTCAAATTTTTTTTATTAGTCACCAAGTTTGTAGATACGTAACAAACTTTCTCAAAAGTACCGATATACGTAATGTACTAAATATAATCCATATATAGCTAACATACTTTCAAATTTTGCACATAATACGTAATGTGACCGGATAGTAGCAGGTTTTTTCATACGTGGCCTTTTTATTATTTTTGTTTGTCCAAGTGGATTTAATTGATTTATCTACATGGAAATTAGTCCTAAAAAAATTGTTGACCCTATATAAACAAATGTTGACTTATTTTTCCGCCCAAAATCCACACATTACGTTTACTTTTTCCACCTACAAAACCTAATCCCAAATCAAGAGATCGTGAAACCCTAATAATCCCAAGGAATAAAATTGTGGTTGTGCAAATGTTATAAGGTATAGTACGCTGTAATTAATTGTTGTTTAATCTTTCAGATCCCTAATTTTTAAACATCAATTTGTAACCCTAATTTTCAATTTCAGGTAATTTGATGGCTGCGTTTACTGTTAACCTCCATCACGATGGGTTTTTTCTTTCAAACCCACTTAAGTACGTGCAAGGGGGTTACAAGTACTTAATAATATCCAGATTGAAGAAATGCCTATTGGTGAGCTTTTCGAGGCTGTTAGACGGTTTGTTCTTAATCCCCCTACAAGTTTGTATTATAGTCTACCTGGTACAACACTGTCTAGAGGTATTAGGCCACTAAAAACAGATAAGGATATGGAAGCATTAACCAAAGTAGGCTTTGAAAATGGATGTAAGGTTACTTTGTATACAGAGTTTAATGATTATGATGTTATGGAAATTGCTAAGAATGATAACCTTTTTGAGAATGATGAGACCTCAGATGGCCTTGATTATGGGAGTGATGAATTTGATGGGGATCCAGATAACATAGATTTCCATACAGAAGGGGAACATGATGTAGTGATTGACAGGTTGACATTGGATGACCCTTTTCTAACAAAACTGGTTGGTAAGGGTAATTTCATAGGAACTACAGAGGACCCTATACCCCCATTAAGTGGAAAATACATCCTTGAAGAAAAGGATCCAAATGATGATCTTATAGATGCTAATTATAAGATCAAAAAGGGTGTTAAGTATCCTTCTTATAACCCTGAAACACCTTGGGATGAGTTTAAACCAGTTCTTGGCATGAAATTTGAAAGCCCATTGCAGTTAAAAAATGCACTAGCTGATTATGGTGTTAAGCATGGATACAGGTTGTGGTATTATAGGAGTGACCAAAACTGTTTGCTTGTATATTGTGGTAGAGATATAGAAGTGGGTAGATGTGCCGGTAGGAGAGGACTAAAAAAGAAGAAGGGTAAGAAAGTGGTAGATGAGAGTGACAAGGTGAAGGGTAAGAAAGTGGTAGATGAAAGTGGTAAGAAAGTTAAGGTTAAATGGACAAGGATGAGAGTGCAGGAGCATAAGGGTAAGCATTGTCCATTTAGGCTTTGGGCTAGTTGGATGAGTGGTGAAAGGTCTTTTCAAATTAAGTCATTGTATGAGGCTCATAGGTGTACTAGAAACTACAATATCGGCTCACTTGTTACATTTAAGTGGATAGCAAGACATTATGCAAAGGAGATTACAATGAACGATGCATTAACATACAGGTTTATGAGGGAAGATATAAGAGAAAAGTTTTCAATAGATGTCAGTATAGGCCAATGTAAGAGGGCAAAGCAATGTGCTTTGTATGAATATGATGGAGGCCTCATTGAACATTATGGGAAACTTTGGGAATACCGACGAGCAGTTCTTGATTCAAATCCTGGTTCCACCTGTCACATAGATGTAGATGTACATGATGATGGACTGAATTACTTCCGTAGGTTTTATATGTGTTTCAAGGGTGTGAAGGATGGTTTTGGGGTGCAACAACATCAACCATTGAGGAAGATTTCAAAAGCAAGATGCAAGAGATAAAAGAAATGGATGAAGAGGCTTATGCTTTTTTAATGGAAAAAGAACCTGCAACCTGGTGTTTGGCTTTTTTCCAAACACATACAAAATGTGCCTCTTTTGAGAATGGCATCTCAGAGTCATTCAATGGGAAGATAGTTTCAGCTAGAGGTAAGCCACTGATCACTATGCTTGAGGACATTAGAGTATACATTATGCAAAAAATGTGGCATATGAGTGAGAAAGCTGCTGCATGTGATGACTTATTAACTCCATCTATTAGAAAACATATGGAACAATTGAAACATGATATGAGAAAGTGGCAGGTTGTTCCTAGTACATACCAAGTAGTTGAAGTTAGAAAGAGGAATGAGGCATATGGTGTCAATCTAATAGCTAGAACATGTGACTGTAGGTTGTGGGAATTAAGTGGGATACCGTGTGTACACGCTGTTGCAGGATACCTTCATTTTAAGTTAAATCCAGATGATGGGGTCAGTAGTTGGTACACTCAGGCTAAATGGTTTGATAGTTATCAGTTTTCTATAAAACCAGTATATGGGTCTAAGATGTGGAGGTCAACCAAAAACACACCACCACTTCCACCAATTGTGAAAAAAATGCCTGGAAGGCCTAGGAAGTTAAGAATACCACACCCTAGTGAGCAGGATGATGTGCATCATGTTAGAAGATTTGGAAGGGTTATGACTTGTCAAAACTGTTGGCAAAAAGGTCATAACAAGGCTAGTTGCACTAATCCTAAAACTTACAAACCAAGAAATACTGATCCACCAAGGCCACCAAAATGTGTAAAAAGAAAATCTGGTATTACCATCAATGATGACTGTAAGTCTCAAAAAGAAGTTGGGGAAACAAGCACGAGAGGTGGAGGTAATGCAAGCAGAGGTAGAGGGACTGCAAGTAGAGGTAGAGGGTCTGTAAGCCTAGGTAGGGGGTCTGCGAGTAGAGGTAGAGGGTCTGTAAGCCTAGGTAGGGGGTCTGCGAGTAGAGGTAGAGGGTCTGCAAGTAGAGGTAGAGGGTCTGCAAGTAATTCTGGAAGCAAGAGGGGTGGAAATGGAAGCAAGAGGGGTGGATCTGCAAGCAAAGGTGTTGGGTGTGCAAGTAAAGAATTTGATGGTACCACTGATACACAGGTACCATACTTAATTTTTTTTTCCTTTTTTGCTTTCAAAAAATTGATAATGATACTTCCACTTAATCTGAATATAACAACTACTAACTATACCATCTTTGATAATGTTGAAATGCTAGGAACTTCGGTAC
Source organism: Artemisia argyi (assembly GCA_030686995.1). Lineage (NCBI taxonomy): Eukaryota > Viridiplantae > Streptophyta > Magnoliopsida > Asterales > Asteraceae > Artemisia > Artemisia argyi. The sequence goes on along the minus strand of CM060686.1, from coordinate 11,868,752 downwards.
AAGAAAGATGTAGAAGCAGAAAGAGAAGTATTGGAAGAAGAGGAAAGGAAAAAAGCCGAGAGGGAACAAAATGGAAAAATTTACCAAGATTGGGATGATCTAGATTGGAATAATGATACCTTTTCAGAAAATTTAATGGACAGAAGAGCTACATTGAGTGAACTAGCAGCACTTGATGAAGCACTTGATGAACATAATGCAACTCTTCCCTCAATTTCAGAAGGAGTACAAGATGTTAGTGTGGAAGAGTCACAACCTGAACCAATTCCTCCACATCTAGTTCAAGCCCCTACTGAAGAAAGTCAAACTAAAAGGGCACCAAGACCAAGACCTGAGGTGAGACCAAGGCCTAGATCAGAAAGGATTGCCAAGAGGAGGAAGTTCAACTACCCTGTAGATGGCACTGGGAAAACTCCAGACAGACCATTTAGTCTCTAAATGTATCTGTTTCAATGCTTTTGTATCAAAACTTGTTACGTAAGTAGGTTTTATAACTGTTAAATGTGTGAGCTGGAAAGGCACACCTTTTGTTGGAACCATATTAGTGTCTGTAGCCAGCACTATAACTGTTAGATAGGTGTGCAAAACATGGCACAACTTTTGTAACCACCTTGGTGCCTGTAAACACTTAACATTTTGCCTATCTATCTATGCAGTTTAACTGTTAAATGTGTGTTGTCCAATTTTTTATTTTATTGGAGCATGTGCAGTTTGGTTATTTAAAATGTAAAATGGTATTTACTTTGGAAGCATTATGCTTTGGGCATGTGAAACATGCTTGGGTGATGTGCAGTCTGCTTGCCATCCATGTGCAGGTAGTTTTCCAAGTGCAATAACATAACCCAATATACTCCAATAACATAACCAACTCAATATAAGTGCCAATAACAAACATTTTGCAAAAACACAAAACAGATTCAAAGGATGATAGATTTCATTACATACTTCATTGGGCTTGTACAAAAGTGCTACTACCCTACATTGTTGCATACATTCAGAAGTGCCAAAAGACTACCGTTATACTAATATCAGTTCCAAAAGCCTACCATTACACTAATTTAAGTGCCAAAAGACCAACATTAGATTCACATGGAAAGTTCAAAGAGCAACTAACAACAACATAAGCATTACAAACATGAGAATCATTAAGAAAGTAGAAAACTTTCTCCAACCAGCAACATTTGATTTTGCACTTTTCAATTCATCAACAATATTTGCATTTGATCTTATTTCTTCTTCCAAATAAGCAATTCTTTCTTGATACTCAATTTCCCTCTCTTGTTGGTTGACCTCATGTTCAAACGCATCTCTTTGCTCTGGATTCATACTCACATACATCTCGTACAATACACCTTTATACCAACCATACAGCTCTCGATCAATCCAATAAAAAGCATCACACCTATGACGAGAAGACTAACAAAAAAAAAAAAAAAAAAAAAAAAAAAAAAATCAATATGTTGCAAAAAACCTACTTTATCGAAATAATAAAACAAGAAAATACCGATGGCCTTGGACAAACAAGAAAACGACGCCCTGGATTTCGCTCAGTCCAAGAAACACGCTTAGCCAAAGGAAGGTTGCATTTGCAATGAGTTGGAGGAGCACGATTGCCAGAATAATTGCCATTGTGGGAAGAAGAAGACATTGCAATGTAATTAGAATTAGGGTTACATTATTTGCTTGAGTGATTTTGATTTGGGGAGAAAAATAAGATCTAGGGTTTTTTTTTGGTACAAATTGGGTAATATAAAGCCAATCGGGTCAAAAAGATGTTGGGTTAACATTTTGGGTACCAAACAAACTGGGTAATTAATGACGTGTATTTAGCAAAAATAATAAAAAGGCCACGTATGAAAAAACCTGCTACTATCCGGTCACATTACGTATTATGTGCAAAATTTGAAAGTATGTTAGCTATATATGGATTATATTTAGTACATTACGTATATCGGTACTTTTGAGAAAGTTTGTTACGTATCTACAAACTTAGTCCTACTATATATTACATTTATGGTGGATGCACTATTCCTCAACTTAAAATAATAATTTCGGCTATAGTGATTTTGTGAGTCAGTGAATAGTAAATCTTTAAAATAATAATTTTTGCTATAGTAACTAACGGTCGCTAGTTATTTAACGACTGTTAACTAACGACCGTTATCTTTAATATTTAAAAAAATTCCATACAAAATTGGTCTTTTATCTCAAAGGTTCGTTGCAAATTTACTCCTCTTATAATTTAAATAATTGGTCCTTCATGTTATACATCTATTGCAAAGTCAGTCCTTGATCACTAACTTGACGTTAAGTAGCTAATGACAGTTATCTTCAACAATTTTTAAAAAAATCCATAAGAACTCCGTCCTTCATCTTAGAGGTTCGTTGCAAATTTAGTCCTCACAATGTAATATTGTATAATGCCCGCGGCAACGCGCGGCTTACATCCTCGTTCGTAACAAAATTAATAGATGAACTATTGCATGAATATAATATTAGGGGACGTTTGGTAACACAAAACACTTTCAGGAACTGAGAATGATGATGATATGGTTTTAGAAGTTGTAGTTGCCAAGAGGGTAGGGTTTGTGAATTTGATAATATGTGACTCAATGTGCCTTGCACGTGGGGTTGAATATTTACACCACCTTGTTTTGACGTGGTGTTTTGATTCACAAGAGAATGGTAGTGTGAATGCTTCCCTTTATTAATTTCCATTCCTCACCTTTCTTTACTTTTTTAGGAGAATGAAAATCAAAGAGTGAGAATGGAATGCTAAGCCCATGTTTCCATTCTTCGTGACTAACTAACACGGGAATGTATTCCTCGTCCCATTCATTGGTTTCCTTTCCCTCGTACCAAACGTCCCCTTAAAGTGAAGGGCTAGAATCAAGACAATCATTAACCTCTATGAGTCCCTCACGTTATTATATACTTGAAACTAAGATTTGTGTAACCTATATGGGCTTTAATAATTTTTTTATAACACTCTTTACCCAAAATGTTTGAATCCAACATTTATTTTGTTTAAGTTATAAATTTCTCTCGTTAAATACTCTCTAACATTTATCAAACAAAATATTTCACTCGATTACAAAAGGTTAAGTTGGCAAATTCATGTTACTCAAATTGTTCATTCGGAACAGTAATTAAACCATCACTTTCACTCATAATCATGTTCACTCAGTAACATCAAATCATTTAATGGCTTTGATTCATTTAACGTTAAATCACATTTCTTATCAAACAACCCATTAGTGACTTTTGTCACACTTTAGTGACATTTTTATATTAATATACTCTCTCCATACTTAGCACCACACATTTTGTCCAGTTTCTTATGTTTTATATTATTTAATTACTCACATGAATTAAAATTATATAAACAATTTAATAAAGTGCATATTTGTTATTAAAACAAAACAATTTTTCTCATTATAATTTATTTTCTCTATCCTTGTTTTCTTTCTAAGCAGCATCAAATCCAAATCCGATTTCAAACCCTTTACAAACAAAACACACCCTGAAGCTTGAAATTTTTGTTTTCCACTATTATTATACTGTGTTTAAAGTTTGAACTATGATATTTTTATGAGGATATTTTATGAATTTTTCTTAAATGATGGTAGAAATGTAAAACAGTTCAACTTTTTTTTTTTTGGTGCAAAGGTGAAAAATATATTAAATCAAACACTTGGGAGTACAATACTACACATATGGATTTGGACAGGCCCAAACCATAAACAAAAGCTACAACATACAACTAAGTCTGATACAAAACTAACAGACAAAACTAAATGCATCAGATACCAACATTCCCAAACAGAATTTCACCTATTAATGCACCTACCATCTAACTACATTTCCATAACACCCTCCCACCATGACCATTCAACCAACATCCACAATCGCCAAAGTAGGAAAGGGTGAATGGCATCGTTAGGAACCCATAACCCCTCCAAGTCAAGGGCCATACCTGTTGACTTACATTTCCATCTACTACAATGGCTTCAGTCAAACAGGGAACACACACCTTGAGGGAGGACCAACCAAACCTCCTTAGTAGTGTATATCTAGGACCATGTAGGATCATCTTACATTCCTCACAATTCCTAGAAACATACACTACCACACCAATTCACTTTACCCTTCATAGTTGGAAACTCACTTTATGGACTGCGAGTTACTTAAACTGTCTTCTCCCAAACACTCCATAGTTACCTAACAAAGGCCTACTATGTAGGATATTAGGATACAAACAGAAAAAAGCAGCTTTTAGCCCAAGGTACAGAGCCATCAACTGAATTGAATTATAAACAGTCAATTTCCACAAGACTTGGAAATTGAAGATAAGGTAAAAACCTTTATTATTTGCAGAAATTTCTTGAACCTCAACTATGCATAGCCAAAAATAGAAGATACTTGGATGAGGTATATAATCAAGAGAGAATACCATTGACTGAAATATACTTTCAGCAGCTATAAACACCATAACCAAACACCCCTTAAAAATCATAAGCAACTTTAAGCAAAACCAACAATAACATCAGAGATTCCAACTTTATTCCATCCACCATCACAAACAAGATTCCACTTCAGTATCACCTCAGACTGCACCATTACTATTTCTGTATTGTAGTTTCACATTCCATATCTCTGCTACTTTAACAGTGTTGTCAGTCTTCTTCACAGTTAAACTCAAAAGTTGTAGTCTGATGTTTTCATTAATAGACATTAACACACTCTCCATAGTTTGATGAGTAGCATTGAAAATCCTAGCATTCTTTTCCTTCCAGATGTAGTAAACAGCAACAGCAAGAACCAATCTTCTCAGCACACTCCACATTGAATTAGAACAGGGCAAAATGGTAATGGTTTTAGTGATTTGATCCCATTCCATTGGCAAATTTTTACCATTTATCTTATCTTTTATTGCATTCCAAATTTTAGCAGATAACTCACAAGAGAAAAACAAGTGATTATGAGAATCATTTGTTTTCTGACATAAAGGGCATAGAAGCACATCATTGCTCCATTTCTGCATCCTATCTTGAGTAAGCAATCTTCTTTTAAAAGCCATCCATAGAATCATAGCACACCTAGGATTACATTGTGAGAACCACACAGTTTTCCACCAGTCTACCTTTGGAGCATCAGGCTTCATCTCTTTCCATACCTCTTTTGTAGAAAACTTAGTAAGTACTCCATTCTTAGTTCTCCATTTCACTGTATCATTCCTGACATCATCTAACTGAGGCACATGAACATGGTTCAATTATGGAAATCTATTGTACCAATCTTGAGGCCATTTCCACACATTATTAGATATCATATCAGCTATAGTACATTCATTCTCCAATCTAGCATCATAAAGAGTTCTGTTATCAATAATTCTTGAGAGAGGGCCTATTGTATGCCACCAATCATACCACATAGATATAGACTTACCATTACCAATAACATGGACAATGAAAGGTCTAATTTTATCTATTAATTTCAATAAAGTCTTCCATGTACCACTATCATTATACTCAGTGCCAATCTCCCAGAAGTTTCTACCTTTTAATTTCACCCTATTTACCCATTGAACCCAAAGACTTTCTTTATCAGAGATTATCTTCCAAATATGCTTCATAAGAAGGACCTCATTCCACTGATCCAACAATTTTAAACCCAACCCACCTTCACTCTTGGGACTACACACCACAGACCATTTAACTTTAGCTTTACCTCTTTATATTCCTTCCCTGATTCCACAAGAAACTTTTAAGCAGACTATTAATCTCCTTCACTATGGCTTTAGGAAGCTTAACCACAGAAGCCCAATATGTTTACATAGCTGCTAATACAGATGAAATAAGCTGCAATCTCCCAGCATAAGATAGAGCTTTATTTTTCCAATCAGTTACTTTAGTTCTCACTTTGTCCACCAACTCTTTACAATCATTAATACCAATTTTCCTTGCAAGGAGAGGAAGGCCAAGGTATTTTACAGGCAGCTTACCAACTTTAAAAGGTAATACCTCCAAAATTTTTGCTTTATCAATTGCATTAACACTACCAAAGAAAATGGTACTCTTTCCTATGTTAGGCTGTAATCCAGAAGCACTGCTAAATTCCAATAATGCATCCCTTATAACACCAACATAATTTTGATCACCATGACTAACCACAAGGAGATCATCAGCAAATGAGAGATGAGTAAGTTGAATCTCCTTACAGCCTTTGTGATATTTGAACATAGGATTCAGCTGGACTCTTCTTTTTAATATCAATGAGAAGACTTCCATGACAAGAGTAAACAAATAGGGAGATATAGGATCACCTTGCCTTAAGCCCCTTCCACTTTTAAAATACCCATGCCTCTCCCCATTCATACAAATAGTGAAAGCTGCAGTAGAAACACAAGTCATAATCCATTTCACCATTTTCTCATGGAAGCCAAACATCTTTAATATTGTTTCAAGGAAAGTCCAATCAACTGTATCATAGGCCTTTGCTATATCAACTTTTAGAGCACACCTTTTTGCCCCATTCTTACAATTATAACCCTTAAGCAGCTCTTGAGATAGCAGAAGATTATCCTGAATTACTCTTCCAGGGACAAATGCACTCTGATTACAGTTGACAAGTTTATGAAGAGCAGACTTAATCCTATTAGTTAGGATTTTACTAATACATTTGTATATGATATTGCAACAAGCAATAGGCCTGAACTCATTGATCTTTGATGGCTGTTGGATCTTAGGTACAAGAGAGATGATAGTTGCATTAATTTCCCCAAGCATCTTCCCATTAATAAAGAAATCTTTCACTGCTTTGCACACATCTTGACCCACAATACTCTAAGACTTTTTATAGAAAACCGAGGAAAATCCATCTGGACCGGGGGCCTTTGAGTCACCAATATCAAAAATGGCTTCCTTAATCTCAGCATCAGTAGCTACACCAATCATATCCATAGCTTCCTCATTTGTCAGTTTCACAGTAAAGAGGTTTTCCATGTCAGTAATAGGAGTGACAGAATCACTAGACCCAAGGAATTTTTTGAAATGCTCCACAAATTTCTCAGCAACCATATTTCCTTCAAATCTAGTTCCAGCTTCATCACATATGCTCATAACTGTAACACCCCCAAATTTAAGTTTGTCGCAGCGGAAAAGTAATTTCGGTGTTACGGGGAGGATCGAAGTTTTAATCTCATAAAACGGCTTAAAAGAAGCGTTTTGAAAGTTATTTGTCATTCAAATAATATTTTTGATAAAAAGATAAACCATTTGATTTAAAATCTTATTAAAAGATATAAAGGCTTGTAAAAATGACAAATTTGATTTTTACACCATTTTAATTTATCAGAGTAATAAATGCCCACTCCGTGTCTTGTTCTGCTCCGTTAAATTACCTGAGATACACATGCTTAAAAGTGTCAACACAAAGGTTGGTGAGTTCATAGAGTTTTATGGAAAACCCTTTATTTTGTTAGATTTCAGGAATATTTGGTATTGATAAAATACAAACAGTAATAAAACAAGTATTGAGTATATTGACTATAATCACAAATAAATCATATAAGTATTCAATCACATTCAAATAAGGAATCAATAATCCTAACACGAGCTGGAAACTCATGATACTAATTTAATCAGATATACAATTCACGTATGGTCAAACCTATACAGCTGTATCTAAATATATGTTGAAAACATACATTTCCTTTATAGATATTGCATCAAGCCTCATGACACACAAGCTTAACCAAAAGAGGTGTTTTATCAAATCAATGATAAATTTTGCCCTATAATAATAGGTGATTTGCCAATTCTTATTTGTCTACAAATATAGTGTATCACGACTAATACGACTAACCATTTGCAAATGGCATTCCGTCAAGTATTAGTGGGACAGGAGGTCAATCCTTAACAGGTTTCGAAGCTGTTCACTATATTCGCGCCCACTTTACATGTGATTAATGGCTCATGATTGAGGGACTTTATGGCGATAAGGTAACTTAGGCAACATCAAGGTAATAATGGGATCATTCAGAATAACATCATGTAATCAAGTATCATACCACAAAAATCAGTTTGAAAATATTATCGTTTGAGTATCAGAAATTCAGTTTAAGTATTTCGCCAGTAACATATATATATCACATACTACAATAATCGAATTGGAAACATTATCATCAGTGTATCAGTATTTCAGTCAAGTAATTCATCAGTAAAATATATATATCACATACCACAATAATCAAATTGGAAGCATTATCATATCAGTATTTCAATTAAGTATTTTATCAAGTATTGTATCTATCACATTTTAAATCATAAATCATATTAAATAAATATCAATTAGGAAATTGATTTGAATCATGTATTTTATTCATATACTTATCAAATTATCAAAGTATATGTGACAACCGGCAGTTTAGGGAGCTATTTTAAAAACCCGCATTACAATTTAAGTTCGTTTATAATTTTTATTTGAAATTTTCATTTCACAACGAACTTGTAAGACCTATTTTATGGATATTTTTAATTAATGACGTTATGGAATTCGTGAATTATGTTCATAATTCATTTTTGATTTAATGATCGGTGATGTATATTTGAATTCTCACTTGGTACTACGTTGACTCTGGCACTAGGATTACCTAACGACAGTTCATGATTCGTCTTAACGAGTCCGATTATATTTTTAATTATTTACGAGATGTTCTCGAGTGATATTGAAGTTTAAAAATGAGTTCGGGTTCGGGCCACATGTTTTTACAATTACCCGCGTTACCCGCTCCACCGTAATAATATTATTATTATTACTATTATTATTATTATTATTATTATTATTATTATTATTATTATTATTATTATTATTATTATTATTAATAACTTAAAAAAAAAAAAAAAAAAAAAAAAAAAAGAAGTAAACTACAATATATGGTCCCTGTGGTTGTGATTTTCGGTACACACACAAACAAACACAAACACAACCATTCACTCATTCTCTCTCTCTAACCCATCATCTCCCCCACACCTTAACCCTAGCCGCCGAATCTTATTTCCGGCCACCATCTCCGACCACCCAACAAAACAAATACCACCATCTTATTCCTCTCTTCACCCTCTTTCTTTTGGTATATGATACTTACCCTAGAACCTCCGTTAACACCACCGAATTTCTACTAATCCATTCGAATTTTTAGTACTTTTACTAGATCCGTGCATTTGGAGGTCCAAGAAGGTGAGAAGGAGCTATTTTTGGGTTTTGGGTGCCACGAATTGGCATTAATCCGTGGCTACACGGATTATTTCGTGAGAATCGAAATGGTTTTGAATGGGAAATGATGTTTTAGTAATAAAAATTAAGTTTGGTATCCGGGTTTTCATGGTTTTGGTTGTGGTTGACTCGGAACCGAGAGCTATGCTCTCGGCTTATTTTTGGTTCGAGCCTTGTGTGGCTTTGGTTGCATTGATGATTGTAGTTTGGGTGTTTATCGAGGGTGTTATATTCCTCGATCCGAGCTAGCCGAGACCGTGTGGTCTCGGGGTTTCCTTGATGCTCGTATGCCACGACGAGACCCGTATTGGGGTTCTCGTTGAGTTGTGGTTCGCGCCTTGAGCTCGAGTATTGTTGTGGTTCGACCCTTGTGGGTCGCGGCCTTTTAGCCGCGTATTATTTTGTTGTCGATTTGACCATTGGGTCGAATGGGTTTAAATGATTACTTGGTTAGGCTCTTGTGAGCTATATGATGCTTATGTGTTGGCTCGAGTCCAAGTGACTCGCAGTTTGGAGCCGAGACTCAAGTGAGTCGAGGGCTCGGGTCGGCTTGGTAAACCGACCCACACATTAACTTTGTTAATGGTAATTCTTGAAATAATTGTGAACTTATTGGTTACATTGTTGTGGTATTTCATTTCGGCCGAATACTTTTGGTTGGGTCGAGACCATTGTGGTCTCGACATTGGATATTGTTATTAGTAATTGAGGAGTTGTTGTCGATTGGTGAGTGTGATTTGGGGACCGATTGTGAGACGGTCGTTAGATTGACGGAGATAGGTTAGTCGGGTGCCGTAGTCGGACCCTCATGTTGTAGCCCGTGGTTGAGATTGTGATTGGACGGAGATTGGTTATTTTATGACTTTTGCTTATATTTGGACTTGGACAATGAGCCGAGAGTCATGACTCGGACATATGACCATTTCGTATAACTCAATAACTATTAAAACTAAAACGAAAATAATAAAACTCGTAATAGTCATTATTGATAATATGAACGTTTATATGAATATATATATACGTGAATAACGTATATATAACTATATAAGCGCGTATATTAATAATAATAATAATCACGAGTCGTATTATAAATAATACGATTGGATATATATTAGGCTACGAAAGTGGCGTAATATTATTGAACGTATTATTATTATAAAAATTGTGTTATAAAACGGGAAACTCCCGACAATTATGAAACGTTTAATAAAATGTCATTTCGGATATATCACGGTTAAACTTATTGAATTATGCGAAATTGTTGTCACTCGGGTCCAGGTAAGTTATTATTTGTGACGTTCGTGTTGTCACGGATATATGACGACTAATATAGACGTTTTCTATAATTAAATAACCACTTAACCGTAAGGTTGAGCCGGGTTATTTGGCTATATGAAATGAATATATTAGTGGGCATCGTATCCTACGACGCCCATAGGTTGTAGTATATGTAAAGTGTAATAGATTGCGAGTGTATATATCGGGAAATCTGGCCAATTTGACGATATATATGAGGAATTTATTAAACTATGATATATACTATATAGTAATTATGTGCTATGTGCCTTAGGTTGGGTGTAATCTTGGAACGGTATGTTACGAAAATAAATATGAGGATTATCAAATCGACGGATTTGGTAAACTTTAGCGATTTATTTAAATGATATATTGGGCTAATATTAGATCCATAGTTTATTTATCTTTCTATATGTGATCTTTTTGGTTTGTTTTGAGTCGACCCACTACCCGTATGGATACCAAACGCAAAATACACCAAACTAATACGAAATGGATTTTCGGAAATAAAACGGATTCTCGTCCGGGTTTGGGAATATTATATATTTGAGGAAATGATTTCTGAAAGAGTTAATATTGTTAGGTCGTGCCAAGTCCGTAGTTGCTGTTTCGTGAGTTATCATACATCTTATTTCTACCTACCTCGTCTTGCTATTTTCTGGACTTGAGGTGAGTCATAGCCCCACTTTTTACTCTTGAACTATGTTTTCAATGATTGGGGTGAGAAACGTGCAAATCATTTTACGTGTTATATTCTTTCTAAACTTGCTATGCGTATGGACTAGGATCTATTGTCAGCTTTAGTCACACATGTCGTGTGTACTATTCAAGGTTGGCTTATTTGGTTATTGGTGGATTGTCAGCTTTAGTCACATATATGTTGTGTGTACTATTCAAGGTTGGCTTATTTGGTTATTTGGAATTGTCAGCTTTAGTCACATATATGTTGTGTGTACTATTCAAGGTTGACTTATTTAGATACTATAGTGTGCACCTATAGGTTATTAATATTTCGGAGGTTATCCGAGTTATTATTGGTATTGCGGGGGCTACCCGAATATCTATGTTAGTACGGAAGGGTATCCGTGTGTTTTGTTAGTACGGAAGGGTATCCGTGTGTTTTGTTGGAGCGGAGGGTATCCGCAGGCTTTTAGCGAATCCTTAGTCTAGCTAGCAAGCTTTTGCGTATATGTCCACTATATTGTTAGTTGAATTTAAACCTATGATCTCACCAGCGAAAGCTGACTTTTAGCACGTTTTCTCAGGTAATTAAGTGTTGAGATGCATGCTTGGAATGGAAGGCTCGGCCAAGGCTCACGGTTTATGGATCTACTTTTTTAAACTCTGATAATTAAATTTGGACCTATTGTTACTTTATTTTGGGCCTGACTCTGAAGTATGTTGGGATAAATGTAAACCTAAAACCCCGTTTTGGTTGTGTTTTTATTATGTTTACTTTATCTCGTTCTATATTGTCTTGTGTTGGATACCAATCCCCGTAGCACCCCGAAAGTTTGTTGAGTCTTCCGCTGTATCAAATTTTGGGGGTGTTACAGATTGGTATCAGAGCCAAGGTTATAGAGAACTAGGTAAATAAACGCCTAAACTATAACCGTATTTTTATAGAAAATGATCCTTGACCACCGCCCGCCAGCCCGCCAAGCCGAAGCATCTTCTATTATTTGAGGTATTATGAGATATTTGAGATGATTTGAGGTTTATGGATTTTAGTAATAAGATGGCGTTCTCGAGGATTTATATGGTCTATATGTTTTATAAACATTTTAGTAATGCGGTGTTTGAAATTCTTTTATTAAGATTATATATTGAACTATTTGATGAGTATATTGGAATGGTATTATGAGTTGTGATTTAGTTGTTTTGAAACACTTACACCTACCCTACGCCGTTGTCACAGACTATGGCCTCCCATATGCCCGATGTCGTCGAGGATATTCTTACTGCACCGGTTTTACCTGCACAGTTCATTATGGCATCTGATGACCCTTACCAGATGGCCATGTCTTCAGCTACTGTATCACAGACAACTTCTACTTCGGCACTACCTGCTGCATCTACGCAGGGACCCTCATCTTCTTTAGGGTTCCCTGGTACATCGAGGCAGCTTACTCTTCATCAGGCTTTGGCTCGTATGGCACCACGCTTTGCCCACCGAGCTACGGCACGCATGTCGGTACGCCCTACTCCATCACCTTTACAGATTGATGCTCATTCTCTTCTGTCTGAGGCGCCACCCACATCACTGCGTCGTCGTCCTAGATCACCTACTACATCTCCACATGGTTCACCTAGTAGGAGACGACGAGTGATGAGGTACTCTTCCGATGAGGAGGAGGAGGAGTACGAGGGTGAGGATGAGGCTGATGACCCTGAGCGGGAGGATGACCCTCAGGAGGCTGAGCAGGGTGATGATGATGACCCTGAGGAGGAGGATGACCCTCAGGAGGATGAGATGCCTGATGATGATGATGATGATGTGTTAGCACCACCAGCTCAGGCTGAGGAGCCTGATTCACCTGTACACCCGATTGAGCCTGATTCACCTGATCATCCGTTCTTGTTTGAGTTGCCACCTGGTAGTCCCGTTGAGTCGGATGCATCGTCTGAGATTTCTTCTGAGCATGCAGGGGTGAGATTGGCAGGTTGTGGGCTCGGATTACTGAGCTTAGTGAGAGAGTTGCACGTGTATCTGATCGACTTGAGAGAGTTATTGGAGAGTTTTTAGCAGATTTGAGAGTTGACTTGACTGTCGTTGTGGGCAGGACTACTGAGCTGAGGAGAGTTTTGATGGATGTCCACGAGCATATCGATAGTTTGCAGCGAGGATTTGTTACTGCTCGTGAGGCCGACCGCAAGCTTTGGCAAAGGAATGCCGAGCTAGAAAAGGAGGTGGCTGACCTCAAGAGAGACCGAGACACCCATAGCGTGGAGCTAGGATCGTTATGGAGGGATCTTGATAGCTTGAGGCAGGAGATGAGGAGCCTCCGCCAGCCACGTGGCTAGTTGGTTGGGTTATGTTATATTTTTGCTTTCTTAACCGAGGAGTGTTCGGTTAGAAAAGCTAATTATCATATTTTGATGTATTTTGCTCAGTATTCGTCTCTTTTGGAACAATTAGTATGTTTTGTGTTATCTATTAGTCGGAACGATGTTAGACCGCTATTGTATGGTTGATGATTATTAGTATATGGTATTATGTGATTTTGGGTGTTATGGAAATTGAGTCCTTATTCGCTTTATTGATGTTACGTGGTGTATTGTTGCTATTCTTTCCATGATTGGTTTCGTTGAAATGTTTTGTTGAGCATATCGATAAGTTCTATTGGAGACTCATGAACTTGTATGATGTTACAGATCAATGGCACCACGTCGAAACCCTGTTAGGTCTACCAGAACTGGTCCTGCTGTGACTACTCCTGGTCGCCGAGGTCGTCGACCTACTCGAAATGTTGGGACCCCGACTCCTGACAACCTGGACACCACAAACCGCAACAACAGGAATCAAAATGTTGATGTTCAGGGAGACAATGATCATGTTCCACTTAATGCACCTACTGTGGATCAAGCAATGATCAACCAACTCGTGGAGCAAAGAGTTGCTGAACTACTAGCTGAGTCAAATCATTCCAACAATTCTGCTGGAACTTTTCCACCTGTTCGTGCTAATGGATGTCAATACAAGGAGTTCAAGATTTGTGGACCCATTGAGTTTGGTGGAACTGAAGGAGTGGTTTACTTAGTCAGATGGATTGAGAAGACTGAGTCTGTGTTCAATGTCAGTGGTTGTGCGAAGAATGCGAAGGTAAAGTTTGCTTCTTTTACTTTCAAGGACGAAGCTTTGACTTGGTGGAACAACTACCGAAATGCAGTTGGGAGTGATGTAGCTTATGCTATGACCTGGGAGCAATTTAAGTCCTTGCCGATTCAGACTTATTGCCCAAGGAATGAGGTCAAGAAGCTAGAGATTGAGTTTTGGAACCACAAGGTGAAAGGTACTGATATGGCGACTTACAATCGTCGTTACCAGGAATTAGCCCTGTTGTGCCCAGATATGGTGAAAACTGAGACTCAAAAGATCGAGAGGTATACTGATGGGTTGCCTGTAGCTACGAGGAATGATGTGATTTCTGCTAGGCCTGCAAACATCCATGAGGCAATCACAATTGCTCAACAACTTATGGATTCATTGGAGTTAGAAGAAGCTGATAAGGAGAAGAATGGAAAGAGAAAGAGAGACCGTCACTCTAAGGGTAATGATCACCGAAGCAAGAGACAAGCTAAGGCTTATGCTATTGGGAATGGAGATAAGAAGAACCAGAACGGTGATGCACCCAAGTGTGATCGTTGCCACCAGCATCACACTGGATGGTGTAGTGTGAAATGCCAGAATTGCTCAAAGAAAGGATACACAGCTAGGGATTGTAGAGCCCGACCTCTTGCTATGGTTCAAGCTGCTCCTGAGATGAGAAATAAGGCAGATGTTACTTGTTATGGGTGTGGAAAGAAGGGATACTATAGGAATGAGTGTAGAGAATCGCGGAACCGTGGAAATCAAGGCTCGGGTGGTAATGGGTACAATTATGGAAACCGTGGAGCTGGAGGAAACCGTGGACGACAAGATAATAGGGACCAACGTGTGGAAGCTGGAGCTGCCCAGGGAAGAGTGTATGCACTCGGGAACGAGAGAGGAGAAGATCCGAACGTCGTTACCGGTACGTTCCTTCTCAATAATCGTTATGCTTCCATACTATTTGATACTGGTGCCGATAGAAGTTTTGTGTCCACTACGTTTGCACCCTTACTAGAGAAACCCCCGATGACCTTAGGAATTGGATATGATATTGAGTTAGCTAATGGAAACATAGAAAGGATTAATACTATCATTCGCGGTTGTACGTTAAATTTCTTGAACCACCCTTTCAACATAGATCTTCTACCCGTCACGTTAGGAAGTTTTGACGTTATCATTGGTATGGATTGGTTGTCGAAGTATCGTGCTCATATACTTTGCGACGAGAAGATCGTGCGTGTACCATACGGAAAGGAAGTCCTGAATATATTAGGAGACCGAAAGGATTCTAGGAGCCCATCCCGATTAGCAGTGATTTCGTGCACTAAATTACCGAAGCTAATGGAGAAGGGATGTTACCTTTTCTTAGCCCAAATTTCTGAGAAGGGAGAGACGAAGAAAAAGGAAAGGTGCATTGGAGATGTGCCTATAGTTCGTGATTTTCCTGATGTGTTTCCCGATGATTTGCCGGGAATCCCGCCGACTAGACAAGTGGAGTTTCAGATTGAGTTGATACCTGGTGCTGCACCTGTAGCACGAGCACCTTATCGTCTTGCACCTACCGAACTAGAAGAATTGTCGAAACAATTGGCGGAGTTAGCCGAAAAAGGATTCATAAGACCAAGTTCTTCACCTTGGGGAGCCCCAGTCTTATTTGTGAAGAAGAAGGATAGATCGTTTCGTATGTGTATTGATTATAGAGAGTTGAATAAGTTAACGGTGAAGAATCGATACCCGTTACCTAGGATCGATGACTTGTTCGATCAACTTCAAGGATCGAGTGTGTATTCGAAGATCGATTTGAGATCGGGATATCATCAACTTCGAGTTCGTGAGGAAGATATTCCGAAAACGGCTTTCAGAACCCGTTACGGGCATTACGAGTTTCAGGTGATGCCGTTTGGGTTGACTAACGCACCAGCAATATTCATGGATCTCATGAATCGTGTGTGTAAGCCTTACCTAGATAAGTTTGTGATTGTATTCATCGATGACATTCTGATTTATTCAAAGAGTGAAAAAGAGCATGAGGAGCATTTAAGACTCATTTTGGAATTGCTCAGGAAGGAGAAACTCTATGCCAAGTTTTCGAAATGCGAATTTTGGATTCCGACGGTACAATTTTTGGGTCATGTGATTGATAGACAAGGAGTCCATGTGGATCCTGCTAAAATTGAGGCGATAAAAGATTGGGCTGCACCTACAACCCCAACCGAAGTTCGTCAATTTTTGGGTTTAGCTGGTTATTACCGAAGATTCATCGAGGGATTTTCGAAGATAGCTAAACCATTGACCAAATTGACCCAAAAGAGTGTTACGTATGAATGGGGAGATAAAGAAGAGGAAGCGTTTCAATTGCTTAAGAAAATGTTGTGTAGTGCTCCTATCTTAGCGTTACCAGAAGGTAACGAGGATTTCGTCGTCTATTGTGACGCCTCACATAAAGGTTTAGGAGCCGTGTTAATGCAACGAGAGAAAGTGATAGCTTATGCTTCCCGACAGCTCAAAAAGCATGAGAAAAACTACACTACCCATGATTTGGAGCTCGGTGCTGTGGTTTTTGCTTTAAGAATATGGATACATTACTTGTACGAAACCAAGTGTGTTGTATTTACTGACCACAAAAGTCTACAACACATCTTGAATCAAAAAGAGCTCAACATGAGACAACGACGTTGGATCGAGTTGCTAAGCGATTATGATTGTGAAATTCGCTACCACCCTGGTAAAGCAAACGTCGTTGCTGATGCTCTTAGTCGAAAGGAAAGAGTACCACCATTACGAGTTAGGTCATTGGGAATGACTATCGTATCGCCATTACCGTCTCAAATACTCGAAGCTCAAACGGAAGCGTTGAAAGCAGAAAATAGATCTGCCGAGAATATATTTGGGATGGCTGATAATGAGAAAGGATTTGTTAAGCGTTCTGATGGATTATTATGTTTTGGAGATCGGATTTGGGTACCTTTATATGGAGAAATTCGGGAATTGATTATGCATGAGTCGCATAAGTCAAGGTACTCCATTCATCCTGGTTCCGATAAAATGTACCAGGATCTTAAGAAGTTCTATTGGTGGCCAAATATGAAGGCAGGTATAGCATCGTACGTTAGTAAGTGCCTGACATGTGCTAAGGTAAAAGCTGAACACCAGAGACCGTCAGGATTACTAACGCAACCAGAACTTCCAGTCTGGAAATGGGAGCGGATTACTATGGACTTCATTACCAAATTACCGAGGACAGCTAGTGGTTGTGACGCTATCTGGGTAATTGTGGATCGTCTGACAAAGTCTGCTCATTTCTTAGCTATTAGTGAAGATGATAGTGTGGATAAGCTTGCGAGGTTATATGTGAAAGAAATTATTTCGCGTCATGGAGTCCCGATATCTATTATTTCGGATCGTGATAGTCGTTTTACGTCAGCCTTGTGGCGATCACTTCAAACGGCTTTGGGGACGAGGCTTGATATGAGTACTGCATATCATCCCCAAACCGATGGTCAAAGTGAGAGGACCATTCAGACGTTAGAGGATATGCTTCGTGCATGCATCATAGACTTTGGTAAAGGCTGGGAGAAGTATTTACCCCTTGCGGAATTCTCCTATAATAATAGCTACCACACAAGTCTTAAGGCTGCACCATTCGAAGCTTTATATGGCAGAAAGTGTCGTTCGCCTATTGGTTGGGCGGAAGTTGGAGATAGTCAACTTATAGGCCCTGAGCTTATTTTAGAAACTACAGAGAAAGTGACTCAGATTCGTGATCGGTTGCAAGCCACCAGAGATAGGCAGAAGAGCTACGCCGATCAGAGACGTAAACCTTTAGAGTTCCAGGTTGGAGACAAAGTAATGCTGAAAGTCTCGCCTTGGAAAGGTGTAATACGTTTCGGAAAACGTGGTAAACTCAACCCACGCTACATTGGACCATTCTTGATCTTAGAAAGGATTGGGCCCGTGGCTTATAGGTTGGAATTACCATCCGAACTGAGCAAAGTTCACGACGTGTTTCATGTGAGTAATTTGAAGAAATGTCTTTCTGATGAAATGCCCGTCATTCCAATGAGGGATATTCGTGTTGATGAGAAACTGAATTTCGTGGAAGAACCGATTGAGATTTTAGATCGTGAAGTTAAACGACTCAAGCGAAGTCGCATTCCGCTCGTCAAGGTTCGTTGGAATTCCCGACATGGACCAGAATTTACGTGGGAACGTGAGGACGAGTTCAGGAAGAGATATCCGAAGCTTTTCACTTCGTAGATGAATTTTTCCGAGTGAAACCCGGGACGGGTTTCCTTCTGAGACGGGGAGGATGTGACAACCGGCAGTTTAGGGAGCTATTTTAAAAACCCGCATTACAATTTAAGTTCGTTTATAATTTTTATTTGAAATTTTCATTTCACAACGAACTTGTAAGACCTATTTTATGGATATTTTTAATTAATGACGTTATGGAATTCGTGAATTATGTTCATAATTCATTTTTGATTTAATGATCGGTGATGTTTATTTGAATTCTCACTTGGTACTACGTTGACTCTGGCACTATGATTACCTAACGACAGTTTATGATTCGCCTTAACGAGTCCGATTATATTTTTAATTATTTACGAAATGTTCTCGAGTGATATTGAAGTTTAAAAATAAGTTCGGGTTCGGGCCACATGTTTTTACAATTACCCGCGTTACCCGCTCCACCGTAATAATATTATTATTATTATTATTATTATTATTATTATTATTATTATTATTATTATTATTATTATTAATAATAATAACTTTAAAAAAAAATTAAAAAAAAAATAAAAAGAAGTAAACTACAATATATGGTCCCTGTGGTTGTGATTTTCGGTACACACACAAACAAACACAAACACAACCATTCACTCATTCTCTCTCTCTAACCCATCATCTCCCCCACACCTTAACCCTAGCCGCCGAACCTTATTTCCGGCCACCACCGCCGCATCTCCGACCACCCAACAAAACAAATACCACCATCTTATTCCTCTCTTCATCCTCTTTCTTTTGGTATATGATACTTACCCTAGAACCTCCGTTAACACCACCAAATTTCTACTAATCCATTCGAATTTTTAGTACTTTTACTAGATACGTGCATTTGGAGGTCCAAGAAGGTGAGAAGGAGCAATTTTTGGGTTTTGGGTGCCACGAATTGGCATTAATCCGTGGCTACACGGATTATTTCGTGAGAATCGAAATGGTTTTGAATGGGAAATGATGTTTTAGTAATAAAAATTAAGTTTGGTATCCGGGTTTTCATGGTTTTGGTTGTGGTTGACTCGGAACCGAGAGCTATGCTCTCGGCTTATTTTTGGTTCGAGCCTTGTGTGGCTTTGGTTGCATTGATGATTGTAGTTTGGGTGTTTATCGAGGGTGTTATATTCCTCGATCCGAGCTAGCCAAGACCGTGTGGTCTCGGGGTTTCCTTGATGCTCGTATGCCACGACGAGGCCCGTATTGGGGTTCTCGTTGAGTTGTGGTTCGAGCCTTGAGCTCGAGTATTGTTGTGGTTCGACCCTTGTGGGTCGCGGCCTTTTAGCCGCGTATTATTTTGTTGCCGATTTGACCATTGGGTCGAATGGGTTTAAATGATTACTTGGTTAGGCTCTTGTGAGCTATATGATGCTTATGTGTTGGCTCGAGTCCAAGTGACTCGCAGTTTGGAGCCGAGACTCAAGTGAGTCGTGGGCTCGGGTCGGCTTGGTAAACCGACCCACACATTAACTTTGTTAATGGTAATTCTTGAAATAATTGTGAACTTATTGGTTACATTGTTGTGGTATTTCATTTCGGCCGAATACTTTTGGTTGGGTCGAGACCATTGTGGTCTCGACATTGGATATTGTTATTGGTAATTGAGGAGTTGTTGTCGATTGGTGAGTGTGATTTGGGGACCGATTGTGAGATGGTCGTTAGATTGACGGAGATAGGTTAGTCGGGTGCCGTAGTCGGACCCTCATGTTGTAGCCCGTGGTTGAGATTGTGATTGGACGGAGATTGGTTATTTTATGACTTTTGCTTATATTTGGACTTGGACAATGAGCCGAGAGTCATGACTCGGACATATGACCATTTCGTATAACTCAATAACTATTAAAACTAAAACGAAAATAATAAAACTCGTAATAGTCATTATTGATAATATGAACGTTTATATGAATATATATATACGTGAATAACGTATATATAACTATATAAGCGCGTATATTAATAATAATAATAATCACGAGTCGTATTATAAATAATACGATTGGATATATATTAGGCTACGAAAGTGGCGTAATATTATTGAACGTATTATTATTATAAAAATTGTGTTATAAAACGGGAAACTCCCGACAATTATGAAACGTTTAATAAAATGTCATTTCGGATATATCACGGTTAAACTTATTGAATTATGCGAAATTGTTGTCACTCGGGTCCAGGTAAGTTATTATTTGTGACGTTCGTGTTGTCACGGATATATGACGACTAATATAGACGTTTTCTATAATTAAATAACCACTTAACCGTAAGGTTGAGCCGGGTTATTTGGCTATATGAAATGAATATATTAGTGGGCATCGTATCCTACGACGCCCATAGGTTGTAGTATATGTAAAGTGTAATAGATTGCGAGTGTATATATCGGGAAATCTGGCCAATTTGACGATATATATGAGGAATTTATTAAACTATGATATATACTATATAGTAATTATGTGCTATGTGCCTTAGGTTGGGTGTAATCTTGGAACGGTATGTTACGAAAATAAATATGAGGATTATCAAATCGACGGATTTGGTAAACTTTAGCGATTTATTTAAATGATATATTGGGCTAATATTAGATCCATAGTTTATTTATCTTTCTATATGTGATCTTTTTGGTTTGTTTTGAGTCGACCCACTACCCGTATGGATACCAAACGCAAAATACACCAAACTAATACGAAATGGATTTTCGGAAATAAAACGGATTCTCGTCCGGGTTTGGGAATATTATATATTTGAGGAAATGATTTCTGAAAGAGTTAATATTGTTAGGTCGTGCCAAGTCCGTAGTTGCTGTTTCGTGAGTTATCATACATCTTATTTCTACCTACCTCGTCTTGCTATTTTCTGGACTTGAGGTGAGTCATAGCCCCACTTTTTACTCTTGAACTATGTTTTCAATGATTGGGGTGAGAAACGTGCAAATCATTTTACGTGTTATATTCTTTCTAAACTTGCTATGCGTATGGACTAGGATCTATTGTCAGCTTTAGTCACACATGTCGTGTGTACTATTCAAGGTTGGCTTATTTGGTTATTGGTGGATTGTCAGCTTTAGTCACATATATGTTGTGTGTACTATTCAAGGTTGGCTTATTTGGTTATTTGGAATTGTCAGCTTTAGTCACATATATGTTGTGTGTACTATTCAAGGTTGACTTATTTAGATACTATAGTGTGCACCTATAGGTTATTAATATTTCGGAGGTTATCCGAGTTATTATTGGTATTGCGGGGGCTACCCGAATATCTATGTTAGTACGGAAGGGTATCCGTGTGTTTTGTTAGTACGGAAGGGTATCCGTGTGTTTTGTTGGAGCGGAGGGTATCCGCAGGCTTTTAGCGAATCCTTAGTCTAGCTAGCAAGCTTTTGCGTATATGTCCACTATATTGTTAGTTGAATTTAAACCTATGATCTCACCAGCGAAAGCTGACTTTTAGCACGTTTTCTCAGGTAATTAAGTGTTGAGATGCATGCTTGGACTGGAAGGCTCGGCCAAGGCTCACGGTTTATGGATCTACTTTTCTAAACTCTGATAATTAAATTTGGACCTATTGTTACTTTATTTTGGGCCTGACTCTGAAGTATGTTGGGATAAATGTAAACCTAAAACCCCGTTTTGGTTGTGTTTTTATTATGTTTACTTTATCTCGTTCTATATTGTCTTGTGTTGGATACCAATCCCCGTAGCACCCCGAAAGCTTGTTGAGTCTTCCGCTGTATCAAATTTTGGGGGTGTTACAGTATATGTAAGCATGTATCTCCCCCAATGAGTTAAAAACAATTATTGGAAAATGGGGCTATGACTCACCTGAATTTATACGGAAATGATGAAAATTAAAGTAGGATGAGATTTACGGGAACGATTATGGAAATGTCTTTGATACGGAACCTGATAAATAAATTTATCTGAGAATATAACCAAATACTATTTGGTAAATACGAACGAATAACGAATAATAATTATTCGTTATGACGAATAGATGATGTGCAGTGTAATTGTTATGCCATGCATGATATGATAAAATACTTTATTTAAAATATCCATCGAAGTTTTACCTTTTTAAACGTAAGTAAAAATATTAACTTTTGAAATATCGTTATATATAATATAAACGTAAAAATAAATAATATATATATAAAACGTAATAAAATGCATATGACGTGATGGTTGCCGTAAAATAGAAAAGAAAATAAGAATGTCAAATAGATTATGTTTAGTCCTTGTCCTTTTCCAATTTTTTACACTTTTTATACTAACGGCGTTAGCGTTACACCGTTAGTCCTTTTCGTATCTATTTTATAATTATAGTCCACTACTTATCCAAAATTACAATCTAAGCTTGAATCATCATATAATATCAATTTTTATCCTAAACTTTCTGTTTTTACAGTTTTAATCCAAGTTTTCAATGTTTGGCAGTTTTAGTCCTTTTAGGTGTCGTCGCGTTACATTTTTAGTCCAAAATTACAAAAATGATTACAAAAATTTTATAAAAATTTCCGTAGCTTATTTTATAAATTCTAAGCTTATTTCAACAGCTTATTTGATTAAAAGCTTCTTTTTCTAGCTTATGGGCCTTAACGAGACTATACAAAAGCCCATTTAAAAATTTAGAGGCGAGGGCATGTAAAATGTTTTGGGCTTGAACTTGGGCTTCTTTTGTGATTCCAAAAATATTTCATATGGGCCCAGTGGGCTTACGGATCATTATTTCTTGTTGGGCCTTGGTTTAGCCCACTCGACAATATAAAGTTTTATTATGTAAAATTTGGATTTGAAAACTGGTTCATGTCGATTCAACATGGGTCATTTTATGTGTCGAAACGTGATTATTTTTACAAGATGTATAAATAAAATTGATAGTTTTCTAGGTGGTCTATTAGGTCGAGTAAAAATATTGGGTGCTCGTTAAGTAATATTTCAATTTATACGTGTGTTTCTTGGGTCACATGGAACGTTTATATTTATGAAAATGTTGTAAATATTTCTAAGTGTTTTGGTAAAATATCATACGATGGAGTATGGTTCGAAAATGATTTATTTGATGCATGTAAAGTGAAAATAAACGTGTAGTGTGTGTGCTACGTGACTCCTAGGCCTTCCAAGATAGAGGCTAGTCACTCGTTGTGTACTATATATATACGTACGTAAAAAAAAATATACATAAAGCTTATATAGGATCGAACAAAAATAAACATGATGCATGTGATACTTTTAACGTGTAAAATGGATTCATATGAGTTGTAAAGGACTTACTACACCTCTAGGGTGGTGGAGAGTCGAGTAGGAACAAATGAAACACAAGAAAATCTTGTCTAATCGTATAACCCAAACGTTATACGTATATATTAAACCTGATTTCCCTTTTCTTGCTTTCAAACAATAGTACAATCGATTCCTGGCTTGTAAGAGTGATTTTTAGGAGGAAATGAATATGTAAGAGAGTTTGAGAATGAGATGTAACAAGTGCATGCATGGAACGTATATATATATTTCAATTGAATGAATCGTATGGTTTGAAATCATCCAAAGAAACACATGAACTATGCATGTCAGTATACTTGGACTCCTAGTACGAAATATATGGTTATAATATGTAATGTGAGTGCACAAAACATGGGAATTGTTTGGTGATTCATATATACATGTCGACATCAATATATATCCATAAATGATTTGCTTAATCTCGTACAACTCGATTATGGCTGATCATAAATGATATTTAAACATGAAAACATGCTTGAAATATTATTAGGATCATTTAGAAACAAACCGGGATTAAAACGGTTAAGTTTTGAATAATATGTAAATCGAT
Source organism: Artemisia argyi (assembly GCA_030686995.1). Taxonomy (NCBI): domain Eukaryota; kingdom Viridiplantae; phylum Streptophyta; class Magnoliopsida; order Asterales; family Asteraceae; genus Artemisia; species Artemisia argyi. The sequence goes on along the minus strand of CM060686.1, from coordinate 11,844,271 downwards.
TGAATTGATTTTTGTTCGATCACTCTGCCACTTAAAAACGTATCAAACGCCTCATTAATCATAACCCTTTCCAACTTCTTCATAATACTTGATGTAGTTTTCAGAGGAGACTTGATCCATGTATAAAATAGCCCTGAACTGCAGAGATCCTCCACCTCTATGTCATTTACACAGTCTCTAAAATCTTGCATATCACTTGTAATAGTAGAGCTCCCAGCAGAATGCTCTACAACCTTTAAAGTCACATTAAAGTCACCAAGGAGTAGCCATGGATCATCATTAATTACAGACTTAGCTGCATGTAATTCTTTCCATAAACCTTTTCTTTCCATGCCACTGTTAGAAGCATAGATAAAACTACAGAAGCATCTCATGTTAGTATTAATGCGTTCAATTAAACATAAAACCATTTGTCTAGACATCCCTACTACCATCAAGTTTACTATACTACTATCCCATCCAATCATAATCCTACATCCATTAGGGCTATACAGACTATTGGAACACCAATCCCACCTACCAAAGACTTTAGTAGCTACCTTATTCAATTTGTGAGTTTTTACATGAGTTTCTAAAACAGCACACACATGAATTCTTTCATCTCTAATTAGCTGAACAACTTCATCCTGTTTTTTTGTTTGGTTCATACTCCTAATATTCCAAGATGCAATTTTAAAATCCATAAAATAAAAATACAAAAAACAACTGTCAATTTAGATCAGTTGTGATGCCATCCTTAATGACATCATCTGTCCAAACCTGTGCAGCTGCATTCACATTCTCCATTACTTCTTTAATATTTTCATTCTGAGTATCAGACTCTTTCCTTCTATCCTCATCCCATTTTACCTTGAAATATGTTGCCATATCAGGTGTCCAATCCTTCAAGGTTTGGTCAGATGGTTGAAGCTTTTTGTTCAAATACTGATCAACAATCATTCTATCATTCAAATTAGCAACTTCATTCCTTTCCTCAATACTTGTATTACCAAGTACAACATATTTATTAGCAGATCTCCTTAATTCTTCAACAACATTTTGTGCAACTGGCCATGTCTTACCAGTCTTATGTTGTCCCTCATTTACTCCATTATTATCACCTCTGTTATTCCCCTGCTTGAGATTCTCACCTCCCTTTTTCTTCCAAAAACCACCATTTCTACCCATACCATTATTAGCAACATTACTTGTACCATTATACCTGACACCCCATTATTCTTCCCCTGTCCCTTTTTCTGAAACTCAATAAAACCCTCTTTATCCACAGTACCTGTCTCTAATTTCCTTTTTTCATCCTCCAATTCTTTCTCAGTTTTTAGTCTTTTACAGCAGTTTTGGAAGTCATGTCCAAACACTTCACAATGTGAGCACACTTCAGGCTTCCACATGTATTCAACATTCACAATCTTAAAACCTTTCACCTCATTTTCTTTGTTCCTATATTGAATGTGAATCTTATCTTTAAATCCCTTCTTAGCATCAAACTCAACAAGAACTCTAGCAAACTCAGCCCTGCCTATACCAGACTTGCACATCTGAGCAGTAGTGTTATCCATTATGATTGGTGTACCTAGACTACTAGCAAGAGCACCCATTCCATCACAACTCCAAGCTTCTAAAGGTACATTAGTTAATTTTGCCCATATTGGAATCTTAGTTTTTTCTTTGACCTCCATACCAATAATTGGATCCCACTTCTGCACAAACAATGGTCTATGATTCACAATCCATGGCCCTTGCCTTAATACCTCATTCATCCCTTCCTCATTCCTAAATTTGAAAAAACATTTACCATTACCATTAACCTGAACATCTAACAACCCATATTTGCTCCACATTCTTCTCAAATGATAATTCAATTCTCCAACAAACATGTGACAACCCACAAAATGACCACAAACAGTTAGCTTCCACTTTAGGCTACCTTTTACAACTAAATCCTCATCAAACACAACAAATTCCTCACCATCTTCATTAAGAATAGTTGGTTTAAATTCCAGCTTATTCTCATTCTTCACACCATTATTATTCACAATATTAGCATATGACAACTTAGGATTACTCCTATCTTTATCACTTTCATTATTACTATTATCAACATATAAAGTATCATTCACAGCATTCTCAGAAGTATTATCATTCACAGCAGTCTCAGCAGTAGGATTATTAATTATATTATCACTTACAATTGGACTGGAAGCTGAATCACCATGGTTATCTTCTTTGCCAAACACTCCAGTCTCCTGTACTCCACTACTTACATCAACTTGAACCTCCTTATCCCCCAAATTCACATGAATATCTTCTCTATTCTTATTTGAACTAGTTTCCCCTTTATTCTTACCCAAATTTTCCACCACATGATTATTCAATCTAGTCGAAATCTTCAACTGTCGTTTGTTAGATTGTCTAGCCATATGTAATGATTGAACCAGTAACAATCGAATGGAACAATAACAAATAATGAAAAAGTAAAAACTCAACAAAAAACTAATTGAAAAAGATAGAAATGATCGGAATGATTAGCTGATTACGATACTTAAATTTGATTTGAATAAATCGAAGAATTAAAGACAAATCTATGAGGGCATGTTTGGTTGGGGGAAATGATATCAAAGAAATGGAAATGAAATCATTTCCCGTGTTTGGTAGCCGAGGAAATAAAAAGGTGGAGATTTGCAAATCTTTGGGAGTTGAGTCTATGTACAAAATCAAGGAATTCATTTCTTATGCTTTTGGAGTGGAAACCATTTCTTAGGGAGGATAATAATAATAATAATAATAATAATAATAATAATAATAATAATAATAATAATAATAATAATAATAATAAATAAAATGTTATTTAAAAAAATATTTTATTTTAAAAAATAATTTTTTTAGAATTGTTATTTAAAAAAATAAAAAAATATGTTTTTTTAAAATCAATTTTTTTAGAATTGTTAAAAAAATCAAATTTTTTTTAAAAATAATTTTTTTTAGAATTGTTATTTAAAAAATAAATAAATAAATAATTTTAAAAAAATCAATTTTTAAAAAATAATTTTTTTTAGAATTGTTATTTAAAAAATATAAAAATAATTTTTTTTTAAAATCAATTTTTTTTTAAAAAAAAACTCAGTTTTTAAAAAAAATATATTTTTTTTAAATTGTTATTTAAAAAAAATACTTTTAAAAAAAAATCAATTTTTTAAAAAAATAATTTTTAAAAAAAATAATTTTTAAAAAAAATAATTTTTTTAGAATTGTTATTTAAAAAAAAATAATTTTTTTCATTTCTCGGGTCAAGTCTCTGTTGTTACCAAACACTGGAATTATTATTCAATTTCCCTGGTAATTCATTTCTGTGAATTCCATTTCTGAGCTTCATTTCATTTCTCTGAATTTCACCCTACCAAACGTGCCCTGAGTTTTTTTGAGTTTTTTCATGATGGCAATGAGAAGGGGGAAAACGGTTTGTTACAGTTCAACTTAATTACCACCATCAACAAAACATGACAAATTGGTAGAATCTAACAACATCAACTATATCTAACGATCTTACAAAACAACGACAATCTAATGTGGGATATCGTTTTTTACAACCTTGATCTCAACAAATACTAAATTGGATTCTAATGCTCAATTATCAAAGTTTTTGATTAAGTAAAAGGAAAAAAATAAAGTAAACATTTTCAGTCATTTAATTTTTTGTTTATTCCTTAAATGATATTTGAGAAAACATTTTTTTTTCACTTTATTTTCTTAAGTGATACTAGAGAACAAAGTGTACCTTCTACCTTCAAGAAAATAGTATCGTTGGCCTCAAAAGGCATAAGTCGAACGAAAATTGACTATTTGATAAAGAGACGCGTTAGCAGCATAAAAGTAAGTAAAAGATCAAGTGTTGTGATAGAGTGGTCTACAATTATATTCAAACATGCTATGTTTTTTTAAGTGAATGTGTCTCATGTTCCTAGAGGTGCACAAATTAACCGGTTTTTGAACCGAACCGGGAAAAATACCGAAGCCGGTTTCTCCAAAAAAGGTTTTCCGTATAACTTAACTGACAGTTTATAAACCAGTTTGAATGTTTAGATGTCAACCAGTTTGAGAACCGGTTCAAACCGAACTAGTTTAGGGTCATGGAACCGCTTTTTTATGTCCAAGACCGGTTTCAAAACCGAACCGAGTTGAGCCAAAACCGGTTTTTGACTATTTGACTAAAACCAAAACCGGTTTAAACCGGTTCGGTTTCAAGAAAACACCCAAACGGGCACCTCTTACACAGGCGCCTTTCATCGTTATTATCACACCATTCTTCCAGGCTGTTATTAATCGAACCTCTGCACAAAAACCTCTTAAATGGGTAGGAGCATAAATTTAGTAGATGAAGAGAAGCTTTCAATCCGTTTTTCAGGTTGATTTTATTACTTTTTTCAGTTTTTGGGCCTTTTTTGTGTGTGTGTGATTTATGGGTTTTCATTCGTTTATTAAGATATTTCATGCCTAATTTTGTGTCAGTCAAGGGCCTAATATAGGTGCTACCTGTTTTCATTTGTTTAGTATTTTTTTAAGCATAGTTCTATAGGTTGTTATTAAGCCTACAACAATCACAACAACAAATGAACACACAAACTTCTATATTTAAGTCACATTTCATGGATACATTCACTTATAGACTTACAGGGTTATGGTTAGTTCGAAATAATTTTATACCCAAAGGTGCGGGTTTGAGATTCTCCGTTTTCTAGTGGAGGTCTTAAGTTCAATCCTCAAAGACAACAACTTTATGACTGTCTTTGCGTGATTATTCTTCTGGCGCAAACGATTTGTAAGAAACAGCTAAACGTTATCTAAGTTAGAGTACTTGAGAAAGGATCACCTTGAGTTCAAAATACACTCTGCAGGTTAACCAACATTTTTATGAATGTTCAAAGTTGTTTTAATCTAAATTACAAGTAATCATTGTGTAAACTAAGGGCAAATACAATAATAAAAAAAAAGCATCATGCTTGTCCTATGGGTACTGAACTTTCATTTTTTGGCCTCTTTGAGGCACTTTGTGACGCTTTTGCCCCTCAAATTATTAAAAATCCAGGGGCAAAAATGTCACAAAGTGCCTCAAAGAGGCCAAAAAATAAAAGTTCAGTACCCATATGAGGAAAAAAATTTGTTCGATACCCAAAAGTGACTTTCTTTGCAAGTATAGTGCTTTAATATGGTATTTGCCCTGTAAACTAATGTTGTCAAATGGATGTCTATCACGTCATTCAATATAAGTGTCCTTATAAGGCATATTGAACAAGTTTTTTAGTTGTTGGTTACGGAGTATAAGCTATGGTTATCCAACTAAGTGACTAATTTTCGGGTAAGGATCAAGTGATAAAAATAATCATGTATGCATGATAACTAAAAACAGTGTATATATGAATACTTTTATTGTCTAATAAATTAAAACTAAACTTATGCTTCTTTGCTGACCCGTGCGAATGCTTGAGAATCTAATCTGATTTGCTTAAGGTACAATCTTTACACATAAGCATCAATATAGCCTCTTATATATTAATGGGCTGATCTGGGTTGTGTTTTATCTAAGTTTAGCTAACGGGAACGAGTCTAATGGGTTCAATATGTTAAAAGTCGCTGAATATGTTAAATGCATCAAACCTCCTAAACTGTCTTATCGAAATGTTAGATTATTGTTATAATTCTGAGATAAAACACTTTAAGTTGTATAAGTTTACTGCATTATCAAAATACACAACCTCTTTGCAATTCTAACAGAAAGTACGTCAACCGTAGGTATCTCCCGAAGTTCCAATATTCTCCAAATCACCGTTAACGCATCGCTGACAACTTTTAAACGTCTTGAATGGTCTGACTTCAGTTTATCAGTTGCCTAAAAGTCAATTTTGTATAGCTTCAACTTCTCGGTAGCAAAAAGTTACCTATTTAATTGTTTGCCTTAGAATTTTACAAATGTTATCACAATTCATACACTTCTTCGGATCTTAAAATTAACTCATTAATATTGATCTCTCATTACCTACTTCCAGTTACGTTTGGATTGTTTATTACAAGCTGAAAACATGAAATACCAAACACCCCTTAAATGTTCAGATTTGCCTTTTACTGTTTAAATTCTGATGCTTAACTTGATTCCGCCACCCATGTTTATTATTCAGTTGCAGGCTTGCTGTGAAAGAGAAAAGAGGGCGGTTTGGTTTTCGACCCGTAGGAGAAGGTGATACGTTATAAATTACCAGTTGCATGAAAATTGCTGCGCATTAATATTAAAGGAGTGCATATTCAGCCCTGGCTCAAGTCACAAGATGGCCATGTTATAGCATGAGCAAACCTTTAAAGAACAGGTACATATATCTACACGTCTTCAAATTTACATTATTTAGAAGAATTTGTGTCTATAATCAATTAAAAAAAAAGGTTACTGATTTTTGTTGTTTCTGTGTAGGAAAAGATTTATCATATCAAGGCCTAAAAACTGGCTTGAAAAAAACATGTTCTTCATATATAGATTTTAACTTTGAGCTCTTTGGCGCTTTCACTTTTCTTTATTTATTGGTTATAGAAATCTACTGCTACTTGACAATCACCTCATTCCCATAATAATATATCCACTAGGACCCACAATCACCTCAGTATCATAGCCACAAGCCAATTTCCATACAAACACTTGACCACCAACCCCATTATATTTTCTTCAACACGAACCCCAATCTATGGCTATGTCATCAATGGCTGCTTCATCTTCAATCTCATCCCCCTTCATCACTCCGGTAACTTTTTTAACAGTTTATTTCATTCATTCAATTGGGTATTTTCGTATACAAAAAAACCAGTTTTTGGCATATTTTTGTGAAAAAAATCGTTAAGTTTTGATTTTTTTTTTTTTTTTTTTAACTTTTGAATATTTTCATCCAATTGGGTAAAAAAAAAAAAAAAAAACGGTTTTTGAAATATGTGATTGTTTTCAATATGGGTATTTTCTTAATGTAAAAAAAATCAGTTTTTGTAATCTTTTGTTTCTAGCTTTTGCTAGTCTTTTAAATAAAATGCCGCCGTTTTTGACTTTTTTTTTTTTTTTTTTTTAAATATAAAAATATGTGATTGTGCCTTCATTTTTATAAATCAAGCTCACCAAGCTTTGATTTTTAATAGACGTATTTTCAGTTTATTCAAATGGGTATTTTCTTAAACAAAAAAACCAGTTTTTGACATGTTCTTATGTGGTTTTTGTCATCATTAAAAAAAAAAAAAAAAAAGTTTTGATTTTTATTAGATATTTAATGAATTTATTCCAAAGGGTATTATCTTATGTAAAATAAAAAAAAAAAAAAAAAAAATGACATGTCTTTATTAAGTTTTAAATTTGTTAAAAAATGGGTTTTTATTTTTGCTTCTTTTTTAATAAAAAATATCAAGTTTTGATTTTTGTTAGCAATTTGTTCAATTCATCCATTTGGGTATTTTCTTAAGCCAAAAAAATAAAAAATAAAATAAAAAAATAAAAAGGTAGGTTTTGACAACATATATTTAACATCTTTCAAATTTGCTAAAAAAAAAAAATGATTTTTCCATTTTCTTAAAAAAAGTTATCAAGTTTTGATTTTGATTAACTATTTATCAACAAGTTTTCCATTTGGGTATTTTCTTATGTAAAAGAATATTTGTTTGACTAATATTTTTTATTATGTTTTGAGTTTTTGCAGAAAGATGGAGGTGTGTCATCATTATCAACACAATCTTCGAGTTCGATTAAAGTTGTGCAGAAAAAAGTATCCAAAATGATCGTTTCTGTTATGACGCCTCAGCAGTCTGAAAGAAAACCTTCTACCACTGGCTCAGTTGCGTTTATGTTCTCATTCGTTATATTCATTCATTATTGCATTTATGTCGTTAAAGTTATAAGTATCAAGTATGTGTATGTTATATGTGGTTTTGATGTTTTGTTTAAGTTTGAAGTTTTAGAAATACAGGATTTACGGACTTATTGGTTAATTTGTTTTACCAGTGATGATATGCAACAAATCTGAATTACGCTAGGGATAGTTCGGTAATTTACATGTACCGGCAAAAATGTACTAAGGTTATGTTACGGGGTTTTGATGTTGAGTTTGATAAAGATGGATGGATGTTTACGAATGAGTTGACTTTGGTTAATTCACGGGGTTTATGCATAACGCCGTTCTGCACAGTTAGAATAGTACCAAAAACCAGTAGCAACGTGATAACTTTGGATTGAACTAAGTGAATGTTTAGATGTGACTTTTTCAAAGAGATTATGCGACATTATAAATTTAGAATAGTAGCAACATACTGTATCAAAGTTACGGATTCATAGGTAAATTTACATGCCGCAAAAATCAGAAAACAAATAGTGATTCATGTGCGTATTTGGGTGAAGTAACTGTTTTAGCATCGAAATTTGAGGAACAGAACAAGTTCAACTTTGACAGTCACCTTTTCCCAGCTTTAGCTCACTGACTTATATTTTCTTAGTATTGTTTATTTATTTTTGATATTATTTAGTTGAGAACTTTATGCAACCTGGCCATGGGCTCTGTGTTACATGTGTTCTATTTTTCCAAACGCTAAGTGAATTGTGTGATTATTTGAATAGTCGAATTTTCTTTTTTTAGGTAAAGACTGGAATGACAATGACAGAGAAGATTTTCTCCAGGGCTTCTGAGAAATCTCAGTTGATCCCAGGTGAAAATGTTTGGGTCAACATTGACATTCTGATGACACATGATGTTTGTGGCCCCGGTTCCTTTGAAATCTTCAAGAAAGAATTTGGAAACGATGCCAAGGTACCCCATCTAATTCTAATGCATGGCCACTATGTAATCGGTTATCACAGTGAAGGTTTAAAAAAAAACAGTTATGTTTTAGCCGATATGTAATGGCATAGGCGTTTGATGTTTTTGATATTCAATATAAAGATTTGTTGGATCATGTTATGTGGTTGTTGTTTTAGGTTTGGGACCGTGAAAAGGTTGTCATCATACCCGACCACTATATCTTCACAAGTGATGAAAGGGCTAACAGAAATGTCAATATAATAAGGGATTTCTCTCATGAGCAAGGGATCAAATACTTTTATGATATTAAAGACCTTAGCAACTTTAAGGTGCCATGTTCTCATTTATCTTTTTTCTTTTTTTAATATTGATTGCCGGTAAATTTTATAAAAAGATATCATATGTTTTACAATTTTTATGTCGAAGGATATTAATATGGACATTTTTTTTCTAGGCTAATCCTGATTACAAAGGTGTTTGCCATGTCGCTCTTGCACAAGAAGGTCATTGCAGACCTGGAGAGGTACGCCTAAAGTTAATATATTGTAGAGGCGACAGTTTCGACCTATTTAATTCTGAATGGGTCATTGTGTTTTTGCACGTATTCTGAATGGGTCATTGTAGATATTACACTGACTTTTTTGCACATGTTTTTACCTCCAGGTCTTGCTTGGTACGGATTCCCACACTTGTACCGCTGGAGCATTTGGCCAGTTTGCTACTGGAATTGGAATCACCGATGCTGGTTTTGTGTTAGGGGCCGGAAAACTTTTGCTCAAGGTTTGAAAAATGTGTAGTTGTTCGGTTCTCGTTATATATTATAGCCATTCGGCAATTCCTAGGATTAGAAACGTGCAAGTTATCTGCCACTTAACCTTGATCAATTATGTTAATTGGTGTCTAATAATGGTCACCGTGACACGCAGGTGCCGCCAACCTTAAGATTTGTGTTGGATGGGGAAATGCCAGATTATCTACTTGCAAAGGACTTGATCTTACAAGTAAGTTTGATCTTATAAGTAACAATTTTCTCAACGCCTATATTATGTTTGCTTTGCTGATTATGGTTTATTTCTTCGTATGGAAACTTTCTAAATTTCAATTTCTGTTTTACTAATAAGTTATTATGTTGCAGATCATTGGTGAGATATCTGTATCTGGTGCAACATATAAAGCAATGGAGTTTGTTGGTTCGACTGTCGAAAGTCTAACCGTAAGTTTTTTTCCATTTCGTTTCCTTTCATATGCAAGTTTGCAAGTTTTCAGCATGCCCGTTAGCAGTGGTGGCAATTTTGACCAATGTAGTATAGATGTGTTACCACATTTATTATTGTATCGTTTTTCGCGTATAATCTCATTTGTGCTTCATAGATGGAAGAAAGAATGACATTATGCAGCATGGTTATTGAAGCTGGGGGAAAGAACGGAATTGTTCCCGCTGATGCTACTACATTTAAATACCTTGAGGTTTGTTTCATCATCCAAAATCACGTTGAAGGGCCTATGTTATAGCTTTACAATCAATTAAGTGTCTAGGACGCTAGGTTACTTGTAATGGTTGGTTCGAGTCTATTTGATTATAAACTTCGTAACAAAGCCCCAAAAGTTAATTTCGAGACTACGCTCCCCTGAATAGAAATAACTGAAACTACGTTTCTTTTATGTTGTGTCATTCTTTAAAATCGTATGAAATGTTGTCGTATTCACATACTCAGTCGCATTTGAGGTCGTCATTTTACTAAGATTTTAAATCTCCCCACAGGGCAAAACATCTCTTCCGTATGAACCAGTCTACAGTGATGGTGAAGCAAGGTGAATATATTTTCATTTTTGCAGTTTACTACCTAATTTGCAAGATATCCACTATTGAATCACACTATGATTACGTATAACGTAATAAGAAACCTTAAGTTCACATATTGTTGACACATACCTTTTTTCTTTGCATTTCAGGTTTCTTGCGGAGTACAGAATCGATGTCTCCAAATTGGAGCCCCTAGTCGCAAAGGTATGATAATAAATTTTCCATTGGACTTCTGTATTTCACCTATAAATGAGTATATTTCGGCTGTGTGCTCTATCTCAAACGAGTCAATTTATATCAGTTTTTAGTTTTAATGCATCAAAAAATATAAATTATTAAGGATTTTTTTAGTATAACCAGCGACTTAACTATTAAAGACCAAAAATGTCTGCAGGTCGGCTATACCTGTTTCAACCCATACTAAAATAATGACCCGTTACTCAAACCCTTACCATCTCGCCACCTCTAGTGTTTTAGAGACATCAGTAGAGCTAATATAATTGCTTACAGCAATCCTCATGTTCTAAATATGTTGATTTTTACACCTGGCAGCCTCATTCTCCTGATAACCGTGCTTTAGCAAGGGAATGTAAAGATGTCAAAATAGACAGAGTGTATATCGGATCATGTACCGGAGGCAAAACCGAGGATTTTCTAGCTGCTGCCAGAGTTCTCCTAGCTTCTGTAAGATTTTAATCACTTTTTATCGTTTTGTCCTTTGTTGTTCTTTCTTGGGTTCCAATAATGTTTTTGTATGATGTTACTCAAACCATTGATTATAACGTGCAGGGCGAAAAGGTCAAAGTACCCACATTCCTTGTTCCCGCTACTCAAAAGGTTTGTAGTCTTGGTGATATTTTTCAAATTTCAAAGCGTATATTGTATGCTAATACTATAAGTCGATAGGTATGGATGGACATATACACCCTCCCAGTGCCAGGCTCAGGTGGCAAGACAATGTCCCAGATATTTGAAGCTGCTGGCTGCGATACTCCTACCAGTCCTACTTGTGGGGCCTGTATAGGTGGCCCAAAGGATACTTATGCACGAATTAACAAACCTCAGGCCGGTGTTTCTCTGTCTTTATATATATTGTTATTCTTATACACGAGCAAATATCATTTAATACCACAGCTTATTATTCACTAATTCCAGTCAACTCGGACCCATTTTTATGTGGTCTGTTTTGACCCATTATCCAACAGACCTAGTATTTTGCCACCTTAGTATGAACTGACATTGTTAATGATGCAGGTCTGTGTGTCGACCACAAATAGGAACTTCCCGGGTCGTATGGGCCACAAAGACGGTCAAATCTATCTAGCTTCTCCTTACACTGCTGCAGCCTCAGCTTTGACTGGTTTTGTAACCGATCCAAGAGACTTTTTGCATTAACTTGTTGCTCTTTCTGTGTATTCATCGACTCAACCTTGTTGTATGGTGTGATAACTTCAGAAGTACCATATGTTATGTTTTTACGTCATGTATCTCAAATAAACATCCATAAAGGTTACGTTTGCGCACTGTCTTCTTTCAGAATTTATGTTATCGATGTTCCCAGACTTACTGCGAAAGGTGATTTAAATATTGTTATACTCTTAATTAAGAATGATATATAACATCTATCAATAAATTACGAGTAATATTTTAAATATTGTTTAATTCTTAAACTTTTACTCCATCGCCTTTTTTCTTGCGGATATTATTTATTGTTTTTAATCCATCGATTTTTTTCTCGCAATTATTACAAATTAAACATGTAAGTTTTGCATCAAGGGTCAAACCAAGATTACGATTTTGCAAGTATAATTATTTGCCACTATATATCATTGTTTTGCGCGGATATTTGTCAAGTCATTATATTATATTAAAAGGTACCTGCACAATGTGGCGGCGGGTACCCGATGCCTATTTTTGTGGCGAGCAAATGTTTTTCATTTTAAACCTTCCTTATTTGGCATATCCGAAATACTTTATAACGTAGCTGATATATGTTTTTCAAAAGTAACATGTCTAAATTATATTAATAGTATAAATAGTTAGCATTTTTATTTTCAAATTTTAGCATTAAATTGGTGTTTATAAGTTTAGTGAGATTTTCTTATACACAACTCTATTAGTAAAATATATCATTATTGGTGAGGAGATTATCATATAGTTTAAATGAGACTTAAATTTTCAAATTTTACATTTACATTAATTTTCTAATTTTCATTTACTTAAATTTCCTTTTATAGTAAAGTTTTTGTCACAAAATTTTAAGACTTTCTTTTATAAGAAGTCGCAAATGCTTTATAATGTAGTATAGATGTTTTGCGGACGATCTTATTAGAAGATTAAGCTTATTCTTTTAAAAACTAAGTTATTTAAAATTTAAACTTTGCTTAGTTTACACAACATATAAAAACACTAAAAAATTATCTTTAATAATTTATCAAAATCGAATTCTATGTTATGTACCATATGAAAATTTTCTAGTTTAAAAACTTTGAAAAAACATGTTATGTACCATCTTTAACTAAAATATTAGTGTCAACTAGTTTCAAGAATTTATATCTTAGAGGGCACTGTGCAACATCCAAACATGTAATTGGCCTTTTTTTGCCCAATGGCGCTGCCATTCTGCACCACCACCGGTGCCATTCGCTCGCCATGGGTGTCCTCGCCGGGAAAACGAGTTTTTTTTTTTTTTTTTTTTTTTTTTTTTTTTTTTTTTGAGTGAGTGAGTTATTTTCGGTGATGTGTTATGTGACTCACATGCGCCTATACAGTTGTAGTTGGTGAGTGTTTTATTTATTGTTATATTATTGAGCACGTACTGAGGTGACAACTTAATAACATTTATTGGTGTCAAACTGCACATAGCTCTCTTAAAAATTATAATCAACTAGTATGACTGTATGAGTGATTCTCAATTAATTTCTCTTTCATTAGTTTGCCACGATATAACAATAAAACACATTAACTTGTATGAGTGAGTTTCAATTTATTTATCTTTCATTTGTTTAAGATAAATATTAAACACGTTAAATTGTATGAGTTAATCTCAATTTATTCATCTTTCATTTGTTTATGTCACTATAAATATGTTTTATAGGCCACATTTGAAAATGCTCCAAGTCATTTACAATTCATTTGTTTATGTCGCTATAAATATGTTTTATAGGCCACATTTGAAAATGCTCCAAGTCATTTACAATATAATCTTTCATTTGTTTATGTCACTATAAATATGTTTTATAGGCCACATTTGAAAATGCTCCAAGTCATTTACAATATAAGCTTTCATTTGTTTATGTCACTATAAATATGTTTTATAGGCCACATTTGAAAATGCTCCAAGTCATTTACAATATAATCTTTCATTTGTTTATGTCGCTATAAATATGTTTTATAGGCCACATTTGAAAATGCTCCAAGTCATTTACAATATAATATTTCATTTGTTTATGTCACTATAAATATGTTTTATAGGCCACATTTGAAAATGCTCCAAGTCATTTACAATTCATTTGTTTATGTCGCTATAAATATGTTTTATAGGCCACATTTGAAAATGCTCCAAGTCATTTACAATATAATATTTCATTTGTTTATGTCACTATAAATATGTTTTATAGGCCACATTTGAAAATGCTCCAAGTCATTTACAATATAAGCTTTCATTTGTTTATGTCACTATAAATATGTTTTATAGGCCACATTTGAAAATGCTCCAAGTCATTTACAATATAATCTTTCATTTGTTTATGTCACTATAAATATGTTTTATTGGCCACATTTGAAAATGCTCCAAGTCATTTACAATATAATATTTCATTTGTTTATGTCACTATAAATATGTTTTATAGGCCACATTTGAAAATGCTCCAAGTCATTTACAATTCATTTGTTTATGTCGCTATAAGTATGTTTTATAGGCCACATTTGAAAATGCTCCAAGTCATTTACAATATAATCTTTCATTTGTTTATGTCACTATAAATATGTTTTATAGGCCACATTTGAAAATGCTCCAAGTCATTTACAATATAAGCTTTCATTTGTTTATGTCACTATAAATATGTTTTATAGGCCACATTTGAAAATGCTCCAAGTCATTTACAATATAATCTTTCATTTGTTTATGTCGCTATAAATATGTTTTATAAAAATGCTCCAAGTCATTTACAATATAATCTTTCATTTGTTTATGTCGCTATAAATATGTTTTATAGGCCACATTTGAAAATGCTCCAAGTCATTTACAATATAAGCTTTCATTTGTTTATGTCACTATAAATATGTTTTATAGGCCACATTTGAAAATGCTCCAAGTCATTTACAATATAATCTTTCATTTGTTTATGTCGCTATAAATATGTTTTATAGGCCACATTTGAAAATGCTTCAAGTCATTTACAATATAATCTTTCATTTGTTTATGTCCCTATAAATATGTTTTATAGGCCACATTTGAAAATGCTCCAAGTCATTTACAATATAATCTTTCATTTGTTTATGTCGCTATAAATATGTTTTATAGGCCACATTTGAAAATGCTCCAAGTCATTTACAATATAAGCTTTCATTTGTTTATGTCACTATAAATATGTTTTATAGGCCATATTTGAAAATGCTCCAAGTCATTTACAATATAATTTTTCATTTGTTTATGTCACTATAAATATGTTTTATAGGCCACATTTGAAAATGCTCCAAGTCATTTACAATATAATCTTTCATTTGTCATTTACAATATAATCTTTCATTTGTTTATGTCGCTATAAATATGTTTTATAGGCCACATTTGAAAATGATCCAAGTCATTTACAATATAATCTTTCATTTGTTTATGTCATTATAAATATGTTTTATAGGCCACATTTGAAAATGCTCCAAGTCATTTACAATATAATCTTTCATTTGTTTATGTCGCTATAAATATGTTTTATAGTTTATGTCGCTATAAATATGTTTTATAGGCCACATTTGAAAATGCTCCAAGTCATTTACAATATAATCTTTCATTTGTTTATGTCGCTATAAATATGTTTTATAGGCCACATTTGAAAATGCTCCAAGTCATTTACAATATAATATTTCATTTGTTTATGTCACTATAAATATGTTTTATAGGCCACATTTGAAAATGCTCCAAGTCATTTACAATATAATCTTTCATTTGTTTATGTCGCTATAAATATGTTTTATAGGCCACATTTGAAAATGCTCCAAGTCATTTACAATATAATCTTTCATTTGTTTATGTCACTATAAATATGTTTTATAGGCCACATTTGAAAATGCTCCAAGTCATTTACAATATAATCTTTCATTTGTTTATGTCACTATAAATATGTTTTATAGGCCACATTTGAAAATGCTCCAAGTCATTTACAATATAATCTTTCATTTGTTTATGTCGCTATAAATATATTTTATAGGGCACATTTGAAAATGCTCCAAGTCATTTACAATATAATCTTTCATTTGTTTATGTCGCTATAAATATGTTTTATAGGGCACATTTGAAAATGCTCCAAGTCATTTACAATATAATCTTTCATTTGTTTATGTCGCTATAAATATGTTTTATAGGCCACATTTGAAAATGCTCCAAGTCATTTACAATATTATCTTTCATTTGTTTATGTCACTATAAATATGTTTTATAGGCCACATTTGAAAATGCTCCAAGTCATTTACAATATAATATTTCATTTGTTTATGTCACTATAAATATGTTTTATAGGCCACATTTGAAAATGCTCCAAGTCATTTACAATATAATCTTTCTTTTGTTTATGACACTATAAATATGTTTTATAGGCCATATTTGAAAATGCTCCAAGTCATTTATAATATAATCTTTCATTTGTTTATGTCACTATAAATATGTTTTATAGGCCACATTTGAAAATGCTCCAAGTCACAATATAATCTTTCATTTGTTTATGTCACTATAAATATGTTTTATAGGCCACATTTAAAAATGCTCCAAGTCATTTACAATATAAGCTTTTCACAAAAAATTTCATTATTTGCAAAAGTATTTCAAAATTTTATATTTTTTCAACATTGGAGAGAGACTTATTTATATTTCTTTTTCTTTCTAAAATACATTCCTTCAAGCCGATATTTATTTTATAGGTATAACAATAATTTTAAGTTTTTAAAGAAGTGCAAAAAGTTATTACACGTAAATGCATGAAAATAATATCATAGTTATTACGAACAACTATAAATTAAAACCAACAAGCAAGAAAAAGACCGCCATAAAAAAAATTAAAAAAAAAAATCTTGAGGTTGAATAACACTCCGTGAAGGCCTCATTGAAGATATGGAAAGCACCACGCTAATTTCATGAAAATCCGTATGCCCTAACTTCATTATTTCTGCATATGGGGCGGAACTAGGAAGTGTCTCAAGGTGTTACCGGGGGGGGGGGGGGGGGGGGGGCATTGATGGAATTTTACTTCGCTGTGATAATTTTTTGTACAAATTTATCTTAAATGCATTCGGTCAAAAGAAAAAGTGCTTCTAATCCTTGTCTAACTAGTTCATAGATAAGAGAAACATTTGTACTGTTTAATGAACTCTTAGTGTTTTTATCGTTTTAGTTAAATTTATTCCTGGTTCCGTCACTGTCTTTATATACATTTTCCGTGACACGTACATACTTGTTGATTGCAGACGGGTAAGAAACAACAGACAATTGGTGGTTATGTCGAAAAAACATGAGTGACATTCCATTATGGCAATCAGACGACGGTTAGCTGAAAAAGGAAGGTACTTTGACTATTGCTCACATTTAATCCAGGCGTCAATTGTTTATGCTGCAAAAATATCGCCATTGTGTACTATGCTTTGTAAAGACGGACATAGTGTTAGAACTGGCGAGCATTTGCTTTCAGCTTTGGTAGGGACCGGTGTTGATATTTGTCGGATTGAGATCCTCAACTTTGATAACAGTGATACGTTGGTTGAGGTAATATTTATAGGAAAAATCTTTGGTGTATGAATGGTTTATAATCGGGATATCAATATGAATCATGTAATCACTTTCAGACTAAAGGCATTTCGACACTATTTGCCTTAGGTTCACGAAATCCTTAATCGGATAAGACAGATTGACAATGAAATCCAAGGCACGAGAAATCAATAACGTTAGAGTATTGTTTTTTGTTATATTCTGTAAATGAGACCAAATTGTGGTTATAACTACCAACCGAATTCAGTTATTTTCGGTTATTCCCCGACCAGCACAATGGTTAGTAAAAGAAAATATTTTAGAAGAAAATATTTTACTTTAAAAGCAACTAAATCACCTTTTATTTCAGCCATTTTTTTATTACTTTTCTTCCTTGAATGATATTCGAGAAAACAATTCTTCTTTCACTTTATTTTTTTAAGTGATGCAGGAGAACAAAATGTACGTTCTACCTCCGAGAAAATAGCATCGTCAGCCTCATAAGGCAGAAGTCGATCAAAAATTGACTATTTGACAAAATGACACGTTAACAGCATAAAAGTAAGTAAACAGATCAAGTATAGCAATATAGTGGTTTACTGGTTTACAATTTATTCAACCATGCAATTTTTTTTAAGTGAACGTGTAGAGCTGGAAAATTGGGTACCTGTTAGGACCTGTTAAGACCTATTAAGGGAAAAAAATGTACTGTGCAATTTTTTTTTATTTTTTAAAATAATTGTTTTTAGTATTCTAGAGTTCAATATTTAACCTTTTTGATACATAAAACGTATAACAGTCATACTCAAACCACCAAAACCAAGTGTTAAATGAGTTGTTTTCATGTTTGAAACTTATGTTATTCGCGCGCTCCGAACCTGTTAAGACATGTTAAGACACGATTTGACAGCTCTAAACGTGTCACACTTTTTTTTTTTTTTTTTTTTTTTTTTTTTTTTTAAATTAAAATGGGCTGATTTGGTTTGAAGCCTCATTCCCATAATAATATATCTCCACTAGTACCCACAATCTCATATAGCCACAAGCCACTTCATCCTAACCACTACTTGACCAAATATTTAACAATTTCCACACAAACACATACACCACCAACCCCATTTTCCTCAACCTATGGTTATGTCATCAATGGCGGCTTCATCTGCAATCTCATCCCCCTTCATCACTCCGGTACCAAGTTTCAATCTTTTTCAACCTTTTAATCTTTTCATCCAATTGGGTATTTTCTTAATGTAAAAAAACCAAATTTTAACATGTTTTTATGCTGTTTTTGTCATCATTTTTTTATAAAAAATCATCAAGTTTTGATTTTTATTAGATAATTCTTCAATTTATTGAAAAGGGTATTTTATTATATGAAAAAAATCATATATTTTTTTTTATAAAAATATGTGATTTTGCCTTCATTTTTATAAACAAAGCTCACCAAGTTTTGATTTTTATTAATTTATTCAAATGGGTATTTTCTTTATGTTAAAAAAAAACCAGTTTTTGACATTTTTTTTAGTAAAAAATCATCAAGTTTTGATTTTTATCAGCTAATTCTTCAATTTATTGTAAAGGGTATTTTATTATATGAAAAAAATCAAATTTTGTCATATATTTTTTATAAAAATGTGTGATTTTGCCTTCGTTTTTATAAACAAAGCTCACCCAGTTTTGATTTTTACTATTAATTTATCCAAATGAGTATTTTCTTAATGTTAAAAAAAACCAGTTTTTGACATACCTTTTTTTTTTTTTTTTTTTTTTTTTTTTTTTTTTTTTTTAAATAAAAAATTATCAAGTTTTGATTGTTATTAGCTATTTGTTCAATTTATCCAATTGGGTATTTTTTTTAAAGCAAAAAAACTATTTTTAACATATCTTTACTAAGTTTTAAATTTGTAAAAAAATGGGATTTTTAATTTTTTTGTCATCATTTTAACTTTTTATTAATGATTTTATCAAAATTTTCATATGGGTATTTTCCTATTCAAAAGATTTCATTGTTTACATTATTCTTGTTATGTTTGCAGAAAGATGGAGGTGTGTCTTCATTATCAGGACAATCTTCGAGTTCGATTAAGGTTATGCCGAAAAAAATATCCACAAAGATTGTTTCTGTTATGACACCTCAGCAATCAGAAAGGAAACCTTCTACCACTGGCTCAGTTGCGTTTATGTTCTTGTTCCTTGTTTCATTCATTATTGCGTTTATGTTGATAATGTTATAAGTATCGAGTATGTGTATGTTACTATGTTTAGACTAAAAGATATATACGATTTGCGGACTTATTGGTTAATTTGTTTTACTAGTGATGATATGCAACAAATCTAAGTTACGTTAGGGATAGTTTGGTAATTTTGCGTGTACGAGCGAAAATGCTCTTAATTTGAGGTTATGTGACGGGGTTTTGATGTTGAGTTTGATAAAGATGGATGGATGTTTATGAATGAGTTGACTTTGGATAATCATAGATACATGTGGGGTTTAGGTTTAATTGTTTAAATGTATCATATTTTTAAGTTAGTGAACAACCTAGAAAATATAAGTTTTTTTCAGAAACATGGTCAAATTTTGTGACTGGTCGATATTTTGACACTATGGATTTGAGCTAGTATCTAAACCATGGTCCCACTAATTCTCGGGGTTTATGCATAGTGCCCTGTGCACATAACCCTGACAAATTTTTGGCTTTGGGAAGGCGGGCGTGGCCCGCTTGCAAGAGTATAGGTTGAACTATTGGGAGTAAATAGGACTGAACTCGAAGGGTTTACTATTAATTCGATAACTTGAATTGAACTAAGTGACCAGTTTTAGCTTTATGACTAACATTTTAATCTGATGTTTGTTTATTGATATTATGAAGCTTAGAACTTTATGAAAGCTAGTTGTGGTCTTTTGTGTTAATTATGCTCTACTATTATAGGTTAAGACCGGGATGACGATGACAGAGAAGATTTTTTCACGGGCTTCTGAGAAATCCCAGTTGATCCCAGGTGAAAATGTTTGGGTCAACATTGACATTTTGATGACACATGATGTTTGCGGCCCTGGTTCCATTGGAATCTTCAAGAAAGAATTTGGAAATGATGCTAAGGTACCCATTATCTCATTTTTTTACATCTATATGTTTGTGTAATCGGGTGACTACTAGTAATTTCAAGAAAATGTGTGGCTGCTGTTTGTAGTTTGAAATGTGATTACTGTTTCAGTGGTTACGTCTTCATGCATAGTATGTAGGAAACGAATGCATAGAAGGCTTGATTTTACGATTGCCAGAAGAAAAATTAGGTATCGGAACAGTTACACAAAACAATGGTGTTAGCCATTAGTAGCCCATTATTAAGTAGTTTTAAGGATTTCTAATTCTAATGCATAGCCGGCATGTAATGGGTTGTCACAGTGAAGGTTTAAAAAAACGGTATGTTGTAGCCATCTAATGGATCTTACTACCTAATCTAGACATTTTTGCATCTGCGTTTAATGTTTTTGATATTTTCCATAAAGATTTGTTGGATCAAACCCAGTTGTTGGTGATTTATTTTAGTTATATTTTGTGGTTATTGTTTTAGGTCTGGGACCGTGAAAAGGTTGTCATCATACCCGACCACTATATCTTCACAAGTGATGAAAGGGCAAACAGAAATGTCGATATTATAAGGGATTTCTCCCATGAGCAAGGGATCAAATACTTTTATGATATTAAAGACCTTAGCAACTTTAAGGTACCATGTTCTCGTTTATCTTTCTTACCTTTTTTTTTTTTTTTTTTTTTTTTTTTTTTTTTTTTTTTTTTTTTTTTATTACCGGTACGACGGTACATCTTATAAAAAGATATCATATATTTCACAATTTTTATGTCGAAGGATATTAATTAGGACTGTTTTTCCAGGCTAATCCTGATTACAAAGGTGTATGCCATGTCGCTCTTGCACAAGAAGGTCATTGCAGACCTGGAGAGGTATGTTTAAAGTTAATATATTGTAGAGGTGACAGTTTCGACCTATTTAATTTTGAATGGGCCGTGTTTTTGCAAACATTCTTAAAGACCTCTTTGACCGTCTTGCCACCTCTACTATATGTATAGATATTACATTGACTTTTTTGCACACATTTTTACCTTCAGGTCTTGGTTGGTACGGATTCCCACACTTGTACCGCTGGAGCATTTGGCCAGTTTGCTACAGGAATTGGAAACACCGATGCTGGTTTTGTGTTAGGGACCGGAAAACTTTTGCTTAAGGTTTGAAAAATACGTATGATCTACGTAATTGTTCGGTTCTTGTTGTATATTGTAGCCATTTGGCAATTCCTAGGATTAGAAACGTGCAATATGTTAATTGGTGTCTAATAATGGTCACCTTGATACGCAGGTGCCCCCAACCTTAAGATTTGTGTTGGATGGGGAAATGCCAGATTATCTACTTGCAAAGGATTTGATCTTACAAGTAAGCTTGACTATTCCTATAACAATGTGTGATTCAAGTAATCTTTAAAACACTCCTCTTTTTTTTTGGGTTTTAGATCACTCTATAAGTAGATACAATTTTCTCGGCGTCTATATTATGTTTGCTTTGCTGATTATGGTTTATTTCTTTGTACGGAAAACCATCTAAATTTTAAGTTATTACGTTGCAGATCATTGGTGAGATATCTGTATCTGGTGCAACATATAAAGCAATGGAGTTTGTAGGTTCGACTGTTGAAAGCTTAACGGTAAGCTCTTTTTGCGTTTTGTTTCCTGTCGTATGCAAGTTTTCAAGTTATTGGGATTCCCATTAGCAGTGATGAGAATTTCGACTAATTTAGTATAGATGTGTATCTTTTCTAATAAGGAAAACTTTAGCATTATTATGAGACGGTTCAAACAAGTCTTGCCACATTTGTTATTGTATCGTTTTTCGCTTATAATCTCATTTGTGCTTCATAGATGGAAGAAAGAATGACATTATGCAACATGGTTGTTGAAGCTGGGGGAAAGAACGGAATTGTTCCCGCTGATGCTACTACATTCAAATACCTTGAGGTTTGTTTCATCACTCTCTTTAAAAGGGCAATTATGTGTAAATTGAACATTTGTGGTCATTTTCTTATAGCTTACGTATATCCAAAATCACGTTGAAGGGCCTATGTTATAGCTTTTACAATCAAATAAGTGTCTAGGACGCATTGTTACTTGTTAAGGGCTGGTTTAAGTCTATTGATTATAAACTTCGTAACGAAGTCCCATAAAGCTAATTACGCTCCCCTGAATAATAAATAATTGAAACTTTGTTTCTTTTATGTTTTGTCATTCTTCAAAATTGTATGAATCGTTGTCCTATTCACATACTCACAGTAGCATTTGAAGTCGTCATTTCACTAAGATTTTATCTCCCCACAGGGCAAAACATCTCTTCCGTATGAACCAGTCTACAGTGATGGTGACGCAAGGTATTTTCATTTTGCGTTTTACTACCTAATTTGCAAGATATCCACTATCAAGGCACGCTATGATCACGTATAAAGTAATAAGAAACCTTAATTTCACATCTTGTTGACACATACCTTTTTTCTTTGCATTTCAGGTTTCTTCAGGAGTACAGAATTGATGTCTCCAAATTGGAGCCCCTAGTCGCAAAGGTATGATAATATACTTTCCACTGGACGTCTGTATTTCACTTATGAATGAGTATATTTCGGCTTTGCTTTATCTCAAACGAGTCAATTTATCCCAGTGTTTAGTTTTAATGCATCAAAAAAATTAAATTATTATCTTAAGGATTTTTTTAGTATTACCAGCGACTTAGCTATTAAAGACCAAAAAATGTCTGCAGGTCGGCTATGCTTGTTTCAACCCATACTAAAATGATGACCCGTTACTCAACCCTTACCTTCTCGCCACCTCTAGTGTTTTAGAGACATCAGTAGAGCTAATATAATTGCTTACAGCAATCCTCATGTTCTAAATATGTTGATTTTTACACCTGGCAGCCTCATTCTCCTGATAACCGTGCTTTAGCAAGGGAATGCAAAGATGTCAAAATAGACAGAGTGTATATCGGATCATGTACCGGAGGCAAAACCGAGGATTTTCAAGCTGCTGCCAGAGTTCTCCTAGCTTCTGTAAGATTTACTTCACTTTTTATTGTTTTGCCCTCTGTTAGTAACGTGCAGGGCAAAAAGGTCAAAGTTTGTGAATAAATGCATAATGTTACATAACTATAACGTGCAGGGAGAAAAGGTCAAAGTACCCACATTCCTTGTTCCCGCTACTCAAAAGGTTTTGCTCACTACCACTAGTTGCCGATATTTTACAGTTTTTAAAAATTAAATGTATATTGATTGCTGACACTATAATTCGGTAGGTATGGATGGACATATACACCCTCCCAGTGCCAGGCTCAGGTGGCAAGACAATGTCCCAGATATTTGAAGCTGCGGGATGCGATACACCTACCAGTCCTAGTTGTGGGGCCTGTTTAGGTGGCCCAAAGGATACTTATGCACGAATTAACGAACCTCAGGCCGGTGTTTCTTTGTCTACATATATTATTCTTCTTTACACAAGCAAAGATCATTTGATACTAACACCTTATTATTCATTAATCCCATGTGGTTTGTTTTGAACCATTATCCGACCGACTGACCTACTATTTTGCCACCTTAGTCAGTCGCAAATTTCTTTTTACTTCATTCAAATTGCATTTAATATGAACTGACATTGTTAATGATACAGGTCTGTGTTTCAACCACAAATAGGAACTTCCCGGGTCGTATGGGCCACAAAGACGGCCAAATCTATCTAGCTTCTCCTTACACTGCTGCTGCCTCAGCTTTGACTGGTTTTGTAACCGATCCAAGAGACTTTTTGCATTAACTTGTTGCTCTTTCTGTTTATTCATCGACTCAACCTTGTTGTATGGTGTGATAACTTCAGAAGTACCATCTGTTAATTTTTGTTTTTACGTCATGTATCTCAAATAAACATCCATGAGTTTTATGTTTGCGCTTTATCTCAGTATTTAACTATTTATGTTATCGATGTGTCCCCAGACTTACTGTGAAAGGCGATTTTATGTATCAGATTATCATTATATTATCTCTTTTGCAGACGATCTTATTAGAAGATTAAGCTTATTCTTTTAAAAACTAAGCTACTTAAAATATAAACTTTGCATAGTTTACAAAACTTATAAAAACTAAAATATTATCTTTAATAATTTTACTAAAATAAAATTCTATTTTATGTACCATATAAAAAAAGTTATTAGTTTAAAAACTTTGAAAATTTATACCTTAAATTTATAATTAACTAGTATGATTGATATGGCGCTATATAACAATAAAACACATTAACTAGTATGAGTGAACATCAATTTATTTATCTTTCATTTGTTTATGTCAATATAAATTTGTTTTATAGACCTCAATTGGAGATGCTTAAATCATTCACAATTCAAGCTTTTCACAAAAGTTTTCATTATTAAACGTAAATGCATGGAAATAATATCATAGGTTATTCTGAAAAAGTATAAATTCAAACAAACAAGCACGAAAAAAACCGCCAAATTTTTTGAGGTGAAATGACACTCCGTGAAGACGTCATTGAAGCTATGGAAACCACGGCACTAATTTCATGGAAATCCATACGCCCTAACTTCATCATCATTATTTCTGTATATAGGGCGGAACTAGGAAGTGTCTCATGGTGTCACGGGTCATGGATGAAATTTTACTTCGCACTGATAATTTTTTGTAGAAAAATCTAGATTTATCTTAAATGCACTTGGTAAAAAAAAAAATGCGTTTGTACTGTTTAGTGAAATCTTAGTATTTTTATGGTTTCAGTTAAATTTAACTATTATTTTCCTTATATTACAAGTAGCATCTAATCACTTTTAGTTATGGTTCCGCCACTATCTTTATATACATTTTCCATAACACGTACATACTTGTTGATTGCAGACACATACATACATCTTATCTCACTCAACCTGTTCATGTGTCGAAAGAAGATTCGTTTATATTTGCATTCCCTTCCAAGGAAACTAATATCAGTTATGGAATTAATTTTCCTCAGGTTGCCCTTTTGTTCACACGTCCAGAACGATAAATGACTGTAGGATTTGTAAATAAACTTCATTTCAGGTACCAGCTATAAGCCTCCAATGGTTTTCTTCAGAATTTTGCACGGATTCTTTCTATTCTAAGCAAATAGCCCCTTCAAGAACCTTCTACATTTACGAAGAGGTCTAACATTGCTCCTATATATTGACACTAAAATTTTGCCTTCATCACATGTCGAGATATTCCAACAATGACATCTTAAGATGCTGCTAACTAAATATCGTCATGTTACTGGATTAATGTTTTCATTGTTATGTTTAAACGTGATCTTTTATTGCAGTTGGAGAAATTGCATAGTGCAGGACTTATTAAGGGCGGCTCTACAGATAATGCTGCTGTTTTCAGGTCAGATGCTTTGTAAAGTACTTGCTTCTTCTCGGTCAATCTGAATAGTCGTAACCATAAATTGTGGAAGATGTCTTACATTTACAAACCAGGCGCTCTCTTTCGTTCATATGCATAGTTTAAATACAAACTCAAAGATTTTATGATTTATGTTTCAGAATAGAATTTCATATATAGGAAATGTTCTACTTCTGATATTGAAATGAGATCAAAAGATCCCTTGTGTATACAATTGAAGGTTTGCAAAAAGCAAACCAATTGAAAATAGAGATACAATCCTAACCCCCATTGAATAAGAACCTAACAACAATTGAACTACATGAAACTACTTGAAACTTGACCCATTGACCCATTGAAGTACATGAACTACATGCATTACAACTTACAAGACCAATTTTGGTCAAATACTCAAACATGCAATTTCCCCTCCCAACTATCATCTTGAGCTTCCTGCTAAATTTGCAGTCGCATCTGGAATATGTCGCACTCCTATAAAGTACATAACCTGCCCTTTTTACCACATCATATGTAATTGGTGTATCCATTTTATATCCCTCGCGAGGTTGATCATTCTGACCAGTTTCATTATCAAGGCAGCGGGATATAGTCTTCCACGAGCTTATGAGCGCTTTCTCTCCATCTGTCAGCCCTCGGTTCTGCTCCTCGGGTTTAAACAAGAATTCAGAAAAATCAGTCCTCAACGGCTTGAATCTCAAGGGTTCTATCAGCATAACACATATGCTATGAATAGCATGACCCACTACATAATTCCACGTTTTATCTGTTTTTTTCACCTCGACCTGGGGAAGTTTACGGATAAGTAATTCCACCGAATCTTTAAACATTTCATAACCAACAGTTATGGCGCCATAATCTACACCTATGTGACTAAGATTGCCGCCATTAACATGCAACTTAAAGGAGTTTAAGTCATGCCTTTGAAAACGTAAGTAAAGACTCCGCGTGCCGTCACTACTCTTAAACCTTACAGGAAGATCACTTCCTGTGCGATGATTAATTAAGTGTGTTGCTAGTGAGTAAATGTTGTGTGCATACACATCGGGGTTTAAATGGTCAAACGGAAAAAAAGGGTCATGCCCCTCGTCTAACAAAGAGATTGGTTCAAGAGGTTGAGCTTGAGCCATGGTAATATGTTTGGTAGTGAGAATGGTCGTGATAGCCTTTTTTTTTATACACAAATTTTGGGGTAGGTAGAAGCTAAGCTTGTCTATCAGTTAAGTTATATAACATGAGCAATTGCATATAGATAGCATACCTACCACTTTGTGCAACTCTTTACACATTGGCCAAAGGGAAAAGGTTAATATACAAAGGTTTAAATCATGTCTTAAGTTCAGCTTTTTGTGTCCAATCCATCCAATACTAGTACTACTTTGTTTTTATAAGAAGATAAGCTTTTTGAATATTGAGGACATTGAAGGGGGTAGTTCAATAGCTCACACACTCGTAATCAATATAGTACCAATATTTTGGAAAGTGTAGTTGATCATCCATACTAGAAGGCTAGAAGCCAACCATCGAACACCCTCAAATATTTTCTTAATCGAATATTTAAACGGCTTATATTTTCCATTAACGAAACCAAAAACTCTTGCTCTTCGGACTGAAAAATGAAGTAATTTTATTAGAACAAAGATGACATAAATTACTAATAATGCAGAAGCAAAACATATATAATCAAAGAGTGAAACAGATTATACCTTCTCGGTGGACGCCCAAGCCACTACTACTCTCACACGAGCACTCCCGGGATTCAGTTGGTTAACAACCCTGTCTAACAGACTCATCGTCCTCGATGAGGTTTGCCCCACATCCCGAACGGCTTGAAGTGGCTCTCAACTAACAATTTATATCTTATAATTATACTGTAATTAACTAGTATGAGTGATTCTCAGTTGAATTCTCTTTCATTAGTTTGTGTCACTATACAAGGGATATAAATATAAACATTAAATAGTATGAGTGAGTTTCAATTTATAGATCTTTCACTTGTTTATGATAAATTATAAAACACATCAACTAATAACTAGTATGAGTGAATCTCAATTTATTTATCTTTCATTTGTTTATGTCACTATAAATATGTTTTATAGACCTCATCTGAAAATGCTCCAATTAAGTCATTTACAATTCAAGCTTTTCACAAAACTTTTCATTATATGCAAAAGTATTTCAAAATCTTATATTTTTTCAACAGTATTTTCTTTTTCTTTCTAAAAGACATTTCTTCAAGCGCAAAAAGTTATTACACGTAAATGCATGAAAAATAATATCATAGGTTATTATGCAACTGTAAATTCAAACAAAAAAGCAAGAAAAAAACAGCCGAAAATCTTGAGATGAAATGACACTCCATTAAGGCGTCATTGTAAGTTTGTAACTATGGAAACCACCGCGCTAATCACATGGAAATCCGTACATCCTAACTTCATAATCATCATCATCATCATTATTTCTGTATAGGGGGCGGAACTAGGAAGTGTCTCAGGGTGTCACGGGGCGTTGATGGAATTTTACTTCGCAGTGATAATTTTTTGTACAAAAACTAAATTTATCTTAAATGCACTCGGTAAAAAGAAAGTGTTTCTAATCCTTGTCTAATTAGTTGTTTTTTTTTTTTTTTTTTTTTTTTTTTTTTTTTTTTTAATCGATTAATTAGTTCATTAATAAGAGAAACATTTGTACTGTTTAGTGAAATCTTAGTATTTTTATCGTTTTAGTTAAATTTAACTATTATTTTCCTTATATTACAAGTACTATCTAATCACTTTTAATCCTGGTTCCGCCACTGTCTTTATATACATTTTCCAAAACACGTACATATTTGTTGATTGCAGACGGGTAAGCAGCAACATATGATTGGTGGTTGTATTGAAAAAACAGGAGTGACATTCCATTCTGGCAACCAGACAACCGTTAGAATCTGGCCAGAGTTAGCTGGAAAAGGAAGGTACTTTGACTTTTGCTCACGTTTAATCCCGGCATCAATTGATTATGCTCAAAAGATATCACCATTGTGTACTACTCTTTGTAAAGACGGATATAGTGTTAGAACTGGCGAGCATTTGCTTTCAGCTTTGGAAGGGACTGGTGTTGATAATTGTCGGATTGAGATCCTCAACTTTGATAATAGTGATACGTCGGTTGAGGTAATATTGAGTTGGAGAATCTTATTATCCGTTGTTATATTTTAGTATGTGGCGAAAGTTAAAATGTATTTTCTTTGTGGTCTCTCATAAATTGATTGTGTGGTTAACTGAAACAGGTTCCGATTTTGGATGGGTCAGCGAGGGAATGGGTGGAAGCTATTGAGCAAGTTGGGTTGACGGTTGCTTTGGATTGCAACGGCAGAAGCTGTGATAAACTAGCCCCTTATCTTACTCAACCTGTTCATGTGTCGAAAGGAGATTCTGTTATATCTGCATTTCCTTCCAAGGAAACTAATATCAGTTACGGAATTAATTTTCCTCAGGTATCCCTTTTTTGTTCACACGTCTAGAACGATAAATGACTGTAGGATTTGTAAATAAACGTGCATATATTTCATTTCAGGTACCAGCTATAAGCCTCCAATGGTTTTCTTCAGAATTTTGTACAGACTCTTTCAATTCTAAGCAAATAGCCCCTTCAAGAACCTTCTATATTTACGAAGAGGTCTAATGTTGCTCATCTTTACTGATACTTATATTTTGCCTTCATCCATGTCGAGATATTCGAACAATGACATCTTAAGATGCTGCTAACTAAATATCGCCATGTTACTGGATTAATGTTTTCCCCGTGATGTTTAAACGCGATCTTTTATTGTAGGTGGAGAAATTGCATAGTGCAGGACTTAATAAGGGCAGCTCTACAGATAATGCTGCTGTTTTCAGGTAAGATGCTTTGTAAAGTACTTGCTTCTTCTTGGTTAATCTGAATAGTCGTAACCATAAATTGTTGAAGGTATCTTACATGTACGAACCACGCGTTTTCTTTTGTTGATATGCACAGGTTAAATACAAACTCAAAGATTTTGAAGTTCTGTGTTTCAGTAAAAAGTTTTACTTCTGATCGTTTGCTGAAAGATCTTTATGGTTATCTACTTATGTTTCAGTACCAGTAAAGGTTTGCTGAATCCACCTTTACGTTCACCGGAGGAGCCATGTAGGCACAAGATGTTGGATTTTATTGGTGATGTTTCTCTTTTCGCTCGCAATGGTAGTCAAGGGCTCCCAGTTGCAAATATCACAGCTTATAAGGTATGTTCTGCCAAAAGATTCGCAACACTTAACTCCTAAAGTAAAGCACATGGTTCTCTTTGTTTAAAAATAACTAAAACACGGGTCTCTTTGTTATAAAAAAAACTAAAACTCGGTCCTTACATTAAGAGGCCATGGGCTGACAACAAAACCTAGGAACGCAACATTTCTAGGTGAATAATATAGATGGTAGTTTCAACCCACTTACTTATGCACGAGTCTATATGGATTATATCTCAAACGGGTCAAATGGGTCAGATTCATATTTAACTTTTATAATCATATTTAATGCAATAAGTTATTTATATCTAGTATCTAACGGATGCTAAACTTTTTATGATCCAGGGAGGTCATGCACTTCATGCTGAATTTGTTCGCCGACTATCAGAAATTTCTTGAACATCACCCTTTTAAGTCAATTTACAAAGCAAACTTGTTATGTACAGTAACTTTTTATTCTTGTTCTTTGAGATATTCTATCATTAGTTTTATGTTTTTCAACTGTGAACATTTAAGATTATATCTGAAACTGCAGTATTGCAACGCTTTGTCGCCTTAGAAACACAAATATCGTTGAAAACATGCATTACAAGACCAATTTTGGTCAAATAGATACACTTTAGTACTTGTACAACCAAAATGAAACGCTTACAAACACACCAGGAAGAAACATAGAGAATAAGACGATTACTGTTTGAAATATAATATGCTTAAGCAACCCGTAAGTAATATCATCAAACCTTTCAAGTTGGGTATGGAACTATAATAGCCTTACAACAACAAAAACAGAAAAAGAATTGGATAGACAAAAGGCGCAAAAAACCAGTGAAATGAGGCAAAAGGGTAAACATATAGTATAGCGGCCAGGATTATCAAATAAAACCTTCAAGTTTTCTAGTCTGTGGTAATTTTCTTCTGTCGTTTTTCTTCATCGTTTGGGCTTCTGATTCTTTTCTTGGTATCTTGGAGCTGCATACAAAAACGGGTAAGATTTGTATTAGAGTGGAAAAAGAAGTAAATAAGTTGGCTTAGATCTGGGAGACGTACAAAGTCCATTGGCGTCTGAGGTTTTCATGATCCTTAGCCTTTTCACCGTGCTCAGAAACATCCTGTTCAATTAGTCAAAGTCAACTGCATGTTATTTCTCAAAACTTGCCGAAACCCGAGTTTCGTTTAGGTTTAAAGGTTGACAATATAGTATATTACCTCCATGGAACATCGCCCACGAGCATCCAGTCACCTTCCTTGTCTTCATATGTTAGCACAAACTCAGAAGAGCCATCCAAAAGCCGAGAGCATTGCTGCTTTTCCCTACCTGAATTCAGTGAAATAAAGTATATCAGAATATACGTTCACCGATATAACTTTTGTTCATATGTGTTTAGTCTTAAAGAATATAAATTTGACGACTTTACTTAAAATACTGATTTTTTCGGGACAAAATTGTTCCAGGGTCATGATTTTGACCTGAACGCTTTTGAACGTATTACTCGACCCACCCATTTTGCCACATCTACCAGCAAAAAGCTATACTTACGGATATAAGTGGAGCTTGTGCATGCTTTCAAGAACATAACTTCAAGAGCATGAGCTAGAGTTTCATAGCAATCATGTGCATTCAAATCGACTTTCCTTCCAATCGTCAATCCATCCATGTTCACTTTCACAAATCCAGAATGTCCGGTCTCTTTAGTGACATTTTCATCGTTTGTGTCTTCACGGCTTTTGACTTTTTTCTTCTTTGAAGTGGTATCATTCCCACCCACTCCCTTCTCTTCTTCATTCTTGGAAAATTTTCCTTGGTTGAAACTGTTCATCCGGTAACTCTTCACAGGTGGCCATCCCACGACCTGACTGCTTAAAATAA
The DNA here is from genome assembly GCA_030686995.1 of Artemisia argyi. Classification (NCBI taxonomy): domain Eukaryota; kingdom Viridiplantae; phylum Streptophyta; class Magnoliopsida; order Asterales; family Asteraceae; genus Artemisia; species Artemisia argyi. Next base: position 11,812,124 of record CM060686.1, on the reverse strand, counting down.
AACCTCAAATTAATAAAGACAAGTATAATCGTCAACATAAGGATTCAAGATTTTGCCTCATTTAAAGTCCAAAATATGTTTCTATTGCACAAAAGACCTACATAAAGTATCAAACAAGTTTTACTTTGGTAAAAAAAACATATTTTTATGTTCTAAGAACAACTTTTAGTTGCGCCCTTGATGTCCTCACAAGAGGTCTCATGTTCTAACCTCAAAAGTTACACATCTTTCTTTGGGGTGGCCAAGGAAAGGGTCGGAAACAGTCACGGGATACCCCAGTTAGGCCACGTACATCTGTTTAGCGGTAGTATTGCATATTTGCATTCTGTACAACATCCAAGCCAAATTCCAATTTTTACAAGAACCATTTTAACTTTCTCCAATTTCAGTTTTAGAAAAAAGTCCTTGAGCAGAGATTATTCTTCAAGTACAGCTATTAATGGCTATAGTACAATCCTTAAATGCAAATAAAACCAAACCAAGTCAAGAATCATTCAAAGCAACTTGAACCATTTTTCCTTGAAAAAAAAAGAAAAAAAAAAAAAAAAAAAAAAAAAAAAAAGCCTTCTACAAGATATTCATTTTAACCAAGTTCCAATTTTTATAAAACCAGTTTTTCATATCTCAAAAACCATATTTTTTCAACTATTAAAAAATAATAATAATAAAATAATAATAATAATAATAATAATAATAATAATAATAATAATAATAAAGCCTTAAAACTAGTACTATCTATTTTCTTGTTATGAAACCATAAATGCATGAAGTACAATTGTACAACTCATAAATGCAACTAAAAAACCATACTATGATACTACTATTAAAGAAAAAAACAGTCAAACATGAAGAAAAAAACATACCAACATAAATTCTTTTATACAAAAAAAAAAAAAAAAAAAAAAAAAAAATGTAAATTTTGTTAACCTTTGATGTCCATTAGAAGATGGAGCATAAGCACCAGAAGTAAGACTCAAGCCCAACCCAAGCTCAAGCTCCTCACCACCATCTTCATCATAACCATCACCACCACCACCATTACTTAGCCTAAAATTTGTATCCATAGCAACAAGTAAACAAAAAAAGAGCTATGCAACCCCCAAAAAAAAAAGAAAAAAAGTTTTTGGTATGTATGTAATGTATGAGAGATATGAGAGAGTTTGAAGGTAGTGAAAATGAGATGGTTTGTTTGAAGAAAAGCAAGAAAAGGAGAAAAGTGGTCACCTAAGAGGAAACAAGCTAGGAGTGTGTGGTTATAGCCATGGGACCCACCTTTGTCTCCTGTTATTAGTGCTCTTGGCATTACCACTTCCTATGTCCTACTTTTTTCATTATGTTTTTGTCTTTCAAAATATATTTGCACACTTGTCTCCATATACTACTTGCTAAATTTTGGTTTTTTTTATACGAGTCTTGTTATTGGATTGTAAAGTTTTGTAAAAAAATAATAATAAATAAATTAATTAAAAAAAATAAAATAATTAGTACAATTTTTTTTCTTATTATTTTTTAATATGACAGTCTTATCTTCAACTAATTAATTTATAACTTCTTTGATATAATAACAATTTCAAACAATGTTTAATATATTAAACTTGACCAAATTTCCCTATCTTTTTTTTTATAATGGCGTCGATTAGCATGTGCAAGTGGTGCAACTGTACAGGACCCCTCGTTGTAAGGGGTCTCCAATTTAATATACATCCATGAATATTTATAGTTTTATACATATCTAAGTATATAATGTTTTGAATTTTTAGTGTTTTTGTTAAATATTATCAAAGTTGAATTTTTTTAGTGACTTTGCGTAATATCAAAGAACTTTTTATTTTCAAAAATAGTTAATTTTTTCATGATTTATGGGGGTATCATTCGTGATTCCGCACCGCGCCACCAAATTAATGAAACTATCTTGTATTTTTAGTAGTAGACGATTAAATTGAGATATCCGGAAAAGTAAACATGAATATTAATTTAGAACAAACGAAGTATGTTTTCGGGTATCAAGAAATATTTGCACACTTGTCCTCGTATACTTGCTAATGTTGGTTTTCCACCTTTTAGTTTTCTAGAATAATTCTTATTTATTGGACTTGCATAGTTTTATTAGTTTTTTTTTATTGCATTCAAGTATTTTAGTAGTTTATATGCAGTGAAAGTTGTGACTTGTGAGCGGTAAGATAGGTAACTTTAAAGATCTTGTTACTTTTACCAAATGGCTTATGTAAATGGTTACTCAAAGATAAAGATTATTTACTTCAATTGCATGTAAGTTATTACTTGCTTAAAGTTAACCTTTATTTACTTAAGGAAAATGTTATGTTTGCATACGTTGATATCACATGTTAATCACCGTCTCGCAAGCTCAATCTAGATGGCAATATGTGCAGATTGCAATGTTTAGACTCACTCGGTGGTCACTAATGAGAGTGACGTGCTTGTTTTAGAGGATGTGATCATTTTATTGAAAACTCTCTTTCTCAGACCTAGCGGAGCTACATCTCTAACCGGTGACTTTAGAATTATTGCTTTGAGATTTTTAACGTTGGAGGTTTTAGTGAAGAATCTCAAACCCGTACTTATAAGCTATATACCTTCAGGACCGATATTACCAACTGGTTATGTGACAATGGAACATATGATTTAGCGAAACAATATAGAGTTAATTGCCAAATATATGAAGTTGGTTTTTATAAAATCTTAAACTAAGTGTCATTTTTTTAACAATAACCCTAAGTTGTTACTATTATTAGCATTTTTCTTGTTTTATGATTTGAAAGGTTGTATCATTACAGGAGTGTCCAAGAAAGAGTTGTTATTTTCTTGCAAGATATTATTGCAGAAAGAAATACTCATGAAGTACTCTTTCTCTTTTATTTACTTTTTGGTATTACACTACTACTTTTTGTACATAAATTATCATATCAAAGAAAACACCATCATCACCTTCCCTAATCCATAGCACACTTTATTTTGTTTAGTTGTCTTGAAAAGGCATAGAAAAATGAAACATATAAACATTATTTATTTACATAAATAATAATAAAAGGACTACCATGATCTAAAATAAGATTTAGTCTGTCCGATCTTAAGGATTAAAGTGTGCAAAGTTTGAGTCTTTTTAGTACTATTAGATAATAAAATATGGTTTTACCTAATGGGTTTCAACTCTTCATTAATCTAGAAATTGCAACAAAATTTTTACAAAAAACCAGTTAAGTGACAAAAAAATGTTCACATGTTGTCATCATCTTTCAAACTTTGTTTTAATCCGCTAAAGATACATTTTTCGTCTAAAAATTTGAAATATCATAGTGTACGAGTCACGTCAATACTATGAATAAGTGTACATTTCGAGTCAGTTTTGGTATGGTTCAGTCAAGTATCAGTTACGGTTTTTAACCGTTAATTTCATCACATATTATGATTAAATAGCAGGGTACCCGCGCGTGGCGGCGGCGGGTACCCCGTAAATGAAATTTTATGCGAGTAATGTATTATGTGTTCTTTTGTGACGAAAGATGATAATATTATGGAGTTAAGAGGTATACAACCAATGTTTTGATAACAGGATTGGCCGGTTCATCCGGGAACCAGTTGGTCCAGAACTGGCCAGCTGAACTGGACAAAACCACAAAAAACCACAAAAAATCGGGAACTGTTTGGGAAAGTGGTTCATTGTACTGTCCAGTTTTAAAAACCATGTATACAAAATAAAAGGTAAAGTTATATTAACTGTATGAAGATTTATGTGTTTTATTAGCTTGTACAATAAGCATATTAACATGTATCTTTTATATAAGGGGTGTTTTTTTTATAGCATTAAATGCAGAGTTGAGAAGTCAAATAGTTAAAATTTATCGTAAAAGATGGTTGTACTAATAGCTTAACAAATTGTATTTACGTAAATTTTATTTTAGGAAATTTTAAAATTTATTAGGAGAGAAGGTGCTAAATGATTTATAAATACTATAGATGTTAGGGTTTGAAACTAGATTTTTCAATTAAGGTTGCAATGTAAAATGAAGAGAAGAAGTGAGGTAGTTGGGGCTTTAATGTAATGTTTAAAAAACTACTATTAAAACTGAAAATACATAAAAATATTGACGTGACAAGTCCATTACAATTCTTCAAATCCGCTTAGACGAAAAAAGTATTATACGTGTAAATAAAAATCAGAAAATATAACAAAATGTGAAACATTGTGGGTCGGTTGATCGTGGCTACTACTTCCTATTACATTTGGCAAGAAAGGAACAACAGACTGCATACTTGTAGCGTTAGGAATGTAGATCAGCTGCTGAATGCCATTCTTGACATTGTGAGACTTAAACTTGCTTCGATCAAGTTCAAGAGAAATGCTGCAGTTGCTAAACTCAAATCTACATGTAAACTCGCAACATATTGATTCACTTGGTGTATATTAGGCGTATTGACCAGAAGCATTGGGCTAAATTGATGTATTTTGGTTTAAGTATTCTAAATTAGTTATGGTTGTCATGTCTTTGAATGTGTTCAAAGCACGTAGTTATTTAAAGTGGCTGATTATCACTCTATTATATACTTAAACTCCTTTTTTATTATTCACCGGGTATAATTCTTTTACCCAAAAAATAAAACTAAAAATATATCACTTCTTAAACGGCTATTAAATCAGTTTTATACATAAACTCAACATTACCAACCAATATCATCACACATATTTTGATTATCACATTTGGTAACTAAACTTGCTGTTGATGAACGGTAGTTTAGTTTGGTAAATGATAAAAATAGCCCATTAAATTTATCAAGTTTATAGAAATAGCCGTTGACCATATTAGTCCCTGTAGGCATTAAACTTTGTATTTTAACCCTCTTCAACGTTACTAAACTTTAATTACTTCGCCCGTTCTAAAATAATTATTTCCTGACAAAAACGACACGGTTTAAGAAAAACATAATTATTAAAATAACACTTTTACCCTAACTAATTACTAATACTCCCCTTCTTTTAAATGGGGAGGTGATTTACACACTTTTTATTTTGATTGGGACACTCACAGTACATCTATATAAAGCACACTGTAAACACTGTATAACTAAGTTATGCATAATTAAGCTTGTCCCAATAAAAAACTTGAGTATGCAAATCAATTCTCTTTTAAATGTGTAATAATATTTTCAATAAAAGGTAATATGATAAAATTGATCAAACTTCTCTATCTATCCCATCTCAAACTCATTTTCAAATTATTACTTTCACTTTTTTTCCTTATTTTGTTTACACACTTTTTTTTGGGTTGCATGATCTCTTCTAAAAACCCGTTAATTTGACGGGTCTATAAGCTAGTTTTTAATAAAAAGTAATACTCCATCCGTCCCATAAAAACTGTCCAGTTTGACTTTTCAAAGTCAAACTGGTTCAACTTTGACCTTAAATATTTTTATGTGTTATATAATATTTGATGAAAAATTATACCAATGAAAAACACACTTAAAACTCAATCAATTCATATATTTTTCATGAAGTATTATATAATACTCACAAAAATAGATAAGGTAAAAGTTGAACCAGTTTGACTCTGAAAAGTCAAACTGGACAGTTTTTATGGGACGGAGGTAGTATGATAAAATTGATCAAACTTCTCTATCTATTTTTAGTAGTGGATATGACATCACAAAAGAGGGAGTAAATGTTTTATCAAACTCTATATTTTTACTTATTTAATCATTTGATGTTACTAAACGCATTACATTTTATATCTTAATACCTCTTTAAGTTTTATTATAAAAAATTTAATCATTAAACACATTAAACTTTATATTTTTACTCTTTTACATCAGTTTCTTTATTATTACTAGACGAATACCCGTGCATAGCAATGAGATTTTATAGCGACAAATAGTTTATTTATAAAAAAAGTTTATATGTTATAAACAAAAAATAATAAAAGTTTGAAGATTTGGGAATTAAACATAATGTTTTGAAACCCGGTTCGACCCGGGTGGTTCAATTGGTTGAACTGTTCCGGTCGAAAAACGGGTTTGAAGCATCCCGGGTCAACCCAGTTTGTGTTTTAATTGGTTGTATTTAATTTGGTAGATATTATGTTTTTAATTGGTTGTATAATGTGAATAAATCATTGTACTTTTAAGTAAGGGTGCTCATCGGTCCAAAACCGGACCGGACCGAGAAAAACTGGACTGGACCAAGACCGAATTCGGCAAAAAACTTAGACCGAGACCGGACTGAATATGGTCGGTCCGGTCCGGTCTCGGTCCAAATAGGCTAAATGTTCGGTTTTTAAGCCGGACCGAACCGAACCGGACCGAGACCGAAACTATGAAAAACCTTAGACCAAAACTGGACTGAATGTGGTCGGTCCTGTCTCGGTCCGGTCGGTTTTGTCGGTCGGTCAAGTCCATCTGGTCTGTTTGCTCACCCTTACTTTTAAGTAATGGATAATGTTTTCAATCCCGGTTCGACCCGGTTGGTTCAAACGGTTGAACGTTCCGGTCAAAAAATGGGTCGATTTAAACCGGGTCAACTTGCTAGGTTGGGTCGATTTAAACTGGGTCAACCCGCCGTGTTTGAAACGCCCCGGTCAATCCGATTTGTGTTTGAATTGGTTGTATTTAATTTGATAGATATGCTTTAATTTGGTTGAACAATGTGAATAAATTATTGTACTTTTAAGTATTGTGGTGTTTTAATAAGAGTATTAATTACATTTCACTTTCTCTCTCATTTGACTATTGTTGAAAACTCAACATTTCACTTTTGACCATTTTTCTATTATAAGTAGTACAGATTATTAACATTATTGAAAATTAATATCATTAACATTGTGTGGCTACAAGATAATTTTTTTGCACCTACTACAATGCTTAAGCTAAACTAAAATACGATGTTGTATAAATCTATCTTCATTACATGGTATTGATATATTTTAGGTAAATAGTACTGTTCATTTCATGATGTGCTCTCAAGAGAGAACTTATTGATTTTTCTATTAAAAAAATAGAAATGAAAAAGCACTTTACAAATTTAATTAGTAGTTGTTGTCGAGCATTCACAAGACATTCGCCATAAATCTTTGCTCGGGAAAGTAGACTCCTACTCATTTCTTAACAGCTGTCTCAATCGATAACCCACCCCTCCTGTGGGCCCCACCAATATATTTGGAGTCATGCTTGTGACTTCTTAAGTCTAGTTTAAAAAATTTATTGGGTTAAGTAGCATTTAGAAGATCAACTATCAAATAGGGGTGAGCAAAACCAATCGGGCTGCACATTTGGTCAGGTCTCGGTCTATAGTTTTTCATAATTTTAGTCTCGATTCGGTTTGGCTCTGTCCAGTCTGGCTTAAAAACCGAATATTTAGCCTATTTAGACCGAGACCGGACCGAGACCGGACCGACCACATTCGGTCTGGTCTCGGTCTAAGTTTTTTGCTGAATTCGGTCTCGATCCGGTCCGGTTTTTCTCGGTCCAGTTTTCACTCGATGAGCAGCCTTACTACCAAGTAGTGGTTAGCGTTTCTTACAATGTATGTTATGCTTGACGAAAATAACAGTAGTAGAAAATATTAGCAGTAAGTAGTATCATGAAGCAGTAGTTGTATGTTTTAATAAAGTGTTTGGTAGTATAGATATATGGCTATAATTACTACGTGAAAATGCTAGTTGCTAATAATGTTACTAAAAGCATCATTTTAATTTTGAGCATTTAGAAAATTTAAGAAAGCTAGTTGCTTGTTGCCAAACAAACATATGTGTACAAAACGTTAACTGCTAGTTGCTATTTGCTTCAAAACGATCTTAAATACTCGTTGTCAAATATACTTATGCTTGTTTGTGAACAAGCAACTACTTCAAGTAGCATTTACGAGTAACTTGAGTTTTCACTTACTAATTATTACTATACAACTACGTTACTAAACGTTTTATCAAAACAAACAACTGCTGTTTACTGCTTTTGCTTTTTGTTACCATTATCTTTGCCAAACATGCTCTTAGTTTACTAGGAGGAAGTCACTTTTTTCCACGTATTTACGCGATTTATTTGGTATTTTAAACATTTTTTTCTCTCTCCATACCAAAATGTCTATCTAACAATGCCATAATGCTTAAATAAGTATTGAGGGTGTGTAGCGGAGAAACAAGCGGGAAATCCCTGTGGTTAAGAAAACCTCCTCTTCCATTGTAGGAAAAGAGGCAAAGATAAAGACATTTCGTGAGCAGTATTAGAGTCTCGAGCATTTTTAAAAGAGAGAAAAAGATTTTGTGCGAGTATGTATGTGTATTGAGATATTTTTAAATGATGAAATTTCTAAAAGAGAGAAAAAGATTTTGAGTGAGTATATGTGTATTGAGATATTTTTAAATGATGAAAAATAAAAGGAGAATGTGCTGTAAAAGTTTGAGAGAAAAAGTGAGGAAAAAAATAACAAAATATGAGGATCGGCGTGTGATTCTTATTACCCTCACCCACGTTAGACGCGTCTTAGGACAAAAATTGGAGAACTCCGTCGTACAGACGATCGAGTTGTGGATGTGTATTTTTGTGCGTGTGTGTGTAACATTTTGGTTTTTGTGAGGTATATTTTGTTTAAATTTGATATTGTTATCTTATTACACTAAGTTAGTAGTAAAAATGGTTGTGAAGAAATAAAGTGACGTGGCACTGAGATAACGATGATAAAGTTTGTTGTGATGAGTCCTTATTACTAAAAACTTTATGTCCTCTTACCATTATGACACTTTAAGATGGTTATTGGTTTAGTTATGTGTATGATAATGTAAAATCCACCTAAAATTCTCCGATAAAATTCAACTTATCGGAGGGTTTTCAATCATTGCATGCATCGTTGGTTTGTGCGGTATGCATCACAAGTTGTATGGTTTGACCAAACTCCCATGATGTGACAATATAGAGAGAGTTTGTATAACACAACCCTTGTTTCACTCGTATCTCTCTTATCATAAACGTTTAGTTGATCGGTCAATGAGAGCTTTTGGAGAAATAAGTTATTAAATTTTATATTGCCTGGAGCTAGGTCTTTAGAGGAAGGTCAGTCGGCACTTAAAAAAATACATAGGGTCGCCGATTTGGACATTTTTGAAAGACATATATATCTAATTTGAAATTTATATATAATGAATGATTTCTTCTATCCAAATAACTAAAACAGTGTTTGTTTCCAACTAGATAATGAGAAACAAATTTGTTATACGAAGAAATTGTGCATGATTATCAGTTCATGTGTATGAAATGTTCTGCCTATTTCCACCATGAAATATCGCAAATTCGGTATACAATGAATAAGAAATTGTTTGATATTTTAAGTTGGAGTAAACTACGTAAATGGTCACAATGATTTGCTCTCAAGTATATACATATAGTGGATGGTGAGTGTGTTGTTTTGAGTTCTGGTATTGGTTTTTATTCATAGGATAGCTATGCTAACATGACCTATGTGGCTATGTTGGCTTTTAAGTTTAGTTTTTTATTTATTTATTTATTTATTTTTTCTTTCTTTCTAATATGGTTTCTAATATTTTAATCGACTAATTTAAAAGGTTTGAACCGTTTGAACCCACTGTTACACATACTCAAACTGGTTAAAGCCCTCGCGTGACCATTTCAGGATTGTTTGCATCTAACAAAAACTTAAACTTGAGACCTTACACATATTCTTTTTTACACTAGGCCACCCCCGATCGTTTGTCTTTTAAGTTGAGTTGCGTTATGAATAGCAATATATATAGTGATCATCCACTTTATCATGTTCATTGTCTCAAGTCCACTATTTTTTTATTCATACAAAATGTTAGGCAATATAAAGCAAGTTGTGTGTACCTTAAAATGTGTTTCTAGCTAGATATCAATTTTAGATTTTTAGCTATTATGGCCAAAGTTGGTTTCAAACTTTGTTTTGGTAGATATATGTTGTTTCATTTGAATATTCAATGATTATCGATAGGATGATCAACGGTGGTACATATTGACGATGATCGCTGGGGGGAGATGATCGAGATATAATCAAGCTCTTATTGTATCGATTTAAGTATTATACTTTGAATTACAGACCTTAGGTAGATGAATGAGTTTCCGACCTTGCGGAACTTATTTTTTGTTCAAAATAAGCAACCAAAGACACGATATAATGTTACATATATACATTTAGAACACTTTTTCATATCCTAGAAGAGAAAAATACACGATAAAAAGCATTACATGAAAACGAAATTATACATGAGCCGTTTAATTCAAAGTATAATACTTATTGGGCTTAGCCCACATTAATAGTCCATAAGACACAGGCTCATCATGTTCACCGAAAACAACATTGGAATCTATTCCACATCTATACCATACAAGATCTTCTAAAGTTCAAATTGAACATTATAATCTCGGAAAGTATTCAATCATATAATGTACCCGGCTAAAAACTTAATTATTTACCTGTTAGCGGAAATTATTCAATCATTATAGTCTCGGAAAGTATTTAATCATATAATGTACATGGTTCGAAACTTATGCTGCTATAAAATTTCGTTGTTGTGCACGGATACTCATCTAGTATACTAGAATGCCTATAACTCCTTCAAAGCATTGATGATCACACGCCCCGGTTCAAGTCAATATGTAAAAGTCAATGTTCATATTGACTCAACAATCTGCTAAGGATAGTCTCTGACCGTACTCGAGATAGTGATCATTCTCTTACAAAGTCCTCTCTTTCAAAACCGCCTAAGCTATGTGTATGAACGTTAGTCCCAAATCTGTTGCGTGCAAGATTTAAACTTGGGTCTCAAAAAAATCCCAAACCCCCATCTCCAAGCTACACGCATTACATATAACTAAAGTACTATGCAAATGCAACCAAAGCAAATAAAATAGCTAAAACCCAAAGGGATTTCTGCTTGTAATTTGTTGTGATTGTAAACTAAAGAAGACACAATCTAACATAAGAAAACATGCATGGTCATGGGTTAAATGTATGATTGTTTATTAGCAATGTCGTAGCTAAGATTTCAGAGACCCTGTGCAAAAACTTATGTTGTAACTGAATATAAGTCAAAGATATATCATATTGAAAAAAAAGTATTTTAACAATCTACATACAGAACATAAAATCATATATCAACTTTTTTTTGTCGGAAGTATATGGAGGTATACATTTTGATGCTCTTAAAATTTTGAGCCACTGTGCAATTGCATACCCCACTCATTCTCATATACATCTTTGTTTATCAGTCATATGCAGGGGCGGACCTAGGCATAGGCTTTGGGGGGTGGTGCCCTCTACGACTCGCCGAAAAAGTTCGGATTTTAATGTTAAAAAAAAATTGGGACCTTTTTATTAAAGTGCACCTCACCAAAAAATCAAATTGCCCCCACCTTGAAGCAAAAAATGTAAAAACCTTATTTTTAGTGTAAAAAAAATTATGACATTTTTATTAAAGTTCATCACGAATTTTATAAAAAAACTTTTTTTGCTCCAATCCTGGTCCGCCAATGGTCATATGAGTATATCGCATTTATCTTGGTAAATTACTTTGCTTGATTAAGAGTCATTCATAATATATAAAAATCAAATCTTTATCCTTATTATACAAGACAAAGCAAAAGGCAAAGTGAACTTGTCTTTGTTTATTATGGCCGGTAGCCATGAATCTATTAGTCAAAAGTCAAAGTCAGACTTATTTTGCATGGCGTACGTGAGTCGGATTTTTTGTGGCTTTGAGACGTTACTTTATAAAAAGTTTAGTAGTAAAGACAAAAAAATATTATATAAATATCTTAATCTCTTTTGATTTACTAATGATATTGGAATTGTGACAATTTTGATAATTAGCCGTTTTTAACGATACAGAAAACTTGACCATACATGTAAAATTACCATTAAGCAAAGGACGGACTCATAACTTTAAGTTATCTGGTGTATAATTTTTTCTTACAAGTATAAATGAAAAAAAAAAAAAAAAAAGTGATCTAAAAGTTATGATTTTATTAAAATTATAAAAATATATGTATTTCTTTTGAAATATTAGTGAACTAACTTTTAAAAAAAAAACATGTACTTTCGTGGCAAAAAATTTCGAGACCACGTTCATTTAAGAGAAATCAGAACTTTTAATAAAAAATTACACTAGGCGGTTCTCGTGAACCTCTGAGAACCTACTAGGTCCGTCCCTCAGATAAAATTACTAGGATTAGTTATGAAAAATCAACACTACGATAATCAAATAACAAAATTTCATTTCAGAATTTTTTAACAAACAATATAATGTCAGTAACCGTTAATGTTGCCTGGTTCATACGTTATGTTATTAATATAAACACGTAACATATAAACACGTAACATTTGAGGTTCAAGCTTGTTACACCCTGTTGGTATTTTAGTGTAAAATAGATTGAGTTTAATATACATATAAGGGTCGACACTTATATGAATATTAACTGGACTAACGGGGGTTCCAAGGGGGCGGTAGCCCCCTTGGTGGGGGTTCGGGGGCAACGCCCCTGAGAGAAGCAGGGTCCAAGGGGCGGCAGCCCCTGGCAGGGTCCAAGGGGCAGCGCCCCTGGCTGGGGTCGAAATTTTTTATTTCCACTAAGTTGCTATATCAAAAATTCCTCAGAAAATTAAATTTTCGGAAATTGAGGGACTAATTTTGACAGTTTGAGACCTTGTAACTGCCACAAGGCAGTTAGCCCTAAAACCTGTTTCATCAAACATAAGGAGATAGAAAAACGTATCTGATCATATACAGAAACATAACATCATACACAAACTTGAATCAATTAGATTTTATCCGGTCGTTAATTGGTATCCACTCCAATTTAATCGATCTGAAAGCGTTCATACTCGTGACTTCTAATTGCTATCAGGATAAACAACACACCCTACTTATGAGAGTGTGTTTTAACTTTGAGAAACATGGTTATTAACTTATTATTGTTCTAAAATTAGCTGATTTTGATGCATGAGGCATATATAATATCACTTTAGTCTCAAAATAATTTTTATCGTACAAGAATTACTTGATTTAACAAAAGTGCAATTATTACACTCTTAACACTAATAAAATTTCACTTTAAAAAAAAAAAAAAAAAAGAAAAAGAAAAAGAATTCATCCCTTTCAAAGAATCATGTATGTTTGGCGAAAGTAACTGTTGCTGGAACTGGTGCTGGTGCTGGTGCTGGAGATTATAAAAAGAGATTATTTTTATAAGTTACATGAAGTAACCTTTGTTTTTAAGAGATTATGAAAGATTGTTTTTTTTAGAATCTCTTATAAGTTATGTCTGTCAAACAAAGATTATTTTTTAAGTAGCTTATTTTTTGAAAAAATAAGCACAATCTCCCAACAATCTTGTGTGTCAAACATAGCATCATATTGATGAAAGTAATGTTTTAAAAACCGTTCTTTAGTTCATGGTTTTATCTACAGTTCAACTTGTTTAACCAATAATTTAATCATATATTTTTTTCTTTTCTTCTTTTTCTTTTTCGATTTAACCAGTTGGTCAACTCAGATTTTAAAACATGTGTTAAAACCAGTGTTTTAAAACCCGAGGGTTGACCCAGCCAGTTGAACAAGTTGAACCATGAACCAATCGGATGACTAGTCGGCGGTTTTGAGCGAAAAACCCGGTTAAACCGTAACCCGATGACTCGACTAGGTCAATTAAAAATTTGGTTTTTAAAACATCGGTTAAAACACTCATTTTAATATTTGAGAGAATTGCAAAAATCGTCCATAAAGTTTGGCCAAATTACGCGTTTCGTCCCTAAAGTTTGAAAAGTGCAAGGATCGTCCTTGTGGGGAAATCTTTGGTGCAAGTATCGTCCTTTTGGGGGAAACCTTTGGTGCAAATATCGTCCCTGTGGGGACGATATTTGCACCAAAGTTTTCTCCACAGAGACGATCCTTGCACTTTCCAAACTTTAAGGACGAAATGTGCAATTTGGCCAAATTTTAGGGATGATTTTTGCAATTCTCTCTTAATATTTTATAGCCCATTTTAAGGATCTTACAAAAAACAAAAGTTGAAAAAAGTACATCACTTCTCCACCACTAAACACCATTTTCTTGCAAAACCATTTCTGGGTATCTTGTAAACCAATCTTTGAAACCCAAAGTCTCAATCTTTATATCATAAAGACTCAAAAAATATAAAATTAACAAGACCCTTTTACTTACTTAATGTTGCATACAGAGCCATCTTTTTCTGTATATGCTGATGAAAATGAAAATGGGGTTATAAATATTGAACAAGGGGATTTGTTAAAGGGTAAGGAAGAAGATAATAGTGAGTTTAGTTTTGATAAAAATATGGGATCATTTGATAATGAGAGTGAGTATAAGAAGATGGTTGATGATGATCCTTTGAATTTTGTCTTGTTGAAGAATTATGCTCATCATTTGCAGGTGAAAATTTATTTATTTTTCAACTTTTTATTTTTTATTTTTTATGCATGTGAATAATGGTTTTTGAGGGCTTAAGCTTTTAAATTAGCTAGCTTATAAAAGGATTTTTCTAACTTGTGCCCGTAAGTCACTAAGTTAAGCACACTAAAAGACACCGGGACCCACAGAAAAAGACATTGTGATCTACAGAAAAGTACAGTTTATTATGTCCTTTTCTGTAGGGTCCCGGTGTAGCTTAACTTATGCCCCTGAGGCACAAGTTAGACAAACCCCTTATAAAATACTATTATGAAAGCTTTTATAAGCCGTAAGTCCTGTCTCCACAAGCCCAAGTCCATTGAAAGGGGCTCATGGGTGCTTATAGATAGTTAAATTACTTAAATACCATTCAAAATATAATGGATTATCACGCAAAAATTGGAAATATATCTGATGTATTTTTATGCAATTTTACATTATAAGCTTGAGTTCCAACTAATTCGCCAAACAACTTTATAAAATATAAGCTCTAGGCCTCTAGCTTTCCACTTATAATATAAGCTCCAGCCCCCAAGCTAGAGCCCATTTCGCCAAAGATACCCTTTGTTGGTATAGAGGGTGTTTGAATGTGTAGTTTGTGATTTGATGTCGCGAAAATCGGTTTTCGATTGAGTGGTCTTGTAAAATTTGGTTAGGAATAGAAGAAAATGATTTGGATGGAACTAAAGAAACTTGAATTTCATAAGTGATTATCTGATTGTTGTGTTTGCTAGTTATGTAGGGTATGTTATGTTTGGCGCGTATAGGAGCTTGAGCTTAAACAATAAGGTTTCACTTGAAGAAGCTTTGTGTAGATGACAAAGCTTACGAGAGCTTTTAGAAAAGATAGGCTCTTATGTGATATGCTAATTTAAGTAGCTTTAAAATAAGCTACTGCTGGTTTTGCCGAACATACTAATGTTTAGGTATAATGATTAATGAAATCTAGGGGTAGTTGCAACAAAACTGATTATGATTATATAAGGGTGGATTAAGCAATTGAGTAATTCCAAACACACTAGTGAAAGAGCTCATTATCCTAGGAGGATTAAGCACTAAAAAGTTTAGTACCTGCTTATTTCAATGCCGATAAGCATTATAAAATAGGCAGTCCCAAACACCCCTTAGAGGTCTATGTACAGGTAAGTCCTTGAAAAGACATTTTCCAAACACTCAAACAATGGATTAAACACTATTACGGAGTATGTCACATAAGCACTTTCAGAATGCAATTTCAAACACTTGTCTGTTTAGTACCTTTACTTTCAGTTGTTCACAGTTATTCTAATGGGATAGGCTTCATATATGTACTTTGATCTACAAACCTGAGTTAAAATTGTGAGACGTATTTGGATGCGCTCTTTAATGGTATTTTTGTCACTTTGAGATTTGGATTCAGAGAATCAGCTAGTTATCTAATGAATAGGCGGCTCAAGTACGGAGTACAATTAATCTAAATTTGATTATCTTGCAGAAACTCGTTACCTTCTTCTCCGAATTTTGATTATTTTGACCATAAAGATAAAAACTTTATAATTAGTTTACAACATAACCAAACACGAAACACCCCCTTTTAAAGTAGTAAAAAGGCATCTGGATCCTATTTGGAGTCAATGTCTACAAGTTACTGTGAAGTGATCTAAAGCATTTTCAATTATTCGGTATGACAGTCAAATGGAGATCTTAATGGAGCTGAGGAATACTACTTCCGCGCTACACAAGCAGATCCTAAAGATGGCGAAACTCTGATGCAATATGCTAGATTGGTATGGGAGCTTCATCATGACCAGGAACGAGCCTTAGGTTATTTTGAAGCCGCTGTTCTTGCCTCTCCTGAAGACTGGTGAGTAGTTCCGTACATTCCTTACTTCTCAAGAACTATAATTGCGCAATTTATTGATGAGTACATACCGATTTCGAAGTTAAAAACTGCTGCAAAGCTTGAAAAACTGTTTGCGGTAATGGTCTTGAAATTGGCATACAGTTTGATTTAAGTATATGTTTGCAGTGATATTCTTGGAGCATATGCAAGATTCCTGTGGGAAATAGACGATGATGAAGAGAATGATGAGACAAATGCACCAGTTGAGGTAAACTCATCGTTTCTGTGAATGTCTACATACACAAAAAGTACGTCTTTTTATAATAAAAACTTTACAGCTAAACTATAATCCATTGTATTTCAGGAATCTTTGGAGGAATATTACAAGAGGGTGGTTAACGAAAAATGTCGTGACCCATTACTTCTTAGAAACTATGCCCATTTTCTTCAACAGGTAAAGATTATAACCCGAGGAATTCCTTTTGGATTTTGATGTTAAAGAATTCATTTTAGAACTGAGTAAAGTTACAATTTATTTGTGTTCTTTTTGACAGACCAAAGGAGACCTTGAAGGAGCTGAAGAGCATTACTCTCGTGCAGTAGAAGCAGATCCTGGGGATGGTGAAGTGGTTTCACAATATGCTCAATTGGTGTGGGATCGTCATCATGATCGAGACAAAGCTTCAGCTTACTTTGAACGTGCAGTCGAAGCTGCTCCAACTGATAGGTACCATTTCCACTGTTTCCTCACGTTTGCGTATGGTACTCCGTATATGTTAATGAGGGTGACATGCGTTGTTCATATCATCACCTCTAGTATACGACATCGTGTTCATATTGTATCTTCTCATTTTGATATTTTGTGTTTTCAGTCATGTTCTTGCCGCCCACGCCAAGTTTCTTTGGGAAGCAGATGATGAAGATGGTGAGGATCATTCAGGAAAACTCTGACCAGTTCAAGGATCCATGAACTTTTGCAAATGTTTAGCTTGCAGTAAGCTTTTTGAGATAGGTACACAGATAAGGTCAAAATTTGGACATAAATGTTATAGCCGACTAGCTGAGGCACAACATGTAATACTAATTATTGTAATTAACGCTAATAAGCATCAACCATTTTCATAAACCGTTGCCGTTGTGAGTCAATACTATTTTCATAAACCATTTTCATATGCAGCAAAGGACTGAAAAATGCATCAACCATTTTCATAAACCATTGCGGTCGTGTCAATACTATTTCTGTAGGTCAAAAATGTAACTGAGAAGCACCTCAAAATAAAGATATCGAGATGCATATATAGCCCAGCACAAACAGACTATAAAGACTTCATTAATTCATCAACTTAGGTTGCTTTCTTCCAAAACTATAATGCTAGTGTCTAACGGACTTTCAGGCCTTCATGGTCTTCAATCTGATGATACATGACCATTTTGAGAAGCCTGGTAGGAGTTGGAATATGTCCGGGCTTGACGATGGTAGCCGTTGCCTCTTGGTCGTGTGTTATCACGATCATTGCCTCGGTTGCTGTAGTTTCGACCTCCAAAACGCCCTTTTCCATCTGTTTGGTGGCCTCTTCCTCTTCCTCCTATACACAATATTTTTTACAAATTTAAACATGAACAATAGTATGATTAACAAATATACAGTAAAATAAAAATGGTTTGCATATGCTGCTGGATGATTTTCACTAAAGGTGTCAAGAACGGCGGGCTGAATAACAGGCCGAAATGGCCAGAGAACTATCATTTTCAGTACTTGTTTCTGGTTTGAGTTAGGTTGACCCAAAAACACTTTGTGTCCATGTTTTTAATGAATGATCAATGTGTTGATTATGATCACATAAAAAAATCCTATTAAGATACTAATTTAAATCAAAAAAATGATTGTATGCATCTAAAACCGACTTTGAGAGATTTTTGCCCAATTCACTTTGGCTAGTGTTTATCCCCCTATAAAACCAACCCATATCCACCCATTCATAAAAAAACTGTAAACTGGTCAAAATCGACTCTCCTAACCTTATCCAAGTAACATATCATGCAACTTTTAATAATAATGGTCACTTAATAAAAGGTATAAACACGTACTTCCACCTCGATAAGCGTTGCTTCTGTTTGCTCGTCTTCCTTCGATGAACACCTGTTGTCCAGCAATCTCAACAGTAGATGCCTGCACGATAAATTGCAATTCGCAAAGCAAAGTCACTAAATTTACACAAGAACATTGATTCAATAAAAATTGATGACCACAGAACAGATGCAGTAAAAGACCAAGTCACACCTTGATAGCGTTGTTAACACCAGTGATATCTTCATACTCGACAAATGCATAGCACACATTGATATCCTGCATCCATACAAGGAATTCATAATCAGTGTCTTTTAACGCTCGAAAGACATGTTATGCAAGATGTTAAATGGACCAACCTTTCTGGTTCTGATTGCAACACCATCTGGCCTGATCTTACCAAACTTCTTGAACTCCTCCTCGATCTCAGAAGCAAGTGCAGTGGACGGCACATTTTTCACATAAACAGACAGCACCTCAGCTAGTAAGATCATTATACAAGTAATTAATACCCTTATGTGGTAAGAAAGAAGGGGTCGGATAATTTGAAATTTTACAGAACAACAAATACACAAGAAAGCACCCATGAAACAAGTTAACTGTATCAATTCCAAAGCATCAAAACTGAATATTGTGCAGTTACATATATCAGAAAGTTACCTTCATCTTCGACGACGGATGTGTCATTCGCAGCTTCAGCTCCAGATCTTGACTGCCGTGAAGGGGGCTTCGACACATTGTTTGAATCTGAAGGGACTGCACTCTTTTTCACAGGCTGCTCTCTAGGTGCGGATGGTGCAGGATGCCCTTTTGCAACTTGCAACTTCCAGAAACAACAAGAACAAAAAGTCAGTCCAAGGATAGATATGTGGGTGAAATGTGTTATTTATAGCAGAAAAAAGATTAGTTACATACAATAGAGGCGTAAGTGTGCTTTTGAGGCTCTCCTACAACAACTTCCTCAACCGGAGTGGAATGATTTTTCAGTGCAGACACTGGATTTTGGACTGAACCATTCGTCTGCATAGCGTAGTTGTCTTCATGAATGTTTTCACTCACAGGGTCTTGCAACTGTTGCTCTTGGAAGCTGTAGTTGTTCACCGTACCATTTTCTTCAGCTGTGGTAGGTGGCACATAATCCCTAGCTTGGATATCATCCGCTGGCATGTAGCTTGACGCTGTATAAGCCATTTTGCAACATATAAATTACGAACATGTGAAAGAAGCACTATGATAATGCATGTGTCACAACATATATCTCATCCAGATTCCAGAAACAATCTATAAAATCATTGGCTTTCAATAATCCATAATTATTCACTAAAACATATACTGTATAATATATGATGTCGGCCTTCCAAAAAGAATTGTCATAATGCCTTATCTATTCACTTGTTTTATCCCACAACTCTTATCTAAATTAATGTATACTTTAGATTCATAGTTTTTTTCGTATTTTTATATTGTATAAACTTCTTGCCAGAAAAGTGCGATCACATAAAAAATAAATGATATTGCTATGAAATCAGCTTAAATACCTTGTTCCCGAACAGCGGTCGTTCCATTCAACTTGGATACAAGATCACTTTGAGCCATAAAGGCAACAGGATGATGATGAATTGGCTGGTCATCAACGAATTGAAATATATCATTCAGAACAAAGTAGCCTGTCTCCTGAGGTGCAAGGAAAAATGTCTGCACAAAATTCCGTCTGCTAGCAAAATCTTTTAGGTGCACAGAACCTGAAACCAATACAAGGACACCTCTGTCCCAGGAATCAAGGGAGTGCACTGTCTTGATTTCTATTCCCGTATAGTTGAGAGACATGACAAGGGCATGAATTTGCTGCAATACAGAATGGAGGAAAGTAAGAGCCACAAAACATGAAAAATTTCATCTGGTACCACATGAGAATAGTTACAATATATACATGATCCCAAATACTCTGCAGATACAAATATAACGTGAACGTCTATGGCCGCATCTGGGATTTCTTATAACTGTTTATCAGCTTATTTAATTTTAATAAAGCAGTTAGCGGTTTTGCGGTGTTTGGGATTTTTACCCAACCTACTTATCTGACTTCAGAGAGTGAAACAAGCAAACTTGATTAATCAGTTTGGGAGTAACTTATTCCAAACTGCTTATCTGATTTTATATCATAAGGAATTTTAATAAGAATGTCAACATTCATCAAATTCCTATTGTGGCACATAATTGTACAGAGGCACATGAACACAGCATTTATATGCAAGTCAATAAAAGAACTCTGAATTGTACCCCCAAAGTTATTAGAATCACTAAACCAATGATATTTATGACTGGTAAGATAACCAATGGAACGCTACCTTCAAATACTTCGTTCTGTAACTGATAAGCATATTGAATTAACACCTAAAATATTCATTTTTTTGGAACAAAGACCTAAAATCTTACTAATTTCAAACACCTATAATAACAGCTATCATCAAATCAAAGTTAAAAGAAGCAAATGAGACACAACATACCAAATTTACGGTTAACTAATATGTATATTTCCTCTAGTAAAACAAATCAACGTAAATAGTTTTAGTGAATCAGACTGTGAGTAGCTAATACCAAACTCTGTTAATCTGATTCTTTCAAAAAGCATGAACAGTATTAGTAACAAATCCTAAACACCCCATAAATAGTATTCACTTATCGTGGCACAAATCAATTCAGAGGCACGTGAACACAAACCATCGACATGCAAGTCAACATTCATCAAAAAACTCATAAATAATAATATATAAATCCTCAAATCTAACACACTATCATCAAACCAACAACAATCATGACTGATTAAAGATCGTATCAAACGCTACCCAATACAAGAATGTCAAGTTTACAAACGTTAACTGATAAAGCATATCGAATAACACCTTAAATCTTACTAATTAAACTACAGATTCTCTCAACTGACAACAAATCAAATTCTACCACAACATAGGGCTTATTTGAATTAGTAAAAGCTCATAAACAGACTTTTTCGGCTTATGAGCTTATCAACTTCAACTTATGAACTTATATAAGCCATCAGCTATAAGCTAATAAGCCAACAAAGTGAGCATATAAGCATTCTTAAATTCGAATAAGTCCATAAGCTGACAACATAAGCTATAAAACTAACAACTATAAGCATCGAGCAGGCGTGTTTAAACCTAATCCAAAAACTAAACGCTCATTGCTAAACAAACATGCATTATATTCTAAGCTTGTCGCCAAACACAAACTATATGTCATTTTTCATCATTTTACACTATATTACTACAGCTATACGTATATTACCAAACACTTTCATAAAAAAAGGGATACTTGTAAATGCTACTGTAACTACATACAACACCAGTAACACTAAAATAACAACAACTACAGCTATCTTACCTAACCCTTTTATAGAACAAACTGCTACTGCTAAATGCTAGTTTATATTCTACAGTTTATAGCTAAACAACTACAGCTATGTTACCAAATGCTTTTACTTCTCACTACAAATAACGCCAACATTTCCAATAACACTCAAAATCCTAGTAAATTACATGAAACTGGAAGCAACATATAACAAAATACCAGCAACAACCTTGCAGTCTGTCGATTAACACCATCAACATGAAGCAAAGTACCAGGAGCATTTAAACAAAATCCAAAAGCTTGTTGACAAACAAGCAAGCAGCCAAGCATTATATCCTAAACGCTCCTTAACATGTATACGTCCTATTTCGGCATTTTAAGCTCTATAACTACAGCAACTACACCTATTTGATCAAACAGCTACTATAGCACACTACAAAGGACACCAACATTTCCAATAAGGCTAAAATAACTACAACAGCTAAAAAAAATTGAAAAAAAAAAAATGGTATTTGGCGGTAAATAACTACAACAGCTACAGCTATGTTACCTAACACTTTTTTAAAACAAACTACTACTGCTAGTTTATATTCTACACTTTATAGCTACAACACCTACAACTATGTTACCAAATACATGAATGGCAAATTTGGACTATCAATATGTCTGGCTATATTAGCAACTGTTAACAGTAGAAGTTTGTTTTATACTCCGTAAAAGTGTTTGGTAACGTAGCTGTAGTTGTAGCTATAAAGTGTGAAATGACGTTAAAAGCTAAACGCTATTCTTTTATCAGCGTTTTTCGAGCAGTAGTGTTGAAACAAAATCCAAAAGGTAGACGCTCGTTGCCAAACAAGCAGCATATTCTAAAACGCCCTCCAAAAAGCTCGTCGCCAAACACAGCCGCAGGCTGTGTTTGGCCACAAGCTTTTTGTCATGTTTCGCTTTTAACGTTTAGAATACAATGCTTGTTTGGCAACAAGCGTTTTTACCTTTTTGATTTTGTTTTAACGCGCCTACTCGAAAAACGCTAATAAAAGAACAGCGTTTAGCTTTACGTCATTTCACACTTTATAGCTACAGCTACAACTACATTACCAAACACTTTCATAAAACAAAACGCGCTACCACTAGTTTCTCCCCGAGCATTTACCTTTTCGATTTAATTTAAACGCTCCTACTCAAAGCGCTAATAAAAGAAGAGCGTTTCTACGTCATTTCACAATTCACACTTTATAGTTACAACTACATCTACATTACCAAACACTATTATAAAACAAACTCCTACTACTAACAGTTTCCAGTTCGGCAACTAAGCGTTTTACCTTCCGGATATAACTAAAACGCTCCTACAACTACACGTACTATTTTAAACGCTCCTACGTCATTTCACGCTTTATAACTACAACTACAGCTACGTTACCAAACACTTTCACAAAACAAATGCACAAAAATATACCAGCATAGAGCTCGCGGTCTGGCGAGTAACCCCATCCACTCGCAACAACGTACTGGTATCGTTATAAAACTGATGCACAAAATCAGGCTGCGTCTGCAACACCTGGTAATAATTCCCAACGAAAAACGTCCCCACCTGTAATCACATCACCACACAAAATCAAAACCCTAATTCACCTAAACACACACTAAAAAACACACAGTTGATACCTGAGTAGCGGAAATGACGGGTAGGTGATAAGGTGACGTCATCGGTAACTGAAAGAAACCCTAGATCTGGTGGAGCAACAATGAGGGTAAAGATCTGTAATGAAAAAGTTAAATTAAATTTAGTGTTTATAAAAAGTGTTGGGGTTTTTATAAAATTATTAAGTGTGTGTGTGTGTGTGTGTTTTTACCGGAGTAATTAATTTTAGTGTTTATTTTTAACTGGAGAGGGTTTTGTGAGAGAGTGTTATGGCGGTGAAATGGGTTTTTATGTGTGCACGTGAGTGTTTGTAAAGTTTTGTTTTTTTTTTTAATGGTGGTTGGTGAAATTTATAAAAAGTTTTTGCATTTTTTTTTCTTACCGTTTAAGAAAAAGAGTGCGGTTTGATGGAGTGGTAAACTACTAAACTTCAAAGAGTAGTGGGGTGTTTGGATTAGCTTATTTAGCCGGCTTATTGGCTTATTTGACTTTAGAAAAGCCGGTAAACTCACTTATTGAAGCTTATGAACTTATCAATTTCACCTTATTGGCTTAAGCCAACAATAATCTAATGTTAATAAGCTCTAAAAAGTGAGCTTATCAGATTTTTCAAAAGTCAAATAAGCCCATAAGCCGGCTAGATTAGCTAATCCAAATGGCCTATAGGTCTTTATGTAGCCAAACGTATTATTTTCACTTAGTCTTATATCATCATTTAACACATTATTAAAATTACCACCAAACAGGTGTTATAATCACTATCAAACAAAAAAATATAAAATACATTACTTTATACAAACATACTCCAATATATATCTTACAAACACACACAAAAAGAAAATGGGAAACTGTTCGGTGGTCTGCACCATGTAACCATTGCAAACTTCTCCCCATGGCGTGCGGTTGGAAACATGTGCTAAGGGGATGACGCATGAAACTAGAGGTGGTGGTGGTAGATCACCTCCCATAATGAGTAGTCTAAGTGAAGTAATTGCTACTGACCTCATCATTTGGCTGCAGTTTTTTTTTTTTTTTTTTTTTTTTTTTTTTTTTTAATACGGATAAACAATGGTGGCTAGGGTTTAACGGGGTGGCATTGAGATGGCGGGTGAAGTTAGTCGACAAGGTCTGAGTATGAGACCTAGAGCTCTGATATATGTTACTCCCTCCGTCCCATATTAAATGTCCACTTTGACTATTCAAAGTTTTTTTTTAATAAACTTTGACTTTAAATATTTTTATTTGTGTTATATAATACTTGATGAGAAATATATGAATGAATTGAGTTTTGAATGTATTTTCGTTAGATATAATATAATACAAACAAAAATATTTAAGGTCAAAGTTGAAGAAAAAAAACTCAAAAAATCAAAAGTGGATATTTAATATAGGACGAAGAGAGTATACGTTTTCTTAATCCGATATATATACTGATACATGCATAAAAAAACCTTAATGGTCTTTAAGCCCACACTCAAGAGCCAACTTACATAGTCTAATACATACCAAACACCAACAAATGTTATAACATAGGACCGAATATCAATGTGCTCTACAAGATAAAACACCAATAGTGATCCGAGCCGAGTCGAGTTTCAGGATATTCGAGCTCAGCTCGATTAACTATTACTCGGCTCGAGCTCGATTAAGTTTTACAAATCTGGCTCGAACTCGAGCTCGAGTAATTAGTTATTGTTCGAGCTCGAGCTCGAAGCTCGTTTAGATATATATATATATTTTTTTTAACTTCTCGAGCTCAAGTTTCTAGCTTGTAAGCTCAAACTCAAAGTCTTTCTATTACATAAGCTCAAAAAAGCTTGTTTGAAATACACAATCAATGTTTAATAACATCAATTGAATATTTAATAATATCTAAACTTCAACTAACTCTAGGAATAGGGTGGGAGCTTTTCTTATATAGAGCTTCTTTCTTTGAAAGTTTTCCTTTTCAAGCGATGTGGGATAAATTTAGTACTTATGTTACTCCTATTTGCTAATTTCTCTTATTCTATTCTTTTCAAACATTTTTTTTTAATCTTTTGTCTAAGGATTTCTAGTTAGCAAAAAAAAAATAATAATAAAAATAAAAAATAAATGTACTCCGTATCATGTTACTTATGTTTTTCTAATTTTGCAACCAAATAAAGACAAGTTAAACATACAACATACAAGTATTTAGAAGCTAATGGTTACTTTGAAAGTCTTTTTATTTTTATTAATATTATTATTTTTAATTATCTTCATCTGTTACATCATATATCTATATCAATATAACTTTTGATTTTCATGTCATAAATGTAAATATTTGTAACCCGAAATACTTGATTGAATCTATAGACAAATATATGTGAGAAGCTCATAATAGTCTTAAGTATTATTGCAACAATTTCTTAGGGTGCGTTTGGTTTGTTTTCATGAATCACAATGGGTATGAGTGTTGGTATAGGGTGAAATGGTAACGGATGGTATAATGAAACCACCCACACACATAATATATGAGGAAACCTTCACATTTGGATATCCTCAATCCATTGTGATGGGCACCATAACCAACCAAACAACATTGATGAATTTCAAAGTCATAGATTCATACCCATACATTCAAACCAAACGGGCCCTTAGTTTCAAGTCATAAATGTAAATATTTGCAACCCAAAATAATTGATTGAATCTATAGACAATTATATGTGAGAAGCTCATAATAGTCATAAGTAATGTTGAAACAAATAAGATAAAAGAATTTAGAAGAATCGTATATATTTTAAACCATAAACATGTGTCAAAGAAAAATAGAGTTAGTGGCACAAATTAAAGTATGATTTTATATTGTAAACAAAACTTGTGCATCGCACGAACCAAAATACATTGTATTAAGTACCGTGCAGTACTAGATTTACTTTATGATTCGAATATAATATCACAAATTATTCCTTAGGTTCTTATTTCTTAGAGCATTAGGTATCGTCGTGCCGTAGATGTGTTGTCGATCTCCAAAACCAGTGCCTTTCATCGTATATGTTTCATTTTTGAATATATGTTAGTATCATCTAATATTAATTAGGAAGTTCCTGGATTTATACATGCTCTCATTTCATATATTTGTGCGTCAAGCACTCAAGCTAGTTGTACATATTTGTTTTACAAGTTCAACTCAATCGATTAGGGTGTTTTACCTACAAAATTTCTTCATTCATGTTAATGAGATGCTTCATATGAACTTATTAAGTGAACTACATGCGGCTCGATTGCACTTCATGAACAAAACAACGTAAACTATGTGATATAAATTATGTTTTGTAAATAATAGAAAATAAGACCGTGTTATGATACACCTTTGTATATATCATTCAAATGAGTTGTCTCTCACTCTATTGTACCTCCTTCTTTTATGTACCAATTTCGTTCGTTGGCAATAGACAAATCGATGTTGTTAGTTAACGAGCTTTTTCTTGGCGCGAATTGTAGTGACATGAAAACATATATTTCTTCATCCATGCTAATGAGATGCTTTATGAACTTATTAAGTGAACTACATGTGGCTTGATTACACTTCATGAACAAAACAATGTAAACTATATGATATAAATTATGTTTTTTACGTAAATAATAGAAAATAAGGTTTTGTTACCTTTTTAAATATCAAATGAGTTGTCTCTTGTACCTTCATGTCTTATGTCTCAATTTCGTTAACTATAGACAAATTAGTGTTGTTGGTTAACAAGCTTTTTCTTGGCACACATTGTAGCAACATAAAAACATGTATTTCTTAATAAAAAAAAGTTAATAATTAAAATACGAAAATATAGGAGTTACAATGTTAGAGTTGGTACTTGAACGTGCTAGTTTGACTACATGCGGTGAAAGATTAATAAGTAAGGATTGCAAAATTTTACAAATGTCTATAGTCTAATTATATTAAGAGTAATTATAGACTAAACTTGGTACTAAGTGGGTATATACTTAATATTAATTTTTTGAACACATAAGTTAAAAGTTTATAATTTTTAATGCATAAGATCATATGTTTATTATAGTACTTGTTGTGAGTTTGAAACTAACTAACAAAAGGAAAGAAGAAAAAAGAAATGAGTTTTCATCCCACATTGAATGAGTGAAACAAATGGAAGGGAGGGAGGAAGCTATAAAACTCAAGTTCTAGATAAGTTGCAAGGATTAAACTCTTATAAGGTATAAAAAAGAGTGAGTAAAAAAAATTTCTACTTATACTTTGAGTCCAAGTAACATTAAATAAGTTAAGTAATTTTTTTTTATTAAATTAATTGCTTGGCTCGATTAGCTCGTTCGACTCGTAAACTCGTTTAGCTCGTTCGGCTTGCTCGACTCGATTAACTAAACGAGCTTTCGAACGAGTCGAGCTGAATTTTACCTTTTTAAAGCTCGGCTCGTTAAACTAATCGAGCACTAATCTATGTTTGAGCTCGACTCGAGTTCGAAAAATATGAAGCTCGACTCGAGTTAAACGAGCTCAAGCTCGAGTAACTCGTTAAAAGCTCGACTCGTTAACACCCCTAGTTTAAACTGATTGGATCAAGACGACTTCAAGTATACATAATGATATATAGAAGAATGACCGCGCTGCACGGCGGGAGTTAGATGTTTTATGATGAACGTATGTTCCATGATATTAAACCTGTAGTTATTTAGTTGTGAAAGTTTAGTGAAAATAATAATAATAATAATAATAATAATAAAAAATCCAATGGCCTCACATATGGCAGGTTATTTATTTGTGAAGAAGGACAAAGTTACGATTGACTGTTCTCAAGTTAAGTAGAATAAAGCTATTTACACCACTTTGAATAGTATTTTATACATTACTTTGACCTCAAACAAATCCTCAGGGTCTAGAATAATACGAGCAATAAAGAGTTTCTCTTCGCGGGTCTCTCCTAGTGGTTCGAGTCCCGGTGCCTGCCCGTTCGGATGGTTTAACGCGGAGGGTCGGATTTCAAGTGTGGTGCCGTTCTAAAATAAAATAAAAAAATACGAGCAATAAGTTTTCAAACACATTTGCATTCTTAAGTTTTCATAGTTTCACTTAACCTTTGTTAGGAAGGATTTTTTAGAGGTATCAACATAGCATCTAGTTGCTAGTTGCTCCTTTGTTACAACATATTTTACATCAAGATTCGTATTGCTCGTATTAACCTTTTAGGTCTTCCTCCTAAAACACACCATCAATCTTCTTCCTCCTCATCCTCCTCCACTACCACCACCCACAACACCACAACACCTTTTCCAAATCAGTGTCGCACTCGTTCTTCGTTAATCAATAAACAACGATCATGAACCATAAATCAACAATTAGGGACACAAATAATGATCCTTATATGACTTACCGAACTGTGAGTTTCCTACGTTAAAAATAATAATAATAAAATAAAACAAAAAAATTAATAAGTACCTAAAATTACCTAAACACCTCCTATGTAATAGAAGTCTAAACATGAAATTGTAGTTTTTGCGACCTTTATAGAATTAGACGATAAATATGACCCAAGCTCGATTGTGAGTTTGATAATGATGAAGTTGCTGATGCCCGTGAAGATGCCCCCGAAGATGTGTAGCTAGGTGGGGATGTACTTGTGATTTCTGGTTTGTTAAACAATCGATGCTTTTGAACTACTTATGTTTTATGCCGTTGAACTTGTTTAAGTCGTTGAAAACATGTAGCGGATTTGTATGTTCTACACTTGTAAAGAATGGGATTTATATGTTGAACACTTGTAGCGAATGGGATTTAAATGTTTTAGTTATTGTTTGTGTTGAATTGATTTGCGTTGAGTTTGGAATAACTGGAAAACAGGTTGCGTAAAATGGTTGAAAAGACCTGGGAAAGCGTGCAAAAGCAGCGTGATTTGCAAATAGGTGCAGACACCTTTAGGGACTACATATGGTCCTTAAAGGTAATGAAGCCCTTTGGTCATAAAAACCTATAGAGACTACCCATGGTCGCTATCGGTCATTATGTGGTCGCTATAGGTTACTTTTTAGCGACCACATATAGTCGATAAAAGTAACTATCACTTATTTGGTCAAATAGTCAACTTACTTGTAGCGACCACTTGTGGTCCCTAGAGTAGCTATCACTACACTTAGTCGTTGGTCAAAAAGTCAAAAAGTCAAGTCAACACATGTAGTCCCTATAAGTGAAAAAAATATGGTCCCTAAAACCTGTAGCGAACAAGTAAAACCGACCAATGTTGCATGGACTACGCGTAGTCACTATAGCTTTTAACGACTACATTCTGGACTTATAGGGACGACAAATGTAGTCCCTATAACCACATTCTAGTGTAGTGAGAAAAATCCAAATTCTTCAAATCCAACAAAAACTTAATTGTCTTTAATAAATTTACGAACATAAATTAAGTTTTTGATGATGTTAAGTGTAACTAGTATATTATGAAGGTAAAGATTTTTATAAGGGGTATACAAAATACTATGTCCCATTCCACATAGATTGGCCATTGCCAACAATTATAGAGGGATAAATGCTTTTATTACAAATAAGTAGTGATTGTACTCGTGTTGTCTCGTAGATGTGAAGAGGCACGTGTGTCCATATGCCATGTCGGGTCTTGAAGGGTCAACGTGTTGAATGCTTGAGGGAGAACTGTTGCTTGGGAGCCAATAGGTGCCTGGCCAGGAAGCTGTACATATCGAATAAACCAAAGGAACCAAGCCAAAGTGGTTGGGCTGTTATGGCTGCAGATTGGGCCTGTTGGGCCGAATGTCCTGGTAAAGCTTGACCCAACTGAACATATGTATACCGGACTTGTTGTTGGGCTTGAGGAGCTGTTCCAGTCCATTGGGCCTGTTGTGGTGTGCTTGGTCCATTTTGGGAAGTCGGAACGTATGCTTCGTAGGCCTGTTATATGCATTAGTATTCTTGAACTAAAGAAGCTAACATAATAGCTGGGTTGAAAAACATTAGAAACATAAGAAGCTAACACGATATGTTTTATTCTTGCTTAAGCACCAAAATAAAATATTCTAAAAATAATATATTAAGAAAACTTGCCTGAAAATCGAGGGGTTCCTCAATCTTATCGGCGATTATCTCCATTGTAGGACGTTCCTTTGAATTGAAACTAATGCATCGATACGCAATTTCTATGAATGTAAGAAAGGAACTGTAATCGATTTCATCTTTTATTTGGGGATCAATTAACAATTCCTTTCCATTATCATAGTACTGTCGTACCAGATTTATCAAAGGTTGTGGCTTATCATGTCCAAAGCTTTTTACATGCCAAGCCGGCATCCCACTCAACATTTCAAGCATTACCACGCCAAATGAGTATACATCTAACTCTGTGCGGAGGATGCCACTTTCTTGATAAATAGGATCCATATAA
The DNA here is from genome assembly GCA_030686995.1 of Artemisia argyi. Classification (NCBI taxonomy): domain Eukaryota; kingdom Viridiplantae; phylum Streptophyta; class Magnoliopsida; order Asterales; family Asteraceae; genus Artemisia; species Artemisia argyi. The sequence goes on along the minus strand of CM060686.1, from coordinate 11,781,394 downwards.
AACTTGGTTCCATCAACTTTTGTATAGAGTTTGATTTGTTGCAACTTTTTTCTGGTGTCTGGTTTTGAAAATCCAAAATCACAAATCTTGGCTTCGAGATTTTCATCTAGTAATATGTTTCCACTCTTGACATCTCCGTGTATAACTCTGTCGTCCTCTCCAAGACCCGGGTGAAGGTATTCGAGTCCTTTTGCTTTTGCAGCCCCTAAACAAATCTTCAAGTGCTGTACTCATGTTAGGCAACATATATATCTTGGGTTTTCTAGATGACTTTCCAGGCTACCATTTATAGCATATTCATACACTAATAGCATCTCATCGCCTTCTTCACAGTAACCCAATGAAATGGATGATGTTTTGATGCTGGAACCTGGAAATCAATTCAAGCTTGTTTTGGAAATCGGTCTTTGCTTGGTGACTCGTCTTATTAAGGCGTTTGATGGCAACTTGAAGGTCTGGCCATCGTTTAGAGAGTTTTCCTTCGTAGACCACACCAAATCCACCTTTGCCGATCTTGGAATTTTCATTGAAATTCCCTGTGGCCAAGTTGATCTCATTTAATGGAATTATAAGATCTTCTAGCTTTTGATATTGTTGGCTTCGTATTGTAGTGCTAGAAGTAGAAGTAGATGCTCTGTAGTTCTGTGAGCATAAACACAACCGACAATGTTTTAACCATAAACAGTTTTCGAGTTTCGTCACACTGATGTTAAAAACAAATATAATAAGTTATGAATTCACTGTTATTCTGAAAATACTTACTTGAAAGTACAACGCTTCCTCAAGCCTCTTGATTATTCTATTGATTGACGGTCGTTCGTGTATGTTAAAACTAAGGCAACTATATGCAGCTTGTGCAAATGTATGTAAAGAACGGACGTCAATTTGATCTTTTATGCATGGATCAATTAACTTTTCAAGTTCATCGTCATAATAACTGTGAAAACTATCAGATCTATCCAAAACCACAATCACAACACAAGATGTCACCCAGCCAACCACCCCTTGGTGAATATTTTTATTACTGAACAATGTAAGAAGATGAGTCCACAACTGTGTGCTCACCAAACAATATACAAAAGAAATCAGTTGTCCCCTTCAGAAGGATTCAACTATCACACTACAAGATTCAAGATACAATATACCCTCACTACACCACTCAACCTATACTAGAATAATACCAGATGATCAAGATGATCACAACACCAAACCAGACTAACAGAATGAACAAATGAGAGCAAACCCTAATTATTTGAGAGAACAAAATAATCGTGAGATGAAGTTATGAGAGAGAGAGAGCTGGGGATGAGCTTATATAGTGCCAATTTCCACTTCAGCCCTTCAAGAATAAAAACCTGCCAAATATAGCTAAACATACCAAACTATAAGAAATAAGTACAAGAATAGTCCCTGTACTTATAAACCATGAGAATGATATAACAAAGCCACAATATCCAACACCCCCTCTCAGTCTCATGGCTTAAACATGTCCACAAGACCAAGTTTCTCACAAAACCACTTATGTTGAGTTATACTTAATCCTTTTGTAAATCCATCTGCAATATTATATGCAGATCCAACCTTTACAGTTTTAATCACACCAGAAGAGACTTTCTCTCTTACCAAATGAAGATCAATTTCAAAATGTTTAGTTTTTTCATGAAAAACTGGATTAGCAGCTATTTGAATAGCTGAACTACTATCACAAAACAAGTTTACCGGTAACAAGCCCTCAATATCTAGATCTTTTAAAACTTTATTTATCCAAATAATTTCACAAGTAGCAGATGCAAGACATCTGTACTCTGCTTCAGCAGAAGACCTAGATATAGTTGCTTGTTTTTTACTTTTCCATGAAACAAGATTATTGCAGAAATAGACACAATAACCTGAAACAGATTTTCTAGTTTTTAAACACTTTGCCCAATCTGCATCTGAAAAAGCATGCAAACTAAATTTTTTCCCTTTATTGAACTGAATACCAATACCTGGACCTTGTTTAAGATACCTCAACACTCTCAAACCTGCATTAAAATGAGACTGCAAAGGAGCATGCATATGTTGACTCAAACAATGCACAGCATAAGCAATGTCAGGTCTAGTAACAGAAAGATATATCAATTTTCCAACTAACTTCTGATATTCAGTCAAATTTGTGATAAACTTATCACCATTAGTTTCAACATGATTCAAAACCACATTCTGCTGCAAAGGTGTAGCAGCAGGCTTACAAGCCAACAAACCATACTCACTAAGAAGCTCAAGACAATACTTCCTTTGAGTTAAACAAACACCATCACCATTCTCAAGAACTTCAATGCCCAAGAAGTACTTAAGAGTTCCAAGATCTTTAATCATGAATTTAGAATTTAAAAACTGTTTAAAGTTTTCAATTTCAAGTTTATTATTCCCAGTAATGACCATATCATCAACATAAACAAGTAAAGCCATAAACACACCTTTATCATGTTTAACATACAAAGAATAATCATTTTTACTTTGAATAAAACCATGATCAATCAAAACAGTAGTTAACTTCTCATTCCATTGTCTAGGAGCTTGTTTAAGACCATACAAAGACTTAATAAGTCTACACACTTTAGTTTCATCTTTATCATAATAACCAGGTGGCAATTTCATATAAACTTCTTCATGAAGATCACCATATAAGAAAGCATTATTAACATCAAGTTGGAAAAGAGGCCAACCATTAGTAACAGCTAAGTTAATTAGACATCTAACAGTTACCATTTTAACAACTGGACTAAATGTTTCTTCAAAGTCAACACCTTCTTTCTGCCCAAAACCTTGAGCAACAAGTCTAGCTTTATATCTATCTACTTCACCAGAAGACTTATACTTGATTTTCCATATCCATTTAGAACCAATAGCCTTTCTTCCAGGAGGTAAGTCAGTAACTTCATAGGTATTGTTCCTATGTAATGCTTCCATCTCAGCATCCATAGCCTCATTCCAATGAGGATACTGACTAGCCTCTTGGTAAGACTTAGGTTCAACAGATTTATTAAGAGTAGTGGCAAAGCAAACATTTCTAGCAGACAACTTAGAATATGACACATACTTTTCAAGACCATATCTGCTAGAACTAGAAACAATGTAATCATTAAACCTAACAGGTTGAGACTTATGTCTAGTAGACCTCCTAAACTCAGTCTGTGGTTCTTCCTCAGTGTTGCTAGAACCCTCACCATTTTGATTTAGTGAACTTGTGCCCTCAGAGGTGACCTCATTTTCTCCTATTTGGGTTGCAATGGTAACTACTTCATCCTCAACTGTGACTTCACAGTCATCAGAAGCAGCCCTCCTATTACCTTCCACATTAGGAGGATCCCCCTCTTCATCATTGGGACTTTGAGAACCCTTGATGTCAAAAAAACTTAAATTTTCAGTATCAGTTCCAACAAAATCATTTTTACTCAGACTATTTGTATCACAAGACTGCATTTTAAATGGAAAAATAGTTTCATAAAACCTAACATCTCTTGAAAACAAGATAGTTTTCCTATCAAGACTATACAACTTATAAGCCTTTTTCTCAGTAGAAAAACCAAGTAAGACACATTTTTCAGACCTGGAACTGAATTTATCAGAATTATTCAAAACATTTGCATAACATAGACATCCAAAAGTTCTCACATGAGAGAGATCAGGGTCCTTACCATACACTATCCTATAAGGGGAAGCACCAGACAAGACAGAGGAGGGAAGTCTGTTGATCAAATAGACAGCAGTTAAAACACATTCAGGCCACATAGACAGAGGAATCCCCCCCTGAAACATAAGACTCCTAGCCACATTTAAAAGGTGTCTATGTTTCCTTTCAGCAATCCCATTTTGCTGAGGAGTGTAGGAACAAGAGGTTTGATGAATAATACCAAGACTTTGAAATAATATAGACATTTTATTATTCACAAATTCTGTACCATTATCAGATCTGATTATTTTGATTCTTTTGTCAAATTGAGTAAAGATGAGTTTGATAAAACTTTCAAGATATTCATAAACCTCCAGTTTAGACTTAAGCAAATAAACCCAAACTGCCCTGCTAAAGTCATCAACAATAGTAAGAAAATATCTAAAACCATCTCTACTAGTAACCCTATAAGGTCCCCAAACATCACAATGAATCAGATCACCAATACTAACAGTCTTATGGTCACTTAAAGGAAAGGGTTCTCTAGTCTGCTTAGCCCTATGACAAATGTCACAAGGAGCAGAAAGATCACCATTTTTAAAACCAATAGTATTTTGCAAAATAGACATAACCTGATCAGCAGGGTGACCAAGTCTACAATGCCACATATCTCTAGACACATGACAAACAAAACTAGAATTGCACAGACCAGAAACATACTCACCATGAGTATGTCCATCAAACAGATATAGACCAGCAGACTGACTACCAGTCCCCACAATTTTTCCCAGATTCAAATCCTGAATATAACATTTATGCTCATCAAAACCAACAAAAAATTTGCTATCTTTAATCATCTTGTTAACAGAGAGCAAACTAACATTATACTCAGACACAACAAGCACATCAAACAAGACAACATTATTAGTTAACTTTAAACTACCAACAGCAGTAACTTTAGCCATAGTACCATTAGGATGACCAACAGTTAGCATAAGACTAGAGACATCAATCACATTAAACATATTTTTAGTAGAATCAGTCATATGTTGATTTGCCCCACTATCAATAATCCACCCTAATGTAACATTATACCCAGAGATACCAGTTTTGGCACAAAAAAATTTTTCAATGTTTAAGTTGAAAAACACATTATGATTGTAAAAACTTGGTTTAATACCTGCCATATTAGCAGAAGCACCAACAGCAGGCTTCTCATTAATCAAACTTAGAAGCTTCACCATCTGCTCATTAGTGAAAGAACAAGACAAAGAACCAGAAGAAGTAGATGGCAAGTTTTGATTCAATTCAGAATTAGCATTAAACTTCTTATTACCATTTTGCCTAGTCAAATTAGGATTCCTTTTAAAACCAGGGGGATATCCATTTAACTCAAAACACCTATCAATAGTGTGACCAATCAAACCACAGTGTTTACACAGCAAATTAGGATTAGGACCTCTGTTATTGTTATTATTAGAACTGGTGTTGCCTCTTTTACTATTACTATTAGAGTAAGCATTAGAATTGTTACTATTATTAACATTAGTCTTAATAGCAAAAGCAGCAGGCACACTTTTAGCAGACAAAGAACCAGAAGAAAGTCCTTTATGAGACTCTTCTCTGGAAACAACAGCAAAAGCATCCTTTACATTAGGTAAAGGATCTCTAGCAAGCAAATTACTCCTAACATTTTGATACACATCATTTAAACCCATAAGAAATTGCATAAGTCTAACAAGTTGACTGTGCTTAAGAGAATCCTCTTGAGCAGCACAAGTACAAGAAGGTAATAAGGTCAATATATCAAACTCTCTCCAAAGGGAGTTAAGTTTGTGATAATATTCAGGAACAGACAAATCACCTTGTTTTAACTCATGTATTTTATGTGCAAGATTAAAAATAACAGAACCATCCATTTTGTCATAGGTTTCTTTTAACTCATCCCAAACCTCAGAAGCAATCTCAGAAAAGACTTGCCCAAGGTATAACTCTTGGGATAGAGATCCAAGAATCCAGCCTAACACAACAGCATTACACCTCTCCCATTGCTGGGAGAGAGGAATACTGGTAACAGGTTTAACACAAGAACCATCAACAAATCCCATTTTATTTTTACCTTTTAGAGTAATTTTCATAGCAGTAGACCACATTTTATAATTCTCAGAACCAGTCAACTTAATATTAACCAAAGAAACATTAGAATTATCATTAGCATGCAAATACAATGGATTACCAGCATCCAAACTACTAATAAGGACCTCAGCCATACTAACAAAACAGATAATCAATCAAACAAGAAAAAAACAGCTAATAATAACAACAATCAACCAAATACTAACAGAAATACTAGACCAAACAACCACCAGCACACCTCCAACAAATCCAAAAAACCTAATCCTATCCTCCAACGACCTAACTAAAAACACTAAATCTATAAGACAATAAAACTCACACCCAAACCAAACTGAAATACCCAGTTTCACACCTATCAGGGAGAAGAGCAGGTATCCTTGCTTCTCACAGAAGTAGGTCAAGATGTTACCCCCTGAGTTTGCAGTGTCACCACTAAAGTATTCAGTAGTTTTAAGGAAAGAGAAGACTTACAGAGCAATGAATCGCAGCGGAAAGAACAAGAACAATCACCAACAGCCTTGATTCACTTAGTCAAGACTGTTGATAACCACGAGCCCAATCAAGAATCACCACAGACCACCAAGAATCAAGATCCCCAAAAATTTTCAAATTAGGGTTCAAGAAAACCCTAATTGGAAAAATCAAGAATCACCACCACTTTCCTCAAAACCCCACAATCAACTACGGCCGTTCAGAAAACAACCCTAATTGACCTTAATTGCAACCAGAACAAGAAACCCCCAAAATTTAACCGAAACCCTAGAAACCCTAAATATCAAGAACCAACGGAGATCAAAGCCGTGGCTCTGATACCATGTGAAAACTATCAGATCTATCCAAAACCACAATCACAACACAAGATGTCACCCAGCCAACCACCCCTTGGTGAATATTTTTATTACTGAACAATGTAAGAAGATGAGTCCACAACTGTGTGCTCACCAAACAATATACAAAAGAAATCAGTTGTCCCCTTCAGAAGGATTCAACTATCACACTACAAGATTCAAGATACAATATACCCTCACTACACCACTCAACCTATACTAGAATAATACCAGATGATCAAGATGATCACAACACCAAACCAGACTAACAGAATGAACAAATGAGAGCAAACCCTAATTATTTGAGAGAACAAAATAATCGTGAGATGAAGTTATGAGAGAGAGAGAGCTGGGGATGAGCTTATATAGTGCCAATTTCCACTTCAGCCCTTCAAGAATAAAAACCTGCCAAATATAGCTAAACATACCAAACTATAAGAAATAAGTACAAGAATAGTCCCTGTACTTATAAACCATGAGAATGATATAACAAAGCCACAATATCCAACAATAACGATAGACCCGCTTTATCAGATTACGACTCTCATGATCATGATCATCAAAACTTTTCTCAGACCCCTTTAACCCACCCAACACTTCAAACATTACCACCCCAAAAGAGTACACATCCATTTCAAAATTGACTATCTGAGTTTCTAGGTAAATAGGATCCAGATAATCCTTGTCAACATCTCCAAAAGCTAGATCAACACGTACTTGACATTGATTTCTGGGGACTAATATTGCGTTACAGAATTCACTAATTTTGGCTTCCATATTCTCATCTAGAAATATGATTTCACTCCGGAAATGTAGGTGTACTACTCTGTTCTCTTCCCACAGACCCGAGTGAAGGCACTTGAGAGCTCTTGCAGCCCCTATGCAAATCTTGAGCCGCTGTTCCCATGTTAGGCGATGTCCCTAATGCGGGTCTTGGAGATGATCAACAAGTCTACCATTGAAAGGATGCTCGTAAACTAGAGTGTATGTCATGTATTCTTCATGGTATCCAATATAAGAGACGATGTTTGGATGTTGGAATCTGGTTATTATATCAAACTCAGTTTCGAAACGACCTTTGAGACCATAGGTTTTTATGATAGCTGTGCGGTTTTTCCACGTTCCTATGTGAATTGTATCATCACATTTTTGTAGGAGTACTAGATTTTCTAGACTAAAGTTTCTGGTAGCCTGTCGAATCTCCTCGAATGGAATAATCAAGTTTCTTGGGTTTTGATATTCACTGCTTTCTTTGGTAATGCTGGTGTCCTGTGAATATGAACACAGCCCTTTATACATTTAACAAAGTGGTGACTTTGCCCTCGAGTACATTTTAGATATGGGGTAAACGTTACTTGAAATGTGATATCTAATCAGAGACCAATAAAAAAAGTAAAAACAAAATGATCACTTAAGCAATGAAACATTTGAGTTAATTGTAATTACCACTTTTTGTTATTGTGTGTACTTATTTTATTATTATTTTTTCTTATTGTGTACTGAACTTTTAAATTTCGATTATTGTGTGTATTTTAGGACAATTTGACTCTTACCTTTTTCAAATTTCAAAAGGTAAAATAGTTATTTTACATAGCTAAATAGTCACAAACTACACACAATAATCGAAAATTGAAAGTTTAGTACACATAATAAAAAAAAATGTTCAATACACACAATAATTAAAAGTGGCAAGTATGATACATTTTCAAGTAATTAACCCTGCAATATTTTAAAGGAAATTTGCATTTATGTGACATTGTGACCCAAGATGACACTTATTTCTAACTTGACTTAACTTTTGGCATATTGCTAAATTTAGGACAAGGGATCACGTTTTACCAATGCATTCCAGTTGCGAAGTGAGGTTTATGTGATAAATAAACAAGACCTGTTCACACACAACGGTTTCTTTATTGCGACATCCTGCGAAACAATTACAAACGTCTCTGCAGGACACAGTCGGCCCCACAATATTTGACAACGGAACGGGTTGATTTTACTTGTGATTGCAAATATGTTGCGATTGAATGTGAGAGGGAAACGTTGACAAGACATTGTTTTCCTATATGATAAAACTTGAGAACTTCCAATTCCTTTTTTTTTTTTTTTTTTCTCTCTCTTTTTACAACCGACATTTTCTGTCTAGCCATTTTAAACCCTCCTTACCAATACACACCATTTTAAACTCTATTTATGATATTTCCACTACGTTACGGAGGTGAATGAAAGAGTTAAATGGAAATCGAGAACTTTGATTATGGGTTTTCTTTTGACAGATCAAGTTTTCTGACATTTCTAAAAAGATGATTGCGGTAACAATCATGATCCTATAAAAGCCTCCAAAATTTAGTTTATGTGTTATGGCCACTATAAATGTAACTTTGGGTCTTGGTTTTTAGGCCGTAGTCAAATTTTTTAATATATTTTTTGTTATATGAAATATAGGTTTGTTAGTTCCCAACGAAATCAGTTTGCAACACCTGATAATAATTCCCAACGAAAAACGTTCCCACCTGTCACCACCACACCAAAAAAACCAAATAAAAACCCTAATTCACCTGAACACACACTAAAAACACACACAGTCGATGAATTTTTATACTACCTGAGTAGCGAAAATGACAGGTAAGTGATAAGGTGACGTCATCGGTAACTGAAAGAAATCCTAGACCTGTAATGCGGATGGAGATATGTAACAAAAAAATGAATGATTTTTTTTTTTTTTTTTTTTTTTTAATAAAAAGTTGGGGATTTTATAAAATTTAAGGGTTTTGGTTTGTTTTATTTATTTTTTTTACCTGCAGTAATTAATTTTTTTTTACTGAAGAGGGTTTTGTGAGAGAGTGTTATTGCGGCTGTGTTTTGGGAAATAGCGAGGTGAAATGGGGTTTTAAGTAGTGAGTGAGGGGGGTAACGTGTGCACGTGAGTGTTGGATTTGTTGAGTAAAGTGTTTTTTTATGGTGGTTAGTGAAATTTATAAAAAGTTTTTACATTTTTATGATAACTTTTACCGTTTAAGAAAAGAGTACATAGAGAAAATATATGCGTATGCGTGCACATAACCTATATACGTCATTAGTTGACTTTCTAGAACTCCAAGAAATTGTTCGTTTTCGAACCTTTTCCTTCCCCCTATTGGCCCTTTTGAACTTTGACGTTCAACTCGAAAATCTTTTATATCCACTATTAGAAAACTCATGATGATGAAGAGATGTGAGTTAAGTGGATCAACATAAAAAAAGAACGCATTCGCACAAGAATGCTATGGATGAAACAAACTCCTTTCGCCGACAAAAACTTATCTTCGTCATCATTTCTCAACCCCACATAATAACCCACCATTTATTCACACTTACCCATAATCTATATATATATATATATATATATATATATATATATATATATATATATATATATATATATATATATATATATAGTGTATCTTTATTTTCAGAACCCTGTTAAGTGCGGGAACTGCGAGAACTCCAATTTTGCATTAGAAAACATGCATGTTCACATAAAACATGTATGTTTTCTTACATACACCTTAATACAAATAATACATGTTTATATAAAAACCTGTTAAGTGCAATAGATCAATGCAAAATGGTTTTTTTTTAGAACCATGTTAAATGCGGAAACTGCGAGAACTCCAATTATGCATTAGAAAACATGCATGTTCATATAAAACATGTATGTTTTCTTACATACACCTTAATACGCAGGCATGTGTATTAAGGTGTATGTAAGAAAACATACATGTTTTATATGAACATGCATGTTTTCTAATGCAAAATTGGAGTTTTCGCAGTTCCCGCACTTAACAGGGTTCTGAAAATAAAGCCCCCTATATATATATATATATATATATATATATATATATATATATATATATATATATATATATATATATATATGGGAATATATTAGCTACAATTAATTGTAGCCAATTTGCTACAATTTTGTGCTATAAATGTGAGTCTCTGATTTTTTTGTGGGTCCTGAATCTTTTCTGTGGGTCCCTGATTTATTTCACGTGTATTTTTTGGGAAGGATTGTAGCCAATTGGCTACAATAATTGTAGCCAAGTTATCCCCTATATATATATATATATATATATATATATATATATATATATATATATATATATATATATATATAGGGTCCCTTTCTTGCGAAAACCATCTTATCTGCAAGAACTGCGAGAACTACCTTTTTACAACTAATAATACACATTGTACATCATTGAATGCTCCATAACATTTTGTTTTTTTATTTAATTCAAAAGGGTAAAATAGTAAAAGTCATTTTCTTATTATTTTTGGTTTTTTTTATAATTTTCGTTTTTTATAAATCTTAAAATTCAAGATTTTTTTTTTTTTTTTTTTTTTTTTTTTTTTTTTTTTTTTTTATGCTAACATGTTTTCAAATAGATATGGTGCATACATATTTTTTATACCTAATTATTATTTTTTTGAAATCTCAAGACGCATGCATGTTTTTTTTCTCAAAATAGTCAAGGTGCATACATGTTTTCCATTAGTAAAAGTGTATACATGTTTTTTTCCCTTTCAAAGTGCATATAGGTTTTTTAATATAATGAAATTTATAACAAACCAATAACATAAATGTTATATACAAACTTCAATATCGATTGAAATACAATTAAAATACAAATTTCTAAAAAGTATAAAAACATGAATCTAATTGATCTATACACGTGAGCACTAATAATATTCAACACAAATGGACATATGCGCACGAGTAGCCGTCAACAATTTTTCATAAGTCGGACATGTATGCACACTTGTAGCCGTGAACATTCTTGTAATTACACCTAATACAAAGAAAAGTACAAAAATTAGCAACAATAATATTATTAAAAATTATACATGTTCATCAGTACATGTATGTTTTAGGAAACATACTTGTTTAGCAAACAAGAAGTCTTTGAAAAAAACAACAATTACACTTACTAAATATAAAAAACATACATGTTTTAAGCATTCCGTTTATAAGCAACCATTTTTAAAAAAATACATGTTTTGAACATATATGTTTTGAACATGTATGCATTCATTTATTTTGAACATATATAATTCAAACACAAAACATATATGTTTTATATGTAAACGATCATTTGCCTTAAAAGAAATAGCAAAACATGTATGCACCGTACCTTTAAAACATGTATGCACCTCAAAACATGTATGCACCGTACCTGATAACATGTATGCACCGTACCTTAAAACATGTAATCACAATACAAATTCTTTAATCAGCCCCTATCGCAAACTACAACCACATATATTAAGCACCATCCTAAAACCAAATCATCCATCTACTCGTATTTGAAAAAAAAAAAAAAAAAAGTTTCTTATGATCAAGTTTTGACCATAATAACAAACAAAAGCTAACAAAAAAGTCAACTCAATGATAATTTGCTAATGACGCATCGAAACAAAAAAGTCAACAAATTTGCAATTTGCTACCAATGTTCGCGTATATTCCTTGATATAACTGTATCCACTTGAATCTTTTCTTAAAATGAAAATATAATTTAAAAAAAAATTATTATTCAAAAATATTTAATTAACATATCCTTATAACCTTATTCTGGTATATCAAACAACTATTTTCAATTTCAAGACATGTCATTTACGAAAAATAAAAACTAATACATGCCTAACAGAGAGAAAGTGTGCACAAAGAGAACCAGGTGCTCCATCTTGCCCAACAACGCTAGATTTCTCGATCGTTTTTTTTCTTTCCTAATTGATGTTCAAATCGTTTTTTTGTAACCGAAGATTTGAATCGTTTTTTTTCTTCCTTATAGGAGGAATTATGGTGGCGGCGGCTGACTTTTTGATTAGGGTTAAGAGAGAGATGTTTGAGGATGGGAGTGAGAGAGAGATCTGGTAAACCGTTTTTGTGATATATGGAGTAAATCATTTTTTTATGGAAAAAATTAATTCCTATATTGCCCCTAATTTAATTTTTTCTATCAAATTAAGTTATATGTATTTTCAAAAATGCCATTATGCATTGACTTGATGTACATTATGTATTATTAGAAGTAAAAATGTGGTTCTCGCAGTTCTTGTAGATAAAAGTGGTTCTCGTAAGAAAATTACACTATATATATATATATATATATATATATATATATATATATATATATATATATATATATATATATATATATATATATATATATATATACATATACACATATTCCCGAACACTTCTCAAATCCTCCATTAACTTGACACCTTGATCATTTTATCCGAAATTGTCAAAGGTACATTTTAATTAACGAAACGTTAATTAAAAATTATCAAGTACTTTATCATCGTGCCAATAAATTCCTACGTATTTTTTATATATTATAAATCTTATTATATATGTAAAAATGTGTTTGTTCCAGAAACTAAAACCGCGAAAAATCAAAATTTAATGGGCGGCCCCCTTAATGTTTAAGGGGACCGGCTTGTTATCGAGGGCGGTCTCCTTAATGTTTAAGGGGGCCGGCGTACTGTAACTTCCAAAATCATTTTTGATGTTAAATCTTTTACCAAACACCCCATTTGTTCATATTTCTTCCACTATCCTCTGCTGTGAACGAACCAAAACAACCAAAACCACTAAAATCCTTCACCAAATCACCAATCCGGGGTTGTTTCGCAAGGGGCAAACGTTAACCAAACGTATAACAACATCTCTTGTAAGTTTTCCAACATACATTTCATCAAATTTCATTCAATTTAGTGTCTAATCAATAATTAGGTATTTTATTAAAATTTATTTTAATCCGAATTTTAGTAAAATTGAAGCTAGAAATTGAATAATCAAATGCTTCCCATAGGATTAGAATATAGAATTGCAACTCAAACTAAGTCTAACACATCATATTGTCAAAATTTTTAATCACCTATAAACCCTTGTTAATCTCATTCTTCAAAAAGCACATTGTTGATATAACTTTTAAAAACTAGTTAAAACTTACTACATTGTAGTGGTTTAATGTTTTAAACAATCAAAACATACTTTTCAAATCATTGTAAAAAGTTTCATGAAGACAACATGGGCGTTTGGTTCATGAACAAATCATACTTATATGAATTTATTTAAAACTTAAAACTAGTTTGTTAAACTTATTAATATAATTCAAGTCTATAGAAGTCATCAAAATATATAATCAATATATATATATATATATATATATATATATATATATATATATATATATATATATATATATATATATATATATATATATATATATTGATGTTTTAGTCGATATTCTTCTAGTTAAGGGAGCGTTTGGTTTAATTTGGAAAAAGACATTTTGAAAACCAAAATTCATATTTTCACTTTTTAAACAAGCCTTATGTTAGTCAAACTTGTAAGAGATAGCAAGATATATAACCTAATATATATCTAGCCAAATTTCGAAATGAATTATGATATCTAAAGTGATGTTTGGATAGTATTGAAATTATACCGAACTAATTCCACAACTACACTTTGACATCATAAGATACATTTTAAACGAGTTTAAAATTAAAAACAAGGAACATTGTGAAACTACTTCCTAGGATTTTTTTTTAGGTCGAAGTAGGCTTCCGTTCCACATGTATTGCATATATTTATATAACATATGCATGTTAATTATTTTTGTCTTAATTTTATTTTTGTTGTTATATTGTTTATGTGAAAATGCCTAAAACCACGGTTCGTGACGTTTCTAAAACCAAACAATACATTCCTCAAGTTTCCTCAACTCCTGGCATGTCTCCCGCTGTTGCATGTTACTATCGTCCCATTGAAAATAGAAACATTCACGAGGGTAGAATTGTTGATCCATCCTACTATGAATCCGATCAAATCGAACGAATGTTCACCAATATCCGTCTTGATTGTCTTTTCAAAATCAACGAACCAATCATTCCTCGCTTTGTCCTCGACTTCTATAGCCAAGTGACGGTGCAAACCGATCCCTATGCTATCTCCTCATTTCTTTCATGATCCAACATCAATTCATCACTCTTACTCTTGCTCAGTTTGGACAAATCCTCAGAATCCTATATAACGGCCAAGCCGTATACTCCAATGAATGGGATCTTTCCTCACTTGAACGAAACCGTCCTCAGGATGGTCCATACTATTATGAGATTTCAAGTCTTGAAGACATTCGTCGAATGCTTGAACTAGAACGTGGTACGACTAGTCGCAAAATCAAGTCGAAGAATGTCGATATTCATGAAAATGAAATTCTTCTCAAAGAGCTAAGCCCCGACATGAAAAATTGGGAAAAACTCATTCGCTAGAATGCGTTTGGTACCGGCGGTCACCGTGATCATCTCATGGCTAGCATCGCCCACATGTTGTATTGTGTAGTTGCTGAAGAAAACTACAATCTGGCTTACCTCTTTGTCAATCGAATCATGACTGCCAAAAACACTCCAAATGCCAATCTTCCTTATGGTATGTTCCTCACTAGACTTTATCGTCATGTAATGGAACACTACCAAGATCTTCGAAATGATTACTATGTGCATGTTCATCCCACTTTGAACCAACTCACTCTTGTTCGTACTCGTCGTTCTCGAAGTGACAAAGGAAAATCTCGTGGTCCTTTGTTTTCTATGCCTCGTGGTTCAACATCTCATCGAGGTAATGATGATGATGAGGAGGAAAACACCTCGCGTGTTAGTACCCCATCTCCCACTACCTTTGTTGATGATCTCCCTGATCTTGATTATACCGATTATCAAATTCCTCTTCCTCATGAGCGTACCGATGAACTCCTCGTCACCCGTCAAACGTCCTTAATTAACCGACAATAGCAAATGCATGAAGAAGTTAGAAGAGGATTCAAGTCCGTAGGAAAGATGTTCAGGAAGATGATGGGCAAGAAGAAGAAATAAAGTTGTTGATGTGAAGCTACTTAATAATATTATTGAACTATTAGACATTTGTGTGTTTTGTTATTTGTCCGATTTATTCGGAAATACTTGTGTTCCTTGATGTTTGTTTCTTGAATGTTGCCTAGGTTTTAACTATTATTATACTAGAACCTTGATTATAACTTAATGCTAATATTATGCTTCTTTTAATTTGGCTTGTAATATATTAATTTGCATGCTTGATTTATTACTTTATGCTTATATTTCATCATTCCTAGAGTATATGCTTCAAATAGAGCTTGCTGGAAACACACATTTGAAAAATCACCCATTTCTGCAAATTTTTGATTCTGGTCGCCTGGGAAAACACCAGATGGGCGGCCCCCTTAATTTTCCTAGGCGGTCCTCTTAATCATTAAGGGGGTCGGCATACAATTAAGGGGACCGGCCATCTGGAACTGGGTTTACTGTTTTCTTTTGCATCTTGTGACCTCTTTATCTAGTATCAGCTATAATTTCTTCTTATAACCCAACTTATTTTAGAATCTCCTTAAACCATTTCAAAAACTTACATAAATCAACCATTTTCATATTATAAATTCCCTCCAAATAAACAATCTTCATCTCATTATTCATCATCTCTTTCATCCTAAACCATTATGTCTTCACCAAGCACCTCCATCTCTAAGGCCTCAAAGAAACAAAAGATTGTTATCATCCCTCCAAAACAACTCTTCATTGACTTAACTAATGATGATAACACAACCCCATCACCTCCAGCTAAATGCTCATCTCCAAGTGCACCAAATGCACCATCCAAAACACCTTCCACTCATGGAAGTTCCTCATCCTCCATACCTTCAACTTCATCAATCAATGACTACATAAACTCACACTTGTCATCACCACAAGCATCATCACCACATCCTACACAAGAACCTCTTTTCACCCAACGTACCATCTCACTTTCACCAATAACACCACTTGATGCTCATGTCTCATCTCCACCAATTACACCACCATTCTTTGTCAATCCCATAGCTTGGAGCTTACTTGAAGCTTATGGGGATACTTGCCTTTGTTGCATCCACAACCGAACCATAATCTTTGGTCTTAGAGATGAAATTCAATATATGTTTTCATATATTGAACATTTGCTAACTAACTCCACCATCCTCACCTGTTATTCCACCACCACAATTTTCACCCATTTGCCCACCATCACCATCATGCTCTCCAAATTAAGCATATGCTATGCTTAAAAAATAAAACTCTTACCACCCTTTTGTTTGCAAGCTCTATGAAGCCCATGTACTCTTTACATGATGGAGTACTATTCTAGTTGTTGTTTTATCTAGTTGTTATTCTTTTTGTAATCTCTTTTGATGCTACATGTATTGTTGTGTTTTTACACAACTATTGCTTTAATATGAATGCCTTTATTTAATGATGCTTGTTTATATTGTTGTCACTTTATATATGATTGCATGTATATACTTGTGCTTTTAATATTTTTGTTTTGCAAGCATTTCATAGCTCGTCTCCTTGGTGCCCCTGAACGAGGGAGAGTACACATCAAGGGGGAGTTCTCGTCCCGTCAATATTTCACGATTGAAACTTGTCGGCAAAACCTTTTTGATTTTACAAAAAGGGGGAGAAGTGAATATAAAACTCTAAATACTTGTCTAAAAATTAATTTTTAGTTTTAAAGAGTTTAAAGTTTTGTAATCATCAAAAAGGGGGAGATTGTTGACATAAATAATGCCTAAAAACATTGTTAACATTCATCGACATCTCTATGTTTTGATAATCACAAAACATAAATTCATTAAACTAAAACTTATGTCGTAAACAAGTATTTAGAGATAAATATTTCATTTTGCATCCAAATCACTTAAGGTATGAATAAATAAAATGTTTATTGCATTCTATGATCAAAGGAAATTTTCTCAAACCATTAGAACTTTTATAAAATGTCATAAACATTTTATATCTTTTACAAAATCATTTTTGGAATTAAAAAAATATGTTTAAATCATTATAAATATATGATTTCAATTTTTCTACCAAAAATGGCAAATATTATCCAGAAAAACCTTCCTCACAAAAAGACAAACAAATCTGATGAGGCGAAAAATGAACCGTTTTTAAGAGGTCATTTAAGCCCGAAGTTGAGATTATTTGATCAAATATTGCCCTAAATCGTTCCTTTTGTCATTTTAGGTACTTTTGGAGAGAAATCTGGAAAAGGAAACATTTTAGACATTTTTGGAGCATAAAAGTAAAGAAAACGGCAAAGTCTTAATTTTCCTTGCTGGGAACAGTACCTGACGGCGTCACAAGTTCCTTAATGACGGCGTCAAGAGTAATACAAGAGGTGGATGTGGATAATACACGTGACGATTGATGAGTGTGTAAATACTCATCATTTTTGTCTTATATGAACTGCCAAAACATCCAAAAACACTCAAATACGCATCAAAATATAGAAATTATTCCAAAAGTGTGTTTTATATGTTTTAGATGCAAAATGTTTAAAAACAAATGAAAAATGAACAAAGTTTGCACAATTGTCAGTTTCAGTCCCTCAAGTTTAAAAAATTGACAAAACTAGTCCCTGAAGTTTTAAAACGAAAGAAAAGTCAACCCAAGGTATTGAAAAGTCAAAAATTATAAAAAACGATCCTTGGGTGAAAAATTTGAGAAAATTACACAAATGGTCCCTGGACTTTGAAAAACGACAAATTTGGTCCTCGAGAATTTTAAAAGTGAAAAATAACATTTATAACCTTTTGGAATTCAGTATGTGGCATACTTAGTCCTTGTGATACTATAAAAAAAGGTGGGCAAATTCAGCCCTCAACTTTCAGTAATTACATTTTTGGTCCTTGTGAATTTCACACTAAAACACCAAACGGACCTAATGTTTTTGTTACTCCCTTGTAGTCCAAAATAAAACCCAACACAACACAAATCCAACCTACTCCCCAGCCCACCACCAATACAAAACCCACCCCCATTTTACAACAAATAAAACGCACCCTTTTTATTAAAACCAGTCAACCCCCGGTCAACTCTCCCTTATCCTCCACCTCACACCCTACCCCTGCTACTATCCTGCAACATAATCATCACAAACCCACCTTCACCCTCTGCAACACTCCAACCCCTACACCCCCCTTGCACCTCAAACAAACACTAAATTCCAAAGCCTTCCCTGGCACCAATAATTTCAAGAAACGGCCAAAGACCAGAGTTCCCGCCAAAACCAATTGAAGGACCAGGACTGCTTCTACTAATCCTATGGTTAATATTAGAGCTGGAAAAGTCAAGTGGGTCCCACAGAAGCTCCTCAGGAAATATAAAAGAGGAGGGAAGTAGCTGGAGAGTTAGTTAATTAGTAGTTAGTTGTAGTTTTTTTTTAGCCCTTAGAGCAATTAAAAATCATGTAATATTTTCTTTGCTGTTTTAATCTTCATGTAGTTTATTTTATGTTGTAATCTCTTTTCAATATAAGTACTCCAGTTTTCAATTTCCAATCTTTGTACTCAATTTTCAGTTCTAAGATAAAAGTTAAGTTTAGCACAAAACCTTGTTCAAGTTTTTCTTTGTCATTTTAATCTTTTCAAAAGTTAACTTGAATTCTGAAGACACCAAAGAAAACATAAAGAGAAAAAAAAAAAAAAAGAATAGACAGAAACAAATGATCACCACAAATTACCTTAAGCATGAGTTAGGATTGCAATGGGAAGTTACCAGTAATGAATATGGCCAGAGGGTCTTATACTAGCTGGTTGTAAAACAAGTTAGAGTCTGTAGCTGCTGGAAGTCATCCTTTGGTTGAAGGTTTTAAGCTTTTGTTTTCTACTTTACAATTTTTAGTTCAATTATGGCATAAATATTTCCTGGTAGTTATAGTAGTTGTTTGTTGTCTGATTTTACTTATTTAGCTATATTTCATACTGTTATCTGCCCTAATATCAATTTCATGGTTTAGATTAAGCAATTGCTTCACAAAAAGTCCCCAACAGTCAATAAAGGGGTGTTTGGTTGATGTAATTTGAGCAAACCTAAGTAGTTCAATCTGTTGACTGATAGTTTCTTTAGGTCACATTAGGATGCATCAGGTCTAGAAACCAATAAAATTGGTGGGTTTAGTTCAAGAAAGTCAAACTCACCCTTGAATCCTTTTAGCTTGTTCACTGTTGAGTTTTTAGAGTTACATAATCTCCACTTGAGCTTGAAACTCACTAGAATTGCTCAGTTCAGTTTTATTTTAGCATGATTCAACCCATTTAGTAATCTAGGAAGGATTGAAATTCACCCAAGTCAACTTCCATGTTATAGGGAAAAGTCAAAATTGCCAAGCTGTGAAGTGGGACAGATTTCCAAATCAATTGTAGGATTTATTAGTGGTTGGAAATGGATATAAATTGTTGTTTTGGAATCCTTGGTTGCTTGTGAATCTAGAACAAAAAGAATTTTTAGATTTGGAACTCATTTGGTCATTGAAACTTGCATCCAAAGTGACCCATTTGACCATGCTTCTGCCCTGCACCCAGCATGGTGAGTGTTGACCCGTTTTTCTCAAACCACAACCAGCTCATTTCTTGAGCTTATCCCTGGTTCTTTGGTACTTTTAAAAGCTTGTTGTGTATGCTTTAGATATCCATGCTCATCCTTGATTTTAGAGCTTATGTGTCTAGCTTATTTGCCTCTCTAAGTTGGCCTATAGCTGCTTATATCTGCTGCTGAACCATCAGCAGTCATCTGAGCTTGTAGATTTTCTTTGATTTTGATTGAATCATGATTTGTGATTGATGATACTAGCTATTAGTATGTATTTGAGATTGTGCTTTGTTTGATTATGCTTTTGTTCCAGCTTTTAAGCTTATTAAGTTGGCTGCCAAATTTGTCCCACACCACAATATTCTTTCTCACAAGCTCAATTCATGAACCTGTTCTTGGCTTACCTGTGGGGCCCATGACCTGCAATTTGGTTTTTTGGAAAGCCCTTGTACCAGGCTTGAGGGTTCCAAACTTATTTTGGCCCTGAGATCACTTGCCTTTAGCTTATTTGGATTGCTAAACAGCCTAGTGGACTGTTTGGTTTTAAGCTTTTGAATTTTGCTTATTAGCTTGTTTTGGCTTAATCTGTTAGTTTCTTGGGTGATCTAAGTTGTTTTAAGCTCATTGAAGTTGTCTGAACTAGTTTTGAGCTTGTGGTAACTTTTCTTGCTAAGTGCTTATTTTTAAGTGCTTATTTGTAAGTGCTTATTGCCCATTTTGCTTATTTTGACTTCTTTTTCAGTAGATTTTATTTTTCTTAAGTTCCTAGTTGTATTTTAGAATTTTCCTAAAAATTTCAGATTTTTCTTTGCCTTTTTAGTATTTTTAATAAATCATAAGTAGTTTTAGTAATTAATAAATAGTTATTAATTAATAATAATTAGATAAAAAGTAGGAAAAATATATTTTTAATTTTAAAATTACTTTTATATTATTTTAGAATTTTTAGAATTAAATTTTCATTTTTCTAGCTTAATTTCATAATTAGTGTAATTTAAAAATTATTAATTAGTAATTAAATAGTAATTAATTAATAGTAGTTAATTAAAAAGTCTAAAAAATAATTTTCTTTTTCTCAAAATTTTCCTTTATCATTAGGATCATAAAAATATAATTTGCATGTTCGTAGGGTTAACGTAGCTTAAATTTCACGTTTTATTTTGCGCACTCGCGTTTATTTTGATTTCAATTCGCGTTTTATTTAAATAACTTTTACGTTTTTAAATTTAGGTTACGTTAGTAAAAGTAGTTTGTAAAATAGGAAAAACCAAAAACATAAATAAAGTGATAGCTTCTATTTAAGCCGTTTGGCTTATTTTTCTACTTACGTATAAGCAAATTCTAATTTTAAAATTCTTAGATTACGTTTTAGGTTAATTTGGTTTCGCGTTATTGTTAATATAGTTTGTTTAGATCATTCTCATTCGTTTTTCCTTAGCGTAATCATTCAAAACCCTTATAAACCCTTATTCTGTCCAAATTCACCCGGTCACAAACCCGTTTTGATTACCATCCACACCTCGTCGGGACATAACGACCCGGGGAAGCCACTATATTCCGCGGAGCATTGGTTTCGGCTGTTTGACTATTATAGTTGACCATTCACAAGTGGTTGACCAATAATCGTCTGACGGTTTAGCACCAATCAACGATCCAGAGAGTTTTCTGCATTGGAGATGACGGCGTCACCCAAGGCCGTCATGGTCCAAGTATTAGTGACGGCCCAGAAGAAAATCACACATGACGACATCAAAAATGGATCTACGCAATCCGATTTCATTATAGGCGGCGAGTTGACGGCATCACAAATTCCTTCTTGACGCCGTCACCCTGTATTATCTATATATAGTTTTCCAAATTTCATTCATTAGTGTGCAACTTTGAGGGAAAAACCCTAGGCCGATTTTCACAGCTTTTTCAAGAGTTTTAACCCTTTGAATCTTTCATGTTCTATTTGAGATAAGTACTCTTTCAATTCAATCAATATGTCTATGTGTTGCTTGAATATATCTTACACTTGTCTTCAATTTAACATGCTAGGCTAGATCTCATTTGTGTTTGCTTAGATTTAGTGAAACCTAGATGTTAATTATGGGTTGTTGTTTGTTTATAGTTGTTACGGATGATTGTATTCGATGTTAGGCTTAAGAAAACTGGCAGACTTCCATTGATAACATGCTTGAACGTCTTAAGAAACATGATCAGAGGTGTACTATGATTTTTGGTTGTATTTAATGCGTAGGACAATTCTAATGATCCCATGTTAGGAGCTTCTAACGGCTCGACATAGGAGTGAAGTAGGATCGGGAATATTGTACACGGCCCTACGACTAGTATTAAAGAATATGACCCGTCATCCATGCAATTGTAACAAGCTATCAACCTGTAAAAGATATCTAGGGAGTAATGAAACCTAAGTAAACACAACTTTCCCCATTATTGTTACACCACACTAGTATAATTAGTTTCATTTTCATTTCTGTTATTTAATTTTTATTGCATTAGTAGTTATTTGGGTTAGTTGGCTAGCAACTAATTCCGCCCACTCTTCCAAAACCCAAGATTTTATTTGCTTTTATAAAACATAAAAATACAAAAAGAATCATCCCTCACCTTTAGACTTAGTTAGAGAGACTTTCTAATCCTAGCGACACTATTCCTGAGTTGAACGATCAATCCCCCGGTACTTGTCACTATACTATACTACAACGATTAGGTACACTGCCTGGTGGGGGTTGTAAGCTTCTTGAGATCCCTCGAGAGGTAAAGCCTGGTGCGATTCCCGCGTATCAAGTTTTTGGCGCCGTTGCCGGGGAATAGTTATTGTCTAGGTTAGGATTTCTTTTTATTAGGTCTACTTGCTAGATTCCTTTCTAGTAAGATTTTTATTTTTATTTTTAGGTTCCCTTTAGTCTATCTCTTCTTTGTGTCTTTGTTCGTAAAAACCTTTCCATTGACTGTTCCGTTCACCATTATGGAGAACGCGAATCCACCATACTACCAACCACAAAATTCAGCCACTCCTAATGACATCTTGATGTTTAAACAACATGAAGATGAACCTATCTATGACGCATGGGCTCGTTTTAAATATGTACTCCGAAAAGTCCCTCATCATAATCTCGATCTGTGGTCCCAAATTGAAATATTTTACCATCATGTCGACCACTATACCAAAATGGACATTGACCATGCGGCAGATGGGGACCTTTGGGGATTAAGTGCTGATGAGGCATGGGAAACCATAGAGAATTGTTCCATACTTGCCAAAAAAATGGACAACCCAACAAATGTTGTTACGGATCAATTGATAGCAAGTTTGAGGGAACAAGCAAGAAGTTTGTTTGGGGATAATAAACCTATAGATGAGATAACTGGGTGCACGGAGTGGTTTGATTTCACCACAATACAAGCTGGGCACATTGGTAATTTTGATAAGATGGAGGATAGAGTTGAAAATCTAAGCCCACCAAGTACCCCACAAGTCCTACCATCATTTGAGGCATACACACCGCCCGTGACTTATTCGGATGAAGTAGATAAGACTTTAGGAATCCCAATTGAGGTAGAACCTTTGAACCAAACACAACTAGAGGATATAGGTTTGAATACTTATAATGATAACCTTACTCATAGTTCTAGGGAAGTTCCTAGTTTTGATGAACCGGAGCCTCAACCAAAACCGTTACCTAATCTTCCATCCTTGGATGAAAATTTAGGAATTGAAATAGGTCCCGATCCACCCATCAAACCATATAGTATGGGTAGTTTTACGATGAAGGTAGTAGACTCTAAACCATGTGGAATGGAAGCCAATATAGGAGTGAACCATGACCTTACATACTTACATCACCCATTCATTATTGATCATAAGAAACATTATGGGTTTAAACCAGGTTTATTAGGTCAAGATGGATTCCCAACTAGAAGTCTCTCGAAGTTGATAGAAGATGATCCCTTTTTAGGAGAAAACTTCAACTCACCCATTGACCCAATTGAACTAGGTAAGGTTATGATAAAAGGAGCACAACCATTTGAGCATATACTTCATTCACCACTCTTTCCTCACATGGCATACTTCCACCGAGATGGTGTGTATCGCTACTATCACCCGCACTTAATCCTAAGTGTAGGGAAAACCTCCCCTATTTCCGTTAAATAAGGGTAGAGTCAGGCTCGTGACTCGAACAAAAACAAGCGCTTCTTGGGAGGCAACCCATGTTTTGTGTGTTTTTATTTGTTTGATGTTATTTGTTTCCGTATGCGTGTTTTATTTTTATTGTTGGTAGATCATGTTTCAAATTAAATTGTAAAAATGCTTTATTTTGTTGTTTAACTTCGTCTTAACTTCATATAAAGGTATTTTGCAAAAGCTAAGTGTAAGGGGAAACCCCAAATTTGTTTTTAAGAACGAAATTGATCATGATTCTCCACAATATTAAATGAACATGTGTATTAGTATTTGTTAGAGTCAAATGCTTGTATCGAGTCATAATGATGTTTTGTAGAATTTTCCAGGAAGTAGGATATAAGTTTTTCCAGAAATTTTCCAGAAACTTAACGTAAAGATTTCTGCAGGTCACTTCTGACGGCGTCAGGAGTTAACTCCTGACGGCGTCATGTGTAAAATTCTGGAAATTTTGTGAGTTTTGTTTTTCTAACGGAGTCTTAAGGTTTTTGTTAATTCTTTAGTTTTATAAAATCCAGGAAATCTGTAAACATTCATTCCACAAGCATTATATCTTAATTTGCTTTCTAGGATTTGTTAGTATATATAGATTGCCGCCGATTTTACGAGAGGTTGCCTTGTTTATTTTCTCAGGTTTAACAGGTTATGTATGACAAGAAGATGATTTATTTTTCTGGAAGGGAAGCTTTGAATGTTCATTTTCTTGGAGGAAGATCTAACCTTGTTACCACACTATCCACACCGAACGAATCAGGGGAGTATTTGCTTTCATTCTTTTACCTATTTCACTTTTACATTCTTTAATTGAACATTGGGGACAATGTTCATCCTAAGTGTAAGGGGAGGGTAAATGATGATACCTTATAGGATACAATTGCACTTGAGTTTGTTTGTTTGATGGTAAGTGTGTAATAAAACTAAGAGAAATACTTGTTAGTGTAATTTTAGCGCCAAATTTAAAACTTTTTACAACATTTAGGAGTGGAACTTTAGCCTTAGCAAGCGTCTCATGGATAGGAGTTGTATGACTAGCACAAAACCGTACCATTCAGAAAAATTTTCCACCAAAATATGTGAGGTTCGCCTTTAGATTTGATAGGAAAAGCATTTACAATTAGTGCTTATGGTACCGGTAGCATTTAGATTCTAGAACTTGCGTTAGTGATGCATCCCGAGACCGCTAGTGAGACTACATTCGTGTAGTAGGATTTACTACATGATAAGAGGCATTAGGATATCCCTTGTGGCAAACCCGTATCATAATTACTTGACCATTTAAGTCATATTACTTGGCTAGTAAAGTCAATTAATTTTTCCCACACCTTAGCGTTGTACTCATTTTTAGTACACGAAACCCCTAGTACACCCCTCCGAGCCTATCTTTTTGTTTCTAACTTTAAGCATCTTACGTAAAGGAAGAATTTGTTACAACCCGCCCAAATGTGCAACCAAATCACCTTAGCCTTCCGTGTATGCACTCATCTTTAGTGCATTATTTTTATATGTTTAAACCCTTAGTTAATTATCTAATTGATTGCATGGTTGCTAAGTCGAGTCATATCTTGTACATATTGTTTTGGGACGATTGGGACTCATGGGTAAAGTACTTATGTTATGGAGTAATGGGGAAGAACATCATTTATTACCCCCATATATGCGTTAATCTTAAAAGTAATCCAAGTGTTTTGGTTATCTTGATTTGAGTCATTAGAATAGTGATTGTAAAGTATGCAAAAATTCAAGTGTAAGGGGAATGTACATTCCCTATGATGTATTATTTTGGATGGTAGGGTAAGAGTGTATGAAAAAAAAAAATTGAAAAAATCAAGAAAAAGAAAAAAAAAATAGAAAAAGAAAAGAGAAAAAACATACGGACTACCATCCCGTTTTATTTTATGTTTGTTTTATGTTTTTGTTATTTTTGATTTATTAGCTTAAGTCGAGTCTAGTCTTGGCTTAGCAATGCCATACTGTACATGTAATTAACCAAGATGATTAACTCGCCACCAGTAAATATTGCATTTATCCAACAAAACCGTGTATTCCATATCCCTACACTTAACGTTATAACCCTTTGAAAGACTTCTTTGATAGTTTATCCTAGGTGCTTACGCCAAGTGGTTGAGGTTTGATCCTTTCCCAAGCCTATGGTAATCTATTTTGATATGACAGGTAGTGAGAGATGTTTTCCATTTCCATATTGTGATATATATTTTATTACACCCGAGAGATGTGAGTATCTAAATACTATTTGTGAGGTGCTAGTGTATGACCTCCGTGCTTGTCTTTGGTCTTTAGTGGAACGATTATTTGTTGTAATTACTTTTATATTAGTGTTAAATGACCCATAACTTGTATTTTGATTAGAATAAAAGCGCATTTGCTTGAGGACAAGCAAATATCAAGTGTAAGGGTATTTGATGAGGCGAAAAATGAACCATTTTTAAGGGGTCATTTAAGCCCGAAGTTGAGATTATTTAATCAAATATTGCCCTAAATCGTTCCTTTTGTCATTTTAGGTACTTTTGGAGTGAAATCTGGAAAAGGAAGCATTTTGGACGTTTTTGGAGCATAAAAGTGAAGAAAACGGCAAAGTCTTAATTTTCCTTGCTGGGAACAGTACCTGACGGCGTCAAGAGTAATACAAGAGGTGGATGTGGATAATACACGTGACGATCCAAAGAGTTTTGTGCATTGGAGATGACAGCGTCACCCAAGGCCGTCATGGTCCAAGTATTAGTGACTGCCCAGAAGAAAATCACACATGACGACGTCAAAAATGGATCTACGCAATCCGATTTCATTATAGGCGGCGAGTTGACGGCATCACAAATTCCTTCTTGACGCCGTCACCCTGTATTATCTATATACAGTTTTCCAAATTTCATTCATTAGTGTGCAACTTTGAGGGAAAAACCCTAGGCCGATTTTCACAGCTTTTTCAAGGGTTTTAACTCTTTGAATCTTTCATGTTCTATTTGAGATAAGTACTCTTTCAATTCAATCAATATGTTTATGTGTTGCTTGAATATATCTTACACTTGTCTTCAATTTAACATGCTAGGCTAGATCTCATTTGTGTTTGCTTAGATGTAGTGAAACCTAGATGTTAATTATGGGTTGATTGTTTGTTTATAGTTGTTACGGATGATTGTATTCGATGTTAGGCTTAAGAAAACTGGCAGACTTCCATTGGTAACATGCTTGAACATCTTAAGAAACATGATCAGAGGTGTACTATGATTTTTGGTTGTATTTAATGCGTAGGAGAATTCTAATGATCCCATGTTAGGAGCTTCTAGTGGCTCGACATAGGAGTGAAGTAGGATCCTATAGAGTTAGGGAATATTGTACACGGCCCTACGACTAGTATTAAGGAATATGATCCGTCATCCATGCAATTGTAACAAGCTATCAACCTGTAAAAGATATCTAGGGAGTAATGAAACCTAAGTAAACACAACTTTCCCCATTATTGTTACACCACACTAGTATAATTAGTTTCATTTTCATTTCTGTTATTTAATTTTTATTGCATTAGTAGTTATTTGGGTTAGTTGGCTAGCAACTAATTCCGCCCACTCTTCCAAAACCCGAGATTTTATTTGCTTTTATAAAACATAAAAATACAAAAAGAATCATCACTCACCTTTAGACTTAGTTAGAGAGACTTTCTAATCCTAGCGACACTATTCCTGAGTTGAACGATCAATCCCCCGGTACTTGTCACTATACTATACTACAACGATTAGGTACACTGCCTGGTGGGGGTTGTAAGCTTCTCGAGATCCCTCGAGAGGTAAAGCCTGGTGCGATTCCCACGTATCAAAATCCAACGTTCTGGGGGAGGGGGGGCCCTTAATTATACTAGGCAGCCCCCTTAATGATTAAGGGGACCGCCCCTAGTTAAGGGGACCGGCCACGCTACAGAACAGTAATTTGTTTGCATATAAATACTGGTTTATTTCACAAATTTTTCTCACCTTTTTGCACTCAAAACTTTCTGATCTCATATCCATTTCTATCCCAAAAACATTTGATCATATAATTCATACGTCTTTGTTTCCAAGTGATCCAAAGCTTAATCCATACAAGAGCAAAAAGAAGAACACTCCTCAACATCCATAAAATTGTAGTAGTGTTGTGATTAGTTAGTATTATCTTGTAGTAGTGCTAGTTATTTGTAAAGTGTTGTGTGATTTAGTTGATTGTAGATATTAGGTGTGTTGTAAAGTAGTGTAGAAGTTGTGAATTAGTTGTGCATAGAAGAAGTTGTGAAGTAGACGAGAAGAAGAGGTTGTGGAGCTATTGTGAAGAAGTTGTGAAGTTGTGAAGAAGGTGTGAAGTCGTGAAGAAGTTGTGAGAGTAGTTCTAGCTACGATTAGAACTCGACATTTAGCTTAGTGTCGTTAATAGGTGTAAGCCAAGGTGTGTAAGGTTTCTCCGCCACAAGGAGTTTGTTGACATAGTGAAGAAAACTCTCGAGTGTGGTACTCGGGTAGTAGAGTAGGGCAAGGAAGGTGTCCTTGTAGCCGAACCACTATAAATTCGCGTGTTGTGGTTTGATCTTTCTATCTCTATCTTTATTTCATTTCATTTCAATACTTACATTATTAGATTAGACTTGCTTACATTTGTTGAAACTTGAATTCACGTAAGATCGAATCAAAGTTTTTATAAGCTACAAAAGATTTTGAAAAATAAATTTAAAAAGATAGTAAAACTATTCAACCCCCCATTCTAGTTTTCCGCACATATGAAGCTGATACAATAACGGTTTGTTACTATTAGTCAATTACTTTGGTAGAATTATATACGTGGTAAATAATAAGTATTACAAAGGTAGCCTTTTTATATGTACAGATGCACACGCAAGTAAGCTATAAATATCAAAACTCAGAAAAAGATACCATTGAGGGAGATCGAATTGGCCACCAGAAGAGTATCAAACCGCAAAGAGTATCGGTGAACGTGAATATTACAAAGGACAACTCTTGGAACACTGGCAAAACTGCAAAGTTGTCACAAAAAGGATTACTTCACGAGGAAACAACTTTGATATAGAGCATGATATAATATCCAGATTGCATCATTTAAATATCGCGTCTTACGTTGGTTACTGGGAAAAAAGGCAATCAGAAGATTCTAGTTTTCGAGTGTCCTGTCAATGGTAGGCTTCGTTTATTCGTTTGGCATAGTAATGTTTGAGTTGCTGAGTGGGATGCAAGCTTCGTCTCTAAGGAAAATTGGAGATGGTTAACCACAGCCTCTAATTTATCTGATCCGACAATACTACGACTGTGGAAAGGACTTGTTAATTGATCCCCGAATAAAAGATCAAATCAATTACAGTTCTTTTCACACGTTCATAGAAACCGTATACACTGCATTACTTTCAATTCTAAAGAATGCCCACGATGGAAACCGTCGTCGATAAGATTGAAGAAGCATTGTAATTTCAAGTAAGTCTTGAATCATATTATTTTCAAGGAATTATAGTTTCTATATACTGAAATATCATCAAAACTAACACGGATTATATAACATAACTTTTAGAATAATTCTAGTCTACTATAGTATCAAACATTCTCATTAACAAGCATATTAGTACTTAATTCGCGCGACTTCATAGTTTTATCCATCGTTCAAAAGCCACAAGTTATATGATCATTAAAACTCATGAGAATTGGCAAAGATATTATGATTTAATAAACCTTTTGGTTATTAGTGTACTTTGTACAATAACATTGAATTTAGCATTCGGCTAAGTTCCGTTGTCTTGTTGTAGGTAAAAAAAGTCTCAAGAAAATAATATTAAGAGGTTATCAGTTTGAGGTTTTGGAGGATTCGTCGCAATAAGCAGTTTCTTAATGAGTTTCATTTTATGGTATGAGATTAGTAGTCACTGGTGCCTTTGTAACTCTCTGTTGCTGGTATGTTCGGATTATTCACTTGCGGATTCTAATTATGTGAAATAGTGATCGTCTAGTGTTTTACACTAGGTATTGGTTTTGTTGTATTTTGTGTGTAATAACCTGTTCTAGATCATAATCAAGGCTGCCATTGTTTGCATACTCATAGATTAATA
The DNA here is from genome assembly GCA_030686995.1 of Artemisia argyi. Lineage (NCBI taxonomy): Eukaryota > Viridiplantae > Streptophyta > Magnoliopsida > Asterales > Asteraceae > Artemisia > Artemisia argyi. The sequence goes on along the minus strand of CM060686.1, from coordinate 11,751,020 downwards.
TCATTTCCCCGGCTTCATCCCAGTAACCTATAAAATGGATGATAATTTGATGGTGGAACCTAAAAAACACATTAAGCTCGTTAAGGAATTCGGTCTTTCCTTGGTGACCAGTCTTATCAAGGCGTTTGACGCACGGCAGCTTCATGGTTTGGCCAATGATATGAGAGTTGTCCATTTTATACCACACCAAATCCACCTTTACCTATGTGATAGTTATTACTAAAGTCTCTCGTGGCTAAGTTAAACGGGTAAACGGATGAGGTTTTCTCTATTCATGTTACGTGGGAAGGGCGAGCTTTAATGACTTAGATGTACGCGGCCTCTCCAGATTAATCCCCGAACCGTTTCCGGCCCTTCAAAGACCATCCCCAAATGTACATACTTAAGGAAGTTTGAACCCTTGATCTATTTCCGGTCCCTCCATGACCACCCCCAAATGTACATACTTGACGAGGTTTGAACCCTTGACCTCTTGTGTGAAAACCAATGACCTTACCACTAAGCTGTTTGTGGACAGTGACTTTTCGGTAACTTGAAACAAATTGGTCCGTGCATGACCTTTTCGATTAATGTTATTGAAAATCCTCTATAAACCGAAATATTCAAATCAACATCATAGCATCATATTGGCCAATTGCAAAGTGATAGTGGTGATACTATATGAAAGAATATTGTTATATTTTTCTTACATATTTTTGCCTACTTATCGACAAGCCTACACATGAAAAGGACATTTACTATTTACTTTCTTTTTTATCGTCTTATCCAATCACTTTTACATATGCACCAATAATAAGAGTATGTAGGGGTATATATAGGAATATATATCATTTTCTTTATGAATAAGGGTCAACTTCTAAACGGGCTTTTTCATTTATCCTCGCAACATTGTTAAAGAGGTAATTGTTTTACCTTATGTGATAAGTTTATGAGCTTATTGCAAAATTTAAAAGCTACCAAGCTTACTTATATCCTATGGACTTAGTAATTTTAGCTTATAAATTCATTAGCTATAATAATCTGTAAAAAATAAGTTGATTAGCTTTTTTTAGTTTTTCAATAATAAATAAATTGAGTTACTAATTAAGGGCCCTCTCATGACCGTGAACTTTGAATCACTTCCAAAAATCAGAATTGAGAGACTTGAAGCCTTTACAAGTAGGTTTTTGTTCTTCATTTCGAGTTTCTATTTTGTTTCTTGTTAATTTTATCATTTGTTTGAGTATCAAAATGTTGTTTAGTGTATAACGTTTCACTATTGTTATCTGTTTGCAGTTCATATTTACATGATCGAAATGATTGAGAATTTGAGTTAAGATTTTCTAAATGCTTTGCCACCAAATTAAAAATCAATTTATGTCTTATATACTAAAAACTTAAGTTGTCTTATAAATGTAAAATACTCACAAAAAATGTTTCATGAATTAAAAGTGAAATGTGGAGGCTTTACATTGATTTAATAGTCATGCATAAGGGTAAGTACATAAGATTAGTGATTCGAAGAATCGAAAAAATTTGTACGGTACAAGATAATTTAAGCAATATCAAAAGTATATCAATTACACAATATTGGGTGACTTAATTTAATGTGCAAGATGATTTGTGCACAAATTATAGTACGGTACAAGGTAGTTTAAGCAACATGAAAAATATATCTTTTATACTATCTAAAGATTGGAGTGCTTAATTTAATGCGCAAGAGGCATTGTGCACAAAAGTTTGTACGGTACAATATGTTTTGCATGAGGAATCGTGCACAAAAGTTTGTACAGTATAACATGTTTCAAGCCATCTCTAAACCTCAAAGATTACATGTCAATAAACTATTTAAATACGTATCATGCTTACAAAATGTATGCTACCATGACACCTTATATATATAATGACAAAAATACGTCTCGAATATAAAATGACGAAAATAAAAGACGGATATTAAACTTTGAAAACTTCTATACAGCCCATGTGCATCGCACGACAAAAATTAGTTTTTGACAATACTAAGAGTTAGAATTTCTAATGGTAAACAAAAACAATGCATCGCATGGGTAAGTGAGTTTTAGTACATCTGATTTGAACAGATAAATTAAAAAAGTTTGCCAAAATAACAAAATACGGAATATTAAAAATATCACATTGAATAATGAATCAAAAGAAAAAAAATTACATAATTTTGGCTCACAATCATTTATAAATTATAATAACAAATAAAAAAGCTGTGTGCATCGCACAGGTCATGAAGCAGCCCGAGTTATATATTGTATTTTGAATGTTTGACTCGACCTCAATTAAAAGTAACGAAATAATGGTATCAACAGTTTTCATGTCATGCTAACAAACACAACTTAGAAACTTATTGACCAACAAAATCCATCCATGACCAAAATGATGAAAATTAGTGCTGAACAATACGCTATGAACATTTAGATCGAGCCCTTGTGCATCGCACAGGTCTTAATGACTAGTTACCTTAAAACCTATGAATAAATATCAAAGGCTAGTAAAGTTTGAGGGAAAGTACTTAGAAAGGTCACACAAACTCAAAGCTGTTTGAATGTAATTGCCAGCGTAATATGTTTGAATGTAATTGCCAGCGTAATATACTTCATTCTTTGATCATAAACTCCGCAAAAATTATATTACTACCTTCCGCTAAATAGATGACTCTACTAGCCCGCTAAAAGCTTTGAATGTTCGCTTTTCATGGGCTAGGATAGACGAAGACTCTACTAGCCCGCTGAAAGCTTTTAACATTTGCTTTTCTCGTGTTCCTAACCCAAGGGTTCGACGGGTTATTACACATAAGATAAAACAAAACAACATATGGTGTAAAACACCTCAATGTCATTATTATCAATAAATCAATCCGAAAATTACCAACATGTCAAATTGCCAACAACGCAATAATACTAAGGTTCAACTAAAAACTGAAACTCGACAAGAAACTGGGCTTACACTGAACAGTCACTCTTAAGCCGCCCGCATAGATAACCTCTCAATCACCTTTGCTTGAGACATCCTTTTGTACCTACCACAAGAAATTGGAACTTAACCAAATGCTTAGTTCATAGACATACTAGGACGTACAATGATAGGAACCAAGAGGTTTGTTCAATTAGATAAAAATAGTAGGCAAAATCGATTCCGTGCTTTTATCTTGATATAAGGTGTTCATTTGCTGTACAAGCAAAGAATAAACATCATGAAGAAATAAGGGTAATTTTGATTCTTGCTTACCTACGAAACTATAATTCCTTCAAAATAAAAAAATCAAAAGACTTACTTGAAAATCCAGTGATTCCTCAATCTTCTCGGCGACCTTTTCCATTGTAGGGCGTTCTTTCGAATTAAAACTAATGCACTGGTATGCTATATCTATGAACGTGTGAAAAGAATCCTTATCGATCTGAGCTTTTATTTGGGAGTCAATTAACAATTCTTTTCCATAGTCATAGTATCGTCTGACAAGATTTATCAGAGGCTGTGGTTTTTCACTTCCAAATCTTCTTCGATACCAAGCCGGCATCCCACACAACATCTCAAACATAACCACGCCAAATGAATAGACGGCCGACTCTGTACGGAGGATGCCACTCTCGTGGTAAATAGGATCCATGTAATAGTTTGTACCCGCAGCATTCGTATAGAGTTTAGTTTGTTGCTGTTTTGCGGAGTCTGATTTTGACAATCCAAAATCACAAATCTTAGCTTCCAGATCTTCATCCAGCAATATGTTTCCACTCTTGACGTCTCTATGTATAACTTTGTTTTCCTCGCCAAGACCCAAGTGAAGGTAGTCGAGTCCTTTGGCAGCGCCTAAGCAAATCTTGAGGCGTTTCACCCATGTTAGGCAACGTCTCCTATTCTTGTCCTGGAGATGATGGTCAAGGCTACCATTGCTAGCATACTCATAAACTAATATCATCTCATCGCCTTCATCACAGTAACCAACAAAAGGGATGATATTTTGATGGTGGAATCTGGAAATCAACTCAAGTTCGTTACGGAACTCAGTCTTTCCTTGTCGACCAGTTTTATCAAGGCGTTTAATGGCAACTTCATGGTTCTTCCAGTGTTCAGAGAGTCGTCCTTTGTAGACTACACCAAATCCACCATCACCGATCTGAGAAGTTTTACTGAATTCACTAGTGGCCAGGTTGATCTCCTTCAATGGAATGAAAAGATCTTCTAGCTTTTGATATTGGCGGCTAGGTATTGCAGTGGTAGAAAAAGTATTTTTGTGATTCTGTCAATATAAACACAACCATTTTGTTTAGAAAAAGATTTAACTATCTGGCTAAGAGCAAATATATAATGTATTGAGTTCAATGTTCTAAACTTCATGATGCCAGCTATTTAAATGAAAATACTTACTTGAAAGTACAATGCTTCCTCAATCTTTTTTATGATCCTATTCATCGAAGGCCGTTCCTTGATGTTGTAACTAAGGCATCTGTACGCAGTTTCTGCAAATGTTTGTAAGGAACAACCATCAATTTGATCTCTTATATTGGGATCAATTAATTTATCGATTTCGTTTTCACCATAGTGACGATGGACCCGTCTTTTGAGTGTTCTCTGCGACACCATAACTAACCCACTCAAGATTTCAAACATTACCAACCCAAAAGAGAACACGTCTACTTCGGTATTAACTATATAACTTTGCTTGTAAATGGGATCCATGGATGCCTTAAAATCTTTGATTATATCACCGTATGCAATCTCCCAAGTATTATCAGACACTTGAGGCTTATTTCTTGGGACAAATATTGACAAACCAAATCCACTAATTTTGGCTTCCATATTCTCATCCAGCAATATGTATTCACTCCTGACATGTCTGTGTACTACTAATCTATTTTCATCCCAAAGACCAGAGTGTAAGCACTTGAGTCCTCTTGCAGCCCCTAGGCAAATCTTAAGGCGTTGTTCCCACGGTATGCAGCGTAGTTTATCTTGGTCTTGGAGATGATCACGAAGGCTACCATTGATAGCATGCTCGTAAATTAGAACCTTATGAAGTTCTTGATTACAGTAACCAATGTAAGAGATGATGTTTTCATTGTGGAATCTGGATGCTATATCAATTTCATTATAGAACATTTTCATTCTTAGCTCAGTGCTACTATGTTTACTATAATGTTTCAAGACAACTGTACGGTTTGGCCATCGTTCAGATAGTTCTGCTGTGTAAAGGTCACCATAAATATGAGGTGGGAGAGAACTCTTTTTAACCATTCCCCAGGCCAATTCGATCTCCTCGGATGGAATAAGCAATTCTCTTGGGTATCGATATTCACCACGGCTTCCTTTAACAGAAATAGCTTCCCGGTTCTGTGAATATAAACTGATTGAGTATCCAATTTTTTACAACGTCGCTGGTGACTTTATTTTGTGTAAAAGAGTTGTTTCGAAGCTATAAATGTTTTGAAGTATTTTCTACCTCCATTTATTTCATTTTAATATTTTGATAATGTAACTGAAGATTTTAATACTAAATAATCAAAGCTATGTATTACATGAAGTTATTTGGGTCTCAACTGTGATAGCGAGTCAGCGATCATATGCAGTGAAAAAACAACTAATTGGACTTGATACTGATACTGATATAGATATAGATACAGATACCGATACCGATACTAATCAAAATTTTATGTCAAATTCAGATTTCTGCGTTAGTGTGAAATTTTTTTCTTTAAAATTCAAATTATTGGGTCGAAATTGGATTTTTTATGTTCAATTTCTATTTCTTTCTTACACTCAATTTTTGTGTTAAACTCAAATTCAAATTTTATAGTAAAATTCAAAGACTTAGGATCAAATGAGAAGAAATCTTAAAATGAGAAGGATGAGAAATTTCTATAATTAAACATTAGAGATACATCGACTTGAATTACATGCATCCCTGTCTTTTAGATGCACCATAATATATTTTCTACCTAAAAATTAGATGTATATACATATAATAGATGCATTTCATCAAGTTAGGCAAATCCTATATATTTTTTAGTCTCTGCTGGTCAAATTTATTTATAGTAGTACTTTGCATCATTTTTACTTCAAAACCATTTTCGAAACTAATTGGGATGCATCTAATTTAAGATGATGCATCTTAAATATGTGGTTATAATTATTTCTCATCCTTCTCATTATATATTTTCTTCTCACTAGATCCATACCCAAAATTCAAATTATGGAAAAAATAGAATTGTTCTTTTTAAATTTGGAGGGAAATTTAGATTTTATTTGGATTTTAATTTTTAGAAGCAATTTTTGCAATATACTCCACGTTCATGCTATTTGCGATCATTGTTTATTCAACAATGTGATTTTCATCAAGGATTCATACAACAAAGTCTTTGAGATATTATTCGGTTTTTCGAGCCATGGTCTATCCGAGAACAAGGTTCATTCAGCATCCGTTCTAGTGCATACCGAAACATACAAGCAACGAATGGATCTATTGGTGACGGTAATTCTATTCCCGTCACCAATTCCGGACATATCATTATTCCATCTCTTCATCGTCCTCTTCATCTTCATAATGTACTTGTTACTCCTAATATCATTAAAAATCTCATTTCTGTTCGTCAGTTTACTAGGGATAATAATTGCACCATTGAATTTGATGCTTTTGGTTTTTCTGTAAAGGATTTCCTGACTCGTCATATCCTCCTTAGATGTGACAGCTCGGGTGATCTCTATCCAGTTACCAAGCCGTCAACTATCCCTACAGCTTTTGTCTCCACCAGTTCCTCCACGTGGTATCAACGTCTCGGTCATCCCGGTGACGGAGTGCTACGGTCTCTTGTTTCCCGTCATTTTATTTCATGTAATAAAGAAAAGACTACACATGTTTGTCATGCTTGCCAACTTGGCAAACATGTGAAGCTTCCCTTTCATAGTTCGGATTCTATTGTTGAAAATTGCTTTGATATTATTCATTCTGATTTATAGACTTCTCCTATTGTTAGTTCTAGTGATTTTAAATACTGTGTTTTATTTCTTGATCACTTCCCTCACTATTTGTGGTTATATCCCTTACGTTCTAAATCTGACATGTTCAATAAATTCTTGCATTTTCGCAAGTATGTTCAAAATCAATTTAAATGCAAAATTAAGGGCCTCTAATGTGACCATGGTGGTGAGTTTGACAACAACCGACTCCACACACTTTTTGCTAATAATGGTATTCAACTTAGATTTTCTTGCCCAAAAACCTCTCAACAAAATGGCAAGGCCGAACGAATGATACGAAACATCAATAACGTCATTCGCACACTTCTTTTTCAAGCACACCTACCTCCCTCCTTTCGGGTCGAGGCTCTTCACATGGCTGCCTACCTTCTTAACCTTCTCCCCTCAACCGCTATAAACAATGACATCCCCTTTACAAGACTTTTCCAAAAAGAACCCAACTACTCACGTTTACGCATCTTTGGGTGCCTATGTTACCCTCACCTCACAAATTTGCCCCACGCGCCACCCCGTGTATCTTCTTAGGCTATCCCGCCTATCATCGCGGTTTCCGTTGAATAGACCTTGAAACCAATAAAATTATCCTTTCTCGGCATGTCACCTTTGATGAAACCCAATTCCCTTACCGCTCCATGACACCCAACTCCCCACCCTCGTACACATTTTTAGATCCCGTACCTCCCCCACTTATTAATCACTTTCTAAACAATCCCGACTTCCCTACTCCCTCTCAACCTCACGACAACCCCAAACCACCCACATCACAGCCTAACTCTCCACACTAAGCCAATAACACCCCACCACCCACGAACCAAACGCAAACCCAATCCCCTCCTCGTATAACCCCTGTCCAATCAGACATTACCCCAAGCCCAATATCTAAGGCCCAAAACCACCAAGATCCAACCCACCTACCTACACCTGATGTTTAACACACACAACAGCCCAACAACTCTTCAATACCAAACACAACCTCTATACATAATCAACAGCCCAATACCGAAACTGCGCGTACTTACCGTATGGTCATTAGGTCTCAATCGGGCATTGTCAAACCCGTCCAATGTCTATCTTTACATACATCTTCCATTTCCCCTATACCTAAATCTCCGTCTCTTGCTCTAAAAGATCCTCAATGGCGTAATGCTATGTATGATGAGTATAATGCCTTAGTTAAAAATGGTACTTGGGTTCTTGTACCGAGGCCCTATGGTGTTAATATGGTTAGTTCTATGTGGTTATTTAAGCATAAGCTTCATGATGACGGGACTTTGAGCCATTATAAGGCTCGTTTGGTTGCTAATGACAGTAGTCAGCAACTTGGTATTGATTGTAACGAGACTTTTAGCCCGGTTGTTAAACCGGCTACCATCCGCACTGTTCTCAGTCTTGCGGTATCTCGCAAGTGGCCTATTCATCAGCTTGACGTTAAGAATGCCTTTCTTTACGGTGATTTATCTGAGACAGTCTATATGCATCAGCCATCGAGATTTGTGGATTCCCGATACCCTCATCATGTTTGTCTATTGTAGAGATCTTTATATGGACTGAAGCAAGCACCTCGTGCTTGGTTTCAGCGGTTTACAGGTTATGCCACACGTGTCGGGTTTTACCACAGTCGCTGCAATTCTTCATTATTTATTTTACGACAGGTCTCTTAGCTTGCTTATTTGCTTCTCTATGTAGATGATATTATTCTTACAGCCTCCTCTACTGCCCTTCTACAGCAGATCATTGCTTCCCTGCATAGTGAGTTTGACATGACTGATCTTGGGCCATTTAATTATTTTCTAGGCATTTCTGCTACTCGCCATTCTACAGGTCTCTTTCTATCTCAGCGGAAGTACGCTACTGACCTTATTGAGCGTGCTCACATGACCAACTGTAACCTTTCTCGAACACCAGTTGATACAAAATCCAAACTGGGTCCTGAAGGTGTTCCATTTCAGGATCCTACACTAAATCGCAGTCTTGCAGGTGATCTTCAGTATCTCACATTTACCAGATCTCTCATATGTTGTTCAACATATTTGTCTTTACATGCATGATCCTCGTGAGCCAGATTTAGCTGCCCTTAAACGTATTTACGATACGTTCGAGGGACTTTGGATTTTGGTCTACACCTATATTCATCCTCTACCACTTCTCTTGTTTGATATACAAATGCAGATTGGGCGGGTTGCCCATCTACACGATAGTCTACTTCGGGATACTGTGTTTTTTTGGCGATAATCTACTTTCTTGGTCTTCTAAGCGACAACACACCATCTCCCGTTCTAGTGCTGGAGTCGAGTATCGGGGTGTTGCTAATGTTGTAGGTGAGACTGCATGGCTTTGTAACCTTCTTCGTGAGCTTCATTCTCCTCTTTCTACTGCCACTCTTGTCTACTATGATAATGTTAGTGCCATCTATTTGTCTGCCAACCCTGTTCAACATCAACGGACTAAACATATCGAGACAGATATACATTTTGTCCGTGACATGGTTACTGCTGGTCAGGTTCTTGTTCTCCATGTACCCTCCATTATCAGTACGCAGATATCTTCACCAAGGGACTTCCCTCAGCCTTATTTGAAGACTTTAGATATAGTTTGAGCGTTCGGCTTCCTCCCGCTCCAACTGCGGGGGAGTATTAAATGGATAAGTTCCAAGTGTGTATATTAGTGGATAATTACAAATCAATTGGTTATATATTCATTGTAATTAGCTTGATAAGTGGGTGATTGATGTTTACCCAAAATAGCCATGTACTGTACCTATATATGTAACCTCTCCTTTGTAAGTAATCAATCAAAGGATATTGAAAGATTCATTCAACCTACATTTTAAAGATGAGGAGAGATAAAAAAAAAGAGGAAAGTGAATTTCAAGATGAAATAAAGTCTGGAATCTTTAAAAATTTAAATTATTTCATTAAATATTTTGACAATTTGACATCTAAGGTTTTTAATCTCACAAGAAAACTTGATTTTAGAAGGTGAAAAGCACGAGTTTATAAAAACAGTTGGTCTATTTAAATCTTAAATTTCTTAATTAAATGAAAAAAAAAAATCTATTTTTCATCTAATGTTCTCATAACTTGAAATGAAATGTCAGAGAAAACAAAAAATCTTGAAGAAGAAATGTTAGAAATAGAAGTGAAGATCATTATTGAGTTAGTAAATATTGTAATAGTTTAACGTTTAATAATTAGTAAAAGTGCTAGTCCATTTAGTAAATATAAAGCCTTAAAGGCTTGGCCCAACATGAGGTCCAAGGTCCGGCCCATGTGGCCTTTGTAAGAAACATTATAAGCCTTCCTAAGCTTGTTAGGAGGGCGTGGGAGACTGGGAGTTCATTTAATCAAAGGTTTATTTACATATAGTTCTCTCCGTCTCTCTCTATCTCTTTCTCTCTCTAAGAATACTATCTCTCTCTAAGTAATATGTGTGTGAAGTGATAATATTGGGTCCTAACAAGAAAAATGAATATTTACAAAAGACTTTAGTTCAGCAAACCCAAGAATTTGATGATGCCAAAAATGAATTTTCAAACAAACCTGCCAAATCGGAAACTTATTTTGAAAGACTTGAAAGCGAAATATTTCGAATACAAATTAACACGTAAGATTCATGAATTTAAAGCAGAAAATAATCAATTTCTGAATCAAATTGAACGACTTAAAAAACAAAATGCTTCTTCAGAATCTCAATTAGCATCTCAACATTCTTCATCTTTACAAAGAGAATACAATGATTTGATGATTTCTCACAATGCTTTGAAAGTGAATTTGTTTTTCTTAATAAAAAAATTTTACACATCAAGTTACAAAACCAACTCCCGAAGGGAATGTTTGAGAAAAGATATACATGAATAAATCTCCAAACCGTTTTCAAGAAAAGTTTCTCAGTTTACTACTTATTCTTTGCAAAAAGGTAGGAAGTATTCTAAGAACAAACATTCATCTCAAAATTTATTTCTCAAAATTACTTTCATTCATTCATATATTTCCGATTTTGAATCACCAAACTCCCGTTTTACAAAATCAAAAAATGTGTTGAAATTAAAGCAAATTCATTCCAAACCTTTCAAATATTCTTGATTCAAAATGTTTTCGATGCAAAACGAGAATGATTTTGTTTTGAACATTCAAAGAATGCAAGATTTCCGTTTATTTCATAAATAACTTTTTGAAATGAAACACCGAGTTTTAAGAATAAATAGAAACCTTTTGATAAGTTTTAAAAGTTCAAATGAAACACCAAGTTTCAAATCAAATAAAAAAGATTCAAGAGTGTTAAAACCTTGTTGATTCCAAGATTATTTCATAATGAAACGCCGACTTTCAAATCTTCTTGGAGTTCAACATCTTTACAACAAATAGACACAACTGACAAACAGTTTTAAAATTTTTCAAAACCGTTGGTGCCGCGCTTAAATGGGTGCCAAAAGTGGTTGTTGTCAATATGGTTTTTGTGTAACCCAGTTTAAAACTCGCACTTCAACTTTATGGCTTACGATTACGTCAAAATTGTAACCCGAAATTCAAACTGATGACTTATGTATATATTATTACATAAGCTGGGCTTCAAGTCTTTGATCTAAGGTCAAATTGTTTCATAATATCATGCTTAAATTGATTGATTTTGCTCATGTCAGAGTAAAACTCGAGCTTTATCGTAACGGTTTTTGAACAATGCAATTTAAACCCGTGATAACTGAAAAGAACTTAAATGACAAATTCAAAGTTTTGAAAAGACACTTAAACGTTTCTAAAAAGTTTGAAACTTTTGTTTTAGTGAATCTGCTTTAAAATTGCAAGTGTCATCAAAGAAAAACTCAAGAGTGCAACAATGTTTAAGAAATGGCTTATCAAGGAGCTTGCATCTTAAATCTTTTATAGGATAGCATGCTATTTGTGAGGCGAGCTTCCGAAATTTTTAAAGAAAATGGACTCTTTCCTCTATCAAATCAAAAACAACATCGATACGTTATTCTTTTGAGGGGGAGTATTTCAAAGATCACTTTTTTACAAGTTCAATAAAAACTTTCAAGTGTTAAACATTTTGATATATTCAAATACTTTGGAAGTTTTTTAAATGTTTTTGTTCTTACCTTCTGGTATTACCAAAGGTATCAAATTAAAAGAATTCAAGATTAAAGTTTGGCATATGTTGATTAAATTGCATGGTATGATATAGTTACTCTCAAATACTTCTATCATCTTCTAGAGCAATATAGATCTACCCTGTAGTGTCCTTCTGATTTAGAAAAGTTATGTCTAGGTGATAGAGTTTGAGGTGCAAATCAACATATATCATTTTCCAAAGAAAGGAAAGAAAAAGATTGAAGAGTAAAGAATGAAAAAGAATAAAATGGAAGTGCTAAAGGTCGAGCTGAAAAATGAGAGGCTAAAAGAAATGAAAAAGTGGAGTTGGTGTAAGGGTTAAAAGAAATGAAAACCCTTCCTACACTAGAATAGATATCGGGTCAATAAATAATTAATTTGATTTAATACGTTAATTTTTGGCATTGAAGTAGACATCATGGACCCAGTGGTGCAATTGCACAACCCCTCCTAGTTACTCAATACTTGTTGAAAATTTCTTGTTACATTCTCATGGAGATTTACCACAAAAATTGACGAATTCTCACTCCGAGATTGTTGATATTGAAACATATGACAATTTGCTCCATTCCTTGCTTAGTACAAGTGTACAAATCGAGTATAGAATCAAATGATATTAAATGAAAATATATTTTGAACACAAAAGTACATTTGTATTACCAATCACCAATACAATTTTTACAAGATTTATTATATGTCTTTGTGACATCGCATGTCTAAGTGACATTGCCAGAACACTCATAGTGATACTTAAAATTTGGTATTCCATGATGATTAAATGAAAAACCTAACAGTGCTAACGTTGAGCCTGTTGAATTTATGTTACTAATTTGAATTATTTAATGACTCAATTTAAGTACAAACTGATAATATATTTGATCCAGGAGTTAGTGTTTGTTCGGAATTTGTTTCGAAAACAGAAGCAACATTTCTTTGTTTATTCATGAGAATAGTTGCATTACCCGGATTTTCACATGATTGATGTTTTGATGGATTTCATTATCATATTGCGCATCATTATCACAGGATACTGATTTGATTGTATTATTCAACAACCCACCAAGTGGTTCTTAAGCATAGTTTTGTGACACATGGATTACATCGACAACTTCAACATTTCTACCTTTCAACAAACATTACACTTTCAAGAAAGTCTTGCATCGTCAAAGTTCAACCTTCTACCTTCGCGAAAATAATACCGATCAATTTTGTTGGTTTGTGGAGATCATTACTTATTTTAAGGGAGAATGTTTCATCATTAGGGGAGAATGTTTGGTTCTCACGGACTTTTTGAGATTCAAATTCTACTTCACGAAATGATTGTGGTGCTTGAATTACTTACTCAACAATTGCTTACTCATCATATTCATGATGATCATGATAAATCATATTCATCATGCAGGGGATAAATTCATATTAATTGATAACTGTGGGAAGAAACGCGTGATAGTATGGTTGAGATATCAAAATCAAGTCAAGATAAGATATAACAACAAGCAATCAAGAATGAAAGAAAGTGTCATAGTATACAAGAAGTTGATCGATCAATGTGAGTAGATGATTCAAAGCAACAATGGTTAAACGTTGAATATTGAAGATTAAATGAGAAGATTCTCCTCAAGATTGTTCGATAAATGTCAACTAATATTCATAATCAGCTTTCTTATAGATTGAAAAGAATGTTAGTTTGAGGGGTTGGGGGGGGGGGGGGGGGGGGGAGGGGAGATTCAGAAACTACAAAGGTTTGTTTTAGAAAAACCTTCTTGAAATGATTATCTTATTGAGGGGGAACAAAATATATGAAGACTCAAAGTCAACGAAATATTATCAAGTCTTCTACAAAGCAAGCTTAATCACTTATCATTTTACTCAAGCTTAATCACTTATCATTTTACTCAAGATCTTCTTTTAGCAACATTCCATAGTTTGAAGTCAACATTTAAGAAACATATTCATTGAAGATGCTTTTAAAGAAAAGACATTAAAAACAAAGATTTCAAACATGCGTTCGAACATTCAAATTCAGATGAAGATAAATATACATCAATTGTCTTCAAGAATGTTGATCCAGGATTCAAGATATAAAGAGCATAAATAGTTAAAGGAGAAATTTTTACATACGGGATTCTTAGCATTTCAAGGTTCAAATATTTACAAGATTAAAAGAAAATGAAGATCCAAATTTAGTCTATCATTAGATAGGGGGAAATTGTTAGCTTTTATAATTTTGATGTAATGATTGATAATTAAAGATTAAGATCTAGGGTGGTAGATCTATTGCAAAGTGAGACAAATTAAAAAAGTGTAGAAAATCATTCATAGAGTGACACTTGTCCCTCATCTTAAATTATACAATAATTTCATCAGGGGTATAATAGTCTTTTGACTCATTTTTTGCTTTTTCACCTCAAATTTCAAACGCACATATCTCTCAAACGATAAACTTTTAGAAAAAACCGATTTCACCATAATTTTTAAAATTTAATCTTCTTTAATTTGGTATAAATCTTGTTGAATATTACGAACTTTTTTTTTCTACATATCAAATGGGTTTTGATTTTCTTGTTTTTTTTGACAATTTCGGACATATTTTTTAAGATCATAAGTTTTGAATCGTGAAAAACTTAAAACACAAAAATTATAGATTTTGGTTTACTCTTTACAAAGGTTTTTAAATCAATCAAATCCAGTGTCATATGAGTAAGATATCACACGTTAAAGATGACGTTTTACTCATATTTGTTGCACACAACGTGTTTGATGAAATGTCTAGCTTAGATTTTTTGTCTTAAAATCGAGTTAAATGCACCAATTTTTGTACAACAATGCACCTTTAGTCATTTTATTAATGTAAGATTCAAAAAGTGTTTTTTTTTTTGTTTTGTTTTTTTAACTGATGAACCATATTAACTGATTTTAAGAAAAAGACATTTTATTCATCAGTTACTTTGGTTTATCAATTTTATTCTATCAATTTTATTCATGAACATTAAAATTGATGAACCAAAGTAACTGATAAACAAAATATTACCATAAAAATTGATGAACCAAAGTAACTGATGAACATTTTGTTCATCAATTTTTGTAAAAATTGATCAATTAAAGTAACTGATGAACAAAATGTTACCATAAAATTGATGAACCAAAGTAACTGATGAACAAATCAGTTACTTTGGTTCATCAATTTTTATTATAGGTTCATCAGTTAGTTTATTTGTGTTATTATAGGTTATAGGTTCATCAGTTAGTTTATGTTTTTTTAGTTGATGAACATTAGTTGTTTTTGGTTCATCAGTTATTGACTTTTAGCTATTATTTTATAATAGGTTAATTAGTTTGTTTAAAAAAAATAATGAACTAAAACATCACTTTTTGAAAACATTAATAAAATGATTAATGATGCGTTGTGTTATAAAAATTAGTGCGTTTAACGCAATTTTAACACAAAATCTAAGCTAGACATTTTATCAAACACCTTGTGTGCAACAAATATGACTAAAACGTCATCTTTAACGTGCGATATCTCACTCGTATCATATCGAAATTGAGTGATTCAAATTTTAGGGTAAAGAGTGAACCAAAATCTAAAACTTTTGTATTTGAAGTATTTTATGATTCGGCAATTTTTAAGGTAAAAAATAGGGTCGAAAATAGCAAAAACATCAAGAAAATCATTACCCAATAAATATGTAAAAAAAAAGTTTCGAAATAATTAACAAGATTTATACAAAATTAAAGAGAATCAAAATTTAAAAATTGTAGTGAAATCGATTTTTTATAAAAGTTTGTCGTTTGAAAGTTATTTGCGTTTGAAATTTAGGGTGAAATTAAAAAAATGAGTCAAATGACCAAAATATCCTCTAACAAAAAATATTAAAGAAAAAAAAGAGGGAATTGGTAGGGGACACGTGACACTAGTTTATTGGTTTTCTAGACTTTTTAATTTTTTTTCCCCCTTTTAATAAGTAGGAAATAGTCCAGGGATTATTATTACAAGTTTTTATGCGTAGTGTATCACTAAGTATAAATAAGGCTTTATGCCAAATAGATTGAAAGTGATTATAACAATTCTTATTTTAAAAATTGAATAGAAAAGCCCATTCACACTGTTTTTACTCTCTAAATTCTATTGACAAAAACTTGATATTTGATCTTACATGATTGTTGTTATTGTTATAACAGATTCACAATATATTACTACCCGCCCATGAACTACTTAAGTTTTTGTTCTTACAATTAGGGCGTGGTAAACTTGAGAATTATGACTTTTCGAGTCTTGCATAATTACAGCTAGGATGATGAATTTTATAAACGGAGATTTAAAAAGCATGGAAATTTCTTAGTTTTATAAAAAATTGAAATCCTTAATACTATAAAAGAAAACGACCATAACAGGAAAAAAAACATATTTGATTGACCAATTGGATAGCCCAATTTTAAAATTGTGTCTTCTTAATTAATATTATCATACATGATCACATATATACCCTGCTCATTATAACATCACATTCGCTTGAGGAAATGGATATTTTATGTTAATCACTTCATCACATTCATTTAAGGGAATGAAAGGTCTTTATGTTGATCAATTCATAACAAAATAATTTTTCTCTTGATTATTTTGTTTAGCTCATCAGGAGCTACCAAACACCTTACTAGAGTGAGTGTACATAAGAAATTATCTTGATATATTTTTTTTTCACGTCACATACTACCATCGAGTCTCAAAGTAAGAGTGATTTCATGCATCACTAAATAATACTTACTTTTTAATTTTCTTTTGTACAATAATAACATATTTGAAAGCTTTGAATTTGACATTTTAACTACATAAAAAGGAAAGTGTATCATTTAGCAAAGATTGCATATATCACCATATTAAGAAAACAATTTACATACATCACAAAATTTTATGGATCTTATTAACAGATTATCACAAAATGATTCTTGTCTAATTAATTTGTTATAAAAAAATCATGGCTAACAATAGTCGCATGATAGTTGTTAGTTATTGAATTGTAAAAAAATGATGAAAGTTTCAAAGAGTTCAATTCTACGAATAACTGACTAACTGTTGACTGAAGGTTTTTACATCTTTTTAATATTTCATCAGTATGGAGGAAATAAGCCGAAAGTTTAATATAAGCCACTGGGTAAGGATCCAGTGAGAAAAAACTTATAATGAAAAGGATGAGAAATAACTATAACTACATATTTGAGATGCTTCGACTTGAATTAGATGATCTCTATTCATTTAGATGCATCCCAATCAGTTTTGAAAGTAATTTTGAAGTGAAAACGATGCAAAGTATTACTTGTAACAAATTTGACTCACAGAGGACGAAAAATACATAGGATTTTCCTAACTTGCTAAAATGCATCTAATATATGTATATGTATCTAATTTTTAGCTAGAAAATATATTAGGGTGCATATAAAATATTAGGGATGCATCTAATTCAAGTCGATGCATCTCTAATATATAGTTATAGTTATTTCTCATACTTCTCATTTTAAAAGTTTTTCTCATTTGATCCTAAGTCATAAGTCACTAGACTAAAATAAACATCATACAACAATAATGCAAATAAATAAACGCAACATAAATAATTTTAATAGAACTTGAGTTTCTATAACAAGTACGTATAACATGAAGCTATGTTATTTGATTCTCTTGACAGAATCATAATTAAACTTGAAGTTTTATTTTTTCTTCATACATAACACGGGGTTATATTATTGTAACTATTAATTGAATCAATTAGAACTTGAGCTTCTAATTATATTGTTTTAACACGAGATTATAATATTGATCCTTATGAAAGAATTATATTAGATCTTGAGGTTCTAATTATACATTTTTTCTTTAACATAACAAGAGGTTATGTTATTTTTTGATTCTCTTTGTAGTCGCAATAGAAGATTTATTGTTCTTCATAATAATAAGAGAGTTTAAAAGATTAACATGAAGATAAAACACAATTCTATTTATGTAATTACTATAGAACATTTATTGTTCTTGTAAATTACAAAAGAGATTATTATTATAAAAGTTTATAAAAGTTGAATGGAAGTTTAGACACTAGTTGTGCTCCCATTCCTTTCTGAATATAAAAACTCATTCTATGAAAGATAAATTGCCATTCAAAAATAAAGAAAAAAAAAATCTTCTAGCTCTTTGCTAGTTTAATAAAATTGCTGTTAAAAAAATAAAATAAAAGATAAACACACCACTTTTAATGTTATTTGAGTGGATAATTGAAATAGACTTAATACGTGAAAATGTGTCCAAAGCCTCCGTATCGAATTCACCGAACGTAGAAAAAACAAATGGTATGAACTTGTATCCGATGTCCTTATATTTGGATCCATACTTCCTCTTTTTCTTCTCCACAGCATTGTGCAATGCTACCCCAGGAGCCCATGAAGTCGCCTTCATACCAACAAAGGGAGAGATTCCGGTCACATCCAAACATGCGTCATTACCTTCGAGCCAATTAAATAGTAAAAGGGTTGCAGGTCGTAGTTCCTTCCCACCCTCTGAGAGGAAACCCATTGGAGCCTCCTTACGCACCATGATCCCAACCATAGAACATATTATTATTGTTGTTGTTGTTGTAATAAATTTTATTGAAACATAAAAATTTTACATAAAGCTGGATGGGAGTCTAGACACAAGCTGTGTTCCCACTCTTTTCTGAATACAAAAACTCAGTCAATGAAAAATAAAAGCGCCACTCTTAGCATTATTTGAATGACTAATAGAAATAGATTTTATGCGTGAAAGTGTGTCCAAAGCCTCTGTATCGATTTCCCCGAACGTGGAAAATGCAAATGGTATGAACTTGTAACCGTTGTCCTCACACTTTGACGCATACTTCTTTTTTTCCCTCTCCACAGCATTGTGCAATGCTACCTCAGGAGCCCATGAAGTCGCCCCAATTCCCGCAAATGGAGAAATTCTGGTCAAATCCAAACATGCATCATTACCTTGAAACCAGTTAAATAGTAACAGGTATGCAGGTCGTAGCTCCTTCCCATCATCCGAAAGGAAACCCATTGGAGCCTCTTTATGCACCATGATCCCAACCTTAGAACATATATCAACAAGAATATCGCTTACTAGGTTATGCCTGAACTTCACCCCCACCTCACTAGAATAGTGGACCGCATGATCTCCCCACTGGTCCATACGATGCACATTGCAACTCGGGCAAAGGCTACCTTCAGAAAACATAGGCACAGAGAGCCTATACACAACACAGAACTGAATTGACAAAGGTTCATCCTCTGTATCAAGCCGTCAATAGGGAAGGTGAAAAGAAAATCTTGTGCGTGCGGGGCGCGAATGCAACTGAGAATAGCTACCTGTCGAGGACTTAGCGAATACTTAGATACAAGGTTTTTCTCAATGACATCAAAGTAACACTTTGCCAATGTTTTCATCATATGGGGGGCAGAAGCGTATGTTGTGACAGAGAGCAAGTCCATGTTGCATATAGTGTTAACAGTATCAAGAGCATGCTGAAAAGAAGAACCAAGGGAGATAATGCCGGTCTTAGACAGTATCTTGTCCTGTAGATAACTCGTTTGCATACGAGAGGTGAGAAAAGCATACCGGATAATGTCACCCGCTGAAACAATGCCAAGATCACCCAACTTGATTGGAAGAGTGGCTAGCCGCCACTGCCAATCACCAAATCCCGGCCCTGAAGCGGTAACAATCTTCTCCACGGAAGTACGCAAAGACTGATCAAACAAAGCTTGGGCCTCTAATAAATACAAAGGAGAGCATGTCCTCAAAGCATAAGATAATTTCGCAACCCCAGCACAACTGCGAAAAAGAAGAAGCTCATATTGAGGATCATGAAGTTTTTGGATTGCCTCCATTAGGGTGATGGTTTTAGAGACCCTTTTCAAAGCCAAATCCCAACAAAAACTATCATCCAAACTGACTGAACCACCAAGAAGTTTGACACCATTGAGCTGGCGAGACATATTTGTAGGAAAAACACCCTTCGCCCTACTTCTAGGATCCTCAACATGGCAGAAAAGTTCAGTTTTATCAATATTAAAAAACAAACCCCGAGTTGGACCATCTGTCCTAATGATGTCAAGCGCCTTAGAGACCGTATGGGTGTCTCCAACAATAGTGCCATCATCAAGATACCAAGCCTGAAGGGTAAGCTCACAGGACTGATTAATAGTTTGGACCAAAGGGTGTAAAGCCAGAGCAAACAACAAAGGACCTAACGGATACCCTTGTTGAACCCCTTGACAAGACCAAAGAATAGAGACATCATAATAAAGCCTAGCATGTTGCGCATAATAGAACTCAAGCCAAGGAGCAATGGATGGGCATTGCAACGTAGCTTCCTGAAGTAAGACGCTTCTATCAACAAGATTAAAAGCATTATTAAAATCCATCAAAAGCATAGAAAGCCCAACCTCGTTACCCTTAGACTCAATGAGCCTATTCACATAATGGAGAACAGCCTCACAACCACCAGGAACGCCAACACCAAATTGAAAGTCCTGTAAATAAGAATTCATAGAGTTATCAATAGAAGAAGAAGCCACCTTAGAAACAAGCCTACGCCATACAGTACCAATAGCAATAGGGCGTATACCACCACCAGGCTTGACCAAGGGTATCAAAAGGGCACTAGCTATATACTCCCCTAGTTGAATAGGGCACTTTCCACTGAGAAACAGGTTGACCACTCTAGTAATGGAACCTAGCAGATCATCAGCAATAGCGGAAGCAGCCCCTCCCAAAATGTCCATTAAATGTTGTGCTCTAACCCCATCTCGACCACATGACGTCCCTTTAGGGAAACTACGGATCCTGTTCAACACCAAGTCTTTATGGACAAATAGGGCATTCCCATCAATTGGAGAAGAGGACAAAGTCGGAGGGGGGGGGGGGGGGAGGGCATAGGGGTGTTTGACCTCTAGCTCGTGCAAGGTGTCAGGAGTAGATGGGGCAACACCAGAAGACGTGAGCACCTTAATAGCAGAAGTGAAGTTCCCATCTCCCAGTTTACGTTTGCGTTGAACCAGGTCCGCTCCATCATAATCCTTGGTTTTCTTCACCCCACTAAAGGATGGAGTTACTTCAGCCAAACGATCCATCACCAAACCAAACCTGTCTACGGGATCCCTCCATCTAAGAATAGCGCGAGAAATACAATCAAACTGACATCGTTCTCTCTCACCAGATCGTCATTGAGCTCTGTTTGTTAGCACAAAAGTAGACAAAACACAACATGGCAGGATAAGGAGTTCCACCCACATCGATAAATCCCCGGGGCTCGCAAGGACCTTGTCCAACACACTACAAAGAAGCTTAGCAAACCCAAGCCTCAACCTAGGGGGAGTACATTTAACCGTACGCAACTTCTTTGAAAAAACCCGACCAAGAAGGTTGATGTCAAAACAAGTGGACTCAACATTGAGAGAGGGCATCACAGAAGTGGCCCCCTCAACAACAAAGTCATCAGTAGCAAGAGTACCAGCTGACTCAACAACAACACCCTCATCTACATTCACAACTAGTCTAAGAGGCACAAGGATACCGTAGATCGCAACATCACCAAAACTAGGTGCAAGAACCACATTACCGGCGGCATGTTTACAATTCTTACTGAACGTGTGAGTGCAAAAACACTCACCACAAAGCCATATGACCTCCTGATGAAGTGCCTGGTCGAATGCAGAAAATAAGGAGAAATCACTCGTTATACGTGCTTTGTAAGAAGCCTTCAAGCCATTAGTTTTAATATGGTGAGTGCCCAAATGGTCGATAAAATACTTCTTGGTAAGCCCTTTCCTGTTTCCACCACTACAACCATCACACCCTTGTAGAGGACAAGATATCCGAGTGGCAGCATGACTAGCCATGATAACAGTAAGCAAACCAACCAAAACCGTCTCGAAGATACGAAACAGATATGAAAAAAGCACTACCACCAGTAGCAAATGACACCCGAAAAATAGTAGAGTAGACCCATAGTAGCAAACACCACAGAACCTTACTGTTTTGGCAATTTAGTTCTGCTAAAACGTACCATCACCACCCCTAAAAGCAGATATGAACGGAGCCCACAAACTGTTTGAAACAATCCCAATCGAAAGTGATGTGAAGCAAGAACAGTAGAATAAGACAATACAAAGGAATTAATGCATGCGAATTAATTCATGAAAAAAATAACGAAACCAATCCCAAATCGAATAGTATGATTGGACATATAGAATAAGATATTCACATATACCCATAATTCAACTAACCATGTTGAATTAATTCATTCGAATTGATTGGACCAAATGACGAAAACACGAGGATGTTTTCAAATATCATTTGAATTTTTTTGGCACTGGTTACATAACACTAGTTGTTGTTGTTGTTGTTGTTGTTGTTGTTGTTGTTATTATTATTATGAATTTTTATGCTTTACTAGAAATTAGTGGGAAGCCGAGATACTATCTAGGCCCAATCCTTTAGCTATAGCAAAGCTAATCTTACTAAATATATGAATAGCAACATGTGCCCCAATGTCTTGAGTCACAGAGAACTTTCGGATCTACTTTAATAAGGTCACCGCATCCTTCTCAAGTTCCCCAAAAGAAGAGAATGAGAAGGGGAGAAACCCTTATCCAATATCTGCGCACTTAGCCTCATACTTGACACGTTTACGCTGTGCGGCCTCAATCACCAAATGACCAGGTAGAAAATCAACCATACCAGTTTGCGTCAAGGGCGATGACCCTGTCAGATCGACTCATACATTCAACCCTCCGTCCCACGAGTTGCGCAATATATCAACTGGACGTAAGGGTTTATCCCTTTCTACACTAAGCTTGATATCAACTTCTTTATGAGTTGAAATCCCCAATCGAGAACAAATGTCAACAAGAGTATCGCGCACCACGTTATGCCAATGTTTAATACAAATAATACCAGTGCATGATACAACATGATCCCTATAAATATCCCCTGTAAAGAACTTTGAACAAGTTGAACACGGTCTCTGAACAGAGGATAAAGAAACACCTAGCCGATAACATAACACACACCGGTAGGTCCTAGCATTCATAGTCTATCCCAAGCCAGAGATTGAAACCACCCTAAGCTAGTACGAAGTGTAGTCCTCTATTTAAGATTTCCATAACTCCATTTGTTGAGTCGATAGAGAGAAAGTGAATTCAGCCATTTGGGTAACACGTGTGAAATATATATTTGCCAATTTTTTCATGAGTTTGGGGGCAATGATCTCACTTGGATTACTCAAAAGGTCAACCATAGCAGCACTAACTTTGGAAACTAAATGCCTCCAGATAGTCCTCATAGCAATAGGACGGATACCACCACCTGGATTGACCAACGGTGTGAGAGGAGCACTAGCAACATACTCACCCAATGCCCTGAGGCATTTACCATCAAGAAATAGCCACATTAGCACCACTTAAACAATCGAAAAGGTATTTGGGCACGCAAACCATCCCGACAACAAGACGTACCACAAGGGAAACTCTTAATCATATCTAGGACCACAGCACGAGATGCAATGAAATGATGATGATCAATAGGTATAAGTGGTAAAGGGGGAGCATGTTTTAAAGGGTGCTTAGCCTTTAAGTCCTCAAAAGTAGCTTCAATATAAAGAACAACACCAGAAGAAGAAAGAACTCTGTCTGCCTTAGTATAATGGCCATCACAAATCTTCCTCTTGCACTGCTTGACATTACGCTCACCCAAGTCAAGTTTGTGGAAAACTAGAAGGGGGGGTTGAATAGTTTTGCGTCTTTTTCGTTTAATAAGAATTTGCTTTTCAAAGAATTGATATTAATTGTCAAAACCTTTGAAGCTAAAGTATAGATACAAACCTAATTCACATATATCATATATATATACACTACTTGTTTAAAGTGTTGAATAGAAATTATAATTTCATATATCTCACTTAATTACAAGTTTGTACTAATATATATATATATGTGTCTTAGTAATTGTTTATACTTATATTTTACCAAAGTATAATTAATGTTTTGAATGTAACCTAGTTTGATCTTTATGTGAAATCAATATATGCACAACACACAATATTAGCAATATATGAAAAGCTAGTAAGTAAACAAGTAAAGAATGAGAGATGGAAAGATCAAACCGAGAGACAAAGGATTTATAGTGGTTCGGCTACAAGGACACCTTCCTTGCCCTACTCCACTCCCCGAGCACCGAACTCGAGAGTTTTCTTCACTAAGTCAATAACCTCCCTTATGGCGGAGAAAACCGTACACACCAAAAGCTTACACCAATTAACGACACAAAGCAAGATGTCGAGTTCTAATCGTAGCTAGAACCAATCTCACACCAAATATCACACCACTTCTTCTTCACACCTTTGCACTACTTCAATACTACTTCACACCACAAATATCTTCACACCTTCAAGGCACTAATGTCTTGACACCTTCAAGCCACCAATGTCTTCACACCTTTAAGCCACTAATGTCTTGACACCTTCAAGTCACTAATGTCTTCACACCTTTAAGCCACTAATGTCTTGACACCTTCAAGTCACTAATGTCTTCACACCTTTAAGCCACTAATGTCTTGACACCTTCAAGCCACTAATGTCTTCACGCCTTCAAGCTACTAAAGTCTTCACAACTTCAATCTACTAATGTCTTCAAGTCTTCTTCACTAGGAACCCTCAATATCTTCACAACAAGTTCCTATTGCTACAATCTCCTATCACCAATACTATCTAACCCTTCTTCTCCACTTCAAGTTCCACTTTACTCTTACACCAATTCTAGATTCTTCAACTAAATCTAGCTAACTAATACATACACCTTATTCACCAATGAATGAAAGATTTACAAGAAAATATAAACAAGCAACTTAGATAGCAAGATGATACTAAGTTGTAATACTCCTAATAGAAGTATTCTTCTCTTTGCACTTTGAATGTTGAGGCTTGAATCACTTTGAAACAAAGATCAAAGTATATAAGATCAAAGGATTATTAGAGAAAGGAAATGGATGTTTAGATCTGAAAGTTTCTGGTGCAAAAAGGTGAGGAAAATGTGCAAAATGATCCAGTATTTAAAGGGCCAGATTTTACTGTTCGGGAGCGTGCCGGTCCCCTTAATTATAGGCCGGTCCCCTTAATGATTAAGGGGGCCGCCTAGTAAAATTAAGGGGGCCGCCCTCCTGAACGTTTGAAAAGATTCTCTGGATAAAATTTTGCCCTTTTTGGTTGGAAATTTGAAATCATATTTTTGTGGTTTAATAAAGCTTTACCAAAAATGATTTACAAATATATATAAAATGTTAAAATCATTTTATAAAATGTTATGTCTTAAGACAAGATTTCCTTTGATCTTATAATGCACTAATCACTTTGTTTATTCATACCTTAAGTGATTAAATGGTGAAAGTGAGTATTTACTACTAAATACTTGTTTACGTCATAACCTTTGGATTTAATTAGTTTACGTTTTGTGATTATCAAAACATAGAGATATCGAAAGATATGAATAACGTTTTTAGTCATTTATTTATATCAACAATCTCCCCCTTTTTGATGATTACAAAACCTAAACTCATTAAATCCAAAAATTAATTTTTAGACAAGTATTTAGTGAGTTTATATTCACTTCTCCCCCTTTTTGTAGAATCAAAAAGGTTTAAGCCTATAAGGTAAAGGCTCCCCCTTGATGTATGCTCCCCCTCGTTTGAGGGCACCAAGGGTTCGAGATATGGAATTCTTGCAAGAAAAATATTAGAGGCACAAGCAAATACATATAGCATAATAACAACTAATAGTAAGCATGGCAGAGAAGAATTTTAAACACATGTAAAAGCATTCATTAATTCAAGATGATTATGTCAACCACATAATCATTGTTACAAAAGCCATAATGATGGAATTCTAATACTAAGTAGAATATCCTATTGTGCCAACAAGGAGTGTCACCAAACTTTCTTGAATCCCAAAATGGTCGAAAGGTTTTATTTGAAAATGAGAAACATAAGCATGTAAAATGCTTAGTGGTTTAGTGGAGATAAACTTTTGGTTGCATGGATGTTGGTGAGTTTGGAGATGTGGAGGTTGTAGGTGGTGGATTTGAAGTTGGGTTTGTTGGTTGAGGGTTTTGATGTTGTTCAAGTGATGGTGTTTGTTGAGATCTAGTAAGAAGATACTCAATCCAAGTGAAGTGCTCATTCAAAGCAATGGTTTGTTGTTGAAGGAAGATGCAACAAGGGCAATTGTTAACATGCTTCTCAATTTGGTTGATGTCATGTGGTGATGATGGTGAGCTTGATTGGGGTGGATCCAAATTGCGTTGCGCAAGATGTAATGCTAAAAGAGCACTAAGCTCATGAGCCTCTTTTAGCTCCTCAACGAACTTCAAGTGTTCGGAGGAAGGTGATGATGGTGGAACATGGTAGTTATCTTGGGTGAAGGTTTGAACATGCAACATAGGAGTGGCATGTGAGGTTGTAGGATGTGGTGGTGGTACTCTTGGTGGTGGAGACATGGTTGAGCTTGGGTAGTCATGAAAACATGAAATGGGTGGAAGAAGTTCTCCAAGAGTGAGTGGTGTTTTTGTTGAATGAGCAACATGTGAAGTATTGATTGAGAGATTGGGATTGTTGTTTTGGGATTGAGCATGCTCATCATAAGAAGAAGCGTGAATGAGGGAATGAGTGGGTGATAGGTTGTGTGATGAATCATTATTGTGGGTTTGAGGTTTAGTAGTTGGTTGACTTGGAACAACATCACTTGAGTTTTGACAAGAATCAAGTTTCCTCCTCCAAACGGGTTTGACGGAGATCCTTGCGGTTCTTGAAATTTTTGGTTTTTGGTTGTTGGGAGATGACATGTTTGGGTGTGATGGCATTTATAATGGGAAGAGGGTATTTATAGTGTATGAGAAATGTGGTTTAGGAAGGTAAATTTTGAGGGATAGCATGGGACAAAATATGTTTGTGAATTTTGGGAAGTATAGGCTGAAGTGGGTCAAAAAGTGATAAAGAAAACAGTATCCCCGTCCATCAGATGGCCGGTCCCCTTAATTAGGGGCCGGTCCCCTTAATCATTAAGGGGGCCGCCTTATATAATTATGGGGGCCGCCCATCTGGTGATTCCCAGAATGCCAGAAATGGGTTTTTGGCAGAAAATTTTCAAAAAGGTTGTGTTTTTGTTTTTGGATTCAAGTAAGTTCAACTCTTTGAGGCAATATAGGGCATACTATTCATGAATGTAGAGAGTGATATAGAATTAATTAAGATAGGCAATTAATATCTAATGATCATGCTATCTATTAATTCATCAATTAAGATATGCAATAAAGGAGACAAAAAAGCCAAATAAGCTAAATGGGCAACTATATGAAGATGATAACATTTAGCCTAGAGAAAACATGTTGATGATTGTAGACAAGTAACAAATAGGTGGATATGATTATATGGACTTCAAGACTTGTTACAAACAAGATCCATATGGGCATGCCATGATTCTCATGAAATGATTTGATTAGATTGTTAAATGTCATTTCCAATAGAAGTGTATGACACTTGAGAGAGTTGAATGTGTTTTAAGCAAAACGTTTTTAGTTTTATTCAACAATGTTTTTGAAGTGAATTCAAGTATGCATTACACTAACATAAATTGAATTTTGTTTCTTAACGTGTAACAAAAAATATTTCAATCTTGTTCTTGAGTAAAATAATGGTTATGAAAGAAATTTTTAGTCAAATAAATTGTTAGAGAAAATATTTCATTCTTAAAAGAGAGAAGTTTTGAACATGATGTTTTGATCATGATAATCAAGAAGTTTCAAGTGAGGGGTTTGATATGGAAACTTATCATGCTCAGGAGAATCAATTAAGCCCATCGTCACACATAATCATCTTTAATGATACCTAAAGATATTAACGTGAAATGATAGATATTTATGATCTAAATGCAATGGGACAGGAAAGAGCAAGGTAAATAGTTCATGAATACAAGATAGACATGTGTATATATATATATCAATATATATAAATGTATGTATATATGTATACAAATAACATCATAATATCAAGTTGCAAGCAAATATCAATTATAATATATCTATTAATGCAACAAGTAAGATCATATAGCATAAGTGGAAGAGTTCTACTATAGATCATAGAAGATTAAGAAAAATGATAATATACTAAACAACAATAAGGTTAATAATGCTAATATCATGTATGCATATATTAGTGTTAATAATCTAAAAGCATGGCAACTTATCAGTTGAATCGTATTGACACACTAATTAAAACATTCTAAAATATAATGTAACATTGACAAGTTTTTGAAAAGAAAACTTATCTCAGGTCCAGCTTTTCAAAGAGAGTGGGCATGACGGTGATAGAAGAAATCTTAAGAGTAAGTCCAAAACATGTCGAAGTAGCCAAGCAGTATTCTCATGAATAGAAATCAAGGGAACTAGATCCGAGATGCTCAATCAATCACAACAATCATCACAAGTCGTGAAGGTTAAAAGAAGTAGCACGTAGGAGGCTTCAACTAGAGAAAGTAGCGGATACACCATGATACCAATGCTCCAAGAGTGAATAGCACAATGCCGAGACAAGAATATTCCCGCAAGAACGTCATAGGCGAAACAATTGCAGAATGTGAAATAACGTGATAGAAGCCAATATTCGTCAAACGTAATAGAGCGAGATGAGAAGATCAACACGTAATAGACTCTTCATTCGTTAGATACCTAAACATGATAAACAGTTTGGTACCCAGATTCTCATGGGTCCTAGATGGTTAGATGAGAACATCCATTGCATTTGAATGCACATGATGGGGATGTCGTCGATAAGTACAAGAATTCATCAATAGTTTGTTTTAATTAACAAACAATGACTTTCTTGACTAGAATAATAAGTAATGAATGTTAATAGTATAAGTTCTAAATTTATTCACTAGATTTAACAAATTTTATTTGTTTTAAAGCATTTGTTGAAGGATCATTTATGATAAATCCTAACCCGGTTTTATCATAAAATGGCTTTTGATTGTCGAGAAGATATTTTAAAGATTTAGAGCTATTTTCGAATTTTGCTAATGTTTTTGCTCTTTCATTTTCAATTTTGATTTCATGTTTGTAGTCTCGACATTTTTTACATTCAAGATCGATTTCGATATTACTTTTAAGTCTAGACATTTTATCTTCTAAAATGATTTCTTTTTCAAAGTTGTTTTCAGCGGATGTTGAAAATTCGTTCTTAAAAGTAATTTTTGAGTCAATGTTGCAAAAATGTTTGAAGTTATTTTCCATTTTTAAAAATTCTAATATAAATTGATCATAGCAAAAATGTTTAGTTTTGGATTGTACCTTCTTTGTAGTTGTACATTCCTCACATGCTATATGGTGATCAATTCCATCTTCCATGTCGCTCCATGTTTTGTTTGTAGTTTTACTTGGATCTAGAAACATGTAGTTCTTGCCATCAATACTTGTGTTCTCTTTTGTTTGAATGTTCTCATAAGCCGTGTTATCATCGTCTTCTTTGCACTTGTTGCACCATGATTTATTCACGCTCTTTCTTCGGATTTGGTTCATGTATTCTTCGTTGTAGATACCTTCAATGATCACATTTGAACTAGTAGTACATGTGTTTATTTCAACTAAATATTTATTTACTAAATTTTCTAGATTGACTATTTCTTGTGCAATATCAAGTTTATCATCTTTGGTTTTACATTCTTCTTGGTGAATCTTTAAAAGACATTTCCAAATATCATTTGCCGTTTTACAATGAAATAATCTTTCATATTTAACATTTGGTAGAGTTTTGAAAATAAGTAATTTGGCTTTAGTGTTTTTATCAATTTTAGTTTGAAAATTATTATTTTGATTTTCAAAATCTATTTTGATTGATTTAAGATCACCAATTGAAATGATATGCCAAAGATCAAGATCTATTGATTTCACATAATTTTCAAATTTGTTTTTCCATTCAAGAAAATGATCATTTTCAAATAATGGTGGTTGTTGCATAAATTCCCCTTCTAAATATTTTTCAAATTCCGTAGATCGTTACAAGTTTTAAAATACAGTCTATTTTAAAAATCTTGCTAGACGTGGCTCTGGTACCAATTGTGGAAAACTAGAAGGAGGGGGGGGGGTGGAATAGTTTTGCGTCTTTTTCGTTTAATAAGAATTTGCTTTTCAAAGAATTGATATTAATTGTCAAAACCTTTGAAGCTAAAGTATAGATACAAACCTAATTCACATATATCATATATATATATACACTACTTGTTTAAAGTGTTGAATAGAAATTATAATTTCATATATCTCACTTAATTACAAGTTTGTACTAATATATATATATATATGTGTCTTAGTAATTGTTTATACTTATATTTTACCAAAGTATAATTAATGTTTTGAATGTAACCTAGTTTGATCTTTATGTGAAATCAATATATGCACAACACACAATATTAGCAATATATGAAAAGCTAGTAAGTAAACAAGTAAAGAGTGAGAGATGGAAAGATCAAACCGAGAGACAAAGGATTTATAGTGGTTCGGCTACAAGGACACCTTCCTTGCCCTACTCCACTCCCCGAGCACCGAACTCGAGAGTTTTCTTCACTAAGTCAATAACCTCCCTTATGGCGGAGAAAACCGTACACACCAAAAGCTTACACCAATTAACGACACAAAGCAAGATGTCGAGTTCTAATCGTAGCTAGAACCAATCTCACACCAAATATCACACCACTTCTTCTTCACACCTTTGCACTACTTCAATACTACTTCACACCACAAATATCTTCACACCTTCAAGGCACTAATGTCTTGACACCTTCAAGCCACCAATGTCTTCACACCTTTAAGCCACTAATGTCTTGACACCTTCAAGTCACTAATGTCTTCACACCTTTAAGCCACTAATGTCTTGACACCTTCAAGTCACTAATGTCTTCACACCTTTAAGCCACTAATGTCTTGACACCTTCAAGCCACTAATGTCTTCACGCCTTCAAGCTACTAAAGTCTTCACAACTTCAATCTACTAATGTCTTCAAGTCTTCTTCACTAGGAACCCTCAATATCTTCACAACAAGTTCCTATTGCTACAATCTCCTATCACCAATACTATCTAACCCTTCTTCTCCACTTCAAGTTCCACTTTACTCTTACACCAATTCTAGATTCTTCAACTAAATCTAGCTAACTAATACATACACCTTATTCACCAATGAATGAAAGATTTACAAGAAAATATAAACAAGCAAATTAGATAGCAAGATGATACTAAGTTGTAATACTCCTAATAGAAGTATTCTTCTCTTTGCACTTTGAATGTTGAGGCTTGAATCACTTTGAAACAAAGATCAAAGTATATAAGATCAAAGGATTATTAGAGAAAGGAAATGGATGTTTAGATCTGAAAGTTTCTGGTGCAAAAAGGTGAGGAAAATGTGCAAAATGATCCAGTATTTAAAGGGCCAGATTTTACTGTTCGGGAGCGTGCCGGTCCCCTTAATTATAGGCCGGTCCCCTTAATGATTAAGGGGGCCGCCTAGTAAAATTAAGGGGGCCGCCCTCCTGAACGTTTGAAAAGATTCTCTGGATAAAATTTTGCCCTTTTTGGTTGGAAATTTGAAATCATATTTTTGTGGTTTAATAAAGCTTTACCAAAAATGATTTACAAATATATATAAAATGTTAAAATCATTTTATAAAATGTTATGTCTTAAGACAAGATTTCCTTTGATCTTATAATGCACTAATCACTTTGTTTATTCATACCTTAAGTGATTAAATGGTGAAAGTGAGTATTTACTACTAAATACTTGTTTACGTCATAACCTTTGGATTTAATTAGTTTACGTTTTGTGATTATCAAAACATAGAGATATCGAAAGATATGAATAACGTTTTTAGTCATTTATTTATTTCAACAAAGTTTCCTCATGAAAATGTGTAATATATGCTTTAAATCATGAAAATGTGTATCACGAGGGTCATGCATATACAGCTGCTGAATCGTATAGGAAATATCCAGATGATTCGAACAATCTCCGGATACTTGGCTCGAAGACCATTGATTGTGTAGGTAAGGAGGCTCAAATCCAGCACCTTAATTAGACCCTAATTTATCCAAACAATCAGCCTTGGACTTAATTTCTTAGAAGTAATCCATGACTGATAGATTCCTGATCACCATGTTCCTGATTTCATTGTCAAGTTGTATGATTCGATTGGCCTTGTTATCATGGAATAGGTCATGAAGTTTTTCCACATCTTGTGTGCCTTTGTGCTATCATCGATCACCATATCCACTAGTTTAGGGGATATGGTCGAATACGACCACATGAAGATGAGTGAGTCATTTGTGTCATGGGACGGATCCGGTGGAGTAGTGCTAGTAGCTGCAGGGGCGTCAAGGTGATGAAGAACCTCATACATTTTGCAAAAAACATTTGAAGAGATTGATCCAATAATTATAATTGAGGTTGTCTAGATCAAGGGTTGTGGGGATACATGCCTTGATGCTAGCGATTGAGTAAGCTTTATCAATCGGTTGTTTGGGTGGGTTTGCGTTCACCGTCATGATGTTATGACAGATATAACAAAGGTAAGCAAGCAAAGTAGCAAAGATAAAAAAAAAAATGCAGCAACAATGGAGGTACAAAAGTGTAAAAAAAATTTAGGGTTTGGGAAGGGTAGGATCTTGAGGCTGTGATACCATATTAGAGTAGGTTAATTCCCATAATGATTTCATTAGCATTAATCGGTATAAATATTAATAATACAAAACTGTATGCCACAAGTTCCAATATGGGCTGTGTTACGACCAAGAAACACCTTCTGGAGGTCGAGGTTGATCGAAATACATCATGATTCTAGAGAGAGAAAGTAGAGAGAGAAAGGTGAAGAAAAGTGTTTTATTATAAGTGAATAAATGAATGAATGTTACACAATTTCCCACACCCCTCACGGAGAGTCATGAGGGGTATTTATAGGCCTTTTACAACACTATTTTGCCCCGTGTACAATACTAGTCCCTGCGGGTTCAACTATATTACATATCTAGTCCAATTCACTTGTGAGCCGTTATCTTCACAAAATAGCGGAGCTAACAATCCCCCTCCAAGATATCGTCACACGTGAATAGTTACTATGAGACCTATAAACAAAATAGATTACAATAATAATAAACTATGTTGACGTTGTTGAAGTGCAGACTTTCTATAGTCTAGATATTGAGGATGACTTGGAGTTCTTTCTTCCGATGATATCGGATCTTCATCCTCTTCAGCTCTGAACTCCTTGTGCATCATCCTTGAAGTTCATTCTTCTGAATACTTCAGCATTTGATCTTTGTCCACTGAAGGCACTGATCCTTGTAGCTCTGAACTTCGTGTGCTATAATGATCTTGTTAGGTTATTACTCCCTCCTAACTAGTGAGCCTTTTCTTTCTTTTTCATTTATCTTCTCCCTCCTGAACTGACAACTCTCTTTCGTAACCACATACCTCACAAAGTATTGCATCCAAGTTGGTAATAAGACCTGATGCACACACACTAGTTCTCCCTCCTGATGGTTGCGAGTTATCGGAATCATCATAATGTTGTATACATGCCGTAAAATCAAATTTTACTTGATGCAATATTAAAGCCATGTAAGCATAATTCCGTGAGAATATGTCGAAAAAATATGAATATCTTTTTCTACAATCTCATCTCATCTCTTCAACCTATAAGCGACCTCTTCAAAATCCAACTGGCTAGTAAATGACCACTGAATGGAGACAACCCAATATAACCAATCTGAGAATGAAGTAAACACCCATTAGATATGTGACTTAATCTTGTACGAAAGTGTAACTAAGAACCTATACTGAGCACTACAATGTAACGCCTTAAAGTGTAGGTAGTGCTATATACCCAAACCAATCAAACAATATATGAAATATCCACCTCTTGGACTATCCACAACTCCATGTGACACTGAGTACTACAACGTAACTCCTTAAAGTGATAACCAATGTGAGCATTAAGAACCGACTTATGTGTTTATAGATCACACATTTAGCTAGATGTCTAAGTCTTAATCACTACCAGTGTATGACTAAACAAGCATCTCTTAAAGTCATACATCCATCCAACCTATAGATTTTGAGATAAATAAGTACACATGCCCGTGAAATGAACTTTAAACCCAAATAAGCAATATTGTACAAAAAATCCGTAGTCGCAAAAATCTGATACTAGTTGTTGTCATTTGATTGTGATTCTTGATTAGGATCTTTTAAGCTATACGTACGTGGTTTGTTTTGAAGTGAGATATATTGGTACTAAGATAATGAAATGATGAAATGAATCATGTTCTATAAAGTGTAGACCAATAATGTCATATGTGTTTTTGGTGTGATGGTTGAGTTTGTGATATGCCCTAATTCTTTAGATACCCCCTGTTTCGGTAAATTAGGGTTTGAAAACTAGGGTTCTGTATGTTAAGTCTTGAGACAAAACGCATCTGCGTGTGACAAAACGCAATGACCAAAACACAAGTTCTTATGTCAAATCGTATTGGTCAAAACGCAGAGTCTTTAGTCAAACCTCAAGAGACAAAACGCAATCTTCTTGGCAAACCGCAATGCTCAAAACACAATGAACAAACCGCAGTCTTCAGAGGCAAACCGCAGTGATCAAAATGCAACAGTTAGTCAAAACGCAGGTCACTTTCACGTCGTTTTCACCCACTTTTGTCCTTTTTCCCTTTCAAGCAAATAGCCAAAATGCAGTATGAGAAGATAGGCAAAACGCAATCAAGAGCTACCCACTTTGACACAAACCGCAACCAAGAAACTTTCTTATTCACACAAACCGCAACCAAGAAACTTCCTTTTTCACTCTAACCGCAATCTAGAAAATTTCTTCAATCTTCCGAATAAACCACCAAATAAGCCGAAGAACACCGAGAAGTGATGCAAGAGATTGATCTAAACACGAAAGTACACGACTTTAGCTAGTTAAACCACAAAAAAAGGATCAAACCATGGTTTTCTTCTAGCTTATATTCAAACCAAAAACACCACAAAACACCACGATTCGCCCATGGTTAGCTCTGATACCACTTGTTACGACCAAGAAACACCTTCTGGAGGTCGACGTTGATCGAAATACATCATAATTCTAGAGAGAGAAATGTGAAGAAAAGTGTTTTATTATAAGTGAATAAATGAATAAATGTTACACAATTTCCCACACCCTTCATGGAGAGTCATGAGGGGTATTTATAAGCCTTTTATAACACTAGTTTTCCCCGTGTACAATATTAGTCCCCGCGGGTGCAACTATATTAGATATCTAGTCCAATTCACGTGTTAGACGTTATCTTCACAAAATAGCGGAGCTAACAGGCTGGGCTACACCAGATATAATAACAGCTAAGCTACTTGGTCTACTAATCATGTAATGCATATGCTCAGCTAATAGAGTGGTGGGATATATACTAAATTCTTGGCAGGTATTTCTGTCTTGCGAGTCCGTGATACCCGTTTGAGAAACCCACTCATACAAATCTCGAAAATCTTTTGTTAGTGTTTATTGTTAGTTTTGAAAAATAATATGTCTAAATTAATACTCCTAACAGTAAAACAACTCTGAATCTCTAAGTGTGAAGTTGTTTGAAATGATTTTTGAAATAATATGAATCAAGATCATGATGGTTTATAATGAGTATATGTTAAGTCATTGGTTATTAGTTTATATGAATCAATGGTCAAAAGATGATTAAATAGTCCTATTCACGAGATCTGAATCTTGAGTTTTGATCTCGTCACATGGTGTGGTTTTATAACCCGTAATTTTTCAATCCGTATTTTTTTTAGTTTTATAATTAAACACTTATACATAAATGATCTTAAAGCTTTTTTGAGACAATAATAATAATAATAATAATAATAATAATAATAATAATAATAATAATAATAATAATAATAATAATAATAATAAGATGCATATATTGAATGATGCATAGTACTTTTTCGCATTTTGTTGTATGACGTCATATTGAATGATGCATATATACTACTCCCTCCGTCTCAAATTTATTGTCCATATTTCCATTTTAAGATGTCTCAAAATAATTGTCCACTTTCCTTATTAAGTAAAAACTAGAGAATCTAGTGAAGGAATATTCCATTTGAGTGGCTAAAAATTAAAGTGTCCCCACTTTTATTAAACTTTGCGATTTCTCACTCATGACAATAAATTTGAGACGGAGGGAGTATATAGATATATATAGTACTTTCGCACTTTCTTGTGTATGAAACTAGAAATCTTTCAGAGCATGGTTAAAAGACTTACATGAATATCCAATGCTTCTTGAATTGTCTTGACAAGCGTATCCATTGTAGGGCGTTCCTTTATGTTGTAACTAATGCATTTACATGCCAATTCTTCAATCATATGGAAAGATGGACTGCCGATTTGGTCTCTTATTGCAGGATCAATTAACGAGTCAAGCTTATTATGATAGTGGTGTTGGACCTTCATAGTAAGACTATTTTCTTTACAATCTCCATCCCTAATCACCGTTTTAAAAGCCCGCCGCCTAGTCAATATCTTGAATAATAGCACACCGAATGAGAAGATATCCGATTCTACCTTGAGAAAGCCGGTTTCTAAGTAAATGGGATCCATGTGAACATACTTATCGGGTTTCTCAGAAAGATCATCATGAGGTTTATAGACCTGCTGACATGGCTGATCACCGGGGATTAATTCTGCAATTTCAAAACCACGTATTTTGGCTTTTAGATTGTCATATAAGAATATGTCGCTCTCCGTGAAAGATCCATGTATTCTTGTGCCATGCTGCCCAAGACCAGAGTGGAGATAACTGAGTCCTCTTGCTGCGTCCATGCAAATATCCAGACGATGTTGCCACGTTAAGCGACTTCTCTTATCCGGGTATTTGAGATGATCAGCAAGGCTGCCATTGACAGGATACTCGTAAACCATAATCATTTCTTCGCCTTCATCACAATAACCAAGGAAAGGAATGATGTTTTCATGGTTTGAGTTGGAAATGAGTTTGAGCTCTCTAAGGAACTCCTCCTTAGGCTCCTTTCCGTTAAGAAAGCGCTTGAAGGTAGCAGTGCGATTTTCCCAACTTTCAGAGAGCTGTCCTCTGTAAAGCCTGCTATATTCATCAGTTGCGATCCTATAGCGGAAATATTCAGTGGCCGACTTGATCTCCTCCAGTGGAATTCTCCTATTATATTCAGTGGGAGAAGACATTGTTTTTCTTTCTTCGTAAATATTGGTATTTTTTATGGGTATGTTTTGTGATTACAGACAATACCGATCAAGTTTGCTAATGTATAGACGATTAATTCCGTCCTTGCACTATACTTATATTGACAGTAGACTCATGAATACAATAATAAAATATCATAAACAATTTACTTGCATCTAGTCGGTGAGTAATCTGTAATATAATTAAGTCCATTATCTCACATGCAAGTTGTAATTTGTTAATGCATTTCTTTCATTTAAGACAAAGATAAAATACTCAATAATTGATTGTTCCAATAGTCGTCTTTATTTTCTTATTCTATAAACGAAGCACTTGGAAAACTACACCTACTTATATAAAAACATATTGTGTCAAAATGAGATTTGGTAATAGCCAAAAGGCATATAGCAAGAAGAATTTTCCGTAGTGGTCACGTGTCATAAGTGTGACAAAATGAGGTTGGATTTCAGGGTTTAGTCTGTGACAAAAAACTGTACTCCATATTAGATAAGTGAACCGTCTGAGTATTCTACCCCGTAAACATTAACAATTTCACTACTATATGAGAGAAGATATGTGTTGCTGAATTTTAGTTTTGTGTGACTGACTCGATTTCTTCTAGTGGAACTGGAAAATGTTCAACGTTTACCCTGGAAGAAGACATTGTTTTTACATATTCGGGACTGTGATTTTGTGATTATAAACAGAAATGATCGAGTTTTCTACGTACAGACAATTAGCGCCCCTCCCCCCTACGTCTATACTTAAATTAACGGTGATTAAAAAAATTATCATTACTTGTCATGTTATAATTTGTTAATGGTTTCCATTTGTCTATTAAGACTAGTATATACTACGTAGTACACGCAATTCTACTTTTTTTTAATAGTTTCCTTATAGTTTGGATCTGAGTTCTATTCTATAATGTCACATGCTTAGAGTCTTCACATATTGTTAAATTACTCAAAATCTACTTATTTAATTAAAAATCAACTGAAACTCAGAGACATTATATGCATGTTAAAGTTATTGTAAAATATAATAAGAACACAAGATAGAATACAACCAACCACCCCTTGATTCAAAGTAAGAGTTATAAGTTCAATACAAGAAGTACAGAATAAGTATGTGAACAATCACATACAATACATATACAAAAGAGATGAGATCAAGAATGATTAGAACTCATCAATACAATAAGAGATATTATGCCAAAGATTATAGAGCCGTTAGAAGAGGCTGAGATGTATTGAGTGAGAAAACCCCAGCAGGGAAGAGGCAATATATAACCACACCATCTTTGCACTTGACCACCTTAGGCCCCTGCACAATATAGCACAAGACAAACAAGGAAAGACAAATAGATTAAGAGTTAGAAAGGTTCAGAAAATGACAGAACCAGCCCCTGAACATTATGAGGGAAAGGTTTGACCAACACATTCAACAACCTCCCTCAAACCTTTAACCCTGAACATGTCCAGCATACCAAGCCTATCACACAGGAACTTGTGTTGCTCAGTACCCAGAGCTTTAGTCAGGATATCAGCAATCTGCTAAGAAGTATGAATTTTCTCAGTTTTTATCACACCAGCAGAGACCTTTTCTCTAACAAGATGAACATCAATTTCAAAGTGCTTAGTTTTCTCATGGAAAACAGGATTGCCAGCAATCTGTAAAGCAGAGTTATTATCACAATACAACACCACAGGCAACAGGTTTTTAACACCCATTTCACCAAGAAGATTTGCAAGCCATATGATTTTACAAGTGGCAGAAGCCATGCTTCTATATTCTGCTTCAGTAGAAGACCTGGACAAAGTAGATTGTTTTTTACTTTTCAGGTCACTAATGTAACACCCCCAAAATTTGATACAGCGGAAGACTCAACAAGCTTTCGGGGTGCTACGGGGATTGGTATCCAACACAAGACAATATAGAAAGAGATAAAGTAAACATAATAAAAACACAACCAAAACGGGGTTTTAAGGTTTACATTTATCCCAACATCATTCAGAGTCAGGCCCAAAATAAAATAACAATATGTCCAAATTTAATTATCAGAGTTTAGAAAAATAGATCCATAAACCATGAGCCTTGGCCGAGCCTTCCATTCCAAGCATGCATCTCAACACTTAATTACCTGAGAAAACGTGCTAAAAGTCAGCTTTCGCTGGTGAGATCATAGGTTTAAATTCAACTAACAATATAGTGGACATATACGCAAAACGCTTGCTAGCTAGACTAAGGATTCGCTAAAAGCCTGCGGATACCCTCCGCTCTCAACATAACACACGGATACCCTTCCGTACTAACATAGATATTCGGGTAGCCCCCGCAATACCAATAATAACTCGGATAACCTCCGAAGTATTAATAACCTATAGGTGCACACTATAGTATCTAAATAAGTCAACCTTGAATAGTACACACGAAACTATGTGACTAAAGCTGACAATCCACCAATAACCAAATAAGCCAACCTTGAATAGTACACACAACATATATGTGACTAAAGCTGACAATCCATCAATAACCAAATAAGCCAACCTTGAATAGTACACACAACCTATATGTGACTAAAGCTGACAATCCACCAATAACCAAATAAGCCAACCTTGAATAGTACACACGACATGTGTGACTAAAGCTGACAATAGATCCTAGTCCATACGCATAGCAAGTTTAGAAAGAATATAAAAGCGATAATAGTCCACGTAAAATGATTTGCACGTTTCTCACCCCAATCATTGAAAACATAGTTCAAGAGTAAAAAGTGGGGCTATGACTCACCTCAAGTCCAGAAAATATCAAGTAGAAGTCGGTAGAAATAAGATGTATGATAACTCACGAAACAGCAACTACGGACTTGGCACGACCTAACAATATTAACTCTTTCAGAAATCATTTCCTCAAATTTATAATATTCCCAAACCCGGACGAGAATCCGTTTTATTTCCGAAAATCTATTTCGTATTAGTTTGGCGTATTTGCGTTTGGTATCCATACGGGTAGTGGGTCGACTCAAAACAAACCAAAAGATCACACAAAGCATAATAAATAACTATGGATCTAATAGTAGCCCAATATATCATTTAAATAAATCGCCGAAGTTTATCAAATCCGTCGATTTGATAATCCTCATATTTATTTACGTAACATACCGTTCCAAGATTACACCCAACCTAAAGCACATAGCACATAATTACTATATAGTATATATCATAGTTTAATAAATTCCTCATATATATCGTCAAATTGGCCAGATTTCCCGATATATACACTCGCAATCTATTACACTTTACATATACTACAACCTATGGGCGTCGTAGGATACGATGCCCACTAATATATTCATTTCATATAGCCAAATAACCCGGTTCAACCTTTCGGTTAAGTGGTTATTTAGTTATAGAAAACGTCTATATTAATCGTCATATATCCGTGACAACACGAACGTCACAAATAGTAACTTACCTGAACTCGAGTGACAACGATTTCGCATAACTCAATAAGTTTATCCGTTATATATCCGAAATGACATTTTATTAACCGTTTAATAATTGTCGGGAGTTTCCCGTTTTATAACAAAATTTTATAATAATAATACGTTCAATAATATTACGCCACTTTCGTAGCCTAATATATATATCTAATTGTATTATTTATAATATGACTCGTGATTATTATTATTATTATTATTAATATACGCGCCTAAATAATTATATATACGTTATTCACGTATATATATTCATATAAACGTTCATATTATCAATAATTGTTATTACGAGTTTTATTATTTACATTTCAATTTTTAATAGTTATCGAGTCATACGAAATGGTCACATGTCCGAGTCATGACTCTCGGCTCATTGTCCAAGTCCAAAGTAAATAACAAAAGTCACAATAACCAAAAGTATCTCCGTCCAACACAATCTCAATCCACGTGCTACAACATGAGGGTCCGACTACGGCACCCGACTAACCTATCTCCGTCAATCTAAGTGACCGTCTCACAATCGGTCCCCAATCACACTTTTCGTCAACACTTCTTCAAATAATACCACGAGTTCAAAAATAACTCGTCAACCGTTTCAAAATCCAATAAGCCACAAAAATAATAGTAACCAATCAACAAATACCAAAAATAATCATAACAAATAAAAATTAGCCGAAATATATATATATTTCGACATCAACCACGGTTCTCAAAAATAACCGTATTCGGATCAAATATCAAGTCAACCCAAGTCAAAACTTCACCACAACTCGTGTGGGTCCCACCCGAGACCTTTATGGTCTCGGCTAGCTCTAAACGAGCCAAACTAACCACACGACCCACTTGGGTTGTCGGCCAAAAGTCCAAGCGACAACCATGGTCAACCATGACCAACATGAATCGGTCAAACAACAAAAATGAGGATCCAAACATCCTCAATCGAACACCAAGAATCAACAAGGATCAAATAATCGGAAAAACAAGCACAAACCGAGGGTATCACCCTCGGGTACGCCTCGACCCAACAAGAATAAACCAAACCCGGATACCAAACGAGTATATATGTCAAAACCATTAATTTCCCAACATGTTTAATTCGTATTTCATCAAACCCCAATAATTTAAGCCATGTTTCCACAGACTTAGGACCATATCGAGGCACCCAAGGTGCCTAACCATCGATACTCACCTTCTTGAACCACGAGACATGCGGATCTAGTGAAAATAATGATACTCCATTCGGATTTAATAAGATTTCGTGATGTTAAAAGGTGTTTTAGGGCGCGTGTTATAGTTCAAATGAAAGAGGAGAAGATAAGGGTTAAGATGGTGGTGGTGGTTTTGTTGTGGAGGCGGTGGTGCGGCGGTAATGGCCGGATTAGGGTGGCGGCGGCTAGGGTTGATGGTGATGAAGGGGATGAGTTTAGAGAGAGAGATGAAAAGTTGTGTTTGTTTTTGTGTGTGGTTTGAAAAGCAGTAGGCACAAGGACGATTTTAGTAGTTTACTCTTCTTTTATTATTATTTTTTTTAAAAGTTAATAATAATAATAATAATAATAATAATAATAATAGTAATAATAATATTACTATGGTGTGGAGCGGGTAACGTGGGTAAATGTAAAAACATGTGGCCCGAACCCGAACTCATTTCAAACTTCAATATCTCTCGAAAGACGTCTCGTAAATAATTAAAATATAGCTGGACTCGTTAAGACGAATCATAAAACTTTTGTTAGGTAATCCTAGTGCCAGAGTCAACGTAGTACCAAGTGAGAATTCAAATATACATCACCGAGCATTAAATCAAAAATGAATTATGAACATAATTCACGTATTCCATAACATCATTAATTAAAATATCCATAAAATAGGTCTTATAAGTTCGTTGTGAAATGAAAATTTCAAATAAAAATTATAAACGAACTTAAATCGTAATGCGGGTTTTTAAAATAGCTCCCTAAACTGCCGGTTGTCACATCCTCCCAGTCTCAGAAGGAAACCCGTCCCGGGTTTCACTCGGAAAAATTCATCTACGAAGTGAAAAGCTTCGGATATCTCTTCCTGAACTCGTCCTCACGTTCCCACGTAAATTCTGGTCCATGTCGGGAATTCCAACGAACCTTGACGAGCGGAATGCGACTTCGCTTGAGTCGTTTAACTTCACGATCTAAAATCTCAATCGGTTCTTCCACGAAATTTAGTTTCTTGTCAACACGAATGTCCCTCATTGGAAAGACGGGCATTTCATCGGAAAGACATTTCTTCAAGTTACTTACGTGGAACACGTCGTAAACTTTACTCAGTTCATGTGGTAATTCCAACCTATAAGCCACGGGCCCAATTCTTTCTAAGATCAAGAATGGTCCAATGTAGCGTGGGTTGAGTTTACCACGTTTCCCGAAACGTATAACACCTTTCCAAGGCGAGACTTTCAGCATTACTTTGTCTCCAACCTGGAACTCTAAAGGTTTACGTCTCTGATCGGCGTAGCTCTTCTGCCTATCTCTGGCTGCTTGCAATCGATCACGAATCTGAGCCACTTTCTCTGTAGTTTCTAAAATAAGCTCAGGGCCTGTAAGTTGACTATCTCCAACTTCCGCCCAACCAATAGGTGAACGACACTTTCTGCCATATAAAGCTTCGAATGGTGCAGCCTTAAGACTTGTGTGGTAGCTGTTATTATAGGAGAATTCCGCAAGGGGTAAATACTTCTCCCAGCCTTTACCAAAGTCTATGATGCATGCACGAAGCATATCCTCTAATGTCTGAATGGTCCTCTCACTTTGACCATCGGTTTGGGGATGATATGCAGTACTCATATCAAGCCTCGTCTCCAAAGCCGTTTGAAGTGATCGCCACAGAGCTGACGTAAAATGACTATCACGATCCGAAATAATAGATATCGAGACTCCATGACGCGAAATAATTTCCTTCACATATAACCTCGCAAGCTTATCCACACTATCATCTTCACTAATAGCTAGGAAATGAGCAGACTTTGTCAGACGATCCCCAATTACCCAGATAGTGTCACAACCGCTAGCTGTCCTCGGTAATTTGGTAATGAAGTCCATAGTAATCCGCTCCCATTTCCAGACTGGAAGTTCTGGTTGCGTTAGTAATCCTGACGGTCTCTGGTGTTCAGCTTTAACCTTAGCACATGTCAGGCACTTACTAACGTACGATGCTATATCTGCCTTCATATTTGGCCACCAATAGAACTTCTTAAGATCCTGGTACATTTTATCAGAACCAGGATGAATGGAGTACCTTGACTTATGCGACTCATGCATAATCAATTCCCGAATTTCTCCATATAAAGGTACCCAAATCCGATCTCCAAAACATAATAATCCATCAGAACACTTAACAA
Source organism: Artemisia argyi (assembly GCA_030686995.1). Lineage (NCBI taxonomy): Eukaryota > Viridiplantae > Streptophyta > Magnoliopsida > Asterales > Asteraceae > Artemisia > Artemisia argyi. The sequence continues at coordinate 11,706,732 of CM060686.1, read as the reverse complement.
ATCCTTTCTCATTATCAGCCATCCCAAATATATTCTCGGCAGATCTATTTTCTGCTTTTAACGCTTCCGTTTGAGCTTCAAGTATTTGAGACGGTAATGGCGATACGATAGTCATTCCTAATGACCTAACTCGTAATGGTGGTACTCTTTCCTTTTGACTAAGAGCATCAGCAACAACGTTTGCTTTACCAGGGTGGTAGCGAATTTCACAATCATAATCGCTTAGCAACTCAATCCAACGTCGCTGTCTCATGTTGAGCTCTTTTTGATTTAAGATGTGTTGTAGACTTTTATGGTCAGTAAATACAACACACTTTGTTCCGTACAAGTAATGTCTCCATATTCTTAAAGCGAAAACCACAGCACCTAGCTCCAAATCATGGGTAGTGTAGTTTTTCTCATGCTTTTTGAGCTGTCTTGAAGCATAAGCTATCACCTTCTCTTGTTGCATTAACACGGCTCCTAAACCTTTATGTGAGGCGTCACAATAGACGACGAAATCCTCGTTACCTTCCGGTAACGCTAAGATAGGAGCACTATACAACATTTTCTTAAGCAATTGAAACGCTTCCTCTTCTTTATCTCCCCATTCATACGTAACACTCTTTTGAGTCAATTTGGTCAATGGTTTAGCTATCTTCGAAAATCCCTCAATGAATCTTTGGTAATAACCAGCTAAACCCAAAAATTGACGAACTTCGGTTGGGGTTGTAGGTGCAGCCCAATCTTTTATCGCCTCAATCTTAGCAGGATCCACATGGACTCCTTGTCTATCGATAACATGACCCAAAAATTGTACCGTCGGAATCCAAAATTCGCATTTCGAAAACTTGGCATAGAGTTTCTCCTTCCTGAGCAATTCTAAAATGAGTCTTAGATGCTCCTCATGCTCCTTCTCACTCTTTGAATAAATCAGAATGTCATCGATGAATACAATCACAAACTTATCCAAGTAAGGCTTACACACCCGATTCATGAGATCCATGAATATTGCCGGTGCGTTAGTCAACCCAAACGACATCACCTGAAACTCGTAATGCCCGTAACGGGTTCTGAAAGCCGTTTTCGGAATATCTTCCTCGCTAACTCGAAGTTGATGATATCCCGATCTCAAATCGATCTTCGAATACACACTCGATCTTTGGAGTTGATCGAACAAGTCGTCGATCCTAGGTAACGGGTATCGATTCTTCACCGTTAACTTATTCAATTCTCTATAATCAATACACATACGAAACGATCCATCCTTCTTCTTTACAAATAAGACTGGGGCTCCCCAAGGTGAAGAACTTGGTCTTATGAATCCTTTTTCGGCTAACTCCGCCAATTGTTTCGACAACTCTTCCAGTTCGGTAGGTGCAAGACGATAAGGTGCTCGTGCTACAGGTGCAGCACCAGGTATCAACTCAATCTGAAACTCCACTTGTCTAGTCGGCGGGATTCCCGGCAAATCATCGGGAAACACATCAGGAAAATCACGAACTATAGGCACGTCTCCAAAGCACCTTTCCTTTTTTTTTCCGTCTCTCCCTTCTCAGAAATTTGAGCTAAGAAAAGGTAACATTCCTTCTCCATTAGCTTCGGTAACTTTGTGCAAGATATGACTGTTAATCGGGATGGGCTCCTAGAATCCTTTCGGTCTCCTAATATATTTAGGACTTCCTTTCCGTATGGTACACGCACGATCTTCTCGTCGCAAAGTATGTGAGCACGATACTTCGACAACCAGTCCATACCAATGATAACGTCAAAACTTCCTAACGTGACGGGTAGAAGATCTATGTTGAAAGGGTGGTTCAAGAAATTTAACGTACAACCGCGAATGATGGTATTAATCCTTTCTAGGTTTCCATTTGCTAACTCAATATCATATCCAATTCCTAAGGCCATCGGGGTTTTCTCTAGTAAGGGTGCAAACGTAGTGGACACAAAACTCCTATCGACACTAGTATCAAATAGTATGGAAGCATAACGATTATTGAGAAGGAACGTACCGGTAACGACGTTCGGATCTTCTCCTCTCTCGTTCCCGAGTGCTTACACTCTTCCCTGAGCAGCTCCAGCTTCCACACGTTGGTCCCCATTATCTTGTCGTCCACGGTTTCCTCCAGCTCCACGGTTTCCATAATTGTACCCATTACCACCCGAGCCTTGATTTCCACGGTTCCGCGATTCTCTACACTCATTCCTATAGTGTCCCTTCTTTCCACACCCATAACAAGTAACATCTGCCTTATTTCTCATCTCAGGAGCAGCTTGAACCATAGCAAGAGGTCGAGCTCTACAGTCCCTAGCTGTGTGTCCTTTCTTTGAGCAATTCTGGCATTTCACACTACACCATCCATTATGATGCTGGTGGCAACGATCACACTTGGGTGCATCACCGTTCTGATTCTTCTTATCTCCATTCCCAATAGCATAAGCCTTAGCTTGTCTCTTGCTTCGGTGCTCATTACTCTTAGAGTGACGGTCTCTCTTTCTCTTTCCATTCTTCTCCTTATCAGCTTCTTCTAATTCCAACGAATCCATAAGTTGTTGAGCAATTGTGATTGCCTCATGGATGTTTGCAGGCCTAGCAGAAATCACATCATTTCTCGTAGCTACAGGCAACCCATCAGTATACCTCTCGATCTTTTGAGTCTCAGTTTTCACCATATCTGGGCACAACAAGGCTAATTCCTGGTTACGACGATTGTAAGTCGCCATATCATTACCTTTCACCTTGTGGTTCCAAAACTCAATCTCTAGCTTCTTGACCTCATTCCTTGGGCAATAAGTCTGAATCAGCAAAGACTTAAATTGCTCCCAAGTCATGGCATAAGCTACATCACTCCCAACTGCATTTCGGTAGTTGTTCCACCAAGTCAAAGCTTCATCCTTGAAGGTAAAAGAAGCAAACTTTACCTTCGCATTCTCCGCACAACCACTGACATTGAACACAGACTCAGTCTTCTCAATCCATCTGACTAAGTAAACCACTCCTTCAGTTCCACCAAACTCAATGGGTCCACAAATCTTGAACTCCTTGTATTGACATCCATTAGCACGAACAGGTGGAAAAGTTCCAGCAGAATTGTTGGAATGATTTGACTCAGCTAGTAGTTCAGCAACTCTTTGCTCCACAAGTTGATTGATCATAGCTTGATCCACAGTAGGTTCATTAAGTGGAACATGATCATTGTTTCCCTGAACATCAACATTTTGATTCCTGTTGTTGAGGTTGGTAGTGTCCAGGTTGTCAAGAGTAGGGGTTTTCAATATTTCGAGTAGGACGGCGTCCTCGGCGACTAGGGGTAGTCGCTGCCGTACCAGTTCGGGTAGCTCTAACGGGGTTTCGTCGTACAGCCATTAATATAATACTAACACGATATCAACCACGCAAATAAGACACAATTCTCCATGTACGCCAAAAATCGTAAAATATCATACGAGCTCATCATCGTCCATAAGTAGCAATCAATACATCGTTCCATACTACCAACAGGCATAATAGATACTAATCGTTCCATACGAGACGAACGTACAATCCGAATATCATGACATAAGAGATATAATAACTAGCTCTCCTAACCAAATACTCCTTGGCTTATGTAGCAACACAACAACCTGATTACAAATCGATCTAGCCACGATGCTGGCGTAGACTCCTCAATTCCGATCCCAAACCATCCAAATTCCTCAATAACGATCCCTGCTCAACACGATGTGTATCTCTATCCCTCTTGAGGTTCGCAACCTCCTTTTCTAACACTGTGTTCCTCTGCCACAGCTTGCGATCTCCCTCGCGAGCCGTGAGGAAACCTCTCTGCAGACTCTCTATCTGCTCATGTATCTCTATCATACATGTCCTAATCGCTATCGTCCTGCCCATGACAGTAGTCAAATCAACTCTCAACTCAACAACAAACTCAGCAATAAACTCAGCAATAATCATCTCAAGTCGGTCAGACATCCGCGAGATCCTCTCGCCCTGTGCAGTAATCTGAGCCCACATCCTACCAGTCTCACCTAACTTTGCATGCTTAGCAGAAACCTCAGAAGGTGCATCCGACGCCACAGGACTACCAGGTGGTGTATCAAACGAAAACGGATGATCAGGTGAAACCGGTTCTAACGGATGTATCGGGGAATCGGGCTTCTCAGCCTGAGCTGGTGGTGCTAACACATCATCATCATCAGGCATCTCATCCTCCTCCTCAGGGTCATCATCATCACCCTGCTCAACCTCCTGAGGGTCATCCTCCTGCTCAGGGTCATCAGCCTCATCCTCACCCTCGTACTCCTCCTCCTCCTCATCGGAAGAGTACCTCATCAATCGTCGTCTCCTACTAGGTGAACCATGTGTAGATGTAGTAGGTGATCTAGGACGACGACGCAATAATGTGGGTGGCGCCTCAGACAGAAGAGAGTGAGCATCAATCTGTAAAGGTGATGGAGTAGGGTGTACCGACATGCGCGCCGTAGCTCGATGGGCAAAGCGTGGTGCCACACGAGCCAAAGCCTGATGAAGAGTAAGCTGCCTCGATGTACCAGGGAGCCCTAGAGAAGATGAGGGTCCCTGCGTAGATGCAGCAGGTAGTGCTGAAGTAGAAGCTGCCTGTGATACAGTAGCTGAAGACATGGCCATCTGGTAAGGGTCATCAGATGCCATAGTGAACTGTGTAGGTAAAACCGTTGCAGTAAGAATATCCTCGACGACATCAGGCATATGGGAGGCCATAGTCTGTGACAACGACGTAGGGTAGGTGTAAGTGTTTCAAAACAACTAAATCACAACTCATAATACCATACCAAATATACTTATCAAATAGTTCCATATATAATCTCAATAAAAGAATTTCGAACACCGCATTACTAACAATGTTTATAAAACATATAGACCATATAAATCCTCGAGAACGCCATCTTATTGCTAAAATCCATAAACCTCAAATCATCTCAATAAATTCCAAATCTAACAATCATCTCAAATATCTCATAATACCTCAAATAATAGAAGATGCTTCGGCTTGGCGGGCTGGCGGGCGGTGGTCAAGGATCATTTTCAATAAAAATACGGTTATAGTTTAGGCGTTTATTTACCTAGTTCTCTATAACCTTGGCTCAGATACCAATCTGTAACACCCCCAAAATTTGATACAGCGAAAGACTCAACAAGCTTTCGGGGTGCTACGGGGATTGGTATCCAACACAAGACAATATAGAACGAGATAAAGTAAACATAATAAAAACACAACCAAAACGGGGTTTTAAGGTTTACATTTATCCCAACATCATTCAGAGTCAGGCCCAAAATAAAATAACAATAGGTCCAAATTTAATTATCAGAGTTTAGAAAAATAGATCCATAAACCATGAGCCTTGGCCGAGCCTTCCATTCCAAGCATGCATCTCAACACTTAATTACCTGAGAAAATGTGCTAAAAGTCAGCTTTCGCTGGTGAGATCATAGGTTTAAATTCAACTAACAATATAGTGGACATATACGCAAAACGCTTGCTAGCTAGACTAAGGATTCGCTAAAAGCCTGCGAATACCCTCCGCTCTCAACATAACACACGGATACCCTTCCGTACTAACATAGATATTCGGGTAGCCCCCGCAATACCAATAATAACTCGGATAACCTCCGAAGTATTAATAACCTATAGGTGCACACTATAGTATCTAAATAAGTCAACCTTGAATAGTACACATGAAACTATGTGACTAAAGCTGACAATCAACCAATAACCAAATAAGCCAACCTTGAATAGTACACACAACATATATGTGACTAAAGCTGACAATCCATCAATAACCAAATAAGCCAACCTTGAATAGTACACACAACCTATATGTGACTAAAGCTGACAATCCACCAATAACCAAATAAGCCAACCTTGAATAGTACACACGACATGTGTGACTAAAGCTGACAATAGATCCTAGTCCATACGCATAGCAAGTTTAGAAAGAATATAAAAGCGATAATAGTCCACGTAAAATGATTTGCACGTTTCTCACCCCAATCATTGAAAACATAGTTCAAGAGTAAAAAGTGGGGCTATGACACACCTCAAGTCCAGAAAATATCAAGTAGAAGTCGGTAGAAATAAGATGTATGATAACTCACGAAACAGCAACTACGGACTTGGCACGACCTAACAATATTAACACTTTCAGAAATCATTTCCTCAAATTTATAATATTCCCAAACCCGGACGAGAATCCGTTTTATTTCCGAAAATCTATTTCGTATTAGTTTGGTGTATTTGCGTTTGGTATCCATACGGGTAGTGGGTCGACTCAAAACAAACCAAAAGATCACACAAAGCATAATAAATAACTATGGATCTAATAGTAGCCCAATATATCATTTAAATAAATCGCCGAAGTTTATCAAATCCGTCGATTTGATAATCCTCATATTTATTTACGTAACATACCGTTCCAAGATTACACCCAACCTAAAGCACATAGCACATAATTACTATATAGTATATATCATAGTTTAATAAATTCCTCATATATATCGTCAAATTGGCCAGATTTCCCGATATATACACTCGCAATCTATTACACTTTACATATACTACAACCTATGGGCGTCGTAGGATACGATGCCCACTAATATATTCATTTCATATAGCCAAATAACCCGGTTCAACCTTTCGGTTAAGTGGTTATTTAGTTATAGAAAACGTCTATATTAATCGTCATATATCCGTGACAACACGAACGTCACAAATAGTAACTTACCTGAACTCGAGTGACAACGATTTCGCATAACTCAATAAGTTTATCCGTTATATATCCGAAATGACATTTTATTAACCGTTTAATAACTGTCGGGAGTTTCCCGTTTTATAACAAAATTTTATAATAATAATACGTTCAATAATATTACGCCACTTTCGTAGCCTAATATATATATCTAATTGTATTATTTATAATACGACTCGTGATTATTATTATTATTAATATACGCGCCTAAATAATTATATATACGTTATTCACGTATATATATTCATATAAACATTCATATTATCAATAATTGTTATTACGAGTTTTATTATTTACATTTCAATTTTTAATAGTTATCGAGTCATACGAAATGGTCACATGTCCGAGTCATGACTCTCGGCTCATTGTCCAAGTCCAAAGTAAATAACAAAAGTCACAATAACCAAAAGTATCTCCGTCCAACACAATCTCAATCCACATGCTACAACATGAGGGTCCGACTACGGCACCCGACTAACCTATCTCCGTCAATCTAAGAGACCGTCTCACAATCGGTCCCCAATCACACTTTTCGTCAACACTTCTTCAAATAATACCACGAGTTCAAAAATAACTCGTCAACCATTTCAAAATCCAATAAGCCGCAAAAATAATAGTAACCAATCAACAAATACCAAAAATAATCATAACAAATAAAAATTAGCCGAAATATATATATATTTCGACATCAACCACGGTTCTCAAAAATAACCGTATTCGGATCAAATATCAAGTCAACCCAAGTCAAAACTTCACCACAACTCGTGTGGGTCCCACCCGAGACCTTTATGGTCTCGGCTAGCTCTAAACGAGCCAAACTAACCACACGACCCACTTGGGTTGTCGGCCAAAAGTCCAAGCAACAACCATTGTCAACCATGACCAACATGAATCGGTCAAACAACAAAAATGAGGATCCAAACATCCTCAATCGAACACCAAGAATCAACAAGGATCAAATAATCGGAAAAACAAGCACAAACCGAGGGTATCACCCTCGGGTACGCCTCGACCCAACAAGAATAAACCAAACCCGGATACCAAACGAGTATATATGTCAAAACCATTAATTTCCCAACATGTTTAATTCGTATTTCATCAAACCCCAATAATTTAAGCCATGTTTCCACGGACTTAGGACCATATCGAGGCACCCAATGTGCCTAACCATCGATACTCACCTTCTTGAACCACGAGACATGCGGATCTAGTGAAAATAATGATACTCCATTCGGATTTAATAAGATTTCGTGATGTTAAAAGGTGTTTTAGGGCGCGTGTTATAGTTCAAATGAAAGAGGAGAAGATAAGGGTTAAGATGGTGGTGGTGGTTTTGTTGTGGAGGCGGTGGTGCGGCGGTAATGGCCGGATTAGGGTGGCGGCGGCTAGGGTTGATGGTGATGAAGGGGATGAGTTTAGAGAGAGAGATGAAAAGTTGTGTTTGTTTTTGTGTGTGGTTTGAAAAGCTGCAAGCACAAGGACGATTTTAGTAGTTTACTCTTCTTTTATTATTATTTTTTTTTAAAAGTTATTATTAATAATAATAATAATAGTAATAATAATATTACTATGGTGTGGAGCGGGTAACGTGGGTAAATGTAAAAACATGTGGCCCGAACCCGAACTCATTTCAAACTTCAATATCTCTCGAAAGACGTCTCGTAAATAATTAAAATATAGCCGGACTCGTTAAGACGAATCATAAAACTTTTGTTAGGTAATCCTAGTGCCAGAGTCAACGTAGTACCAAGTGAGAATTTGTCACAACTCGTAATTTTTGGTCATTTTTCCAAACCTCGACAATTTACTATTCACAGGTTACTATTCATTGATAACTATTCATCGTTTTACTATTCATCATTTTTGAGGTCAATTTGATATTCTGAGAAGCGTTCAGAAATTTTACTATTCACTTGACACTATTCATTTCCGGAAGAAATTTCACTATTCACGTGCATTACTCATTTCATCGTAAATTTAGTTTACGAGTATTCAAATTCGCGTAACCGTATTGGTTCAGGAGCGAATTGATGCATTATCATTAGGGACATTTCATACGGACTAGAAATAGTCTGCATATCGTCGTTATGGCACTTGCATACTATTCCACTCGTAGGATAATTAAATTTATACTTTGGGTATAATTAACTTTTACGTATAATTATTTCGAAATAAACGTTAACGACCAATAATGTGACTAACACGTCCGACACTCCCGAATATGATCCAAATATATCTTTATATTCATTTTAATAATATAAAAATTATATTATTAGTTTACCCGGTGTTTTCAAATCAATGACTACATTTCACGGTCGGAGCTTATTACTCCGTCGGTTTGCGATATTTCAACCCGATAATTATTCTAACACTTGATTCTCATCAGGAATAATATTTTACAACTTTTACAACTTCGTCATATTTTATTTCACCTCGTTAACATTTATTTTTAGTTAACTCGGTACCCGATAACACCCAATACACAACTTAAACTAAACTAATACATACAATTGTGAGACAAGATCATTTAATTTCCACCAAACACTCTTTTTCTTCCATAATTGCCGCCCCCCCCTAGCTAACCCATGTGCTTCTTTCATTTACAAAGACCAAGACCAAAAACAAATATCTACAAACTCATTTCTCATTTCATCCTTAGATTTTTAGATCAAAACTTCACTTTTTCCTCTTGTTCTTCCCCTAGCCACGACCCAAAAATAAAACCCAAGCAAGATCCATCAATTTTTGAAGATCAAGACATAATCAAGTTCTATTTTCATTCCTAGTTAGGGTTTTGTGATAAAAACCCTAGGTTTCTTAACATAATCATCTCCAAACTCCATATATCTTCAAGTAAGTTTCAAGTAAACTTTTCTAATCTTTTATACTTTCATTTAAGTTATTTTGATGTTTTAGTAACAAATCATGCAAGTATACATATGTAGTCATACCACTTTTCAAGTATTTTTACTTATTATGAGTTTATAATTATCATATGATCATTCTTTTTAATCCTACTAATTTTGGAGAAGACTAGGAACCCATGACACCCTAAGAAGGTGTATGGTAGGATTAGACTAGTTTTGTGGTGATTGAAAGTGGTTTGGTTGAAGTTGGAACAAGTTAGAAACTAGGAAAATCTATTTTTGACACTTTCAAAATGTTGCTGTCCCTTTTTGGCAAACGTGGAAAGATCAGGGGCAAGGGTGTAACTTTTGACCAAATATTTAGAAAATACTCTCCGATACGAAACTATAGCCGAAAACGGGGATAAAAACGAGTTAATAACGAAGGAGATATGATTTTTGTAAATTTAACGACGAAAACTATTTTCTGAAAAACTGCATGCTGTTTGACAGATTTCGACGGGCAAATATAGGCATTAAACGTAACCTAGAGGAGCCGAACTACCAAAAATATATTAGTATATACTAAAACGAATCCGTGGATATAAAGAACGAGTAAAATGAGCTTAAAACGACCAAGTTATACATGTTTTAAAATCGTCAAAACTATATATATATATATATATATATATATATATATATATATATATATATATATATATATATATATATATATATATATATATATATATATAGTCACTACTAGAAAATAATAACTTACGCACTAAATGGTATATTTTCTAGAAATGTTACTAAGGACTATATTCTTAACAAATGAAATACGTATGACCCAAAAGAATATTTATATGACTTAACGACGTTATTTTAAGGTTTTCGATACGAGGAAATATAACGCTAACATTTTTATACGATATATGTTACGACAAGTTTTTATAACTCCAATTGGACTTATTTTTCCTAAGTATGGAAACTATTTTACTTTGACAATAACTAGTATTTCCAAGTTACGAGTGGTATAGGCATCATGTGCATGTGCATTCAAATTCATCACGTCATGATCTAAAGTAGATCGTTATTACTCATATTAGGCTGCGGTTAGAGATCGTGCCTCATTTCAGTGTATCCATTTTTGTCATCGTAGCTATCGCTCCAGGTGAGTCATAGCCCCTACTTTTTAATTATTTCGCAAACTCTTTGGGGGAGAATACATGCTCGTTTTACTTAAATGCATTCCTTGCTTTACCTGGTTGATTACCTACATTTCATTGGTATGCTTGATTTCCTGTATTTCATATGACTTGTCTCTTAAACATTATTACTTATTTTATATGACCTCATTGTCAGTATTATTTATCTGGCGACATTGTCAGCATTATTTATCTGACCTCATTGTCAGTATTATTTATCTGGCGACATTGTCAGCATTATTTATCTGGCCTCATTGTCAGTATTATTTATCTGGCGACATTGTCAGCATTATTTATCTGGCGACATTGTCAGCATTGTTGATATAACCTCATTGACTGAATTATTTATATAGCCATTTTGCTATATTTATCTGGGAATTTGGATACCAGTATTACTTTTGTTCACGTAGGCTTTAACATATTTGGCAGTGGGTTGTAAATACACAGGTTACAAGTCTCTTATGGCGGGACTTGTAACTGAGTGGATTTACAATGCCTTTGCTGGGCGATTATTTCTCTATAGGCATTATTTGTTAAACAAACTCTATGAACTCACCAACCTCGTGTTGACACTTTAGCATGTATTTTCAGGTTTTTAGCATAGGGCACGCTACTGGAGGTTTTGGCAGGGCATGGCATGGTCATAGAAGACTCTGATTATTTATATGGGGACCGTTTTAAACTATTTTAAGGGCCTACTTCCGCACTACTTTTAACGATGTAAATACAATATTTTTGACTTAACTATTTTATTTTAAATGATTGAAGTGAAAATCATTTTTGAACTTGTGTTGTAATACCAATTGAGTTACACCCCAGCTACATGTATGCTTCCGCTGGACCCGATTTTGGGGGTGTGACAGATTGGTATCAGAGCTTTGGCTATAGCGAACTAAGTGTTTTTAAAACCTAGACTATAGCTACTTTTACGAAAACTTAACCCTATGACCGTCACGTGCCTGCCTGCCAAGATGATGCCTCACTTGTGGTTTGTTGCTGACTTAGGTGATGAGATTTGTGTCTCATTATCTGGTATATTATATTCACTTATTCTGGTTGATTACTATAATTGTCTTCCCTATTAGTATGCTTGCATAACTTATGCGCCTCATGTTACGCCTTCTCCTTGCATAGTTTCATCATTTGACCTCGAGTTCGGTCACCTGTCTTAGTCTTTCTGAATGTCTTGGTATTTGTGAAGGACATAGTATTAGTATAACTGAGCTGAGTATTTCAAAATTCATGGAACCTCGGTGGAATATAGACTAGTCACCTATATTCAACCCGGGATAGTGGGACATAGGCTGACTACCTATATCCGACTCAGAAATGAATTTTGCAACACTGAGAATGGTTATAATAAGATTTTGTCTGGATTGAATCCTTTACTCAATTTCAAAATGTTACATTTATGTGTGTGTATACACTCTCGTTGTCGGAACATTCATATTTTTCATCACTTCGTGAACCACCGATTGGAAGCAGGTTAACTGGCCATTTCATCTCATGAATATTCATATTTATACACAATACACTTACATTTTCTTTTATCACAATCTCGTTTTGTCGCACTTGTCACAGTCTTTTCCCTTCTTACCATCACTATCATTTCCTTTCCCCATCCCCATATGTATATATAAGGAATTAGGTGACACTCTATAGATTCCTATGTCACTCATCACTCATTACTCCCAATATTGATAAGTGGATATTATCAATGACATCCCTAAGAAAGACTTCCCATACCATATATAAGGAGGATCCCTAGGTACATTATGACCATTTAAAACTCAACAGAAATCCCAGGATATCACAAAACCACTCGAGCCACGTCAACTCGTTATATCACAACATCAACCTTTCATTCTATAATAACCCACTCTCGAACATCTACTACTAGGAAACGTCTTAATTATGTCTCACCCTTCTTTTCCCGTTTTGAAGAGCTATGCCGCCAAGGAAAGTTAAAGCTACTCCAACTATGACACCTATTGCTATTCGGAAATTGGTTAAGGATAGTATCGCCGAAGCTCTAGAGATCGAGAGAGCTGAGGTAGCTGCAAGGGCTGCTGAGGCCGCTTTACAGACAGGGACAAATGGGCAATCTGATAATAAGCGCAAATGTACTTGGAAGAATTTTAAGGTTAGTGATCCCATCAAGTTTAAGGGCACTGAAGGAGCGGTTGCTTTGATTCGCTGGTTCGAAAAGACTGAGAATGTGTTCCTCATGTGCAACTGTCCTGATGGCAGCAAGGTAAAATTTGCTACTGGTATGCTTTTGGATGAAGCTATGTCATGGTGGAATTCTTATGCTCAACCGATGGGTATGGAAAATGCCTACAAGCTCACCTGGGAGCAATTCAAGAAATTGATGACTGATAAGTTTCGCCCTCGTACTGAGGTGCAGAAGTTGGAAACAGAGTTTTATAAGCTAGTGACAGCAGGTAATGATATCGAGGCATATATCCGAAGGTTTCAGGAGTTGGCTGTGCTATGTCCAACTATGGTCCCAGATAACGAAAAGCTGCTAGAAAATTTCATCGGTGGACTACCGTGCAACATAAGTGGGAACGTAATTGCTTCTAAATCAGACACGCTGGAGGAAGCTATCAGAATGTCTCAAAAGCTTATGGCTCAAGTGATGAAGCAAGAAACTACTGTCAACAACAACAACGAAAACAAGAGGAAAAGGGATGACAACCAAGGAGACGATCAAGTATGGCAGTCAAACAAACAACATGAAGTGGTTAGGGCCTACGTTGTGAAGCCAAGTGAAAAGAAAGGTTACCAGGGTACTCTACCTAAATGCAACAAGTGTCAGAATCATCATAACCATGGACCTTGTCTTAATCCATGTGGCAACTGTAAGAAGGTTGGTCATGCAACTTGGGAATGCAAATTTCCAATCATTACCGGAGATCAGAAACCCTCAGTGACATGTTTTGGCTGTGGAGAAATAGGCCATTACAGGAATGAATGCCCAAAACAAGGAAACCTAGAGAAAAGGAACCAAGGTGGAAGGGCTCGTGGGAGAGCCTAGGTCATCGGAGGAGGAAATGGTCCACACATCAACAACGCTGAGGATGACAACAATGTTCAAGAACCAAGAACTCTACCTTAAAAATAAACTAAAGCCTAAACTCTCTTGTGTTGTATTTCTTTTGTGTTTAATTCTACGTTCTATCGTATAAGTTTCATGTACTATTAACGAATTCCGATCTAATGAATATTCTATCTTTTATCACCGCAAACTCCTAGCGATTTCGTTAAGATTCCTTTGGAACTACACCACCTATCATCTGCAGACCAATGGTCAGAAATTAGAGAACGATTCAAACATAGGAAGATATGCTCAGAGCATGAGTGATTGACTATAGAAATGGTTGGACTAACCATTTGCCATAAATCAGATTCCTTTATAACCATAGTTACCACACGAGCTTAGCGACTACACCATTTGAAGCACTCTATGGTCGAAGTGCCAACATCCAAGGACGGATCGAAATTTAGAAAAGCCCAACTCATTAGTCCAGTAGGCATTCATGAAATAACCAGGAATTTCCTACAACTCAAGAATCAGTTACAAGTTCGATAAGTTCCTAAACCTTGTAAGAGAACCAGTAGAAACCATGGACTGTTAGGTCGAACGGTTGAAGCAAAGTCGAATTCCTATCGTGAAAGTTCGCTGGAATTTTCAAATATCATCATCTTTTCACCAATACCACTCTAGAGACCAACACAAACTGAACTTTGGGACGAAGTTCCTGTTAGAGGGGAAGACTGTAACAACTCGTAATTTTCGGTCATTTTTCCAAACCTCGACAATTTACTATTCACAGGTTACTATTCATCGATCACTATTCATCGTTTTACTATTCATCATTTTTGAGGTCAATTTGATATTCTGAGAAGCGTTCAGAAATTTTACTATTCACTTGACACTATTCATTTCCGGAAGAAATTTTACTATTCACGTGCATTACTCATTTCATCATAAATTTAGTTTACGAGTATTCAAATTCGCGTAACCGTATTGGTTCAGGAGCGAATTGATGCATTATCATTAGGGACATTTCATACGGACTAGAAATAGTCTGCGTATCGTCGTTATGGCACTTGCATACTATTTCACTCGTAGGATAATTAAATTTATACTTTGGGTATAATTAACTTTTACGTATAATTATTTCTAAATAAACGTTAACGACCAATAATGTGACTAACACGTCCGACACTCCCGAATATGATCCAAATATATCTTTATATTCATTTTAATAATATAAAAATTATATTATTAGTTTACCCGGTGTTTTCAAATCAATGACTACATTTCACGGTCGGAGCTTATTACTCCGTCGGTTTGCGATATTTCAACCCGATAATTATTCTAACACTTGATTCTCATCAGGAATAATATTTTACAACTTTTACAACTTCGTCATATTTTATTTCACCTCGTTAACATTTATTTTTAGTTAACTCGGTACCCGATAACACCCAATACACAACTTAAACTAAACTAATACATACAATTGTGAGACAAGATCATTTAATTTCCACCAAACACTCTTTTTCTTCCATAATTGCCGCCCCCCCCCCCCCCCCCCTAGCTAACCCATGTGCTTCTTTCATTTACAAAGACCAAGACCAAAAAAAAATATCTACAAACTCATTTCTCATTTCATCCTTAGATTTTTAGATCAAAACTTCACTTTTTCCTCTTGTTCTTCCCCTAGCCACGACCCAAAAATAAAACCCAAGCAAGATCCATCAATTTTTGAAGATCAAGACATAATCAAGTTCTATTTTCATTCCTAGTTAGGGTTTTGTGATAAAAACCCTAGGTTTCTTAACATAATCATCTCCAAACTCCATATATCTTCAAGTAAGTTTCAAGTAAACTTTTCTAATCTTTTATACTTTCATTTAAGTTATTTTGATGTTTTAGTAACAAATCATGCAAGTATACATATGTAGTCATACCACTTTTCAAGTATTTTTACTTATTATGAGTTTATAATTATCATATGATCATTCTTTTTAATCCTACTAATTTTGGAGAAGACTAGGAACCCATGACACCCTAAGAAGGTGTATGGTAGGATTAGACTAGTTTTGTGGTGATTGAAAGTGGTTTGGTTGAAGTTGGAACAAGTTAGAAACTAGGAAAATCTATTTTTGACACTTTCAAAATGTTGTTGTCCCTTTTTGGCAAACGTGGAAAGATCAGGGGCAAGGGTGTAACTTTTGACCAAAGATTTAGAAAATACTCTCCGATACGAAACTATAGCCGAAAACGGGGATAAAAACGAGTTAATAACGAAGGAGATATGATTTTTGTAAATTTAACGACGAAAACTATTTTCTGAAAAACTGCATGCTGTTTGACAGATTTCGACGGGCAAATATAGGCATTAAACGTAACCTAGAGGAGCCGAACTACCAAAAATATATTAGCATATACTAAAACGAATCCGTGGATATAAAGAACGAGTAAAATGAGCTTAAAACGACCAAGTTATACATGTTTTAAAATCGTCAAAACTATATATATATATATATATATATAGTCACTACTAGAAAATAATAACTTACGCACTAAATGGTATATTTTCTAGAAATGTTACTAAGGACTATATTCTTAACAAATGAAATACGTATGACCCAAAAGAATATTTATACGACTTAACGACGTTATTTTAAGGTTTTCGATACGAGGAAATATAACGCTAACATTTTTATACGATATATGTTACGACAAGTTTTTATAACTCCAATTGGACTTATTTTTCCTAAGTATGGAAACTATTTTACTTTGACAATAACTAGTATTTCCAAGTTACGAGTGGTATAGGCATCATGTGCATGTGCATTCAAATTCATCACGTCATGATCTAAAGTAGATCGTTATTACTCATATTAGGTTGCGGTTAGAGATCGTGCCTCATTTCAGTGTATCCATTTTTGTCATCGTAGCTATCGCTCCAGGTGAGTCATAGCCCCTACTTTTTAATTATTTCGCAAACTCTTTGGGGGAGAATACATGCTCGTTTTACTTAAATGCATTCCTTGCTTTACCTGGTTGATTACCTACATTTCATTGGTATGCTTGATTTCCTGTATTTCATATGACTTGTCTCTTAAACATTATTACTTATTTTATATGACCTCATTGTCAGTATTATTTATCTGGCGACATTGTCAGCATTATTTATCTGACCTCATTGTCAGTATTATTTATCTGGCGACATTGTCAGCATTATTTATCTGGCCTCATTGTCAGTATTATTTATCTGGCGACATTGTCAGCATTATTTATCTGGCGACATTGTCAGCATTGTTGATATAACCTCATTGACTGAATTATTTATATAGCCATTTTGCTATATTTATCTGGGAATTTGGATACCAGTATTACTTTTGTTCACGTAGGCTTTAACATATTTGGCAGTGGGTTGTAAATACACAGGTTACAAGTCTCTTATGGCGGGACTTGTAACTGAGTGGATTTACAATGCCTTTGCTGGGCGATTATTTCTCTATAGGCATTATTTGTTAAACAAACTCTATGAACTCACCAACCTCGTGTTGACACTTTAGCATGTATTTTCAGGTTTTTAGCATAGGGCACGCTACTGGAGGTTTTGGCAGGGCATGGCATGGTCATAGAAGACTCTGATTATTTATATGGGGACCGTTTTAAACTATTTTAAGGGCCTACTTCCGCACTACTTTTAACGATGTAAATACAATATTTTTGACTTAACTATTTTATTTTAAATGATTGAAGTGAAAATCATTTTTGAACTTGTGTTGTAATACCAATTGAGTTACACCCCAGCTACATGTATGCTTCCGCTGGACCCGATTTTGGGGGTGTGACAGAATTCAAATATACATCACCGAGCATTAAATCAAAAATGAATTATGAACATAATTCACGTATTCCATAACATCATTAATTAAAATATCCATAAAATAGGTCTTATAAGTTCGTTGTGAAATGAAAATTTCAAATAAAAATTATAAACGAACTTAAATCGTAATGCGGGTTTTTAAAATAGCTCCCTAAACTGCCGGTTGTCACAACTAAGGAATCACCCAGAAACACACAATATCCAGAGACAGATTTTCTAGTAACAGGGCATCTAGCCCAATCAGAATCAGCATAAGCTTTGAGCTTAAGGTTTTTATGTTTACTAATTTGAATGCCATTGCTAGGAGAGGCCTTTAAGTACCTCAATACTCTAAGAGCAGCCTCAAGATGAGACTGCAAATGAGCATGCATGTGTTGGCTAAGACAGTGAACAGAGTAAGCAATGTCAGGTCTAGTATTGGTTAAGTAGATCAACTTCCCAACCAATTTTTGATAATTTCCAACATTAGACAAGGCTTTTTTCATCTTCTGTTTCAATATGATTTAAGGTAGTGTTTTCAGGCAAATGGGCATCAACATGTTTGGCTGCAAGCAAGCCATATTCATGTAAGAGATCAAGGCAGTACTTCCTTTGACTTAGGCAAACACCATTTTCATTTTCCAGAACTTCAATTCCAAGAAAGTACTTGAGTTTTCCCAAATCTTTAATTTGAAACTTGTTTTTTAGGAAAACTTTAAATCTTTCAATTTCATTAACATCATTGCCAGTAATGACAATGTCATCAACATACACAAGTAAAACCATAAACATATTCCCAGAACTCTTAGTAAACAAAGAATAATCAAATTTGGACTGTATAAAGCCATGTTCACTAAGAGTCTCAGTTAATTTGGCATTCCATTGCCTGGGAGCCTGTTTAAGCCCATACAAGGACTTATTATGCTTCACAACTTTAGACTTATGATCATCAAAGCCAGGAAGGAGGGTCATATAAACATCCTCAGTTAAGTCACCATATAGAAAAGCATTATTAACATCTAATTGAAAGATGCTCCAATTATTACAAATAGCAACATTAATCATGCATCTGACAGTGGACATTTTAACAACAGGACTGAAAGTTTCCATATAATCAAATCCCTCCCTCTGACTAAAGCATCTGGCAACCAATCTAGCTTTATATTTATCTACTTCACCAGTAGATTTATACTTGGTTTTCCATAACCATTTACTACTAACAGGTTTTCTTCCTTCAGGAAGATCACACTCAGTCCAAGTATTGTTCTTTTTTAAAGCATATACCTCATTGTTCATGGCCTGATTCCAGTGAGCATATTTAGAGTCCTCTTCATAAGAAGTGGGCTCAACAGATTTGTTCAGAGTAGTGGAGAAACAGTAATTGGCATAATCAAGATTAGAATAAGACACATATTTTTCAAGGCCATATTTTACATTGCTACTCACAACATAATCATTGAACTTAGCAGGAGCTTTGATAATTCTGCTAGACCTTCTAAGAGGAGGTTGCACAGGACTCAAGTTTTGAGTGGGAAGAGCTTGTGTATGTTCATGGTCAGAATTGGATGGGACATTTCCCTCAGATGGAGTTTTATCACCCATAGATGTTGCGTTGCCATTAGTCTCACTATCATTAGAAGTATTTGTACTTCTAGGGTAAGAAGAGGCATCACCTCCATCATTGGGTGTATTTGGGCCTCTCCTTTCATCATTGGGATTAGAATGATTTTCATTAAAGAAATTTTGATCATTTAGAGTAGCATCATAATTCTGATTAGTTTGAAGACTAGAATTCATTTTGAAAGGGAAAATAGTTTCATAAAATTGAACATCTCTAGAGTAAGAAACTATTTAGATTCAAGACTGTAAAATTTGTAAGCCTTTTTTGTTTTAGAGAAACCAATTAAAACACATTTTTCAGATCTGGGAGATAACTTATCTGAATTATTAAGCACAGAGGAGAAACATAGGCAACCAAAGCATCTCAGATGAGATAGTTTAGGTTTTTGACCATACACAAGCTCAAAAGGAGATTTTCCACTCAGAACAGAAGACGGCAACCTGTTAATTAGATAGGCAGCAGTTAAAATGCATTCAGGCCACATACTTAGAGGAATGCCACTTTGAAACAACAAACTCCTAGCAACATTTAGGAGATGCCTGTGCTTTCTCTCAGCAATCCCATTTTGCTGAGGAGTGTAAGCACAAGTAGTTTGATGGATAATACCAAGACTTCTAAACAAATTGCTCATTTTATTATTGACAAATTCAGTCCCATTGTCTGATCTCACAGTTTTAATACCACATTTAAATTGGTTGAGAATCAGATTGACAAAGTTAATGAACAAGTTATAAACTTCATCTTTAGTTTTGACAAGATATATCCAAACAGCCCTGGTAAAATCATCAACAATGGTCATAAAATATCAAAAACCTTCTCTACTAGTGACCTTGTAAGGACCCTAGAGGTCTATATGAACAAGATCACCAATGGCAGAACTCTTATGGTCACTACGAGGAAAGGGTTCCCTGGTCTGTTTGGCCTTGTGACAAATGTCACAGGGAGACACATGAGATCCCTTGGTGATCTTAAGATCAGATAGAAGCATGTCAACAGCTTGGTCAGAGGGATGACCAAGCCTGTTATGCCACAAAGTTTTTGTAACATAGCAAGTAACAGACAAATTACCCATTGTTTGATATTTAGGAGCAATAGGAGAGGGTGTATCAAACAAATAGAGGCCACCATTTTCACTACCAGTCCCCATGATTTTGTTTTGAGTCAAATCCTGAATGTAACACTTAGATTCATCAAAACCAACAAACATTCTGCTATCCTTGATAAGTTTATGTACAGACAAAAGACTAACACAATATTCAGGAACCACCAACACATCATATAAGATGACTTTATCAGAAAGTTTTAGATTGCCAATGTATTTGATTTTAGCAAGGGTACCATTGGGGTGACCCACAGTAAGATTTAGGCCAGAAATATCAACAATACTAAACATATTAAGAGTGTTAATAGTCATGTGTTGATTTGCCCCTGAATCAATAATCCACCCAATACTGACTTTACATAAGGCAGTATTGTAATTATAAAACTTGTGAAAATTTATGTTGAAGAAAACATTATTGTTCATAAAACTTGATATACCTGACATATTGGCTTGAACATTGCTAGAAGGCATTTCATTGATAAGGTTCATAAGTTTCAACATCTGCTCATTGGTAAAAGTCATGGAAGAGCTATTTTCAACAGATGTGGAGCTAGAATTAGCATGATAAGAAGGTTTGAAATTAGGTTGTTTTTGGCCAGGATTTTTGTTATAACCAGGAGGGCATCCATCGAGTTCAAAACATCTGTCAACAGTATGACCAATTTTATTACAATGAGTGCAAAGCAAGTTTGGATTAGGCCCTCTGTTCCCATTGTTGTTCCCAGTATTAACAAACTTTTTATTATCAGAGTTAAAAACCTTCTTATTATCAAATCTTTTATTCCCATTATTAGTCCAATTAGTTTTAGAAGCAAAACTAGCAATTTGGGATTTAGAATCAGAACCAGAGGAGGAGAAGAGGCAATGCATCTATGTGACTCTTCTCTGGAGACAATAGCAAAAGCATCTTTCACATCAGGAAGTGTTTCTCTAGAGAGAATACTACTCCTGATTGGTTGATAAACATCATTAAGACCCATGAGAAATTACATAAGTTTCATCAGTTGATTGTGTTTTAACACATCTTCTCTAGCAACACATATACACTTAGGCAACTTGGTCATGATATCAAATTCTCTCCACAAAGAATTCATTTTATGATAATACTCAGAAACAGATAATTCACCTAGTTTGAAGTTATTAATTTTTTGCATGAGGTTTAGAATTATGGATCCATCAAGTTTATCATAGGTTTCCTTAAGTTCAGTCCAGAGATCACGAGCATTCACAGAGAACATTTGACCAAGATACAATTCTTCAGACACAGAATTAAGCAACCAAGATAACACAATAGAGTTACATCTTTCCCACTGATTAGCCAAAACTTCACTAGAAACATAAGCAGCCTTAGTACAAGTACCATCAATAAATCCATATTTATTTCTAGTATTAATGGCAAGTTTCATAGCAGTGGACCAAACTCTATAATTTTCAGTTCCAGTAAGTTTCACAGATATAATAGAACTGGTACTAACATCATTAGCATGCAAGTATAAAGGACTACTCAAATCAAGACTGCTAATGAGGGTCTCATTACTGCCACTGGCAGCCATTAAGAGCAAATACGTAACAGATAAACAAGAGTTACAGGTCCAAGCCTAGAGGACTGGGTGTGACCAGAGCAGGTATTCACACCTCTCAGGGAGGCAGATCAAGATGTTAGCCACACCGTTTGCACCCTCTAAACTAAAAAACCAAGTAATCTTATAAGAAAGGGAAGAATCTTACAGTGCTATACGGTAAAGAGATGCGGAAGAGAATCACAATACTCTTAATTCACTTAGTTAAGAGATATTGTGAATGAATCAGGTCCCAATAAACACCAGAAACCTTTAGAAACAGGAATCCCCAAATCCAGAAAAATAGGGTTTCCAAGATCAGACCCTAATTCACCAGATCCAGTCACCACCAACAAGTAACCCAACAAGAAGTGTTGAATTACCCACGAATCAACCAGATCTCACTCCAATTAAGGAAACCCCCAAAAATCAGATGAAACCCTAGAGATCCAAATCACCAGCTTACACGATAATCAAGAGCCATTGCTCTGATACCATGTAAAATATAATAAGAACACAAGATAGAATCCAACCAACCACCCCTTGATTCAAAGTAAGAGTTATAAGTTCAATACAAGAAGTACAGAATAAGTATGTGAACAATCACATATAATACATATACAAAAGAGATGAGATCAAGAATGATTAGAACTCATCAATACAATAAGAGATATTATGCCAAAGATTATAGAGCCGTTAGAAGAGGCTGAGATGTATTGAGTGAGAAAACCCCAGCAGGGAAGAGGCAATATATAGCCACACCATCTTTGCACTTGACCACCTTAGGCCCCTACACAATATAGCACAAGACAAACAAGGAAAGACAAATAGATTAAGAGTTAGAAAGGTTCAGAAAATGACAGAACCAGCCCCTGAACATTATGAGGGAAAGGTTTGACCAACACATTCAACAGTTATCGCAAATCATTATTCAAGTCGTCGAGAATATAGTCATGAATCGTTCGGTGGAATCGTGAAATTTGACTCTATAGTGATATCTTTAACTGTCGCACCTTGATGTCTAGGTGCTCTTATAGATGACACATGAACGTGGTCAAAAATCTTGCAACACACCTTCTCTTGAGATAATAGGGGAAACAATCATGATCATGTGGCTAGCTCATTGAACTGATCAATTAGCAATATTCTTCGAACCAGTCTATTATATGAATCAAAGTTGTGAAATATATGAATCAAAGTTGTTTTAATAATAACATGCTATGATTCAAATCAGTGTATTATATGAGATGTTTCTTTTGCTTCTGAATTTACTTCACTTTCGAAGTGTGAAATGTATGAATCAAAGTTGTTTTAACAATAACATGCTATGATTTAAAATTCAACTGTCACTTGTTTTTTAGCACAATCAATTTATCAGGAATAACGAACATATTGGCGCTACTAATTTGATTGATGTATTTGTTGGTTTTATTGACAAGGTACATAGAAGTATAAGATGACATAAAAAGACAAGCAAATAAGAATCCAAATAGAATCCTTGATTAATTACTAATCATGTGAGTAATTATGTTTATCAAAGGCAAATAATTAAGGTGTGATTGATGCTAGTTGCTTCCATTCTTCTAATGAGTTTGCTGTTTGTTGTTGATTTTTATGATGTGCTTGAATAGCAAAAAGTACAAACTTTGTCTCTAGGGTTATGTAAAATAAATTTCTCACCAAGTGCTATGACAAATTGTCACAAACAAAACTATTTGTTTTACTCTTCAATTCAATGTTAGCCTTCAAATCTATTTTTAGTTGTCAGTAGTTACATAACTAATCACATTATAAGATTGTTGGGGGGAAATTAATGGAAATAAAATTGAAAGTTTTCTGCCACATACAAGCACATAATGTGTTTACCATTAGGAGTAACTGACATATACACTAATATCTTTGCAAAGTGAATGATAATCTTGGGTAAGAATTGTGATGATAATCTACATTATGTGTGCTTTGAATGATTCTAACTAGAGAAGCATCTGATTCTAGGTAAGAGTTGTGATTATAACTTGGATATTCTACAAGAATAGTGTAATATCACTCTCCGAATGAAGTATTTCGACCTTTTAGATGCCTAGATATCACAGATCATTATTAGGACAATTCAAGAGAATCACTTATTTTCTAGGCACATGAGAACTAAGCAAAACAAATAAGAAATTGTTAGTGTTCCTATGTTATAGTGAGAACAAATATATCCGTTATAAAACAAACATTTTGATAGTTAAAGTCGGTTAAAAGTGGTTGAACAGCAACATTCACAATTGTACACCAAGAGTCATGTTGGTTTTGTCTTGGCGGGAAAAACACTTAACCAACTGTTCACCAATAGTCACAACTTCCCCTTGGACCTGCAAGGGGAGCTGGCACTTGACCATGCAAGGCGGCACGACCCTCGCATATTTTTCGCGGTCGGAAGTGTTGGAATATGTGAATCATAACAATAATATAAACATATAAACATCAAAGAGTACGCAGCAGAATAGATCAAATACATGTAAATAAATTAACCGAATATAAAAGGATGCGTACCTCTTTGTGATTTCTAGCGAGAACCAGAAACCAATGGAACAAGAACAATAAACCCTAATTGGGTTTAATGGTGGATCGACTAGGGTTAGTCGAATAGGGCAAATCACCTTGTGAGCAAAAGTATGCCAACACTTCGTTCTTGAACACACGTATTAGTAGCGTTTCAATAAGAAAAGCTAGGTTCTTAATTCACAAGCAATCCAAACACAATATTTAGAAGATCGCGTGAGAACCCTAGAAGGGTGTAATTGATCAACTAAAACTAGAATGGATTTGAGCTTAGGAAATCTAGTAGGAACCCTATAAGGTTGTAGTTCGATTTCTAGGCTCAATAAGAGAGAAGGAGAAGAATTAGATTGCAAATGAATCAAGGGATGAGAAAGTGAATACATGAAGGCATGTATTTATACTATTCTCATAGCTTGGAGCAAAAGACACAATCACAAGCCCTAGAGGGCATGGATCGGCCGATTGAGGCTTTAGAACCCCAATCCATAGCTTTCTTCAATTTAATTTCAAATCTAGTCCTTCATCTTTCGTCTAACGGTCGTTAGGTACCGTTAAGTGCTCATTTCGTGAATTTAATAATTATTCGTCACTAAAACAATAATTATTAATTAATTGAAACTCATACGTAAAGTGTGCAATCCCGAAGTCTCGAGTTCGAGTCCAATCATGAGATATTAATTTATTATCCGTTAAAACTAACAGCTCCCACTCGGATATAGATTAATGTAACAATGACAATGGTTAGTCTAGCATAACACGCCAATGTCCCCAGAACGATCTCGAGTATGGTTTCCTGGAAAAAACCACCTTTGATGATTCATCATCATACTTATCCTTTTGATTCTAATACTATGTTAATATGGATATGGATTGAAGTCATTCCATAATTAACCAGTTTTTCTCGTTATTTATGATTAAGCAAGATTACCAATTCATCTGAACGTATTCCAGATAGACCTTGGGCATGGCCATGCAAACATCTTGTTAATCCTACGAGTGGCCAAACAGTATTAAACTTCAAAACAAATTTGAAGGAACCAAATCCCGTATCGACTACAAGCATAACCTATGAACTTCGCATCACCTCCGAAAATAATCCTTATAACTACCAGTTACGGATAGCGTTAGATTATCTCACAGAAAATGAGCTACATCCACGGTAGTTACTTGGTATCTCAAGTCTGAGGATAAATATTCATGATTTACTATAATGACAACATCCATAAGTACAATCATGTAATTGGGATTTTGTCCTATATTCAATTTTTCAATTATTGAATATCATGTGAATTTGGCATGTCCTACGCATCAATATACTTTAAGTATATTATACCAAAACTCAGATTTGTCTTAATTCAATGATACTCCCATATCATTAATTGACAACGGACTATTTAGAATAACATAACATAAGTTATTCATGGATTAAACATGCAAATATGGGATACAATCTATTATTAATGAAAACAAACGTACTCAGTACTTTAATTCATTATTTAATAATAATTGCTTAACATCCCTTATCCAAATACTAAATAGATCAATGCATGAAAAATTCTTGTTAATGAATTTTGTCTCAAGTAATATCAATCATACTTGTTGACAATTATGCCCAAGTAATGATAATCATACTTGTTGACAAGGCATTATTCAACTAACTTTGATCTATCGGAATTTTGAGAATACTTATTTCAAGAATTCAATTAACGAAATTCTTGTATATGTGCATTCAAATAATTTGATATAACCACACAATACATCATAAAATGTGTATGACATCCTCAACATACAATTTATGATAATTAAACTTCCAAACCTTTTAAAGTTTAAAGTATTCTTATTCTTTAACGTATAATGCAACTATGCTTTTCGTTAAGCATAACTAGTACACATGGCTATTAACAAGGATGAAATCCTTCCATGACTAGTATTGAGTGTCATCTCAATTTATATTAGCATCATTGTATGCAAACAACAATATGCGCTTTCCCGTAAACTTCAATGTGTAATGTTTTATTCCTTCCAAACTTTCAAGTTTGTTGGTTATGACAATTTTATAAATTGTTCATTTATAGAATCTAGAAATTGTTCCAGGCTGAGGATGTGATTCTATATCCAAATATATTCCTTTAGAGTATTCATTACACAACTTATCTAATATCTTTCAATTAGATATCAATGTTGTCAAATCATCTTTTATCAAAGCATGATATAACAACAACATGATGTACATGAAAAATTCTCGTGTCCAACTTAAATTTCATTCATGTACTACATATCCATTTAAACTTTCTGAATGATATATCATGTTCTATTAGATTCATTTACCGCACATGTTTACATCAATAAACATATATTCAAGGTTGTATGTTTTACTTATTAAATCTTTCAAGTAAAGTTTTATTCCAAGTTATGACTTAACATTTAACTTATATAGAATGTTACTTCCTATATGTTATGCAACATATATGATTTAAGTAAGTAAATATAATACACCCACTAGCTTTCAGAATTACTTAGGAGTTATCTTATTTTAAATTATAAATCAAACATGGATTTATGATGAGGCGAAAAATGAACCATTTTTAGGGGGTCATTTAAGCCCGGAATTGAATTTATTTGATCAAATATTGCCCTAAATCGTTCCTTTTGTGATTTTAGGTACTTTGAGAGTGAATTCTGGAAAAGGAAGCATTTTGAACGTTTTTGGAGCATAAAAGTGAAGAAAACGGCAAAGACTTAATTTTCCATGATGAGAACAGTACCTGACGGCGTCAAGAAGGAAATTGTGACGGCGTCAGGAGTAAAATCCATGACGACCCAGAGAAAACCTGAAGGCGTCAAGAGAAGGGCGTCAAGAGTTATTTTGGTGACGGCCTGCAAATGGAATACACGTGACGGCGTCAAACCCAGATCTAGGCAGTCCGACAATTTATTTGGCGGCGAGATGATGGCGTCAGAAATTTACTCTTGACGCCGTCACCTCACAAAATCTATATATACTTTTCTATTTTTCATTCATTAAGAGAGGAACTTGTGTGGAGAATACTAGGGTCGAACCTAATAAACCCTAGGTCGTTTGTAACATTATTTTCAAGGGTTTTCACCCCTTGAAACCTTTCATGTTCAATTAAGATAAGTCCTATTTCAATTCATTCAATATATCTATGTGTTGTTTGAATATATCTCATGCTTGTCTTGAATTTAACATGCTAGGCTAGATCTGTCATGTGTATGCTTAGATGTAATGAAACCTAGATGTTGATTATAGGTTGATTGCTTGTTTATAGTTGTAATGGATGAATGATTTCAATGTTAGGCTTAAGAAAACTGGCAGATCTCCATTGTGTAACTTGCTTGAACGTCTTAAGAAACATGAACCGATGTGTACTAGGTTTTTATGATTATATTTAATGCATGAGCGAATTCTAGTTATCCCATGTTAGGAGCTTCTTAGCCGGCTCGACATAGGAGTGAAGTAGGAGCTTATAGGATTGGGGAAGTAAGTACGCCACCCCATGAATGGTATTAGGGAATACAATCCATCATCCACGTAACTGTAACAAGTAAGTAACCTGTAAAAGATATCTAGGGAGTAGTGAAATCTAAGTAAACACAATTCTCCCATATATTGCTCACACCACTATCTTAATTTAGTTTATTTTCATTTTTGTTATTTTATTTTGATTGCATCTTAGTAATTGGGTTAGTTGATTAGCAACTAATTCTGCCCACTCCTTCAAAAACCGAGATTTTTACTTGCTTTCAAAAAATTTAAAAACACAAAAAGAATCATCCCTCATCTCTAGACCTAGTCTTTAGGTTTTCTAATCCTAGCGACACTATTCCCAAGTTGAACGATCAATCCCCAGGTACTTGTCACTATACTATACTACAACGATCAGGTACATTGCCTGGTGGGGGTTGTAAGCTTCTCGAGATCCCTCGAGAGGTAAAGCCTGGTGCAATTCCCGTGCATCAAGTTTTTGGCGCCGCAGCCTAGGGAATAGTTATTGTCTAGGTTAGGATCTCTTTTTATTAGGTCAACTTGCTAGATTCCTTTCTAGTAAGATTTTATTTTTATTTTTTTTTTATTTTTAGGTTTTCTTTAGTCTATCTTATTTCTTTGTTTCCTTTGTTCGTAAACAATATCGATGGATAACAATAACATTGATCGTTTGATTCCTGTTATTCGTGTTTTTCGTCGCAGGATTTTCCAAATGCCCGCCCCAATCCCTTTATTGGAAAATGAGGACCCACCTAACCTGTCGCCTAACCACCACTTTGACAATAATTCTAAAATGGAGGAGTCTGACCACGATAATGACCATAGGGCTAGTCTTTTTTACTATTCAGACTCCGACGAGGATCTAGATGATGGTGATGTGATTAATGAGGATAGGACGGAAGATGAAGTGAACACTCTTAGGTATGTCGACCCTAGAACAAGGATTGAGAGTGATAGCTCATTCAATATGCAATTTCCTTGTAAGATTGGATTTAGGAGCTTTAATGCCTACCTTAACTCATCTCTCCCAATGAACATAATCTCACGTAGTGAATATAATAAAATCATGGTAGATGAGTTAGAATACAAAGGAGATAATGTTATTGCTAGGGAGATGTCATTGCATGTGTTTGTAGGAAGCTTCGTTTACCTTGTTGAGTTCATGGTTATGGAGAATCTAGGAGAATTTATCGATAGTAAGTTAACCCAAGTTGTGTTTGGAAAGCCTTTTAAAAGGTTGACCAACCTTGATGAAAAACTCATGGAAGGGTTAATTACATTCTCGGATGGGGATGAAGATTTTGTCTACCAAATGCCCCGTGCACACCCTAGGTTCAAGGATTTTTCCATGGAGAAGTGTAGTAGGTATCCGCCCCTAGAAATGCTAAGTGAGAATGATAAGAAAAAAGGGCTTAAATATACTCATGAAAAGAATAAAAGGTACTATCGCGGATGTTTAGAGTTAGGAGATGATTATAAGAAAGGTGAGGCGACTATTAGATGGCTCACCCTCGGTTATGTGAGCATAAGCGACACACGATAGCCCATGACCTTGAGTCTAGCTACAAGACTCGTAAATAAAGAAAAGCGCTTCTTGGGAGGCAACCCATGTTTTGTGTGATTTTTATTTGTTTGTTTGTTATTTGTTTCCATATGCATGCTTTATTTTTATTGTTGGTAGATCATGTTTCAAAACTAAAATAGTGAAAATACTTTATTTTGTTGTTTGGCCTAGTCTTAACTTCATCCAAAGGTATTTCGCAAAAGATAAGTGTAAGGGGAAACCCCAAATATTTTTTTAAGAAACAAAAATTGATCATGATTCTCCACAATATTAAGTGAACATGTATATTCGTATTTATTAGAGTCAAATGCTTGTATCGAGTCATAATGATGTTTTGCAGGATTTTCCAGGAAGTAGGACCAAGTTTTTCCAGAAATTTTCCGGAAACTTAACATAAGAATTTCTGCAGGTCACTTCTGACGGCGTCAGGAAGAAATTCCTGACGGGGTCACGTGTAAAATTCTGGAAATTTTACCAGTTTTATTTTTCTAACGGAGTCTTAAAGTTTTTGTTGAAATCTCTAGTTTTATAATCTCCAGGAAATCTGCAAACATCATTCCACAAGCATTATATCTTACTTTACTTTTTAGGATTTGTTAGCATATATAGATTTCCGTCGATTTTACGCGAGGTTGCCTTGTCTGTTTTCTCAGGTTTTACAGGTTATGTATGACAAGAAGATGATTTATATTCTGGAAGGGAAGCTTTGATTGTTCATTTTCTTGGAGGAAGATCTAACCTGGCCACCTTATTATCCATACCGAGCGAATCAGGAGAGTATTTGATTTCATTCTTTTTACTTATTTCACTTTTACATTCTTTACTAGAACATTGGGGACAATGTTCATCCTAAGTGTAAGGGGAGGGTAAAATGATGATACCTTACAGATACACTTTCGCTTGAGTTTGTTTGTTTGATGGTAGATGTGTAATAAAACTATGAGAAATACTTGTTAGTGTAATTTTAGCGCCAAATTTAAAATTTTTTACAACATTTAGGAGTGAAACTTTAGCCATAGCAAGCGTCTCATGGATAGGAGTTGTATGACTAGCACAAAACCGTACTATTCAGAAAAATTTTCCACCCAAATATGTGAGGTTCGCCTTTAGATTTGATAGGAAAAGCATTTATTATTAGTGCTTATGAGTGTACCGGTAGCATTTAGATTCTAGAACTTGCGTTAGTGATGCATCCCGAGACTGCTGGTGAGACTACATTCTTGTAGTAGGATTTACTACATGATAAGAGGCATTAGGATCACCCTTGTGTTAAACCCGTATTATAATTACTTGACCATTTAAGTCATATTACTTGGCTAGTAAAGTCAATTAATTTTTCCCACACCTTAGCGTTGTACTCATTTTTAGTACACGAAACCCCTAGTACACCCCTCCGAGCCTATCTTTTCGTATCTAACTTTAAGCATCTTACTTAAAGGAAGAATTTGTTACACCCCACTTAAATGTACACCCAAATCGCCTTAGCCTTCCGTGTATTCACTCATCTTTAGTGCATTATTGTTATATGTTTAAACCCTTAGTTAATTATCTAATTGATTACATGCTTGTAAAGTCGAGTCATATCCTTGTACATATTGTTTTGGGACAATTGAGACTCATGGGTAAAGTACTTATTTTATGGAGTAATGGGGAAGAACATCATATTATTACCCCCATATGTACGTTAATCTTAAAAGTTCTCCAAGTGTTTTGATTTTCTTAATTCGAGTCATTAGATTAGTTTATTGTAAAGTATGTAAAAATTCAAGTGTAAGGAGAATATTCATTCCCTATGACGTATTATTTTGGATGGTAGGGTAAGAGTGTATGCAATAAAAAAAAAAAAAAAAAAAAAAAAAAAAAAAAAAATCGAAAAAAAAGAAAAAAAATAGAAAAAGAACAGAGAAAAAACATATGGACTACCATCCCGTTTCCATTCTATGTTTATTTTATGTTTTTGTTATTTTTTATTTATTAGCTTAAGTCGAGTCTAGTCTTGGCTTAGCAACGCCATATTGTACATGTAATTAACCAGGATTATTAACTCGCCACCAGTAAAGACTGCCTATATCCAACAAAACCGTGTATTCCATATCCCTACACCTAACGTTACAACCCTTTAAAAGACCTCTTTGATAGTTTATCCTAGGTGCTTACGCCATGTAGTGGAGGTTTGATCATTTCCCAAGCCTATGGTAATCTATTTTGCTATGACAGGTAGTGAGAGATGTTTTCCATTTCCATATTGTGATATATACTTTATTACACCCGAGAGATGTGAGTATCTAAACACTATTTGTGGGGTGCTAGCATATGACCTCCGTGCTGTCTTTGGTCTTTAGTGGAATGATTATTTGTTGTAATTACTTTTATATTAGTGTTAAATGACCCCTAACTTGTATTTTGATTAGAATAAAAGTGCATTTGCTTGAGGATAAGCAAATCTCAAGTGTAAGGGTATATGATGAGGCGAAAAATGAACCGTTTTTAGGGGGTCATTTAAGCCCGCAATTGAATTTATTTGATCAAATATTGCCCTAAATCGTTCCTTTTGTGATTTAGGTACTTTGGGAGTGAATTCTGGAAAAGGAAGCATTTTGGACGTTTTTGGAGCATAAAAGTGATGAAAACGGCAAAGACTTAATTTTCCATGCTGAGAACAGTACCTGACGGCGTCAAGGAAATTGTGATGGCGTCAGGAGTAAAATCCATGACGACCCAGAGAAAACCTGAAGGCGTCAAGAGAAGGGCGTCAAGAGTTATTTTGGTGACGACCTGCAAATGGAATACACATGACGGCGTCAAACCCAGATCTAGGCAGTCCGAGAATTTATTTGGCGGCGAGATGACGGCGTCAGAAATTTACTCTTGACGCCGTCACCTCACAAAAAATATATATATATATATATACTTTTCTATTTTTCATTCATTAAGAGAGGAACTTGTGTGGAGAATACTAGGGTCGAACCTAATAAACCCTAGGTCGTTTGTAACAGTATTTTCAAGGGTTTTCACCCTTTGAAACCTTTCATGTTCAATTAAGATAAGACCTCTTTCAATTCATTCAATATGTCTATGTGTTGTTTGAATATATCTCATGCTTGTCTTGAATTTAACATGCTAGGCTAGATCTTTCATGTGTTTGCTTAGATGTAATGAAACCTAGATGTTGATTATAGGTTGATTGCTTGTTTATAGTTGTAATGGATGAATGATTTCAATGTTAGGCTTAAGAAAACTGGCAGATCTCCATTGTGTAACTTGCTTGAACGTCTTAAGAAACATGAACCGATGTGTACTAGGTTTTTATGACTGTATTTAATGCATGAGCGAATTCTAGTGATCCCATGTTAGGAGCTTCTTAGCCGGCTCGACATAGGAGTGAAGTAGGAGCTTATAGGATTGGGGAAGTAAGTACGCCACGAATGGTACTAAGGAATACAATCCGTCATCCACGCAACTGTAACAAGTAATTAACCTGTAAAAGATATATAGGGAGTAGTGAAATCTAAGTAAACACAATTCTCCCATATATTGCTCACACCACTATCTTAATTTAGTTTATTTTCATTTTTGTTATTTTATTTTGATTGCATCTTAGTAATTGGGTTAGTTGATTAGCAACTAATTCCGCCCACTCCTTCAAAAACCGAGATTTTTACTTGCTTTCAAAAAATATAAAAACACAAAAAGAATCATCACTCATCTCGAGACCTAGTCTTTAGGTTTTCTAATCCTAGCGACACTATTCCCAAGTTGAACGATCAATCCCCCGGTACTTGTCACTATACTATACTACAACGATCAGGTACACTGCCTGGTGGGGGTTGTAAGCTTCTCGAGATCCCTCGAGAGGTAAAGCCTGGTGCAATACCCACGCATTAATTTAATATTTTAAACATAAGACTTATCTCCTCGATGCATGCATTTATCCATACTTGGATTCTGGATTTTGTATACTTTCAAAGATTTAAATGAATTCATAAAACTCTTAATTACTCATCGTCCTCGCTTAAGTAATTATATAAGAAAGATGTTTTATAATCCATTGTCAAATTTCATATTCATAAAAATGAGTATGAGAATTACCATCTTTGTATCTTTAATGTGCTTAGGAAAGAGTATTCAATCATAGTTAATGACTTAAGTATGATTAATAATCTTGTCATAAGACATGCATTAAAATATGTATACAATTTCGTCCATATGATTCTTTATGCAAAGGTTTAAACCTCTAGGGTTTTTCTTCTATTGCAGAAACTCATCTTCATTAAGATAAACCAAGTTTTCAAAGTTGACTTATCTTTATGGACAACATCTTAACATTCATAGTATGAGCAATTTACCATAATTAGTAAATGCATCATTATGATTAACAGGCTTACTTTGATCCTGTAATTCATAATTCTCAGCATATTAATTAAATATCTAAGACATCCCTACGGATCTATGAATGAGAGTTTCATCATGTTGAGATTTAACCTTTACATTTCAAACCTCATCATGATTTTCACTAGTGTGGTTTTAGAAGATTATGTATTTTGTAATTTTTTTCTTTCAAGATCTAAACAAAACTCCCACTTGCCTTTTGCATTTTATCAATAAATACTTTAGCAAGATGAGCAACACAAAATCGTTCTCATTTGGGATATTACAAAAACATTTTACAGTTCCTGACTCTTGTTTGTTAAAACTACTTATTAACAAAATCAGAACTTCATTTTAAGACTTTAATGTGATTCATCACATTCCATAATGTCTTATTTAATCTTCTAGGTTGGAGTCTTATTGCGTATATTCAATTCATACTCAATTTTCTAACCTTGATAACTTTTGGAAGAAAAGAAGTCATATTTATCTTTTAATCAAACAATATAACAAGAGTTTGATTTTTCCTAACTGAACACACCACCAACTTGTGATGTTTCATTAGAATTAATATTGTGAGACAACTAACAATATGTAAGATAAACTTATTTCCTTTTGGCTTAACTATTTACCAACTACATCAATCTTAATGGTACAATAGAATTTCCAAGCCAATTGCATGTTATATAACATAAGTGTCTTTTTGAACAAGTCACTTCACGTTCATGTCTTAAGAAGACATAAACTGTTATATTCCCACTATACGTTGTACATCATTGATCAACTCAATGATTTCTTGTTTGAAACATAACAAGTTTAACGTCTTACTTTATTATAAGTCTTGTAATAGTTAAAAGACTTCATGTTTATAAGAAGATATAAACATAAATAACTAAAGTATTTGTGAACACCACCACTTGGTTTCAATAGTAATTTCAAGTTAATTTACTACTTCATTTGCTTATTCCATTACATTAGTTGATCTGCTAGTAATGAAATCATGTAGTTTACCTTTCTATTGCAATCTAGGCAGGTTACACCCTGACGTAAATTGTAAATTCAAGTGTTTCTTTTAATTTGAATATCATAAGATATAAAAGTAGTCTTTTGTTATAATCATGACACATGTTCTACATAAGATAATCTTACACATTAAATGTATAAGTCCTATTAGCACTTTGATCTCTTACCTTGCAATTAAGAGAATCCTATAATCATATTTCTATGTATTGTTCCTTTACACACAATAAACAATTCTCCCACTTGTGCATAGAACAATATCATGTAGTATATAAACAACACAACATATGTTTGTTTATGTACTTCAATATGATTTGTGTCATAAGTAGATGTAGGACTACTTTGTTCTTGTCAGGAAACGCATATGGCTATCCTAAGAACATGAGTGTCTACATTTTGAAAGTAATTATCTTGAAGATAATTTGGGCTACTACACAGAAATTAAGACTTGTAGCTCCCACTAATTTAGAGAACATAACAATAACTCTATATTCAGTAAACAACACAAAGCTCCCACTGGATTTGACAACATTGTACGTGTTTCATAACCAGTGAAAACAATTTGCTTGTTTTTACTTTCCTACACATTTAGAAAAACCCATATGTAATAATTACTCAGGTTCTAAAATGTTTATTCTACTATGTTTATGATGGATTATCCATCAATGATATTAACTTGAAGAATTTGGGCATGCAGCTTCTTCCTTAATAGGCCTACCATCCCCATAATGATATGTAGCACCTTTAAAGCACAACAACTAGATAAAATACTAGCTTTGCTTTTTACCAATTTTTCGGTAATCTGTCCAGCTTCTAATAACTCATATTTTCCATTTAACCAAATGCCTTGTTTGTTATAGGAGAATTCATTCACCAAATTAGGGTAATGAAATTTTTATGGAAAATAAGATGTGCTATATCCTTAAATATTAAAGATTGCTATGAGTTATATATTAGAATGTAGACAATTCTAATGTTCCTATCATACCTTTCTCAATCATGAAAAGGAATAGGATTGAGTCTTATTCTTCTCTCATGGAGAATAGACTTTCTGTCATTTTGGTAAATTTTTCTCAATCAAACATTATGTTTGAAAGCAGAATTAGATCAATTTACCAATTTAAGACCAACCACGTTTACGTCTTTAATGTTGCATTAATACATTAAAAAGAATTACAAAATTCAATTTTAGTATTTTCGATAATTAAATTTTCAAGAAAATTAAATACCCATGGTTCATAATCATATAACTATTTAATTTTCACTGAAAAACTAGGATCTAAATTGACATAGGTTCATCACATCAGTTGATCTGCTAGTGATGACAGTATTCAATAAGGTACGAGTCGAACCTCAATTGCCAATATTCAATTGCAATTCCTAGAATTGATGGGATTTACATATTTGCCAACCGTAGTTGCAATGTAAGCATCTTTTATCCCCATCTTCTTATGCCTTAAGTGATCAGTCCCACTATCAACTCAATTAAGTTGACCAACTTAAGAAATAGCAAACTTACATAATTACACCACACCAGTTGATTTGCTAGTGATGAAATCATGTAATTTGCCCATCCATTGCAATCTAGCCAGGTTACGCCCTGACGTAGATCCAATTTTAGGTGTTTCCGTTTCATTGGATGGCATATAACTTAAATTTAAGGGTAGTAAATTTGATGTGTGTAATCAAAATATATGTACAAAGATGTCATGCATTCATCTTGTAGCATATGTTTCATGTAAAAAACTTTTA
The DNA here is from genome assembly GCA_030686995.1 of Artemisia argyi. Taxonomy (NCBI): domain Eukaryota; kingdom Viridiplantae; phylum Streptophyta; class Magnoliopsida; order Asterales; family Asteraceae; genus Artemisia; species Artemisia argyi. Next base: position 11,669,976 of record CM060686.1, on the reverse strand, counting down.
CTCATTAGTTTCTTTACGAGCTTAAATCTCCAAAGTTTTGATTGAGGCGTTGAGAAACTTACAACTTTGCCTTAAGTGCTTCGTAGTTATCATGGATGTTAGATAAAACTAAATTTGACTCACAGGCGAGCGTCAAGCCAGAATGGAGGCTCACTAAGGCCGCAATTTAATGCTAAGCCATCCATATACCCACTTTATAGTTTGTCAAAATAGTTTCACCTTACAACCACTTAATACAGTCGCGATCAATCAACCAAAAGTTCAAGATTTATATATATATAAGCTCAAAACAAGATTTCACCATTATTAAGTCCGTTTAATATTTTATTTTTGAAATTACCCTTTTGTTACTATCATGTCACAAAACATATAAAACAAAAGTAATTAAATAAAATAAACAAACGACAACAATAATGGACATGCAAATTGATGCGTGGGAATCGCAACAGGCTTTACCTCTCGAGGGATCTCGAGAAGCTTACAACCCCCACCAGGCAGTGTACCTGATCGTTGTAGTATAGTATAGTGACAAGTACCGGGGGATTGATCGTTCAGCTTAGGAATAGTGTCGCTAGGATTAGAAAGCCTAAATACTAGTTCTAAAGGTGAGGGATGATTATTTTTGTATTTTTATAATTTTTAGAAAGCAAATAAAAATCTCGGGTTTTAGAAGAGTGGGCGGAATTAGTTGCTATTCAACTAACCCAATACTAAGATGTAATCAAAATAAAATACTAAAAATGAAAATAAACTAATTTATACTAAGGTTGTGAGCAGTAATTGGAGAAAATGTGTTTACTTAGATTTCACTACTCCCTAGATATCTTTTACACGTTAATTTCTTGTTATAATTGCATGGATGACGGATCGTATTACTTAATACCATTCATGGGGTGGCACACATAACTCCCCAATTCTATGAGCTTTTATCTCCTCCTACACCATGCCCAGCACAACTATAGGGATTGTAAACAGTGGCTCATGCATTAAATACAACCAATAAAGACCTAGTGCGCGTTGGTTCATGTTTCTTAAGACGTTCAAGCATGTTACCAATTGGAGATCTGCCAGTTTTCTTAAGCCTAACATATAAATCATTCATCCACAACAAGAATAAACAAGTAATCAACACATAATCAATATCTAGGTTTCATTAGATCTAAGCAAACACAAAGGAGATCTAGCCTAGCATGATAGAATTAAGACAAGAACATGATATAGACAATCAACACATAGACATATTGATTGAATTAGAAGAACACTTATCTTGATTAATCATGCAAGGTATCAAGGGGTTGGAACCCTTGAAAAACCTGTAAAGTTACACCAAAATCGTACTTAGGGTTTCTCCCAAAACTTCTTTCCTTAAATGTGAAAAATTAGAAAACTATATATAGAAAAATAGGTTTGACGGCGTCAAGAGTAATCTTGTGACGCCGTCACCTCGCCTCCAAAACTCTCCTCGGACTGCCTAGATCTACTTCTGACGCCGTCAAGACTTAAATACTTCCAGGCCGTCATGACTCTTTTACTCTTGACGCCCTTCCTACGTGACGCCGTCAAAACTCTTCTGGGTCGTCATGGAAATTCATGAAATTTGCTCTTGACGCCGTCAAGGATTTGCTCTTGACGCCGTCACCTACTGTTCCCAGCATGGAAAATTAAGACTTTGGCGTTTTCTTCACTTTTATGCTCCAAAAACGTCTGAATTGCTTCCTTTTCCAGATTTCACTCCCAAAGTACCTAAAATCACAAAATGAACGATTTAGGGCAATATTTGATCAAATAAATTCGGATTCGGGCTTAAATGACCCCCTAAAAACGGATCATTTTTCGCCTCATCATATACCCTTACACTTGAGATTTGCTTGTCCTCAAGCAAATGTGCTTTTATTCTACTCAAAAGACAAGTTAGGGGTCATTTAATACTAATATAAAAGTAATTACAACAAACAATCGTTCCACTAAAGACCAATAGACAAGCACGGAGGTCATACACAAGCACCTCACAAATAGTGTTTAGATACTCATATCTCTCGGGTGTAATAAAGTGTAAATTACAATATGGAAACGGAAGATATCTCTCACTACCTGTCATAGCAAAATAGATTACCATAGGCTTGGGAAAGGATCAAACCTCCACCACATGGCGTAAGCACCTAGGATAAACTATCAAAGAGGTCTTTTAAAGGGTTGTAACGTTAGGTGTAGGGATATGAAATACACGGTTTTGTTGGATAAAGGGAGTTTTACTGGTGGCGAGTTAACAATCTTGGTTAATTACATGTACAATGTGGCGTTGCTAAGCCAAGACTAGACTCGACTTAAGCTAATAAATGAAAAATAACAAAAACATAAAATGAACATAGAATGAAACGGGATGGTAGTCCGTATGTTTTTTTTCTCTTTTTTTTTTCTATTATTATTTTTTCTTTTTTTTTCGATTTTTTTTTTTTTTTTTTTTTTTTTTTTTTTTTTTTTTTTTGCATACACTCTTACCCTACCATCCAAAATAATACATCATAGGGAATGAACATTTCCCTTACACTTGAATTTTTACATACTTTACAATTAACTAATCTAATGACTCGAATTAAGAAAATTAAAACACTTGGAGCACTTTTAAAATTAACGCACATATGGGGGTAATAAGTGATGTTCTTCCCCATTACTTCATAAAATAAGTACTTACCCATGAGTCCCAATCGTCCTAAAACAATATGTACAAGGATATGACTCGACTTAGCAACCATGTAATCAATTAGAAAGTTAACTTAGGGTTTAACAAATAACAATAATGCACTAAAAATGAGCGCATACACGGAAGGCTAAGGCGATTTGGTTGTACATTTAAGTGGGGTGTAACAAATTCTTCCTTTAAGTAAGATGCTTAAAGTTAGAAACGAAAAGGTAGGCTCGGAGGGGTGTACTAGGGGTTTCGTGTACTAAAAATGAGTAAAACGCTAAAGGTGTGGGAAAAATTAGTTGACTTAACTAGCCAAGTAATATGACTTAAATGGTCAAGTAATTATAATACGGGTTTAACACAAGGGTAATCCTAATACCTCTTATCATGTAGTAAATCCTACTACACGAATGTAGTCTCACTAGCGGTCTCGGGATGCATCACTAACGCAAGTTCTAGAATCTAAATGCTACCGGTACACTCATAAGCACTAATAATGAATGCTTTTCCTATCAAATCTAAAGGCGAACCTCACATATTTTGGTGGAAATTTTTTCTGAATATACGGTTATGTGCTAGTCATACAATCTCCTATCCATGAGACGCTGGCTATGGCTAAAGTTTCACTCCTAAATGTTGTAAAAAATTTTAAATTTGGCGCTAAAATTGCACTAACAAGTATTTCTCATAGTTTTATTACACATCTACCATTAAACAAAACAAACTCAAGCGAAAGTGCATATGTAAGGTATCATCTTTTTACCCTCCCCTTATACTTAAGATGAACATTGTCCCCAATGTTCAAGTAAAGAATGTAAAAGTGAAAAAGTAAAGAGAATGAAATCAAATACTCCCCTGATTCGCTCGGTATGGATAATAAGATGGCCAGGTTAAATCTTCCTCCAAGAAAATGAACAATCAAAGCTTCCCTTCCAGAATATAAATCATCTTCTTGTCATACATAACCTGTAAAATCTGACAAAATAGACAAGACAACCTCGCGTAAAATCGGCGGCATCCTATATAAGTTTCTAAATCCTAGAAAACAAATTAAGATATAATGCTTGTGGAATGAAGTTTGCAGATCTCCTGGAGATTATAAAACTTAATAATTCACAAAAACCATAAGACTCCATTAGAAAAACAAAACCGGTAAAATTTCCAGATTTTAACTCCTGACGCCGTCAAGAGTAAAACCCTGACGCCGTCAGAATGGACCTGCAGAAATTCTTATGTTAAGTTTCCGGAAAATTTCTGGAAAAACTTGGTCCTACTTCCTGGAAAATCCTGCAAAACTTCATTATGACTCAATACAAGCATTTGACTCTAACAAATACGAATATACATGTTCATTTATTATTGTGGAGAATCATGATCGGTTTGTTTCTTGAAAACATATTTGGGGTTTCCCCTTACACTTATCTTTTGCAAAAATACTTTTAGGTGGAGTTAAGACTAGGCCAAAACAACAAAGTAAAGTATTTCCACTATTTAGTTTAGAAACATGATCTACCAACAATAAAAATAAAACATGCATACTGAAGCAAATAACAAACAAACAAAATAAAATCACACAAAACATGGGTTGCCTCCCAAGAAGCGCTTTTCTTTATTTACGAGTCTTGTAGCTAGACTCAAGGCTATGGGTTACTACGTGACTTCATCATTGGTTCCATTCTCTGATTGCAAATATTCTTTGTAGAAATCAATCACCTTTTTCTCAACCGCCCCCATAATCATTTGGGCAAATTCTTCATCGACTTTATACTTTGGTCCAAGGGCCAAGCAATCTTTGTAATAAAGACTCCTTTTTTCCCATACATGATCCATGCCCTTTTTCTTATCCTCCTCATTAATATCCTCAAAAGCACCAACGTTGTCCTTATCAAAACGAGATATAAAGCGAAATTCGTTCATCCTATTAGGCATCCTATAAGTGATACTATCGGTGTTACTCGCAAATCGGATCGTACCTTCTACCTCATCATATTCCAACTTAGACTCCTCAACAAATGGTTTGCCAAACACAACATTGGATAGTCGACAATTAATAACATTAGCAAGATCCTCCACAATCATAAAGTCGGTGACAAAAGTGAAATTACCAACAAAATAGTTTCACCTTACAACCACTTAATACAGTCGCGATCAATCAACCAAAAGTTCAAGATTTATATATATATAAGCTCAAAACAAGATTTCACCATTATTAAGTCCGTTTAATATTTTATTTTTGAAATTACCCTTTTGTTACTATCATGTCACAAAACATATAAAACAAAAGTAATTAAATAAAATAAACAAACGACAACAATAATGGACATGCAAATTGATGCGTGGGAATCGCAACAGGCTTTACCTCTCGAGGGATCTCGAGAAGCTTACAACCCCCACCAGGCAGTGTACCTGATCGTTGTAGTATAGTATAGTGACAAGTACCGGGGGATTGATCGTTCAGCTTAGGAATAGTGTCGCTAGGATTAGAAAGCCTAAATACTAGTTCTAAAGGTGAGGGATGATTATTTTTGTATTTTTATAATTTTTAGAAAGCAAATAAAAATCTTGGGTTTTAGAAGAGTGGGCGGAATTAGTTGCTATTCAACTAACCCAATACTAAGATGTAATCAAAATAAAATACTAAAAATGAAAATAAACTAATTTATACTAAGGTTGTGAGCAGTAATTGGAGAAAATGTGTTTACTTAGATTTCACTACTCCCTAGATATCTTTTACACGTTAATTACTTGTTATAATTGCATGGATGACGGATCGTATTCCTTAATACCATTCATGGGGTGGCACACATAACTCCCCAATTCTATGAGCTCTTATCTCCTCCTACACCATGCCCAGCACAATTATAGGGATTGTAAACAGTGGCTCATGCATTAAATACAACCAATAAAGACCTAGTGCGCGTTGGTTCATGTTTCTTAAGACGTTCAAGCATGTTACCAATTGGAGATCTGCCAGTTTTCTTAAGCCTAACATATAAATCATTCATCCACAACAAGAATAAACAAGTAATCAACACATAATCAATATCTAGGTTTCATTAGATCTAAGCAAACACAAAGGAGATCTAGCCTAGCATGATAGAATTAAGACAAGAACATGATATAGACAACCAACACATAGACATATTGATTGAATTAGAAGAACACTTATCTTGATTAATCATGCAAGGTATCAAGGGGTTGGAACCCTTGAAAAACCTGTAAAGTTACACCAAAATCGTACTTAGGGTTTCTCCCAAAACTTCTCTCCTTAAATGTGAAAAATTAGAAAACTATATATAGAAAAATAGGTTTGACGGCGTCAAGAGTAATCTTGTGACGCCGTCACCTCGCCGCCAAAACTCTCCTCGGACTGCCTAGATCTACTTCTGACGCCGTCAAGACTTAAATACTTCCAGGCCGTCATGACTCTTTTACTCTTGACGCCCTTCCTACGTGACGCCGTCAAAACTCTTCTGGGTCGTCATGGAAATTCATGAAATTTGCTCTTGACGCCGTCAAGGATTTGCTCTTGAAGCCGTCACCTACTGTTCCCAGCATGGAAAATTAAGACTTTGGCGTTTTCTTCACTTTTATGCTCCAAAAACGTCCGAATTGCTTCCTTTTCCAGATTTCACTCCCAAAGTACCTAAAATCACAAAAGGAACGATTTAGGACAATATTTGATCAAATAAATTCGGATTCGGGCTTAAATGACCCCCTAAAAACGGATCATTTTTCGCCTCATCACAAATTAAAATAAAACACACAATTGATTTATATACGATTAATAGGGTCTTCCCTAATTTTATAATTAATCAAATTTTAGTAATCTTTATTCATAATATTTACTAAACAATTTATCAATTATAATGAAATCGCATAATAAGCATGAAATCTTAAAACCAAATCATCATAATCCAATACAACATTTGCATGGTTTGTCATGGATGCCCAAATAGCACATATTATAAACATATAATCATGTCAATCAGGAACGCAACCAAACGACATATCACCAATATCCATTTATATACACATAAATATTACATGCAACCTAGGGTTTTTACAAGTTTTTATTCAAAATTCCAAAACCCTAATTTTATTATAAAAAAAATTGACATTTATAAAAAATAAATAGAAGTCGACTTATTAATAAAAAAATCTAGGGTTTAAGAGAGATTTAGAAAAACATAAGAACACCAAGCATGTAATAATCAAATGATTCAATTTTATGTGTTTCGGTAATATATTACATGTATTAACGGCTCTTGATGCCACTGTTGGAATATGTGAATCATAACAATAATATAAACACATAAACATCAAAGAGTACGCAGCGGAATAGATCAAATACATGTAAATAAATTAACCGAATATAAAAGGATGCGTACCTCTTTGTGATTTCTAGCAAGAACAAGAAACCAATGTAACAAGAACTATAAACCCTAATTGGGTTTAATGGTGGATCGACTAGGGTTAGTCGAATAGGGCAAATCACCTTGTGAGCAAAAGTATGCTAACACTTCTTTCTTGAACACACGTATTAGTAGCGTTTCAATAAGAAAAGCTAAGTTCTTAATTCACAAGCAATCCAAACACAATATTTAGAAGATCGCGTAGGAACCCTAGAAGGGTGTAGTTGATCAACTAAAACTAGAATGGATTTGAGCTTAGGAAATCTAGTAGGAACCCTATAAGGGTGTAGTTCGATTTCTAGGCTCAATAAGAGAGAAGGAGAAGAATTAGATTGCAAATGAATCAAGGGATGAGAAAGTGAATACATGAAGGCATGTATTTATACTATTCTCATAGCTTGGAGCAAAAGACACAATCACAAGCCCTAGAGGGCATGGATCGGCCGATTGAGGCTTTAGAAGCCCAATCCATAGCTTTCTTCAATTCAATTTCAAATCTAGTCCTTCATCTTTCATCTAACGATCGTTAGGTACCGTTAAGTGCTCATTTCGTGAATTTAATAATTATTCGTCACTAAAACAATAATTATTAATTAATTGAAACTCATACGTAAAGTGTGCAATTCCGAAGTCTCGAGTTCGAGTCCGGTCATGATATATTAATTTATTATCCGTTAAAACTAACAGGAAGCATATTAGCTCAAATGAGTGTTCACTTCATACTTCCCTAACTTGTATTCGAGTTTAATATGAAATCGCTGGTCTCTAGTACAATAACCCAAATTAGTTGATGACAATAACATCACCAACATCATATGTATATGATAAAAGCTACGACAAGCGTATGACTACGTTCCCACAAATAGAACGGGTTATTATACAAAAAATACAACATCACCGGCCAATACCTAGCGTAAAATACTAGCATTGTTTCACATAAATAGAATCCATCAATAAATGATCCGAAGATGCTAACAAAGGTCACAGTGGTTCCAGTGACAACCAATCTCATACCATAATTGAAATTAACTCATCAAGGAAAAGCTTACTGTGAAGAATTACTCCGAAACCGCCAACACTGATAGCCTCTTACTCACCTTAGCTTGAGACCTCCATTTTCACCTACCACAAGAAACTGGAACTTAGCCAACACTAAATCTAAAGATTTTTTTTTATTTTTTTTTATTTTTATTTTTTTTGTTGAAATTGGTGAATATATATTAGCACAACAAAACTAGACAACAAAATAAAAAAGAATCAATGTAGACCCATCTTCCTTAATTATTAGTCTACAATTCACCAAGACCATAACCTCATGACTATATTTCCTCAACAACAATTCCTAATGATCACTAAATTGCTTCCTCTTCATTTAAGTGACCAATAGAAACCATTATGAGGCATGATCATGATGGTTATAGCCAAATCCCATCCTCATCACTGGAAGACACTGCTAATCTAACTACATTTCCTGCCGTCCATTGAGACCCAAGACCATACAAGCAAGCAGCTACATCTCACTTATAAGTTATAAGTCTTGACTTCCAAATAAACCAGGCCTCATAAGCTCAGATAGATCAAACCAGTGAGAATCCATCCTTACCTCCAATGGCAATGCATCGATAGGAAAGAGGCATACTTGACGAAAGGTTCATCAAAATCAGAAAATATTGCCAATTTATTGAGTTTTAATCATCATATAATGTGCGGCTTTTGATGGATTAAAAAGTATAGGTTCTCTTGAATTATTTAGTACTAATATGTATGTTAGTAAGAATGTTTGATAATACAGAGTCCTGAATTGTTCTAGAAAAGAAGCAGTGGGCAAAAAGTATTCCCGAAAATTCCTGATGCTAGGTTTTTATTTGTAGTACAAGCTAAGAATAATCATCATGAAAAAAAAAATTGGCATTTTATTTTGTTATAAATTGCATGTTCGTTGTAATATTTATTTATGAAGAAACTAGAAATTCTTAAATATAATATGATCAAGACTTACTTGAAAATTTAATATTCTGAACATGCCAACAATGCAAAGTTACAAAGATACTAACGACTACTATTCACATACCATATAATGTAACACATCAAGAACCTAAATTTACCATGAATAATCACTCCAAAACCGCCCACTCTCATAACCTCTCTCAATCAGCATGAGACCTCCTTTTTTACCTACGAAAAGAAAGTACAAAGTACTGTACATTAATAACTGAAAGGCTTACCAAATCAGAATATCTCACCAATTTACAGAGTTTTAATCATCATATAACGTGTACATGAAGTCTCTTTAATCAAGTACTGATACGCTTGTTGATGAGATTCTTTGATAACACAGAGAAACTATTTTATTTTTTTATTTTTTATTTTTATTATTTATTTATTTTTATTTTATTTTTTAGTTTCTGGACAATAATTTTTTCCAAAGTTTATTCTTGGTATGAGATTTTATTTGTGGTCCAAGCAAACAGCAAATACTAAGAAAATAATATTAGGTTATATAATAAAATAATATTCGGTTATATAATACAAGTTACTTTTGATAATTCTGTATGTTGAACTAGAATTTCTTTAAAATAATATGATCAAGACTTACTTGAAAATCCAGCGCTTCCTCGATCTTATCGACGATCGTTTCCATTGAAGGGCGTTCCTTTGAGTTAAAACTAATGCACTGATATGCGATTTCTATAAATGTCTGAAAAGAACTGTTGTCGAGTTGATCTTTAATTTCGGGATCAATTAACAATTCCTTTCCATAATCATAGTACCGTCTCACCAGATTTATCAGCGGCCGTGGTTTACCATCTCCAATTTTTCTTCGATACCAAGCCAACATCCCACTCAACATTTCAAACATTACAACACCAAATGAATAGACATCCGACTCTGGGCGGAGGATGCCGCCTTCATGGTAAATAGGATCCGTGTAGTAGTTTGTACCCGCAGCACTTGTATAGAGTTTGGTTTGTTGCTGTTTTGCGGAGTCTGATTTTGACAATCCAAAATCACAAATCTTAGCTTCCATATTTTCATCCAACAATATGTTACCACTCTTGACATCTCTATGTATAACTCTGTTGTCCTCCCCAAGACCCATGTGAAGGTAGTCAAGTCCTTTGGCTGCCCCTAAGCAAATCTTGAGGCGTTTCACCCATGTTAGGCAACGTCTCCTATTCTTGTCTTTTAGATGATAATCAAGGCTACCATTGTTAGCATACTCGTATACTAATATCATCTCATCACCTTCATCACAGTAACCTATGAAAGGGATGATGTTTTGATGATGGAACTTGAAAATCAACTGAAGCTCGTTAAGGAACTCCTTCTTTCCTTGGTGACCTGTCTTATCAAGGCGTTTGATTGCAACTACATGGTTTGGCCATTGTTCAGATAGTTGTCCTTTGTAGACTAAACCGAATCCACCATCACCGATCTGAGAAGTTTTATTGAATTCACAAGTGGCCAAGTTAATCTCCTTCAATGGAATGAAAAGATCTTCTAGCTTTTGATATTGGTGGCTTGGTATTGTAGTGGTAGAATCAGTAGCTTTGTGCTTCTGTCAATATAAACACAACCATTTTGTTTAGAAAAAGATTTAAATATTTGGCTAAGAACAAATATATAATGTTTTGAGTTCAATGTTCTAAACTTCATGATTGCTAGCTATTTAAATGAAAAAACTTACTTGAAAGTACAATGCTTCCTCAATCTTTTTGATGATCCTATTCATCGACGGCCGTTCCTTGATGTTGTAACTAAGGCATCTGTAAGCAGTTTCTGCAAATGTTTGTAAGGAACGACCGTTAATTTGATCTCTTATATTAGGATCAATTAATTTACCCATTTTGTTGTCACCATAGTAACGATGGACACGTTTTTTCAGTTGTGTCTGTGACACCGTAACTAACCCACTCAAGATTTCAAACATTACCAACCCAAAAGAGTACACGTCTACTTCGGGGTTGACTATATAACTCAACTTGTAAATGGGATCCATGGATTCCATAAAATTGTTAGTTATATTAGAGTTTGTAAGCTCCCATGTGCTATCAGACACTTGAGGCTTATTTCTTGGGACAAATATTGACAAACCAAATTCACTAATTTTGGCTTCCATATTCTCATCCAGCAATATGTATTCACTCCTGACTTGTCCATGTACTACTAATCTATTTTCTTCCCAAAGACCAGAGTGTAGGCACTTGAGTCCTCTTGCAGCCCCTAGGCAAATCTTGAGGCGTTGATCCCACGGTATGCAGCGTAGTTTATCTTGGTCTTGGAGATGATCACGAAGGCTACCATTGATAGCATGCTCGTAAATTAGAATCATATTATCTCCTTCATCACAGTAACCAATGTATGGGAAGATGTTTTCATGGTGGAATCTGGTTACTATTTCAAGCTCATTATAGAACATTTTCCTTCTAAGTTTAATCTCAGATGGTGCATGCCAGTAATGAATATTATAGATTTTAAGGACAACTGTTCGGTTTGGCCATCGTTCAGATAGTTCTGCTGTGTAAAGGTCGCTACCAATACGAGGTGGGAGAGAATTAGTTTTAGACATTCCCATGGCCAAACTGATCTCCTTGTATGGAATACGAATTTCTCTTGGGTTTCGATATTCACCACAGCTTCCTTTGACAGAAGTAGCTTCCCGGTTCTGTGAATATAAACTGATTGAGTATCCAAATTTTAACAACGTCCAGGTGACTTTATTTTGTGTAAAAGAGTTATTCGGAAGCTATAAATATTTTGAAGTATTTTAACCTCCACTTATTTCATTTTAATGTTTTGATAACGTATTTGAAGATTTTAGATACTAAGGGTCCGCTTGGTTTAAAGTGGGGAAAAGGAAAGGGAATGCAAAAGAATGAGTGAGGTGGGTAATCAATACCTTACCCCCCAATTTACTCTATAATGGTTGATCACCCACTACGGGGTAATCAATACATTTGCACTCCCTAACCAAGCACCATATATTGAGTGATGTGGGCCCTTTTAAATATCTTACCAATTCCCCACCCCCTTTAACCCCCCTACCAAGCACCCCTAAATAATCAAAGCTATGTATTACCTGAAGTTATTTGTAAAAGATAGCGTACGCGGCCAAAAAACAATTAAATGGAAAAATTATTGTTACCCAAATCTTAATAATCCTAATAATAATAATTATAATAATATCTTTAGTATAATTAGCTTTCTTATAGCTAGAAGAGTGAGGGTCCAGATTTTGTCTCGGCTAAATTCCTATAATTTTCTAACAATAACAATAACAATAACAATTATTATTATTATTATTATTATTATTATTATTATTATTATTATTTATTTTTTATTTTTATTTTTTTTTTACTTATAATAATAAATTTCATTGAAACCATGGAAATTACATGAAATTGGAGGGGAGTCTAGACACAATCTGTGCTCCCACCCCTTTTTGAATACAGAAACTAACTCGATGGAAAATAAAAGCACCACTCTTAACGTTGTTAGAGTGGCTGCTGGCAATAGCCCCAACACGCGAAAGAGTATTCATAGCTTCCACATCAAGTTCCCCAAACGTAGAAAAGGCGAAAGGGACAAACTTGTATCCATTGTCTTCACACTTGGACACATACTTCTTCCTTTTCTTTTCCACAGCATTACTCAAAGCAGCTCCAGGAGCCCACGACGTTACCCCATTCCCTGCAAACGGAGAGACCCCAGTCACATCCAGACACACGTCCTTACCTTGGAACCAGTTAAATAGTAGCACATCTGCAGGGATAATTATTATTATTATTATTATTATTATTATTATTATTATAATAATAATTATTATTATTATTATTATTATTATTATTATTATTATTATTATGCGAGGTCAACGGATAAAAGTTCATACCATTTGCTTTTTCTACACTCGAAGAATTCGATACGGAGGCTTTGGACATATTTTCACGTATTAAGTCTATTGCCAATAGCCACTTAAATATGGTAAGAGTGGTATTTTTAATCTTTCATAGAGTAAGCTTTTGTATAAAAAAAGGAGTGGGAGCACAACTTATGTCTAAACTCCCATGCAGCAGCAGCAACAGCAACAGCAACAGCACACTTTTTCTCTCTTTTGTATGGGCAATGAAAGCGACTTCTTCTGAGTTTCTTCATCCCGTTACTGCATGATCATGTTGATCCCTTCTCTTCATTTATTCAACGTTCAGTTGTGTCAAGATGCGATCGTGTGTGTATGTTTTTTAGGGTTTCATGTTTGTTCAGGCGATCATGGCGTATGGGTTTTGTTTGCATCGTGTCTTCAGTATTGGCTTGATCTCATTTGATTCATTGTTTAGTTGGATTGTGGTTTTGTGATCAGGTTTACTTCTCTATAGTTTCTTTATATTCTTCTAGGTACAGTTTATTTTTAGGGTTTTCTTTTGAAACCTGTTTCGTTTCCAGTTTGTTGTAGGGGTTTTGCTTCTCCAATATGTTGTGGGTTTTGTTTGATCTTTCCAAGCAGTTTTAAGGCTTCGTTTGCTGTTGGGGGATTGGTTTTCATTGCAACAGGTTTAGATGAAACTACTTGGGATATTGTTGTGTTTGTTACTGTTTGGGGTATCGTTGCTACCCAAGGCTGTCAAGATCGAGATCCTACTATGAATTTTTTTTATCTTTTCAATATCGGAATCGTAAGATCGGATCGAGATCGGAAGATCCTACTTAAATTTTTAAATGTCTTATATATCTAGTAATTTGTATTCAAAGCTCGTTGAATAGCAAATTCATGGAAGTTCAAAAAGTTATAATAATATGAAAATGCAACACATAGTGTTTTAGAATCCTAAAATATATAATCAATGATTAAAGACACTGAATCTTTTAATCTAAATATCTATATATTTTACTCTTATAAAACATTAATAACTGTCCACATCTATTTTATTTTTTTACTTAAACAAAATTCTTTCATTTATCATTTATTAGTTAGTTAATGACCGAGAAATAGAATCGGATCGGATCGATATCTTACGATCCTATGGTAAGATCGAGATCTTACTTAAGATCCTATGCCTGTAAAGATCCTATGAAAGATTGACTCGTTTTTGCTTAGCGAGATCGTAAAATTAGAAGATCTTAAGAGCTATATGGAGATATTACAGCTATGTCGCTACGGTTATCACGCTTCTTCCTTATAGTGGTGGAGATCATTTGTTTCTTCCAAATTTCAGGGGTATTTTTGCTGCTGTGGTTTTGGGGGGGTTCTTCTTAAAATAGTTTTGCTTCATCAAAACTGGTTTGGTTTGGTACAATCTTATCATGTGGTTTAAGTTGCTACTATGGTTCTTTCGTTTCTTCAAATCAGTTGTGCGGACTTCGCTTGCTTCTTCTTAACGGGTTCAAGGGTTGTTTGCTGTTGTGGTGATTGTTGCATAACTATTTTGTGGATCTGTTGCTCTAGGTTGTGGTTATTTTGTAACTGTTTTGTGGTTAGAATTTTGAAAGCATGTTGCGTTTATTTTGATCCCTTACTCGGTTTTGTGGTGTTATTTTCCATTGGTGCTATTGCTATGGTACTATTTTGTGGATTCAAAAACTGGTACTGTCACTTTGTGGTTATCTTCTTCGGTTCCACGAGTGTTTGTTGGTGCTATTCCTTGGAATGGTTACATGGGAACTGTTTAAGTAGTTTCCTTTTACTTTATATCCTTATCATAGATAGCCATGTTGCTACTCAGATATCTTGTCCTCTACAAGGATGTGAGGGATGTAGTGGTGGAAATGGAAAAGGGCTTACCCAGAAATATTTTATTTACCACCTAGGCACTCACCATTTTAAAACTAATGTTCTGAAGGCTTCTCACAAAGTATGTGTTGCAAGAAACTTCTCCCTATTTTCTGCATTTCACCAAGCACTTCATCAGGCGGGCATATGGCTTTGTGGTGGGTATTCTTAGATGGAGGGATCCTGTAGACACAGGTTTGGTTTGGTGATTGATCATTTGGCTGAAGTAACTCTATCCTTTAGTAGGGTTAATAAAACCAAGGACCATGATGGAGCTAACCTGGATCAATGCAAATGTAAACTGGGAGATGGGCACTTCACTGCTGCTATTAAGGTGCTCATGTCTTCCGCTGTTGCTCCATCTACTCCTGACACTCTGCATGAGCTAGAGGTCAAACACCCCCATGCTCCACCTCTGAATTCACCCTCTTCTCCACTTGATGGGGATGCCCTTTTGTACATAATGATTTAGTGTTGAATAGGATCCGTAGCTTACCCAAAGGGACGCCATGTGGTCGCGATGGGCTTAGGGCACAACATTTAATGGATATTTTGGAAGGGGCCATTTCCGCTATTGTTGATGATCTGCTAGGATCCATTACTGGAGTTGTCAACCTATTTCTCAGTGAAAAGTGCCCTATTCAACTGGGGGAGTATATCGCTAGTGCCCCTTTGACTCCTTCGATCAAGCCTGGTGGCGGTATATGCCCTATTACTGTTGGTATTGTATGGAGATGGCTTGTTTCAAAGGTGGATTCTTCTTCTATTGGTAACTCTACGAATACTTATTTACATGACTTCCAATTTGGTGTTGGTATTCCTGGGGGTTGTGAAGTTGTTCTCCATTCTGTGAGTAGGCTTATTGAGTCTAACGGTAACAAGGTTGGGCTTTCTATGCTTTTGGTGTATTTTAATAATGATTTCAATCTTCTCGATATGAACGTCTTAGTTCAGGAAGCTAGGGTGCGATGCTCTTCCATTTGTCCTTGGGTTGAGTTTTGTTATGCCCTACCTGCTACGCTTTATAATGATGACTCTATCCTTTGGTCTTGTCAAGGGGTTCAACAAAGGGATCTATTAGGTCCTTTGTTGTTTGTCATAGCTTTGCACCTTTTAGTCCAGACTATTAATCTGTCTTGTGAGCTTACCCTTCAGGCTTGGTATCTTCATGACGGTACTATTGTTAGAGATACCCTTATTGTTGCATGCCAAGGTGCTTGACATCATTAGGACATATGGTCCGGCTCGTGGTTTATTTTTGATTATTGATAAGACTAAACTTTTTTGGCTTGTGGAGGATCCTAGAAGTAGGGCGGATGGTGTTTTTCCTAAAAATATCTCTTGCCCGCTATATGGTGTCAAACTTCTTGGTGGTTCAATTAGTTTGGATGAATATTTTTGTCGGATTTAGCTTTGAAAAGGGTCTCTAAAACCATATCTTTAATGGAGGTAATCCATAAACTTAATGATCCTCAATGTCAGCTCCTTCTTCTTCATAATTGTGTGAGGGTTTGAAAATATCTTATGCTTTGAGGACATGTTCTCCTTTGTATTTATTGGAGGCCCAAGTTCAGTTAGATCAAACGTTACGTGCGTCCTTGGAGAAGGTTGTCACCGCTTTAGGGCTGGGCTCTCTGAATATATAGTTGGGTGGTCTTGGCAACCTTTCAGTAGGAGATATTATCCGGTATGTTTTTCTCGCCTCTCGTATGCAAATGAGCGGTCTACATGGCAAGATACTGACAATGTCTGGTACTTTCTCCCATGGTTCTTCTTCTCTGCATGCTCTTGATTCTTTCAACACTACTTACAACATAGTCATTCTCTCTGTCACCACTAGCTCTTCTGCCCCCCAAATGATGAAAACACTGACAAAGTGTTACTTTAGTGTCACTGAGAAAGACCTTGTTTCCATGTACTCGCTAAGTCCACGTCAGGTGGCTATTCTCAGTTGCATCCGCACCTCACATGCACAGGATTTTATTTTCTCGCCTATCATATGCAAATGAGCGGTCTACAGGGCAAGATACTGACAATGTCTGGTATTTTATCCCATGGTTCTTCTTTCCAGCATGCTTTTGATTCTTTCAACACTACTTGCAACATAGTCGTTCTCTCTGTCACCACTAGTGCTTCTGCCCCCCCCCCCCCCCTCAAATAATGAAAAGATTGACAAAATGTTACTTTAGTGTCACTGAGAAAGACCTTGTTTCCAAGTACTCGCTAAGTTTACATCAGGTGGCTGTTCTCAGTTGCATCCGCACCCCACATGCACAAGATTTTCTTTTCACCATCCCAATTGACATCTTGGGAAAAAGGATGAACTATCACTAATCCCGATATGTGTTTTGTTATAGGCTCGATATACCCATGTTCTATAAAGGTAGCCTTTGCCCGAGTTGCAACGCGAATATTGGATATGGGTTCCTCCCTATCTCTCTCTTCTTTTGGTGAACTTGAGAAGGATGCAATGACCTTACTGAAGTGAATCCAAAAGTTCTCGATGACCCAAGACATTGGAGTACGTGCTGCTGCTCAAATATTTAGTAGGATTAGCTTTTCTGTAGCTAGAGAAGTGGAGCCTAGTTAGTGTCTTGGGTTCCGACTAACTTCTTGTTAATCCTGTGAGTTTATAATAAAGTGATGTTTATAATCCATTAAGATTATGGGTGCTATTGCTAAGATTAATGATCCTCAATGCGAATTGTTGCTCATTCGTGCTTGCACCGACATATCCAAATTATATTTTGCCATGCGTACTTGCTCTCTCTGGGTCTTTGAGCGGACTCAGATTTTTTTTGATGTGGCTCTTCGTTTTACTCTTGAGCGTATTGTCACTTCTTCTGGACCTGGTTTTGGCGATTGGCAATGGAGGCTTGCTAACTTACCCATTGCATTCGGGGGGCTTGGCGTTTACTCTGCATGTGATGTCTTGAACTATGCATTTCTTGCATCTAGACTTCAATCTGCTAGCATGCAGACTAAGTTGCTTCGACATTCTGGTATCGTAACTTCCATGTCTACCTTTGATGATGCCTTGTGTGCTTTTAATGTGAAAATAGAGATTGACCTTTTGAATAATCTAAGTGAGATCGCTGCCCTCAAACTTATGAAGAAAATGGGAGATATATATTTCACACGTGTTACCCAAATGGCCGAATCTACGTTTTCTTTATCTACTCGACAGATGGTGTTATGGAAATCGCAAATGGAGGACTATACTTCAGACTAGCTTAGGGTGGTTTCGATTTCTGGATAGGGATAGACTATAAATGCTAGGACCTACCGGTGCATGTTATGTTATCGGCTAGGTGTTCCCCTATTCTCTATTCAGATGCCGTGCTTAGCTTGTTCCAAGGTCTTTACTAGAGATATTTTTGGGGATCATGCTGTATCTTGCGCTGGTATTATTGGAATTAAACATCGGCATAATGTGGTACGTCTTGTTCTTGTTGACATATGTTCTCGGTCAGGGGTTTCGGCTCGTAAAGAGGTTGATATTGGGCTTTGTAGGGAAAGAGACAAACTCTTACGTCCAGCTGATATGTTGCTCTACACTTGGGATGGAGGGCTTGATGTATGGTTTGATTTAACTCGGTCATCGCCCTTGAAGCAAACTGGTATGGTTGATTTTGTACCGGGTCGTGCGGTGATGGATGCTACACAACGTAAACGTGTCAAGTATGAAGCTCAGTGCGTGAATATTGGATATGGGTTCCTCCCCTTCTATTTCTCCTCTTTTGGGGAACTTGAGTAAGATTCAGTGACCCTACTGAAGCGAATTCGAAAGTTTTCGATAACCCACAACATTGGAGCATGTGTTGCTACTCATATCTTTAGTAGGATTAGCTTTTCTATAGCTAGAGAAGTGGGAGCCCAGTTATTATCTCGGCTTCTCACTAACTTCTTGTAAATCATATGAGTTTCTAATAAAGTGATGTTTATTAAATAATAATAATAATAATAATAATAATAATAATAATAATAATAAATAGCATGTTTATGTTCTTTATTATCTACATTTAAGATAATATAGCTTGTCATTATTTGAAATTAGCCGTTCCCATGTCACGAAAAACATAAAAAATCCGCCATTACAATGCGTGGGTACCCCACTAGAAAAACTTTTACGATTAGTGTTATTTGTACAACACTACCTCATTGAAGAATAAAATTAATAAAACTCTTTTTACAAACCTACCAACCAACACTCGAAAACCTACTAAAAAAATAATATGCACCATGAAATATATGATAACTGCCCTGTGGTCAACACATAATGTATATTTTGCTTAAATGGTTCTAATTTTTGGTGAATGGGTGTTTTTAATAGCACTAATGTTGTTTGATAGAATTTTGGTCTTAAAATGACACCACGCTTTATTTTGTTGTACAATATCCTTACTTTAATGTAATTCTGAAAATTGGTTGCATTAAAGTGTTGAAAATTGGGTACACACACACACACACACACACACACACACATATATATAAGTGAGAAGAAACTTAAAATGAGAAAAATGAGAAATAACTATAAAATCATATTTGAGATGCATCGACTTGAATTAGACGCATCTCTATTCATTTAGATTCATCACAATTAGTTTCGAAAGTGATTTTGATGTGAAAACGATGATAAGTATTACTGGCAACAAATTAACCTGCAGAGGATGAAAAATACATAGGATTCGTCTAATTTGATTAAATGCATCTAATATATGTATATGCATCTAATTTTTTGCTAAAAAATATATTATAATACATCTAAAAGATTAGTGATGCATCTAATTCAAATTGATGCATCTTTAATATGTTGTTATAATTATTTCTCATTCTTCTTATTTTAATGATTTCTTCTCATTTGATCCTTAGTCATATATATATATATATATATATATATATATATATATATATATATATATATATATATATATATATACACACACACACACACACACACACACACACACACACACACGTGCGCATACATACATACATATCTTAACTACTTATAATGTAGATTTAGTCAAAGGGGAAAAGTGAAAAACTGAATTTTCAGTCAATCCCCATTTTGCCCTTCTATACTACAAGGGTGAGAGAAAATGAATTGTGTAATTAATGCTCTTATTAAAACACCCCATAACTTAAAATTACATTAATTTATTCATATAGTACAACCAATTAAAAACATCTATATCAAATTAAAAACAATCAATTAAAACACCCCTTACTAAAAAAGTACAATAAAATTTTCACAATATACAATTTAAACAAACTACAACATAATATAAAATAATTAAACACACTAATTAATGTTATTTTTAAAACACCCTAAAATGAAAAGTATATGTTATTATACACATTATACAAATTAATAAAACACACAAAACTTTATACAAGCTAACAAGTTGATGTTGCATATAGTTTTGAAAACTGGACTGGACCAATGGGTTCAACTGGGAAAAACATATAGTTTTGAAAACTGGACACGACGGGTTCAGTTATTAAAAGCATGACTGGGTTTAAATCGACCCATTTTTCGACCGGAACGGTTCAACCGGGTTTCTAAACATTATGTTGACATGAGCTTAAGTATCAAAGGCAATAAGTCAACAAAGTCAATAAGTCAACACATTTAATCCCCAAATCTTCAAACTTTTATTAGAGGTGGCAAAACGGGCGGGCACGGGCACGGGCTAAAATGGCACGGGTTAAAACGGGCACGGGCTAAACAGACGAATTATAAATCGGGCCAAACGGGCACGGGCTAAAACGAGCATATTATAATTCAACTATTAAAAACATTCGGAACAGTCCTAAAAACCCCTTTAATTCATCTTGTAAAAAAAGATCAAGCATCTAAGTCTTAACTATATTTAATTATTTTTTCTTAAGGAAAAAAAAATAGAGTATTAAATGAATAAAAATGCAACTAATTAAATATATCTATCAATTAATTAGAATATTAAATAATTATGCATAAAATAGTTAATAAATGAGATAAATTAAAATTAAAATAGTTGGAATGTTTTATAGTTACCAGTGACAAGTGAATTGGTCGGAAAAAAAATGAGAGTAATTGCTTGAAAGTTAAATTGTGTGATTCGAAAGCCCATCTAATAATATCTGTTTTTATCTTTTTCCTGTAAGAGCCCATCAAATAAATGCAAGGCGGCAAAAAACGCCCCAAACTTTTAAAAAAAGTGTCAAAAATCACCCAAAAATTACAAATTGGGCAAGATTTGCCACCCCTAACTTTTATTATTTTTCATTTATAACCCATAAACTTTCTTTTATCACTAAACGATCTGTCGTTATAAAAACCCGTTGCTATGCACGGGTATTCGTCTAGTATATATATATATATATATATATATATATATATATATATATATATGTGTGTGTGTGTGTGTGTGTGTGTGTGTGTGTGTGTGTGTGTGTGTGTGTGTGTATTGGGGACATCTTGGCTACAATTATTGTAGTCAAGATGCTACAATTCTCACTAAAATTACACAAAAAATAATTCATGACCCACTAAAATAATTCAGGGACTCACCAGAAAATTTAGAGACCCACAAATTATAACATGAAATTGTAAGGAATTGGTTACAAAAAATTGTAGCTAATATATATATATATATATATATATATATATATATATATATATATATATATATATATATATATATATATATATATATATACAGTAAGGATTCGATAAGAAGAAAAACTAAAATAACAAGAATAAGAAGGATTTATAGCAACACATTTCATATAAGGAGGAGAAAATTAAGGGGAAATGCATCTACTTTTGTAGGTGCATCTCAACTGTGTGGTTGTGGTTTCTTCTTATTCTTCTTATTTTAATTTTTCTTTTTATTTGATCATATATATATATATATATATATATATATATATATATATATATATATATATATATATATAAGGGTACCCGTGCAATGAGGCGGCGGGTACCCTGTCACAATTTTATGCCAAAATACACGTTTTTTTTTCTACCATTACATAATAATTCAAAATACATTCAAAAATATTATAAATATTCGAAGGCAGTTACAAGTCGATGCTTAAATACATTTAATTTTCAGGATGTTACAAGTCTGAATTTTTAATAGCAAAATTAATACATTAAACTTTTGGTTGAAACTTCTTCATATGTAACTTTCTTTTTGTGGAAATGTTTTTGGTTTTATTTTTTAAGACTTCTAAATTTAAATAGCCTAAATACATTATAAAGTAGTAAAGATTTATATATATATATATATATATATATATATATATATATATATATATATATATATATATATATATATATATATATATATATATATATGGAAAATATTAGCTACAATTAATTGTAGCCAATTAGTTACAATTTTGTGCTATAAATATGGGTTCCTGATTCATTTTGTGGGTACTGATTTTTTTATGTGAGTCTCTGATTCAATGCTAGTGTATTTTTTTATAAAGTATTGTAACCAATTGGTTACAAAAATTATAGCCAAGCTATCCCCCCCCCCCCACACACACACACACACACACACACACACACACACACACACACACACACACACACACACACACACACACACACACACACATATATATATATATATATATATATATATATATATATATATATATATATATATATATATATATATATATATATATATATATCGTCACATGGTGTGGTTTTTATGTGAATTAGTTTGATTATAAACAGAATGTTTGAGTTTTCTTACGTATTTTTTTATTTTTATTTTGAATCCACATTTCTTTTTTGTACGAGTAGTTTTTTATTCAAACACTTGTACAGAAATGATCTTAAAGCTTTTTTGAGAAAATAAATAAATAATAATGAAACTAAGATGCATAATTGCATATACTGAATGATGCAGATATAGAACTTTTTTTGCATATATAGTACTTTTTCACATTTTATTGTATGACATCATATTGAATTTATTTTATATAATAAACGTGAATAATTTACAAGCCAATAAAGCAGCATAAATCATAAATGCGCTAATGTGTCTTTCATGCTATTGGTCCATAAATCATAAATGCTTTCAAGTGTACAACACCTTTGAAGCACACCTTTAAAATACACTATATATTGATTTATTTATGTAAACTATTCAATCATCATTATTTAATACTTACAACATGGTAACTAATTAATCACCAAAACTCATTCACGCTTCTCAACAACTCATTCAAATCGTTAGGTTCAAAATCAATATTCCATTTCATATCAACAATTAAAAATCACCGTTTCGAATCCGTATGAGATCCCTTCAAAAGCATATCTCTCCGATTAAAAACACACACACACACACATACACACAATAGCTTCTTCCGTACGCTCCTGATTTTAACTATATACTCGGCAGTTTTGAATCACCAATTAAAGAATTCAAATCAATTGCTCCCTCAAATTATTTTTTAATACCGATCATGGACGAATTGGTAAGTATCAATTTAATTTTAATATTTAGGGTTTTGAATTATGTGTTGCATAAGAGGACGTTATTATGTTAATATATATTTATTTGGGTTTTATGAGTTTTAGAGTTAATTGGGTGGATTTAGTGATTACGGAATTGGGTTAACTGGGTGGACTCAAGTTTATGAAATTAAAAGTTGTTTATACTGATGTTGATATGAAACGTATAAAAATGAGTTGATTGATTAACTGAGACTAACAAAAGTGGTAAATCAGAATTAAATTTTCTAAGAAGTTATGGCTAGAAGTTTTTGTTAATGATTTTGCTTGGTCCTTGATGCCTTTTAAATGAATTCTGTTTTAATGGTTTAATTTGTTTTATTGGATGTTTAAGTGCAACCGTGCAGGTTTATTAACGCTGTAGATTCGGGTGGGCTATGTTGAATAACTCAAGGTAAGCTTCCAAACCTGCACAAGTTTGAGCTGTTACAAATGTGTACTTTATATTTATAATGAGTGAACAGCTACTAATCATGTGGGATTTAACATGTATGTGGCACCTTTGCAGGTAGTCATGTCGATTAATTGGAACACCATGCCCGAGGCACCAATTACTAATCATGTAGGATTTAGCCGAGTCTTTGTGTTACAAGCTTCTTAGAGGCCTTGCTGTTCACAGGTTTCTCAGCGTTTATGATTTGTGTCATTATTTATACAAGTTTGAGGTTTGGTAAAACTATTGATTGATACTACATTCAACTTTATACAGGCATTGCAATGGTGTTTTGAGGTTTGTTATGTTGAATGGAGCAAAGGATTGTGAGTTATGTTATGATATGTACTTATTTCTCTTTAGTCCTGTATGATAGCTTGTGTTACTATATCTAATATCGTTCATCTTTTTCAGGCGATTATCAGTGGATAGCTATTTGGGAACGGACTGAGTACAAGCTAAGTTATGCCTAACAGGATAATACTACTTAATCGGTGTTTGGATAAAGCTTAATTCATATTAGTCTTTGTTGGTTTAGTAGTCTGCCCTTTAAAGTAAGAAAGTACTCAAAGGTATGTGTCTTGATCCGTTGATTTATTTTAAAAGTTAGATATGCGTTATCACAAAGGATTCATGTTACTTGTGTGTTAGTTTATGGGCAAACACTTCCAGGTCATGTTCACAAAGGAGTCTGTTCAACATGGATGAAGGTAATTCAACCTATCCATTAAACGATCAAATTTGAAGAGTAGCTATTTCTTTTATCATTGACTAATTGCTTATGAGACTTCATTTTAGAATGTTGTTCGTATGATAGAAAGCATAGAAATATATTTCCTAATGTGAATTTATCCATTGTTAGCAGAATCATTCTTTTGGGAATCACCAGTAACTTTTATATATCTCAAATTGTTGAGGAACAGCATGTTGAAGTTACCCGTATTGATTTAATTTCAAAATTATGTGATCAGGTTTGTGTCAATGCTATTGGGATTAATTGGAGTGAATTAAGTTGGCCAACACTAGATTCCGCTATCAACAATCTTCTTCTACTTTTAAATTCATCCTTGCGGTCATTTTCAGGTTTGCTCTCTGTGGAACACAACAAAAATTAGCTATTTTAAATTAGCCTTTTTGCATCATTTGGAATTTTCTTTTTTAAACGTCGCTGACATAGGAACGCAACCTTTACCCTACTTTATACCTTTTTAATACACATATTGCTCATATTGGGATTTGATAGCACAATCCGTTGGTCATTATGTAATTGTGTGTGCTACTTGTGCACTATAATAGTATAATGTGTCAAACACAAAAGTGGTCAAATTGGATTAATTGATTACTAAAGGTTTGGGATTTACTTATTAGGGGCTGTTTTGGGTTGCATATAAGTGAGCATTTGGGATTTTGTTGTTTTACTAAAAACCTGCAAAATTTTAAAAAATACAACTTTAGGCAATTAACACATCCAAGCATTACGTTCCACGATCGTTTTATAACATGATGATTCTTATCCAAGTGTGCACGTCGACCATTGAGTGCCTTATTACCTTCACGAATCGACTAACTTGAATAATACAAGTCAACACGTCGTGGCTTAGTGCAGCGTGGCACAGATGGATATTGTACTCCCTTAAACAAATATAACCGTATTTTGAGTATGTATGAATAAAAATTATATGTTAGGAACATATATACTATGAATGCACATGGTAAAAGGTTTCTGGCTGTAGAAACTCAGATGAGTAGGGATTAATAGATGTTCCTTATAGTTTAAATGAATGTCCCGTGACAAAGTGTTGGCTAATTATGTTTCCAACAAATTAACAAACTGTACCAAATAGAATCTTAAGTTTTTTCCTAGCCTCAGTCAAGGCCCATTTAATATTCTTTCACTCCATTTTTACTTTTAATCGCAACAAGTTTTTAAATAATTGAAAAAATCATAAACTTATTATGATCTTTGAGAGAATTTTGTGTATTTTTGTTTGTGCAGAAAAACTTCTAGGATCTGAAAATAAGGAAGATCCATTGATGGCATTTCAAATCGCTTTCGATCTTAATGAAAATTTTATAGCGTTTACAAACATTGTATTTTATACTTTGAGTAACTTATAAATTATTGTTCCATTACAAGAAAATTTTATAGCGTTTACGTTCGTTGTTCTTTCTTACTTTATTCACGTACTTACCTTTTTAATCAAAAACCCTCTAAAATCCCGCGGATTCCGCGGGTCTATAAGCTAGTGATGAAAGATCGTGGTTAAAAAAAAAAAAAAAAAGACTTACATGAATATCCAATGCATCTTTAATTGTCTTGACGACCGTATCCATTGTAGGGCGATCCTTTACGTTGTAACTAAGGCATTTACATGTAATTTCTTCAATCATACGGAAAGATGGACCGCCTACTTGGTCTCTTATAGCAGGATCAATTAACGAGTGTAGCCTATTATTATAGTGGTGTTGGACCCTCATTGTGAGGCTATTTGGTATATAGTCTCCATCGGCAGTCGCTTTGTAGGAAGCACCCGGAAAAGTCAATATACTGAATAATAGCACACCGAATGAGTAGATATCCGATTCTACCTTGAGAAAACCGGTTTC
This sequence comes from Artemisia argyi, assembly GCA_030686995.1. NCBI lineage: Eukaryota > Viridiplantae > Streptophyta > Magnoliopsida > Asterales > Asteraceae > Artemisia > Artemisia argyi. Next base: position 11,643,543 of record CM060686.1, on the reverse strand, counting down.
TAAGTAAATAGGATCCTTGTGAGTAGTATCGATACACTTTGTATGACGTTTATAGACCTGCTGACATGGCTGATTACCGGGGATTAATTCTGACATTTCGAAACCACATATTTTGGCTTTCAGATTTTCATCTAACAATATGTTGTTGCCCGTGAAAGATCCATGGATTACTGTGTCGTGCTGCCCAAGACCAGAGTGGAGATAAATCAATACTCTTGCTGCATCCATGCAAATCTCCAGACGTTTTTGCCACGTTAAGCAACTCCCCTTATCCGGGTTGTGGAGACGACCAGCAAGGCTGCCATTGACAGGATACTTGTAAACTATAATCATTTCTTCGCCTTCATCACAATAACCAAGGAAAGGAATGATGTTTTCATGGTTCAAGTTGGAAATGAATCTGAGCTCGTTAAGGAACTCCTTCTTTCCATCACACCAATCAGCAATAAAGCGCTTGAAGGCAACAGTGCGATTTCCCCAACTTTCAGAGAGCTGTCCTCTATAAAGCCCACTATATTCACCATCTGCGATCTTATTGTTTCCAGAGAATTTTTTAGTGGCCGACATGATCTCCTTCAGTGGAATTAGAAACTTTTTAAGGTCTGCATCGGGAAACGACATTTTTTTTTTCTCTCTCTTTAATATAGGTGACTTTTTATGGGTTTGTTTTGTGATATTATAGACAATACAGATAAAGTTTGCTAATGTATATATAGAGGATTAATTCCTCCTTGAGCCATACTTATATTGACAGTAGACTCATGAATAAAATAATTGTCATGAGAGAGAAATTACAAAGTTTAATAAAAATGGGCCCCCTATAAATCTCAACCACTAAATGAGAATATACCCTTAAAATATTTTCTAGTTTTTACTTAAAAAGGAAAGTGAACAATTTTTTTGAGACATCCCAAAAAGGAAATGTGGACAATAAATTTGAGACGGAGGAAGTAAAATATCATAAAACATTTACTTGCATCTAGTCGGTGAGTAATCAATAATGTACTCCATTAATTATCTCACATGCAAGTTGTAATTTGTTAATGCTTTTCTTTCATTTATAACAAAGATAATATACTCTAATAATTGATTGTTCCAAGAGCCGTCTTCTTGGAAACAACACCCACTTATATAAAAACATATTGTATCAAAATGGGATTTTGTAATAACCACACTCCTAGAATAAGGAGAACTGCCGACGAAAAAATCCCGACGACAAAAAGGTCGTCGACATATTACACTAAACAACAAAAAATACGCTTGACCGAGCCAAACTCGCGTTGAATTTTATGGATTTTAAAGTCCCGACGCCAAGTCGTTGGTATTTTTTTGGTCAAATTTGACTTTCCCAATAATTGTGAAAATGTGGGCGGGAATTTAACCGGCAAAGAATTTGCCGACGCCTTGGCGTCGGTATTTTTCCTAAATAAAAATTTATTACGATTAGAGTTTTGATTAGCGTTTATTAGCGTTTAAGTAAATTAGGTTTGTAAAAATTCCAACGACATGACGTCGGGAAATGATAGAACTTTTCTTTTTTGTCGTTTGGCTTGCGAATAAAAGTGAATATTTGGGCTGGGTTTTTTCCCGCCTATTTATTACCGATGACATGACGTCGGTATTTATTTTCCCGCCTTATATTCCTGCCTTATTTTCCTTTGTCCCGCCAAATTTTTTACTTTATATATACCAATAATCATTAACTCGGTAAAACACACATAAACTCACAAAATTAAAACACCCAAGTCCCATTCTCGATGTCTCGCAAAGATTCTTGCAACAATTCCCAAGTCCTCCTCACAAGGATTTCTCGCAACAATTCCCAAGTCCTCCAAACGAATCGGTGATTGTGAACACTCCAACGGCAGAAAATGGAAATCTACAACAAAACAGTCCAGCTGAGAATGAACCGGTAAACAATCCACCAGTGGAAAACCAACCCAATACATTTGGCTTGACGGATGAAGAACTCTTCGAGCAAGATTTGCAATTCTCTAGAGAGGTTGAAGAAGACGAAGAACGTGTGGCAGCTGCTCGTAAGGCTCGGGAAGCTGCTCATACGGCGCGGATAAACAGAGAACTACCACGCCGATGGGCCATGGGGCTTGGCCTTGTACCATCCGAGTCTTCTTCGAGTGAGGAGGATGGCTGGGTCTCAGATGATTCATTTTCTTAATTCATAGTTTTATTTTAATTACCGTATCGTACAGAGCTTTTACTTAGATGTATATATATTAGTTAACAAATATATATATTAGCTAACATATTAAAAAAATTAACAAATATCAAAAAATTAACAAAAATAAAAAATTTGTTAATTTTTTTAAATTTATTTTAGTTATATTTGATTGCAGCAAATGTTTGATCTGAAGTCCCACCAGCGTACACCCCGGTGGAAGACAATCAAAGACGGCATCAACGAGTATCTCGCATGTCGCTACAGGGACAACAAGTACGACGTCAAGCGAGATTATTGGACCATACCAGGTGGGGTTGATAAGGTGGATGAGATACGAAGGTAAATTTTTTGGTTTGTTAATTTTTTAATATTTGTCAATTTTTTTTTAATATGTTAGCAATTGATATATGTTAATATTTGTCAATTTTTTTATTATGTGTTAGGAAGCCTCCTCCTAACATGGAGCCGTCTGTGTGGGATAAGCATATTGAGCTCTACCTCAGTGAAAAGCATGCCAAGAGGTCCAAAATCAACAAGGAAAACAGGCAGAAGGACAAGAACACTAGCCGCCACGGATCTCGATCGTTGGCCGCATCTCACCACCAATACGTAAGACACATTATGATTATTTTACATATAGCTCATTATATATGGTATTTGATTTGTCGTTTTTAATTTGTTTCACCTTATATGCTTGTGTAAATATATATATACAGTTTGAGAGGAGTGAGAACCGTCAGTACCCCTCCCTCATACAGAGCTTTTACGACCAGCATTGCAAGAAAGGTGTATGGTTGAAGGACGAGGCTCGTGTTCAATACGTAAGTACCGTTTTATTTTTATTTAATTTATTTTATTTTATATTAATTTATATTATTTGTTTTTTTTATTTTAGTTTACATTATTTGTTTTTTTATTTTATATTAATTTTATCATTTTTTTCCAGCTACATAGGAAGAGATGTGCGCACTGCGGGATCTGGGAGCTAACACGCCTATTGGGAGAGCCTACACAGAGGAAGAGATACTTGCAAAGGTTTTAAAGGGCAAGCAACGGGGGTATATAGCCAGTAGGGGTAGGGTGGTACCAGGTATTAGCAAGACAAGGTTACCCATGCCGCCAGCTTCCGATTCGTACACCACACCCGAGATTGACAAGATGTTTGCCAAAAAAGATAAAAAGATTAAGGAAGTTGAAGAAGAATCTAAGGAAACTAAGTGCCAACTCAAGGCAGTTATGAAAGTAATGAAGACAAACCCCGATCTGTGGTCCCAGTTGATGAGCCAAATGGAGTCTCAAACCGAGGCAGGATCGGGGAGTGGGACTGGCGTTGGCGCGGCAGGATCGGGGAGTGGGAGTGGGAGTGGGAGTGGTAGGGGGAGTGGCTCAGGGAGTGACGAGGCTGGCTTGGGGAGTGGTGATGAAGACAGTGATTGCGATGATGACGAGGGACAATGAGGTATATTTGTATGGGTTATTTTGTACACGTTAACATTTTCTCTATCCTTATGCTTGATCCTCATCCGTATGTTGTACACTTTAACACTTAACACCTTGACTTTGTCCATCCGTATGCTATTGACTCATCTGTATGTTATTATTGTGAACTTTGGCATTTTGGCAACTTAAACATTGCTGATATAGCAGTTTTTGTGTTATTGGCAGCTTGATAACGCCTATTTTGTATAATTTGAAACGTTTTAATGTATTTGAGGGTGTTTAGCGATTAATATAAGTGTTTTAGCCGTTACAAGTTGTTTTGGCATATTGGCATGTTGGTATAGAGCTTTGGATTGTGTATACAGGTTTGGATTGTGCAGATTTTTTCTGGAAAAATTTCTGGAAAAAATCTGGAAAACGGCTACAATGTAGGCTGCTGTGCAGCCTGTATAAACAAAAAATACCGGCGACATGTCGTCGATATATTATGAGCCAAGTTTGACTTTCACGTTTGACTCATTTGACTTTTTTAGTTTGACTTTTTACGTACAGACGACATGTCGTCGGTATTTAAAAACATTGACCGTTTGACTTGTTGACTTATTGACCGAGTAATTAATGATTTTTGTTAATTTTAATTACAATACCGACGAATGGACGTCGGCATATTATTTGTCGAACCAAGTTTTCATTTGACTGAAAATGGCTGTTGGCCCCACCTCAGCGTCGGGAAATATCGTCGGCGCATTAAATCCCGACGAGGCATTGCCAACTAACGGCCGACGAAGTTTCGTTGGCATCACATAAATACCGACGTCATGACGTCGGGACAGACGAAAAAAAGTCGTCGGTAATTGTCTGTAATGTACAGTGCCAAAAGGCAAAAAGCAAGAAGACTTTTCCATTGTCAACTTATCTAAACGAGTGTGACAAAATGAGGTTGGATTTCAGGGTTTAGTCTGTGAAAATAAATGTATTATATAAGAGAACCATCTGAGTATTCTACCACGTAAACAACAAAAATTTCACTACTATGTGAGAGACGATTTGTGTTCCTGAATTTTTAGGTGGTTGACTCGATTTGTTCTAGTGGAATTAGTAAACGTTCAAGGTTTTGTTAGAATTTTAATATCATGACAACTCATATAATTAAACAAGTAAACATCAAAGCATGCATCGGAAATATAAAGATCATAATACATGTAAATAATTAACCGAAACATAGAAAAAACGCGTACCTTTTAGCAATCAAGCAATTAGGGTTTATAGAATAACCCCCAATTAAAGATCAAATCACAAACCCTTATAATTTAGGATTTATGAAAATCGACTAGAATAAAGTCGATGTTCACCACCAAGAATCAAATAGTGTTGATTCCTTTAAGGTTGCATACACTACACGTCAAGCAAGAACACTAGGATGCTAGTGCTTAATACACGAATAAACAGACACGGTAATCTTAACCTTTTGTACTTTGTGTCTGTTAGAGTTAGTAAACCCATTTGTGTATTACAGCCCAGCCCATTAGGGTTTTTAGATAGCTTAGGCCCAAAGCTAATATCCTGTATAAATATAGTCATGTATCCCCTGTAATGAAATCAAGTAATACAAGTGTTTTATCATTCTCTACATGGTATCACAGATAGGTTATCACAAGTCAGAAAATTAGGGTTTGTTTGTGTTTGAACCAAGGGAGTTCATTCAACAAACAATTAGAGGTATAAGATTAGGGATGTTTTGTATCTCACCTACTTCTCCAGTGTGTCCGGTTACATACTTTCGATCATAAACCAAGTGAGATCCGGTTACCTTTACTTCTTTAGTTTTCTGTTTATTGATTCTGGTCATTTTGGTTTTGTGATTTAAATATGTCTGGAAGTCCTAAGAATGATGATACTACGTCTGGTAGTGGTTTTACTGCTGATGTACTTCCAGTGGTAACACGAATTACTGATAATAAACTTGATGGCTCCAACTTCTTTGAACGGAGCAAAACTGTTCGTATTTATTTACGTAGCATTGGAAAGGCCTCTCATCTTGAAGATGATCCTCCCACAGATGGTACTAAGGATCAATGGCTTCAAAATGATGCTCGGTTGTTTTTACAGATAAGAAACTCTATTGAATCATCTGTTATTCCCTTAATTAATCATTGTGAGTATGTAAAGGAATTGATTGAGTATTTGGATTTCTTGTATTCTGGACAAAAGAACATATCTCGAATTTACAGTGTATGCAAGGCCTTTCACCGTGGAGAGCAACAAGACCAATCACTTACTGCTTATGTTATGGGATTTAAGAGAATGTATGAGGAGTTAAATAATCTTCTTCCTATTAGTGCCGATGTGAAGAAAATGCAGAAGCAAAGGGAACAAATAGCTGTAATACACAAATGGGTTTACTAACTCTAACAGTGTCAAACAAATATAACCCAAACCCTTTTGTTTCTGTTCACTGCCAATCGAATAATATCACAAAGGAGTGATAAATACTTTACATACAACTATAATTTGCATGTAAATATTTACGTATGAGACATGCAATATCAATGCATGAATTTGCATGTCATATTGACGCATGGCTTTTTTAAGATTAAAGAGTTATGTGTGTCGTATATGTTTGTCAGTGGAAGAGAAACGAATAAATAAATTCGGTCGGTTAGGGATATCATGATCCCTCGATTGAGGAGTCAGGGGTTAATATAACACATAAACTTGTCCTCCAAGTTTAGCTAGCCACCTCCTCAAATTCCTCAAAACCGACACTCACACCCTCTATCTTTTTCCTTGTTCGATCATTTAAATATTTCATGTATTATTATTTAATATAATTAACACATCTAATATATTAATTACATTAAATAAAGTGTTCTCTAAATGTAAACGTGTGTGCCCCCAATAGACTCGAGTTCGAAACTAGACATATGTATATAAAATATGTTCACAATCCAACAGCTCCCACTTGGACATATTTTAATAACCGTAATGACATTGGTTAGCGTCTAGCAACACGCAAATGCCCCCAGAACAACTAGAGTGTGGTTTCACGAAGCACAATTAATGATTCATCATTATACTTATCCTTTTGTTTCTAATACCATGTTAAATATGAATATGGATCATAGTCATTTCATAATTTAACTATTTTGTTTCTCGTTTCATCGATTGATCAAGATTATCAAAATCATCAAGACGTATTCCTGATCTCTTTTGGGTGTGGCCACACATACATCTGATCAACCCCACGAGGGGCCCAGTAGTATTATACTTCAAAATAAATTTGAATGAACAAATTCTTTCTTAACTACAAGCAAAACCCATGAACTTTGCAACACTTCTGAAAACAATCCTTATATCTACCAGTTACGGATAGCGGTAAATTGCTTCACAAAAATGCACTACATTCATGACAGTTCTCTGGTATCTCAAATCTAAGGATAAATATTCATGATTTACTTAATGACAAAGATCCATAAGTACAATCATGCGGTTGGGGATCTGTCCTATATTCAATTAATTGAATATCATGTGAAATTGGTATGTCAATGCATCAATATACTTTCAAGTATATTCTGACCAATACTCAGATTTGTCTTAGTTTAATGATATTCCCATATCATTAATCGACAACGGACATTTAGAATAATAAATTTATTCATGGATTTAAACATGCAAATATAGGATACAATCTATTATTAATGAAAACAAACGTACTAAGTACTTTAATTCATTATGAATAATAAACTGCTTAACATCCCTTATCCAAATACTAAATAGATCAATGCATGATAATTCTAGTTAATGAATTATGCCTCAAGTCATGTCAATCATACTTGTTGACAAGGCATAAATCAACCAACGTTGATCTATCGAAATTTTGAGAATACTCATTTCAAGAATTCAATTAGCGAAATTCTTGCATGTGTGCATTCAACTATCTTGATATTGCCACATAATATTTCATAAATGGTGTGACATCCTCAACCACCAATTTATGACAATCAAACTTTCAAACATTTTAAAGTTTAAAGTATTCTAATTCTTTAATCTATAGTGCAACTATGTTCTTAGTAGAGCACAACTAGTTCACATGGCCATTAACATGGATAAAATCCCACCATGACTAGTATTGAGTGTCATCTCAATTAAACCAACATTATTGTTTACAAAAGACAATATGCTCTTTAAAATCCCGTAAACTTAATATCCATTGCGTAATGTTTGATGTCTTCCAATCTTTCAAGAATTGTCAGCTATAACAATTACGCAACAATTTGCCACATTGTTTATACTTAGAATTTAGGAGCAATTCCAGGCTGAGGATCATTTATTCTAAGTCAAAACATATTCCATTAGAATATTCATTACACAAGTTATATAATAACTTTTAATTGGATTTATTTACTGCACATGTTTATTAATTAATAAACTTTAGTTCCAAAGTCGTATGTTTTATTTTCTAAATCTTTAAATTAAAGTTTCATTCCAAATTAAGACTCAACATTTTACTTATATGAAATGTTACTTCTTATATGTTATACAACATATATGATTTAGTAAATCAAACATAATACTCCCACTAATTTTCAGGAATACTTATAAATTATCTTATTTTAATTATAAATCAATACATAGATTCAATAATTAAATATAAGAGTAATCTCCTAGATGCATGCATTTATCCATTCATGAATTATTGCCCTTTGTATACTTCCAAAGATTTATTTGAATTTATAAACTCCTTTTGATTACTTATCGTCCTCACTCAAGTAATCATTCAAGAAAGAGTTTTTGATATTCATTGTCATATTCATATAAATATGACAATTATCATCTTTGTATCTTTAATGTGCGTAGGAAAGAGTATTCAATCATAGTTAATTACTTAAATATGATTAATAATCTTGTCATAAGACATGCATTAAAATATGTATACAATTTTTGTCCATATAATTTCTACGCAAAGATTTAAACCACTAGGGTTACATATTCTTTGAATAAACTCATCTTCATTCTCTAACTATTAAGAATTAAGATAAACCAAATTTTCAAAATTTGATTATCATTATGAACAGTATCTACAACATTCATAGTATGAGTGATTTACCCAATTCATTATTTTGGTAATACATCATCATATAATCCTCAACATATTAATCAAATATTTGAGATATCCAAGTGGATCTATGAATGAGAATTCCATCATTTTGGGGTTTATCATTAACATGTTTAACCTCGTCATGATTTTCACTAGTGTGTTTTTAGAAGATTATGTATCTTGTAATTCTATCTTTTCAAGATAAAATACTCCCACTTGCCTTTAGTATTATATAGAATATAAATACTTAGCATTTAAAGTGACATTACAATATTCTCTTTTTGGGATATTACAAATACATATTGACAGTTCCTGACATTCTTTTGTTAATAACCTACACATAATTAGTTTAACAAATTCAGAACTCCAAATTAAGACTTAATGTGATTCATCACATTCTATAATTCAATAATGTCTTATTAATCATCTAGGAGTCTAATTGAGTATATTCAATCCATACTCGATTTTCTAACCTTGATAACTTTTGGAAGAAAACAAGTCATATTTATCTTTAATCAAACAATATAACAAGAGTTTGATTTCTCTAACTGAACATACCATAAATATATGGTATTTCATTAGAATTTATATTGTAAGATAATCTAACAATATATAAGATAACCATATTCCTTTTGGTATACCTATTTACCAAGTAAGTCATCTTATTGGTACAATAGTATTTCCAAACCAATTGCATGCTTTATAACACAAGTACTTTTTACCAAGTCACTTCATGTTCATGTGTCATCAAAACATAAATGTGTTATAATCCCACTATACGTTATTAATCATTGATCAATTCAATGACTTCTTGTATATGTCTTAATTAAAGAAGACATAACAAGTTAACGTCTTACTTTATTATAAGTATTGTAATACTTAAAAGACTTCATGTTTATAAGAAGATATAAACAAGTATAACTAAAGTATTCTTGATCACCACCAATTGGTTTCAATAGTAATTTCAAGTTAATTTATTTACTTCATTTATTTTTGTCATTCTAATGATACATAAATATTATAGTTGAAGTTGTCTAGTTATCATATTGACACATGTTCTAATAGGTGTCTAATTTAGAAACAGTAAATTATCCATGTATGGTCTCACACATACATGGAAATTCACCTTGTCATTAAAATTTAGCCTGCGTCTCACGTTTACTAAATTTCAACACCAAGTGTTTCTTAGATTGGATGTGTATTAGAATGTGAGTCTCTTACTTTACAGTCAAGAGAATCCTTTAAATCATATTCCTATGTGTTGCACCTTGCACACAATAAAGATTTCTCCCACTTGTGCATGGAACAACATCATGTACCACATAAACAACACTACACGCGTTTGTTAATGTGAAAAATATGATTTGTGTCATTAGCATAACTAGTAGATATAGAGTTACTCAATCAATCAAGGAAACGCACAAGACTATCCTTGAAAATATTAGTGTCTATATTTGGAAAGTAATTATCTTGAGACATTCAAAAGATAATCTGAGTTACAATCAAGACAATAAGTCTTGTAACTCCCACTAAATTAGAGAACATTACAATAATCCCTTATTCAGTAATAAGAATACAATGCTCCCACTGAATTTGACAACATTAAGTGTTTCATACCCAGTGAAAGTAAATAGTGTGCTATTCACTTTCCTACATCTTTGAGAAAACCCATTCGTAACAATTAATTAGGTACTAAAAGAATGTATTTTACTACGTAAATGTGATTCATCGCATTCCAAACTATTAACTTGAAAAAACTGAGCATGCAATTTCTTACTAAATTAGGTCTACCATTCCAACACTTGTATGTAGTACCTATAAATGGTCAAAGCAAAACAACTAGATAAAATAATCTAATTTATCTTTTACCATTTTGCAGTAATTAGTTTAGGTTCCAATTTAATAACTCATAAAGTGCAAATAATCATAACTATTAAAGTTTGCTATGAGTTAAGTATTTAGAACATAGACAATTCTAATCATCCTTTTATACATTTCTCATTGATGAAAAGGAATAGGATTAAGTCTCACACTTCTCTTATGGAAAGAAGACTATGTTTATTCTTTTCGTAAAGTTGACTCTAACAAAAAAAAACATTTGGGTGTAGATCAATTTACTTGTGAAAAGAATAACTTACGTTTACGGTTCAATGTTGCATTAGTACATTTAAAAGAATTTGCAAAATTCAGTTTTAGTATTTTCGATAATACATATTTTCAAGAAAATATAATAACCATGGAAATATTCATATAACCAACATATTTTCTTGAAAACCTAGGATCCAACTTTTCATAGATTTCACTACGTCAGTTGATCTGCTAGTTATGAAAGTATAAAAGATGGTAATCTGTCGTACAATAATTGGCAAACAATTTTCCAATTCCTAGATCATTATGGGATTTACATCAAATTGATTCATCAATTTGTCATGTAAGCATGTTTCATCCCTTCTCATGCCTTAAGTTCTAGGTCTCACGCATCATCTTAATTAAGTCGTCTAACTTAGAAACTGCAAATTCTCCATGTGTGGTCTCACGCACAGTCGGAAATTTACCTTGTCATTAATATTTGGCCTAGGTCTCACGCATACCAAATAATTAATTCCAAGTATTCTTTATAGTTAGATGGCATGTAACTTAAATTTTAAGGGTATTTGGTTTGATGTGTGAATCAAAACATCTACAAAGATAAGACACGATTTATAAAAAGCAACTAGAGGACTCTCCACCTAAAGGCGAATTTGGCGATTTTTTTATAACCCTTTATCGTTTTTTCAATTCTAAGTCATTCCTCCAATTCTAGCTGTCTACCAATCATGATAATAAAGTTTTAATACCATTCGTGTGTTTTAAACTTTATTCTAGTATTGTTAGTGGATTTAGCTTCAGAGTTCGTAAAGGGTTATTACTATTCTATTCGCTTTGGTTTTTTAAGAATCGTTGACTGATCTACTATTTACCAATCATTGCATTTAAGATATATCATAGGTAATCAACAAACTCATTATTCCTGTGATCGATTTGGTTTTATAGGTTGATTTTATTGTGCTGCTTCGCTAAAAACCCTAGTTTTATAACTAGGGTTTTATTCGTACTGATTGAAGACCAGGTGTATTTTTTGTTTTACTGTTTCTGATTAATTGGTTAAAGGGTTGTGTAGTTGTTGTGTGGTTGTTGTGATGTCTATGTTGGGAGAAGAGAACAAAACTTTGCCACGTCCTGTGGTTAATGTTGATCACGTGGTTAATGTGGATGTAGATCAATTGAACGCTCGTAATACTACTAGCTTTGGTCAGTTGAATACGAATTCAACAATGAACCCTAGTACTTTTCATGACGTGCTTACTTCTTGTGTGCCTACATCTGATGATTCGGAATCTTTACCTGGCGGTGATGCGTATTCTACTGTTACTAGTAAGAATAAAGATGATGTGTCTGGTGGTGAGGGAATGAGTACGGAACTAAAAAATGATGGAAAACTGGGTGGATCGGTTGCTTCCCATGGTGATGCTGTGACGCGTTCGCTTGACAAAAAGATATGCGACATGGAAAGGAAAATTGATTGTAAATGGTACGCTTGTGTTCGTGGATGATGATGGGGTTCTATTACCTCTGAATGATGGGATTCATGACATTAGTACTGTTGCTAATGTTGATGTTAATGTTATTGATACGGTGAATGAACCTCAAGTGGCGAAGAAGTCTACTAATGAACCTGTGGTTGCTCCTAATGTTGAACAATTATTAAGTTCAACGTGAGATTATTGCTAATAAGGGTACTAATATGGATTCTAACACTTTAGATGGTTTGGATCAGCCTTCTAATACGAGTAGTATGGGAGTGAAGTCAGTCTCTTATGCGGGTGCTACTTCTAACGATCCTAAGAAATATGTGTCTACTTTTCGTATGTTGGAATGCAGCAACAAGAAGACTGATGTTGATCTTTGTGTCCCGATTAAAGTAGTGGAAGAGGTGAATCTCAGATTTGAGAATACTCTTTATGGGTATTTCCTTGGTCAACGCCTTGCTTTTCCTGTTGTCGATTACTATGTAGGCAATGTGTGGGCTAAGTATGGTATACAAAAGGTGATGATGAATGCAAAGGGATTCTTTTTCTTTAAATTCAATTCGAGTAAAGGTGTTGATGATGTTCTTGAAAATGGCCCTTGGTTGATTAGAAATGTTCCTATTATTCTCAAACCATGGACTTTGAACACTAACCTACTTAAAGAGGATTTGACTAACATCCCGGTATGGGTTAAATTCCATGATGTGCCTCTTGCTATGTTTTCTGATGATGGTCTCAGTCTTCTTGCCACATTGATTGGTATGCCCAAAAGGTTAGACGCTTATACTAGCCAAATGTGCAAGGAATCATGGGGCCATAGTAGTTTTGCTAAATGCATGATTGAAGTGAAGTCAGATGAGGTGCTTAGAGATAGCCTCACTGTTGAGATACCTTTACTTGATGGTTCGGGGTCTACTATTGAGAAGATTCGGGTAGAATACGAGTGGAAACCACCGCGTTGTGATAAGTGTAAGATTTTTGGTCATACTCTTATTGATTGTCCTAAAGTTGTGTTACCTCCTACCCAGCCTACTATGACTGTTAATGTTGGTTTCAAGACTGTCAATAATAAGAAGAAAGGGAAACAAGGTGGTTCTACTATTCCTGGTCAAGGATGGGTTCCTAAACCTGTTGTGGGTAAGAAGTTTCAGTATCAACCCAAAAATACTCCTCCTGAACCTAAGAAAGTGGATGACAGTAAGATGAATACTTCTGATGTGGCTAGTTCGAGTGGAAAGAAGATCTCTACATCTAACCGGTTTGATGCTCTTAATATGGAAGATACGGATGCTTTCGGCATTCCTACAAATGACACCAACATGAAAGGGGATTCTGGTCGTACAATGGAAGTTAATGAAGATGAGTCTACTAAGACAGGTGATAGGTAATGTTTCACAAGAACCCCTTGTGAGCGATTTGAAAGAGAAGGAGTTGGTTATGGCTCCTAAAACTAGTGATTCTTGTACTCCGCCCGCCTCTTCTACTAAGAGAGTTAACCCTTTCTCTAAGGTGGGAGAGATTGAGGTTTCTGATTCTGAAGATGAGTTGGTTTCTAACCCATTTGATGAGTCTGCTAATCTATTCGGTGGTGGCCAAGAGTTTGAAGATGATTATGATGACTATGACTATGCTGACTATGCAAAACAGGTTTATGATCTTCCAGGGAATTTGGATGCTTTTAATGCCATGTATGGCACCAAGCTTCAAGGTCTTAGGAAGTAATTTTATTTCGTTGTGTCTTATGTTATCATTTGAGTAGTGGTTTGTTTTCTTGTTTAGAAAATAGGAAGTATCTTGTTATGTAAGCTGTTTGCCTATGTAACGGGCAGAGATATGGGACTTCACCCATATCCTTTGTACTTAAACGTTTTGGTTATTATATTTATCAGGGTGCAGGATTACTCCCCTTTACCCAAAAAAACATGTACAAAGATGCATGCACTCATCTTTATAGCATAAGTTTTCAAAACCTTTTTATTACCAATTCTTAATATTAATACACAAAGTTTTACTTGAGGTATCGGGTTCACCAATTAAAGAAGAACCTTCAATTATCGCCTACAAAAGTGGAATTGAGGTAAATCACCCTTAAGATGATATTGTACAAGAATGGAGATAAAAGAAAGTCGTCTGAGACACATTCATAAGTGTGATAACCAAGGCAGACTCTAAGGCTCTTTCCAAGCCTTCTTACCACATTATGAATTTGTCTTATAGGACTTACTTTTAAAACCATGTGTACAAAAACATCAATCAAGCAAAAGTTTATGGATTAAATCTTAAAACATGTAATAAAGTATAAATCTTGATAGTCTCACCTGGGAGCCAATTACCGTGCGAAGCGAACCACTATTGGCACATAAGACACCGCAAGAATCAATCTTTATTACTTAAAGTTTCACCATTATTAGTCCAATTTATTTTCTTTATAAAAAAATTACCCTTTTATTGCTTACAACGTGTCCAACAAAATTAAAACAATAAAACAAGTAATTAAAGACAAATCAAATAACTAATAATCATAACAATTATAAGTGAAACAAATAGCCACATGCAATCTTGTTTAGAAAAGATCCTAAAAAAATCAATTCTAGGTTTCAATTATGCATGTAATCAACTAAGGCCTTCCATTCTTAATGGAAGTGGAGCCACATACATTGACGAATCAATTGCGTATGCCAAAGTCAATATACACACCACATAGCACATAAATTGATTTTAATAATATGAGGTCTTCCCCAATTTTAGATCTATCTAAAACATGTGACATATCTTAACAATTAAAACAATTAACAATCCATGACAAACATGCATGTTTCGTCACGGATCAAAGCATAACACTTACCAATTAGGTCACAAGTACGTTCAATTAACTAGTTAATGACCTAGGTTTTCTAATTAATTATAATTTAATTAATTAAACCACAAACCTTAGATCCAAAGCATGTATCTAAAACTATTAAAGATACGAATTTTATTATGTTTAAGTAATCAATTACATGTTATACGTGGCTCGTAATGCCACTGTTAGAATTTTAATATCATGACAACTCATATAATTAAACAAGTAAACATCAAAGCATGCATCGGAAATATAAGGATCATAGTACATGTAAATAATTAACCGAAACATAAAAAAAACGCGTACCTTTTAGCAATCCAAGCAATTAGGGTTTATAGAATAACCTCCAATTAAAGATCAAATCACAAACCCTTATAAATTAGGATTTATGAAAATTGACTAGAATAAAGTCGATGTTCACCACCAAGAATCAAATAGTGTTGATTCCTCTAAGGTTGCATACACTACACGTCAAGCAAGAACACTAGGATGCTAGTGCTTAATACACGAATAAACAAACACGGTAATCTTAACCTTTTGTACTTTGTGTCAAACAAATATAACCCAAACCCTTTTGTTTTTGTTCACTGCCAATCGAATAATATCACAAAGGAGTGATAAATACTTTACATACAATTATAATTTGCATGTAAATATTTACGTATGAGACATGCATTATCAATGCATAAATTTGCATGTCATATTGACGCATGGCTTTTTTAAGATTAAAGAGTTGTGTGTGCCGTATATGTTTGTCAGTGGAAGAGATCCGGATAAATAAATCCGGTATGTTAGGGATATCATCATCCCTCGAATGAGGAGTCAGGGGTTAACATTACACATAAACTTGTCCTCCAAGTTTAGCTAGCCACCTCCTCAAATTTCTCAAAACCGAAACTCACACCCCTCTCTTTTTCCTTGTTCGATCATTTAAATATTTCGTGTATTATTATTTAATATAATTAACACATCTAATATATTAATTACATTAAATAAAGTGTTCTCTAAATGTAAACGTGTGTGCCCCCAATAGGCTCGAGTTCGAAACTAGACATACGTATATAAAATATAGAGGCGTTTTATTTTGCAAACTCTAAAATACTCACATACCAATGGACCAATCAGAAACCTCCATTAAAAAAAAAAAAAAAAAAAAAAAAAAAAAAACGGAGGGACCATTTTTGCCAACTCACCAAACTTACTCCACCAACCCCACCCCCTACCTCTCACTTTACATACATCAGATATTATAAAAAACCAACTTTCTCTCTCTAACCATTATCAAAAACCACCATAACAAATAAAAAATAACCACTTTTTAACCGTTCAAATCATCAATAAAACACAAAAATTGAAGAATCATCGAGTGCACAAGCAGATCCACGAAAAAACCGGTTCAAAATGAACCTACTGAATCTCGGGATGAAGGTATGATGCTTCTAACTAATTATTTAGTTCTTTTATTAGTTGTGTTTTTTAGTGTTTACATTTGGTTGAGTTTCTGAGTAAAAAAAAAACTTTGTATACATGGATGCACACCAAGTATTTGATGAAATGTGTGACTGAAAAGTATCACCAGTGATATTTAAAGTTGAACTGTATACGTGTGTATCATCAGTGATATTTGAAGTTGAACTGTATACGTGTGTATCACCAGTGATATTTGAAGTTGAACAGTACATGTGTATTATCACTAGTGATATTTGTATTTGACTTAACCGTGCAAATCATATGAAGCACACAGAAAATGAAACAATCAACATCTAAAACAACGAATACTTTAGTTTTTACTGTTATAGAATCATTATTAGTGTGTTTTACTAGTTAATTTTCGATAATTTGTGATGTTGTGATGATTTATGTGATAATATGAGAGATTAAAAGTTAGGTTTAACAGAACAAAAGATATGTTGTGATGCTTCTGTTTGATTTGTGGTGGATTTGTATGTTTAATGATTGTGCATGTTTCAAAAGGTTTTACCACGGTATTTGAAAACAATATTGACTGGTAGTGTATTACATGTGATATAAAAGTTAAATTATTGTTGATTGGTAGAATATCTATTGTTATTTGAAAACAAATAGTTATTTGTTTGACATATGATATTGAAATCAAATGAACTATTCATACACTAACAAAAATTATGAAAATATTTTGATGCAGATTTGAATGAGACCTGTGCAAAGAACAGCCTCATCAAACGAAAAGAATCAACAACAAGTGCAATTGTCGTTGAAAAAAGCACAACATCTCCACAACCAAATTGAAGAAGCTCAAACACTTGTGATATCACAAGTTCCTCCATCATCACAATTGATTCAACAAATAGAAGAAAGCTGACACACATATGATATCACCAGTGATATCACATGTGGTATCACCTGTGATATCACATGTGATATTAAAAGTTCCTCCGAAAGCATCTGGTAATAAAATGAAGGTGTTGGTTGATGAACCAATGAAGAGGACGATTGTTGAAGAACAAAGTAAATAAAACAAGTTGATGAAAACAGTTGCGTTGTTATGTTTTAATCTATACGGTTATAAATAAATGTGTATAGTTGACAAGTTGGAAGTCAATAGTACGTATTTAGTTTGACTGAATCATGTTATTTGTCACAAGAGATTCAAACTCACAGAAATAGACCATAGTGAGCAATTTTTTAATCCATCTTGATTTGTGAATATTTGTTTGATAAAGTTTTGAGTGGTATTTATTTTAATATGGTAATATGAAAAGTGAAAAGTGTCATACATGTAGTATCACCAGTGATATTTGAAGTTGAACTGTATATGTGTATTATCACTAGTGATATTTGTATTATCACTTGTGAAATTTTGTATATTTTATAGGTTTTTTTGTTTACTTGTTAAGCTTTATTTTACTAGTGCTATTGAGTAAACCTAAAAATTCAGAGAAAAAAAAAATAAAATAAAAAACATAATAGTATCACAAATGATATACAAGTCCAAGATAAAATTAGCAATGCTATAAAATAGACCTAACAATTCAGTAAAAAAATCAATCAATCAACAAACTAATATTTCAACTACACCACCGCCCAATTGACATTTGAAACTTTTCCCTTGTTTGGACAAATACGGTCATTCTTATGTCCTTTAGGAGGATTCTTTATACCCATAAAATCTTGAACAATATCACAAACTTTTCGGGGTGGAAGACTTGGCAAATCAGTCTCAACTTTTGACTTTAGCTCTCTCAGGTTGTCTACAAAAGTAGTCCAGTATCATAGACAGCTTATCAGTAATTACAACAATAAGAAACAGATTATCAAATACATCACTGGTGATACTACACATATATCAAACATATCACTGGTGATACTACACATATATCAAGCATATCACTGGTGATACTACACATATATCAAACATATAAAAGTCAATAATGATCTTCATTACATACTCAACATTAAACTCAAAAACAACACGAAAAATGCCAAGAACTCCATAAGCATTTAAATAGAGCACCACATAAAAGACTTCAAAACACTGTAGGATACACCTTAATTAATAAATAATAAGTAATATTACACTATAATTAATAACTTATCAGTAACTTATACTCACAGCTTATCACCACAAACTTATATTTTCATCCTCATCAAAATGTCAAAAATATTATATAAGAAAATTAAACATCTTAACATAAACAACTTATAAATAAATAGACTAACAATTATCACTGGTGATACTAAACATATATCACTGGTGATACTAAACCAGCGTATAATCATCAACTTCAAATATCACTGGTGATACTAGACGTATGCTACAGAGCAGATTCAAAACCACAATTTGACACAAAAATAGCATTCAAATGCAGTTAAAAACATAAATTCAACTAACAACTTAATTAATAAGCAAAATTACAAAAGCAGATAACAAAATTATCAAATATTTTTTACTTACACATTTCATCAAACACTTGGTGTGCAGCTTGATAAGAAGAAATGTTAACAACTTGATTCACATAATTATCAACTGATTCAACAACATTATCAACCGCAACAATATCAATCAAATCTTCTTTTGAAACAAACACTTATTTGAGATCAAAAGAAGCCATAAAAATGATGATAATGATCGGAACGGTGATGGTGATCGGAGTGGTGCTGGTGATGGTGATCGGAACGGTGATGATGAAAGACACGGTAACCGTTGATCGGAACAGTTATGGTAATCGGAGTGGTGATCGGAACATTGATGGTGATGATGAGATGATGATCGGAACAGTGATGGTGATCGGAATAGTGATGGTGATGATGATCGGAATGGTAATATAACTGATTTATGAATGGAAGGAATGAGCAGAGGAAAAACACACACGAAGTGTGTGTAAAAAATAAAGCGAATGAAAAAAGAAAAAGAAAAGAAGGGGCTTTATATAGTTGGGAGTATTAATGTTAAGCATATTAAATCTTAGATTAATCTAGGCCATTAGATCAAAAAGGATGGAGTATGGGAATTTGTCTATTGGTATGTACAAAAATAAGGGTATGCAATTGAATTTTTCTCTAAAATATGTTCACAATCCAACATGTTTACCCCGGAAAAAGACATTGTTTTTAGATATTCGGGACTACGATTTTTTGATTATAAATGGGGGTGTAATCGAGCCGAGTCGAGTCGAGTATTGACATGCTCGAGCTCGGCTCGTTTAAAATCGAGTCGAGTCGAGTATTTTTCGAGTCGATCTCGAGTTTTCTCGGCTCGATTACACCCCTATATATATATATATATATATATGTGTGTGTGTGTGTGTGTGTGTGTGTGTGTGTGTGTGTGTGTGTGTATATATATATATATATATATGTATATGTATATATGTATATGTATATGTATATGTGTATATATATATATATATATATATATATATATATATATATATATATATATATATATATATTGGGGTGTAAATGTGTAATCGAGTCGAGTCGAGTAGCTCGCGAGTTGTCTCGGCTCGTTTAAAATCGAGTAGTTTTCGAGTCGATCTCGAGTTGCTCGCGAGTTATCTCGGCTCGTTTACACCCCTAATTATAAACAAGTAGTGCCTGTTGTTTATGTGTGGTAATTAGGGTGATTGATATCCTGATAGCAATTAGAAGTCACGAATAGTACGCTTTCAGATCGATTAAATTGGAGTGGATACCAATTAACGACCGGATAAAATCTAATTGATTCAAGTTTGTGTATGATTTTATGTTTGCATAGAGTTGTGATCAAAAGTTGTTTTGATCAGACTATTGGTTCTCTCTATTTCTGTATATCCTCAAATGAGAATCTATCAGATAGTTATAGGTTCAAACGGTTATAAACGGTTATCAAAATAACTGTAAAACAGTTATTATAAAGTACAACAACAAACAACAGATTCTGCACTATCAGCAGGATCACAAAGCTAACACCAGAATCACAAAACTAACAGCAGAATCAGCCGTACTAACCCATAACCATCCACACCTTTGAACCCAGTTAGTCCTGCTAATATGCAACTAAGTGTCGACCCTTATTTACATATTAAACACAACTTATATTACACTAAAATACCAACAGTGCCCTCCCTCACCCCCCACGTCTATACTTAAATGAACAGTGATTAAACAAATTATCATTACTTATCATGTTATAATTTGTTAATGGTTTCCATTTGTCTATTAAGACTAATATATAGTACACGCGATTCTACTTTTTTTTTTAATAGTTTTCATACCCAAATTTCCTTGTAGTTTGGATCTGATTAAAAAGTCAACTGAAACCCAGAGACATCATGCATGTTGTCCATGGTAACTGTTGATTTACTACCTGCCACTTCTCTATGTTAAAGTTATCGCAAAACATTATTCAAGTCGTCAGAATATATATATACTTATATAGTTATAGATGACGCATGTACGTGGTTAAAAAACTTGCAACACACCTTCTCTTGAGATAATAGAGGAAACAATCATGTGGCTAATCGAACTGTTCAATTTGCAATACTCTTGGAATCAGTGTATTATATGATATGTTTCTTTTGCTTCTTAATTTGCTTCTTAAAATGTTAAGATTTAAAATTCAACTTTTAATTTTTTTTAGCACAATTAATTTATCAGGAAGAACGAACATGTATATTGGCGCTGCTCATTTGATTGATATGTTTGTTGGTTTTATACAGAAGTGTTTGACAAGGTACCTTGAAGTATAACATGACATAACAAGACAAGCAAATTAAATAAAAATCCAAACAGAATCCGAGATTAATTACTAATCATATATGAGTAATTATGTTTATCAAAGGCAAATTTAACTAAGGTGTGATTGATGCTAGTTGTTTCCATACTCAAGATGTGAACTATATGTGAATCACTTCCAAACTTAAAAATCCAGGGACTATCTAAGATCGAGTTTGCACTTTAGTTTTCTAATTCTTTCATTCTTCATGCTTGCTGTTTGTGGTTGATTTTTATGATGGGCTTGAATAGCAAAATGTAAAAACTTTGTCTCTAGGGTTATGTAAAATAAATTTCTCACCAAGTGTTATGACAAATTGTCCCAAACAAAACTATATGGTTTAGTGTTCAATGTTAGCCTTCTTAAAATCTATTTTTAGTTGTTAGTAGTTACATAACTAATCACATTGTAAAATTGTTGGGGGAAATTGATGGAAATGAAATTGAAAGTTTTCTGCCACATATAAGCACATAATGTGTTTATCGTTAGGAGTAACTGACATTATACAGTTATACCGTTGCAAAGTAAATGATAAGCTTGGGTAAGAATTGTGATGATAATCTTCATTATGTGAGCTATGAATGATTCTAACTAGAGAAGCATATGTTAAGAGTTGTTATAATAATCTTGGAAATTATACAAAATGTGATAATAATCTTGGAAATTATACAAAAATCATGTAAAATCCCTCTCCGAATGAAATATTTCCACCGTTTAGATACCTGGGAACCGCGGAATCAATATTAGGACAATTTTAGATAATCACTTATTTTCTAGGCACAAAAGAACTAAGAAAAACAAAGAAAATTCCTATGTTATAATGAGAACAAATATATTTAATATAAAACAAACATTTTGACAGTTAAATTCAGTCAAAAGCGGTTGAACACCTAAGGTCACAATTTTCACCAAGAGTCATATTGGTTTTATTTTGGCAGGAAAAACACTTCACCAACTATTCACCAATAGTCACAACTTCCCATTGGACGTGCAGGGGCATTGCCCTTTTACCACGCAAGGCGGCACGACCCCGCATATTTTTCATGGTCGGAAGCATATTAGCTCAAATGAGTGTGCACTTCACACTTCTCTAACTCGAATCTGAGTTTAATTTGAGATCATTGGTCTATAGTACAATCACCCAAAATAGTTAATGACAATACAATCACCAACATCTTATGTATATGATAAAAGCTACGACAAGCCTATGACTACGTTCCCACAAATAGAACGGGTTATTATACAAAAAATACAACATAACCAATACCTAGCGTAAAATACTAGCATTCTTTCACATACTAGAAACCATCAATAAATAATCCGAACATGCCACCAACGCAAAGATAAAAAATGGTTCCAGTGACAACTAATCTCATAACATAAATAAAATTAACCCATCAAGGAAAAGCTTACTGTGAAGAATCACTCCGGAACCGTACACACTGATAGCCTCTTACTCGCCTTAGCTTGAGACCTCCATTTTCACCTACCGTAAGAAACTGGAACTTAGCCAACGCTATACTTAGAGATAGAGTACGACATTACTTAACGAAATTTTTTATCAAAAACGGAAAATATTGCTAATTTATTGAGTTTTAATCATCGTATAACGTCTGCCTTTTGATTGATAAAAAATTATGAGTTCTCTAGAATTAATTAGTTCTAATATGTTATAATTTCTTAATATTTTTTATTATTAAGACGAAGGTTAATACTCGCAATAATTGATTGTTTTGATTAATAGTCGTTTTTTTTTTTTTTTTTTTTTTTTTTTTTTTTTTGTGTGTGTTATTTTGACAAAGATATTACTCCGTACACCAAATTAAGTAAAGATAAATATTCCATTAGAAATTATATTTGGTATAATAACCAAGGGCAAATAGCCGATTCTTTCATAAATGAGTTGTTAAAAATATTAAGGTGGCGTTTAGTTGAAAAACATTTTCTTTCATTTCCTATTTCTTGTTTTGTAAGAAAAGGGAGGGGAGTTTGAGAAACATGTGTTTGTGTTTTCCATTTTCCAAAACTAGAAAACATGTTTAAGTGTTGTTGTTTTATATCTCAATTCACTATCCACCTTACTAATATTATAAAAACATCTTCAAAACACAAAAACAAATATTACAAACTAACCAACTAAATTATAAAATAACTAAAAAAATCTAATACGAGAAAATAAAGAAATTAAAACAGTAAAATATAATATCAAATAACGTTTTCGTATGTTTTTTTACGTTTTCGTCCGATAGTTTACGTTTTCGTCTAATTTTTTATGTTTTCGTCAGATTTTTTACGTTTTCATCCGTTTTTTTTACATTTTTGCCAGCTTTTTTTACGTTTTCGTCCGTTTTTTTTACGTTTTTGTCCCATTTTTTGGGTTTTTGTTTGGTTTTTTTACGTTTTTGTTCGTTTTTTTACGTTTTACGCCAGTTATACCAATTAAGGATATTCGTGTGGATGAAAGTTTGAATTTTGTGGAAGAGCCGATTGAGATATTGGATAGAGAGATCAAACGACTTAAGAGAAGTCGTATTCCGCTCATCAAGGTTCGTTGGAATTCGCGGCATGGACCGGAATTCACGTGGGAACGTGAGGATGAATTTCGAAAGAGATATCCGAAGCTTTTTACTTCGTAGATGGGTTGTTCCGAGAGAAACCCGAGACGGGTTTCTTCTGAGGCTGGGAGGATGTGACAACTGGCAAATTAGGGAACCATTTTTATAAACCCGCATTACATTAAAATTTTAAATTTTGGAATTTTTGAAAAGTTTATTGTGACGAGATATTTTACGAACGTTGGTACGTGATTTTTAATCCTACAATATTTATGGGAATCGATTATTTATTTATGGTTTGATTTGATTCGTTCGTGATGATTTATTTTGAGATCGTTATTTTGGCACTACATTGACTCCGGCACTAGGTTAACCTAACAATTTTAATTAAATTTTATTATTGGATCGGATTTTATTATTTTTGGAACGGGTTCGGTTTGAGAAAGTCATTTGGTTATTAAAGTTTCGGGTTTGGTCCGTGTATTGACACCGGGCTACTTAAACCCCCTACACCTCTCTATTATTATTAGTATTATTATTAAAAATTCTTTTTAAAAGAGTAAATTACATTATATCGTCCTTGTGCAATCTGTAAAGCAACACAACCTTCACCATCACCCACACATTCATCTCTCTCTCTCTTCTTTTACAATACCACCACCGCCACCCTTAAACCACCATAAACGCCGCCACCGCTCCTCCCCTAAATAAACCAACACCACCATCTTAATCATCTTTGCCCGATCTATCTATTGGTATAAACCACGCACGATTTGGACCACTTTAACACTCGTACGAATTTAACACCATCCTTTTCATCTTTTTTTCTTGTTGGGTTTTTCAAGAAACATAGTTTTGGAGTCTTTTTGAAGGTGAGTGACACGAGTTTCAACTCGTTTGTCTCGATTTGGTACCCAAAATCGTGGGTACACTAGTTTTCTTGAATGGGTTTTGATGAAATCTTGGCTAATAATGATGGGGAAATGATATTTGGTCATTAAAAATCCGTTTGGTATCTTGGGTTTTGGGTTTTGACGCGAGTTGATACTCGATTTGTAACTTTGGGTCGCGTTTGGTTTTGTTGGATGGCTCGTTTGGAGCATGGCCGAGACTTAAAGTCTCGGTGAGACCCTTTTCTTGGCTCGTTGGGAGTCCAAGAGGACTCATGGTCCGATATTATTGATATTTGGTCGATTTGGATTAGCCGATTTGATGTTTGTTTGTCTTGGGTGTGCCGCGACCATGTATGGTTCGTTTGGGCAGATTTGGTACGGCTCGTTGAGCCTATGTCGTGGCCTAGTGGCCTTGGTTTCGAGTCCTTGTGACTCATGGTTCTAGCCGAGACCCAAGTGGGTCGTTTGGCTCGGGTTTGGCGTGGTAAACCAAACCATATTATATGTATCTTGGATGTTATATTGTTGTTGTTTATATGGTGGTTATTATTATTATTGTTGTGGCATTATTTTTGGACCGAAGCTTTTGGATGGGTCGAGACACTTTGTGGTCTCGACATGGTATACTTGTGATTTGGATTATGGAGTTGTGTTGACGAGTGTGGATTTGGGGACCGATTGTGAGACGGTCATTAGATGACGGAGATAGGTTAGTTAGGTGCCGTAGTCGGACCCTCATGTTGTAGCACGTGGTTATGGGATTGATTTGGACGGAGTTGATTTATTATTGTGACTTGATTCTTATTATTTGGACTTGGACTATGAGCCGAGAGTCATGACTCGGACATGTGACCAAATTCTATGACTCGATAAATATTTAAAAGTCGATATAAAAAAATAATACTCGTAATAATATTATTGAGAATATAATCGTTTATATACGTATATAGACGTGTTAAACGTGTATATATATATATATATATATATATATATATATATATATATATATATATATATATATATATATGCGTATATTAATAATAAAACGATCACGAGTAAACGTTATAATAATATAACGATAGTTATTATGCTATGCGAATAGTGTAATAAATGTCGGACTATTGTTATAAATAATAACTATATAAATAATGGCGAAATAATAAGTCGGGTAAATAATAATTAAAAATGTTATTTTGTTTATAAATTAGAAACTTATCGAGTTATACGAATTGTGGTTCTTTAAAGTCCAAGTGGGCTTTATATTGTGACTTTTGTGTTGTCACGGATATATGACGATTAATATAAATATTTTATATATCAAGTGACTTATTCTAGATCGAGTTATTTGACGATATAAAATGAGTATATTAATGGGCATCGTATCCCACGACGCCCATAGGATGTGGTATATGTTTTAGGGTAATAAATTACTATATATCTTGTGGAATTTGGCCGATTCGACGATATATATAGGGAATTTATTGGACAACGATATATATCAAATAGAAATTTTTGTGCAATGTGCTTTAGGTTGGGTATAGTTTTGGAACGATATATTACGTAAATAAATATGGGAGATTACCAAATCGACGGATTTGATAAGCTTCGAAAATTATTTAAATAATATGTTGGGCTAATATTAGACCCATAGTTGGTTTATTATTTTGTTTGTTGTGGCTTTCTGGTTTGAGTTGTGTCGACCCTCCACCCATATGGATACCAAACGTCGAATTTCAAATGAATATGAAGTTAATTCGAGAAATGTATACTTTTGGAAAGTAAAATGGATTACGTTCGGGAATGGGAATAACTGATTTTGAGGAAATGATTTCTGAACGAGTTTGATATTGTTAGGAAGTGCCGAGTCTGTAGTCGCCGTTACGTGAGTTGCTTGAGATTACTTACGTCTTTCTTCTATCGTTTCTTTTGAGGATTTCTGGACTTGGGGTGAGTCATAGCCCCACTTTTACTCTTGAACTTTGTTTTCAATACTTGGGGTGTGAAACGTGCAAATGTTTTATGTGGACTATTATCGCTTTTTGATTTCAAAACTTGCTATGCTTATAGAACTAGGTAGAGCGAGGCCTAGACATAAGCTAGGTATGATTTGGTTATTGAGCGAGGCCTAGACTTGAGCCAGGTAAGCTATTGAATTGGTTATAGAGCGAGGCCTAGCCTAGAGCTAGGTAAGCTAAACAACGAGGCCTAGACTAGATCTAGGTAAGTTGAACATGTCGTATCCTTACGAATGTTGGGTATGTCGTATCCTTACGCATACATATTGAGCGAGGCCTAGACTAGATCTAGGTAAGCTATTGGATTGATTATGGAGCGAGGCCTAGACTTGAGCTAGGTAAGCTATTGATTGGATTGATTTGAGCTATAGCGTGCACCTATAGGGTTGATTTGATTTGATTTGGTTGGATTATATTGGTTGGATATTTTGGTTGGATGATTGAGGCCTAGTCTAGCTAGCAAGCGTTTTGCGTATATGTCCACTATATTGAATTATGAATCTAAAGCTATGATCTCACCAGCGAAAGCTGACTTTTAGCACGTTTTCTCAGGTAATTAGGTGATGCTCTATGGATGCTTGGGATTGGAGGCTTGGCATTTGGCACCGGTTATGGATCTATATTTCTAAAACTCTGATAACTATTTTGGACCTATATTTATTTCTTTTGGGCCTGACTTTGGATGATTTTGGGATAAATGTAAACTTTAAAACCCCGCATGGTTGTATTTTTATTATGTTTACTTTATCTCGTTCTTTCATGACTTTGAATGGATACCAATCCCCGTAGCACCCCGAAAGCTTGTTGAGTCTTCCGCTGTACCAAATTTTGGGGGTGTTACAAAAATGTAAAAAATCTGACAAAAACATAAAAAATCTGACGTAAACGTAAAAAATTGACAAAAACGTAAAAAAAATAGAAGATAATGTAAAAAGTCTGACGTAAAAGTAAAAAATCTGACGAAAACGTAAAAAAACGGACAAAAACGTAAAAAATCTGACAAAAACAAAAAAAAATCTTACGAAAACGTAAAAAATCTGATGAAAACTTAAAAAACCGGACGATAACGTAGAAAGTCTGGTGAAAAAGTAAAGAATCTGACGAAAACGTAAAAAATCTGACGAAAGCGTAAAAAAACGGACAGAAACCTGAAAAATCACACGAAAACGTAAAGAATCGGACGATAATGTAAAAAATCTGACGAAAACGTAAAAAATCTGACCAAAACAGAAAAATGGACGAAAACATAAAAAATCGGGCGAAAACATAAAAAATCGGGCGAAAACATAAAAAATTGGACGTAAACGTAAAAAATCTAACGAAAACATAAAAAAACGGATGAAAACGTAAAAAATTGGACGAAAACTTATTAAATCTGACGAAAACGTAGAAAATTGACGAAAACGAAAAAAATCATTTGAAAACGTAAAAAAACGGAGGAAGACGTAAAAAAACGGACGAAAATGTAAAAAATCAGTCGAAAACGTAAAACAACTGACGAAAACGGATTTGGGGTATTTTAATGAAAAATAGGGGAAAACAAAATAAAAAAGTGTTTTGTAGTTTTGTGTATTAAAGTTAGAAATAGAAATTTTGTGTTTTGTAAAGAATTTTATTGGAAAACACTAATTTGAACGCGATCTCTGTTTTCCTTGTTTTTCACAAAACATTTTTTGGAAAATAAGGGTGTTATCCCTCAACTAAACGCACCTCAATGATTTGAGCACATGCGATTTCTAATGTCTAGCGATTTTGATATTTTCAGTCATACTTTAAATTCGCATATTGATTATCTCAGTTTTGAACAGAGTTAAATCCAATCATATTTTCAAGTCTGTGATAACTGAGGTTGTGTGACATACCCTAAGTCTTACTATAGTTGAACTAAATACTCTCCAATTTGATTTTAAGCCAGTGGAGGGGCGGTGAGGGTCGCCAGTGAAACAATATCGGTGAATTGAAAGTCACCTGTCGCCTGACGAGTGAAAGACTGAGTTGTAAAGGGGTTCTGGGAATGGAATAAAAGAAAATGATGGTAAAATATGTGAAATATTGTTTTAAGTTTATTTGTCAACTATATACATGTAATCCATTTATTTTTTCAAATGTAACTTGAATTTGTCGGAAACAATGACATGTATGAAACTTGTAATATACAAAACCTTTGAGCAAATACCATATTAAAGCACTATATTTGTTAAGAAAGTCACTTTTGGGTATTGAACAATTTTTTTTCCTCATATGAGTACTGAACTTTCATTAGAGGCACTTTGTGACATTTTTGCCTGTTTATTTTTAATAATTTGAGGGACAAAAAAGTCACAAAGTGCTTCAAAGAGGCCAAAAAATGAAAGTTTAGTACTCATTTAAAGAAAAAAATTTATTCAATACCCAAGAAAGAAAAGCACGACTTTCTTAAATAACTTAATCTTGATCTTAAGAAGGATTTTTCCATGCATACATAATACCAAGTCTAAACCAGCAAGGTGAATTAAATACGGAGTAACCAATTTTAACTAGTTTCACATTTGCATTTAGGGGATGTAAGATTACGGTCATAGCGTAACATTGCACTTATATATCATGTCAACACATTTGTGTTAATCATTATGACGACTTCGCTATGAATAAATCTATATTAATAATAATTATTTCAACCTATCTTTATATGTTTTGGGTAAAGATCCAGTGAGAAGAAAACTTAAAATGAGAAGGATGAGAAATAATTATAACCACATATTTGAGATGCATCGACTTGATTTAGATGCATCTCTATTCATTTAGATGCATCCCAATTAGTTTCGAAAGTGATTTTGAAGTGAAAACGATGCAAAGTAATACTAAAACCAAATTTGACCCGCAGATGACGAAAAATGTATAGCATTCGTATAACTTGATGAAATGCATCTAATATATGTATATGCATCTAATTTTTTGCTAGAAAATATATTATGGTGCATCTAAAAGACTAGGGATGTATCTAATTCAAGTCGATGCATCTCAAATGTGTAGTTATAATTATTTCTCATCCTTCTCATTTTAAGTTTTCTTCTCATTTGATCCTTGGTCTATATGTTTTTTATGTAAGAAAAAGAAAAAGTCTTAATAATAAAGAATTGAAGGTGAACTGTTCAATCATGCCATTTTTCGAATAAACAACTCTACATTGTTTAACAAGACATTATTGTTCAAAAGTCTGCTAAATAAGAGATGATCATGTCCTATTAAGATTAGTGTTCAACGATATATTTATCACTCCTAAACTATTCAGGGTAGCTCAAGTTTACTTTTTTTAAATGGTAATCACGACATCCAAATTTCCTTGTATTATGGATCCGAGTTCTATACTATAATGCCACATGCTTTGCGTTCACACATTTTATTATATTATATGACTCAAAATCTACTTCTTTAAGTAAAAGTCAACTGAAACACAGCGACATTATGCATGTTGTCCTTGGTAAATCTTGATTTGCCACCTCCCGCTTCTCTATGTTAAAGTTGTCGTAATACATTATTCATGTCGCGTCTAGCATATAATCATGAACTGTTCGGTGCACTTGTGAAACTTGAGTCAGATTGAGATAGGGATATCTTTAACAGTTCCACCTTGGTCCCTAGGAGCGCTTATAGTGTCATTTGTAATTGGTCAAAGAACTTTCAACTTACTTTCTCGTGGGTTAATTGAGTAAACATTCAAGTTGCTCACTGAAATGTTCTTCCAATCAATGTATTTTATGAGCTGTTTCTTTTGCTTCTGAACTTACTTCACTTTCTAGGTGTGAATTATATGAATCAAAGTTTTTGTACAATAACATGGTATGATTTAAAATTCAATTGTTAATTTTTTTAGCACAATCAATTTATCAGGAATAACGAACATATTGGCGCTATATGTTTGTTGGTTTTATTTAGAATTGTTTGACAAGATAGTACCTAGAAGTATAACATGAAATAAAAAGACAAACAAATAGAATCCGGGAATCATGTAAGTAATTTTGTTTATCAAATGAAAATAATTAAGATGTGATTGATGCTAGTTGCTTCCACACTCAAGATTTGAATGATGAATCACTTCCATAATTAAGAATCTAAAGACTTCTAAGAGTTGATACGTTAGTTTTCTAATTCTTCCATTCTTCTAATTTGTTTACTATTAGCGTGGCATTAGTCGGGACTAGCCCAGTTTGAGTTCTAGTGTAGTTTGGATTATTCGGTTCATGCATGTATACATACATTGAGTTTATGTTTAATGAGATTATGGGGATTTATCGAATCTAATATGGTATCAGATTTTTAAGATCCCACACCTCTAAACCCTAACCAAATAATCCAAACTAAACTAGGACTCAAACGGTAACAATCTGTGACACCATGAGACACCCCCTAGTTTCATCAGTGATTACATGCCCATGAGGTGTTTAATTGGCTATAAGTGAACTATAAATGTTTCGGCTAAATTAAAAAAATTCTTCATTTTGTAGAAGGTAATTAGGGTTCTTGCATATGCACGAAACTAGAAATCCTTGAAAACTATATGATCAAGACTAGCCTTCTAAAACAAAATATAAACAACACACTTCCTCTTTTTTATCTATGATGTTTCCATCGTAGGGCGTTTTTTCGAATTGAAACCAATACATTGATATGCGAGAACGTCTGAAAAGAACTGTTATCAATTTGATCTTTTAATTGGGGATCAAGTAACAAATCTTTTCCATTGTAATAGTATCGTCGGATCAGATTTATCAGAGGTTGTGGCTTATCACGTCCAAACCTTCTTGGATACCAAGCCGGCATCTCACTCAACATTTCAAACATTATCACGCCAAATGAATATGCATCTGACTCTTTTCCGAGGATGCCACTTTCATGGTAAATAGGATCGATGTAATAGTTGGTACCTGTAGCATTCGTAAATAGGATTAATAATTGTTTCAACAAATTACTAACCCAAAGCAACCTCACAGCCTAAGAAAATGTCTAGGAGCACCATTTTAATCTGAAAATGATTAGCAACTAATTCATATCGATTATCTTAACAAGCAACTGTAGATCTGATTTTATAAAGGAGGGTAGATTTGGACACTGCACATACCGATTCTACAGCTTTGGACAATGTACATTCGAAATGAATTGAAGGGTTTAAAACATACTTGTCATTTGTGAAGCCTTCTCTGGATTCTGATATATGGACGCGCGCTATTCATTCTTCACACGTCCCTGTGAGTATTGATTTGCAGTTGTACATGTTTGTTGTGTAACATTTATAAACAAATGCCTTCTCTTGTTCAAATCCTTAATTTTAAGCTCAAAGAAAGATGTATATTACATTTCCAGGTTACTTTTTAAACAGTTAAATTGTATGTGCGTTCTCACTTCTTGGGTAATATTTGTGTGTTTTACTAAAAATATCGCCAACTCTAATAATATGACATACTCTCCACGCAACTTGATTTCTAAGGAAAATAGTAGAATACATGATCTGCTCCAAAATCCTTGTGTCTTAAGGTTTCTTTGTTATAGGATTTATAACTAAATAAATGCTAATTAAAGGAGCAACGCTAACAAAAATGATATTGTTGTTTGGTAGCAACGTATTTCACTAAACAACATAATTAATCATTTTGACTCGTTACCCTACCCGCCACAGTCATACGCGTTTGCCATCTCTAGAAATGTCATTTCAATAAACTCCATCTTTTATTTAAAGCCAAATATTTAGCAGAGTTTTAGCCAATTATGAATCTAAGAACATCACAACCTAAGAAAATGTTAAGAGTTTTAGCCAATTCGGAATCTAAGGTAACATCACAACCTAAGAAAATGTTAACTCTACTTTTACATTAAAAAAAAAAAAAAAAAAAAAAAAAAAAAAAAAAAAAAAAAACACGAAATACTCCGTATTCAATAACAAATTACTAGTAGTATGTTTTATTGCAGCGACATTATGTTAAATTGTAACTAGAACCTGAAAGGCTGCAGCAACACAAGAAAAAAGTTTATCTTTGTGCTCAGTCCTCAAGTTTATTTTTAATAATGAAAAGTGAAGTTTATGAAGTAAACATTTTCGGGCAAATTTGAGAGAAAACATTTTCCGCATTAAGTAATACTCGAGAACAAAACAATTTTAGTTTCACTTTATTTTCTTTAATTTTCTTACTTATGTGTTACTCGGAAGATAGAGAAAACAATTAGTGAGTTTTGACAAGTGTGAAAACACATTAGTTGCAGTTTTGTTTTTTAAAGAAAGACCATTGACTAATCATTCATCCAAGCTGTAATTGTATAATAATGAACTCGTAGCAAACGCAACGTCATGTTATGGTGTCATATATTAACCAACCTATAACCTACATAATTATATAAATAATACCTCTCGCCTTCCACATTTCATACAAATTTCAACGGGTTGTGATCGATCAGATCCCATGGACGAATACCAATCCGCGCCCTCTTCATTCACACAGCCACGTCCCTCTTCGTATATCAATGATGATTACGAAAAAAACCAAGCCACCTAAGACAAGCCACCATCGCACTCAGATTATGTGCCAACCCGACCAGATTCACATGTTGAACACCAACAGCGTGATCTAGTTGCTGACGATGGTCATGCAAATGAAAAATCTCCCCCATCATACGAACAAGTTGCATAAAATCTGAGTTGGTTAGATCACGGGTTTTTATGCAAATGAAAAATCTCCCCCATAAACGTGATCTAACCAACCCAGATTATTCGCTAATTTTAGTGTTATCAACTATAGATGTTGTGTATTGTTTGAGATCAACGGGTTTTTATGCAAGTTTAGTTTGAAAATGTGGATAGTTTTTATTTATTATTTTATTATTATTATTTTTTAATTTATTTATTAATTTTTTTGAAGTGCGAGTTAATACAATACTATAGTTATTGATTTGATTCCACAGTATTTACTCAGAAGGGGTGTCAGTAGGGTCAGGTTGACCCGACCCGAACCCGAACCCGATAAGGCTTAACAGGTCGGGTCAAACGGTCAAAAAATCTAATCAGGATAGATTTGGACACTGCATATACCGATTCTACAACTTTGGACACTGTACATTAGAAATGAATTGGTTATTGTTGAACTGTATGTTTACATTGAAACTATCTTGTGATACTTTATTATTTCACCGCTATTTATAGTTGAAGGATATAGATAAACCATAATGGACCCAACCAACAAGATGGCTTGGGCCAACTAACCTATCACATAATACTCTACCGCAGTTCGAGCGGTGAAATCGCGAAAGCTCGGAAAGGAACATAAAACAAATCTTTTATATAATAAAAAAATTACATCATTTCAGAGTGATTTTGCAAAATCAATCTTAGTGGAAAAAAATTGGACCAATAGGAAATGCCGATTTTGACACATATGCGAAATCAAGCAATATGATTGGCCAATAAAAAGTCAAAATTGAATTGATTTTGGTCAAACTTTAATAAATTTGCTGGAGAATTTGATTGAGCAAAAAAACACATAAAAATATATGTGTCAAATTTATGAAAATAAAAATTTTAAAAAGGTGAGGTAATTAACAAAACATTAGTGGTTGAATTTTAAATATATTATATGGAGTTAAGTGTAAGATAACTTTAGATAATAAATAAATAACCCCTTACACTTTATACCCTCTATACTTTATAATATAAACGTTGTTTACAATTACATGAGAATTAGTATTAGCTTGAGACTTCCATCCTTTAAACTTACAAAATTTTATAAATATACGAATTAGTTTTAATATACGTAAAATATTTTTAAAATAAATATTAGTTTTAAACTTTCATATATTAAAATATTCTTTTTACTACGTACGTTAAATAATGATTCATATTATCCTATTTAAAAGTTTAATCTATGCGTACACGGATTTGAATATTAAATACGACTAAATTATTATTAATGGTAATATAAATATTAAATTTTAATCACGAATTACTGTGATACGAAAATAAATATATGCAATTGTACTTATAACAACGACTCATGTAATTATTATTTAAAGTTTATATACGAATATCCTGAAAACATTTTTGAAAAACTTTACGGAGCATATTTTAACTTCATCAGCACATTATATGCTATTAAACTCGCACATTTCGTATAACATGATACCAATTGTTAAAAGTTAAACAACAACATCAACATCAACCTCAACATCTATGTCAGCTAAATAAAATTTTATGTATGGATAGATTTTAACTTATACAACGACAACGCTCGTGTTACTAAACTCGCACATTTTGTACAATATGATATCAAATATATGCGATTGTACTTATAACAACGACTAATGTAATTATTATTTAAAGTTTATATACGAATATCCGGAAAAGTTTAGTTTTGTGCTTAGTGTTCAAGGTTTTTTTTTTTTTTTTTTTTTTTTTTAAGGAAAAGTGATGTGATACTCGAGAAGATAGTGAAAACCATTAGTGACACTTTTGACAGGTGTGAAAACACATTAGTTTTGCAGTTTTGTTTTTTAAAGAAAGACCATTGTCTTATCATTCATCCAAGTTGTAATTGTATCATAATGAACTCGTAGCAAACGCAACGTCATGCTATGGTGTTATATATTAAGGCATGAGTTAACCGGACCCCCTATAGGGAGGGTTTGTGGAAGACTGTACTGCCGCCGCCTGTACTGTCTGCATTAAAACTTGTACATTTTGACTAAAGTAGGTGGACCCCTCATAGTAGGGAGGGTCCGGTTAACACATCCCTATATTAACCAACCTACCTACATAATCATATCATACTATATTATAATGGAGGAAGACCTTCTAATATTAGAATACTTAAAATTAAGCCTTACAAGTTAATAAGCTTAAAATACAAGTGATTCAAACACAAATGTTACTTATAGAAATTCCCTTCATATTTAATTTCAGCATACAATTAATACTAACATTAAATACAATAAATAAATTATTATTTACATTAAATACAATTAATTAACCGGTCAATAAATACAATTAATGCACTTATTTAAACACCCCTTACATAAGAAATACAAATTATCAAGCATATTGTACAACCAACTTAAACACAATTCCTGCATTAAATGTCACTAATACAAATAATAAAGCATATTATAAAATATTCAAGCCCAAACGGGCAATGGGCTCGAGCCCGAACGAGCACGGGTCAAACGGGCTCGAGCCCGAACGGACACAAGCTAAACGAAATTTTTGATATCCGTAAATTTATTGTCAAAAAGAAATAGTAAACTAAAAAGTGTTCACATATTGTACAAAACAAGCAAACTACTATAATAATAATAATAATAATAATAATAATAATAATAATAATAATAATAATAATAATAATAATACAAACTAAGCAAAATTTCATCAAACTTTTGCCATAAAAAACTAATCAGTAAAACTATTGCCAAAAAACATACAAATAAAATAAATTATTAACCGAAAAAATAAAATTACAGGGTGCCCGCAGCTGCATCGCGCGGGGACCCTGCTAGTTATATAAATAATACCTCTCGCTTCCACATTTCATACAAATTTCAACGGGTTGTGATCGATCAGATCCCATGGATGAATTATGAATACCAATCCACGCCCTCTTCATTCACACAGCCACGCCCTCTTCGTATATAAATAATAACGAAGAAAACCAAGCCTCCTATGTAAAGCCACCATCGTACTCAGATAATGTGCCGACACTGTTAGATTACATTGAAACCCCGTGGGTATTATTTTATTATTGACAATTATTTATAATGGTAAAACCCTAGATACCCTAAACCCACATACCGGGCTTGGGCCTAATCCTCTAATACTCTCCCGCAGTCCGAGCGGCGAAATCGCAAAAGCTCGGACTGGAGTAGTAAACTGAAAAATAAAAGAAAAACAAAACATTAACGTAACAACTTTAGTCGACTCGTACAAAACCTACCAACGGTCAACTTTAGTCGACTGGTACCAACGGTCGGCTAAGTCGACTGATAACAACACCGTACCAACGGTCGACTTTAGGGACTGGTACCAACGATCAGCTTTAGTCGACTGGTAACAAATCCGTACGAACAATCGACTAACAAGCAAATAATTAAACAACTATAACTTTTTTTTTTCTCAACAATAAAACAAAAAAAATAATAAACCTAGCCAAAGAGTTCATCGGGAAACCGCACTTCAACCGCAACAACAACGCTAGCTTCCTAACAAATAAATTAAAATATACCAATGAAAGTCCATGTGCTCCATTCTTCAATTAAAAGAAAAGTGGCGGCTGAGTTTTGCTTGTATTCTTCAAATAATATAACAAAGACGAAGAATTTTGCTTCCTGTGGTTTGACGGGGTGGCCTAAGGGGAGGCGGCTCGACATAGCCACCTAGGTCTGAGGATCAGACCCGCTCTGATACCATGTTAGATTACATAGAAACCCCGTGGGTATTATTTTATTATTGACCATTATTTATAATGATAAAACCCTAGATACCCTAAACCCACAGACCGGGCTTTGGCCTAATCCTCTAATAAACACGACCAGTTTCACATGTTGAACACCAACAGCGTGATCTGCCCCATCATACGAACAAGTTGCTCCAAAAGAACCTTCATATTATGGAAATGATGGAACCCGTGGTGTGAATCAAGACAATGATCATAAGGCGCCTTCGTTTCAAGATATTGGTCCTGGCAGAGGCACTTCTATATATGAAGATTATTATGAAAATAGGGACGAAAAACCTGCATCATTTGGGGCTGTTCGTCCACCAAATGACAGTTCGAACGATGAAGATAGTTTTGTGATGAATCCGCCACGTCCACTGAGTTACAGACGGTAAAATTAAATCTTTGAATAAGATTTACTATGTTGGTACTCTTCCTTTTTCAGTTGGTTAGATCAGTTTGTGTCATCCCTTTTGTTTCAATGTAATGACTTTTCGAAGTATTAAATACGAGTAAATAAAATTCACGATTTTTTAAGTGTTATAATTGAGGCGATACTCAAATTTTATGGATGTTATTCGGTAATTTTAGTGTTATCAACTATAGATAACTGTGTTTTGTTTGAGATCAACGGGTTTTTGTTTTATTTGAGATCAACGGGTTTTATGCAAGTTTAGTTTAAGGTCAGTTTGAAAATGTGGAGCTCACACTCGTTATAGTTTACATGATGCTGCCATGACGTAGTGCGGGGGTCAAGGGGTAGCGCCCTTTACAGGTACAAAGGGCAGCGCCACTTAAATAACCAGTATTATTGGTTTTACCCGCTAAATCCAACCGGTTCGACTTTTCCCAGTATTTTACTAACCATCACAATGGTTGGTAAATAACCAAATTTCGGTTGGTGGTTATTAACCATATTTTGGTTTCATGATCATAACATTCAAAAAATACTCTAACACTTTCCTATTGACTTCCCGTGTCTTAAATTTCAGTTGACAATTTGTCTTATCCGATAAAGGATTTCGTGAACC
Source organism: Artemisia argyi (assembly GCA_030686995.1). Taxonomy (NCBI): domain Eukaryota; kingdom Viridiplantae; phylum Streptophyta; class Magnoliopsida; order Asterales; family Asteraceae; genus Artemisia; species Artemisia argyi. The sequence continues at coordinate 11,605,241 of CM060686.1, read as the reverse complement.
GGAAGCATATAGGCTCAAAATACTTTAATCTAAAAATGTTCGCACGATTCATACTAATATCTGGATTATAACCATTCACAAACCACAAAATTTCATACGAATGAGGATGTTAAAAGAATTAAAGTTGTAACAAATTTTAAATCAAAAGAAATTTGAGTATCTTCAAATATCAAATACCCTAATCGGTACCTATAAATATTTTCAGTTTCTCGATTGATTTATCTCAAATTGGTTGTTGGATTATTATTATTATTATTAGTATTGTTATTATTATTACTAGTATTATTATTATTATTTTAAAACCACCGCTTTCATTAGAAACATGAAAAATTACATGAAATTGGAGGGGAGCCTAGACACAATCCGTGCTCCCACTCATTTCTGAATGCAAAAACTAATACAATGGAAAATAAAAGCGCCCATTTGAATGTTATTAGAGTGGCTGATAGCAATAGTCCTAATAAGAGAAAGTGTATTCAAAGCTTCTACCCCAATTCCCCAAATGTAGAGAAAGCGAACGGAACAAACTTGTATCCTTTGTCTTCACATTTGGACGCATACTTCTTCTTCTTCTTCTCCACAACATTACTCAAAGCCACCCCAGGAGCCCATGAAGTCGCCCTGAACCCGGCCAATGGGGAGATCCCGGTCACATCCAAGCATCCATCTTTACCTTAAAGCCAATTGAATAATAACAAATTTGCAAGTCGTAACTCCCTCCTTTCCTCTGAAAGAACCCCATGGGAGTCTCCTTGCGCACCATGATCCCCGCCTTGGAACATATATCAACAAGGATATAGCGTCCCACATTATTATTATTATTATTATTATTATTATTATTATTATTATTATTATTATTATTATTATTATTATTATTACCTCCGTCCCAAAATATAAGTACAGTTTAACTTTTTGAATCGAACTTTGACCGTAAATATTTTTGTTTGTATTATATATCACCTGATGAAAATTATATCAAATGAAAATACATATAAAATACTATCCATTTATATATTTTGCATCAAGTATTATATAATACAAACAAAAATATTTAAGGTTAAAGTTCGATTCAAAAAGTCAAATTGGACTTATATTTTAGGATGAAGGGAGTATTATTATTCTTTTTTCTTTTTTTAACATCTGTTGTTGAATTAGTGTAGAGGTTTGTTATGGATAGTGGGAATTTTGTTATTTGATTTAAATAACTGAAGTGATGAACTTTGGAATAGACTTGTACTACAATTTTTTACAGTTGCTTTCACTTCCTTGAGCAGTTGACTTTTACTCAAAGAGGCATATTCTAAGTCATATAGGTCATGTTTGGCAACACCCTTTTGGAAGCGTTTAAGAGCGGTAAGCGACAAGCGTTCCAGTCTTAATGCTTGTTTGGCAACACTGCTGCTAGCGTTTAGCAACACCTCAAAAGCTTGAAATCTTAATGCTTCCTAAAGAAGCTTTCCAATATACTGCTAGCATTTTACTTTTAATATTACCAATTTACCCTAAAAAATAACATTCATTCATAAGTATATGTCCTTTTTTGTAATTTTACATTTTATAATAACATCTACAGCTACGTTACCAAACACGTTTTTTAAACAATCAGCTAATGCTTACTGCTACAGCTTACTGCTTATTGCTACTACTTATTACTACTGTTTACTGTTACGTGTCGCCAAACATAGCCATAATGAAATGTGTGAACGCTAAGCATGTGAAATTATAGAATACAACCCACAGATCCATAGTTTAAGGAAATCAAGGTCCATGGATGTATAGAATTTATAGAAGTTATGAATGATTATTAAGTTAGTAGTTTGATATGAAGATGATTATATGTTAGCAAGTTCATGTTCTGATCAAGTATATATGTTTATGTGGTTAATGAGGTGTGTTTGAATTTATGCCTCAAATGATTTAGTTTTCATGTTTTAAGTATGTTGTTAGTTGTTTATGAATGATGATCATGCTGATCATAGTTCATATGATCCAAGTGAATAGATTTGGCTAATTTTAGCATAAGTTCATGTGTCATATGTGTTACGCCAATTATGGGTCAAATGTTAATAGAGTATGTATGCCATGTATTAGGTGTTCGTGACACTCGTGGCTCGATAGCTTTTATGAATGAAGGTGAGTAAGTGAGTAACAAATTTTCCCTAAGGATCAATCCATCATCCAAAGATTTTCCAAGGATCCTAAAATGTGTGAACAAAATCTTATCATCCCCTAATCCTAGCTCCCCTAACATCCGAATAAACTGATGAATAGAGAAAAACTCACAATCAATGAGGTCAACATACTCTATATGTGCTAACCGATATCTTCGGTCTGGTGGGTTTGTGAAGTCCCCATCGTGGTGGATTTTCGGTGTAAATAGTATACCAATAGAATCTGGTTAGAATAATAAATAACAACTTAAAAGTTTAAAAATCACCTAATCTATAATGTACATATGCATGTTCTAATAAGAAAATAAATAAAAACTTAAAAATTTAAAGCTTACCGTAAATAAGACCAAGCTTATGGGTCAGAAAATCAAGAGTTCGAATCTGCCAAAGTAAAGCTCTCCCTAAGTTCCAGATAGTATATGTGTATGCACGCCTTGGGAAGGGAACACAATTATACACAATTAAATTTAGTTGCAATTTATCTCCTTGTGGATATGTGTGCCTTGGGAAGGGGACACGTGTAAAACATACGGGAAAATTGAGGAAGGGGACATGTGTAAAAAGTGCGGGAAAATTGAAATGATGAAATTACCTTCACTTGGAACGCACGTGAGGACTTAGAGCACTCGGTATCTTGTACATTTACACGCCATCCGTCCCTTTTAATACCATTAACGTGCCATCGGTGGTACCGAGCAAGATGCCATTCGTGAGCCAAATTTTTTTGAGCCACTCCACTGGCTCACGCCGTTCGTCCCTTTTGTGTGTTTTTTTTGCTTTTCTTTTTCTTTCTTTCAATTTTTTTTTTTTTTTTTTTTTTTTTTTTTTTTTTCTTATTGTGATTGTGTGGTATTTTTAGTGGGTATTTTGTGGTTTCAATTTGCTCGCCGGTTTTGAAGGTTACATTATCATGTGGCATCAAATATAAGTTGTGTTTTGGACTCGAAATCTCGGTGTTTCATTTTGGAATCGATGTAGTTTTGGTGTTGTGTGCTGGGAAAACTAAGAACTGATGTGGCAATAGTTCGAATGTTTTTGTGAAGATTGGTTGCAAATGTTAATATCGCATGCATGTTACTCAAAGCAAGATTATATGGAACGTTTATATATACTCAGAGGAGTGAGTGTGGTGACTAGCATTCATCTCCTCATTTGGGGCCCACGGGTGCCACATCACCCCAACACCTCTTCTCAACTAACCTCTCCTCACTCATAACTAACCCCAATTTACTTATTTGGGCTCACCACTTACAACTTTAATTTTTTTATTTCATTTTTCAAACAAATTAATTTTATTTCATTCAAAACAAATAACTAAACATAAAAATGTTATTTACTTAAAAGAAAAATAATAAAATTCAAGGACCAAAAATGTAAATAAAGAAAACCACCATTGGGAGCCACAAATATACATTATACAAGTACAAGGCCAAAAAAACCCAACACAAACACCACAAGTACAAGGAAAAAAAAAAAAAAAAAAAAAAAAAAAAAAAAAAAACCAATAACACAAACCCAACACACCAACTAATTATATATCGAAAAAAAAATCTAACAACAAGTACAAGGCCAAGCCTTGTTGTGCAGACGAGGAGGTCTCCAACGGCGAGCCATGGCGAGGGATAGATGGTGTCGCAACGAGCTTCAACGAGGGCCACGTTGGAGTGGCGAGCTCCAACGACGAGCCACACCCACTCCTCTCATTGAACTTTGCATGCAAGATTTCACAATATAATGACACGTTTTGTTTGCATGGTAATACCAGGTTAACACACGTATGATATGGTGGGCATGTAATCCACGTCCTTAGCCTTTTGCTCATTTCACTTTTTTCTTACCAGGCCTAGCATTGCATATTTATTTATAGCCTTATAGGTAACTAAAATCCTAATACTACATTTTAATATTAGTCTTGTTAGTTGATTTTTTACTTTTTTTCGAAAAGACACAACACTCTTTTGTGTAAAAAAAAATAAAAAAAATAATAATAATGGCGAGCAAATTATGTATTGTAATTTTAATTTTGTAATTTTAATTCGTGTTTAATAAAAATTTGTTTCTTTTTATTAAATAAAATGGAATGAAAAAAAAGTGAAACCTAATAACGTGTTAGTGGTGTGTTATGAGGAGGAGTGCTTGAGTGAATGGTGTGTTATTGAGAGTAGATGATGTGACGCTGAGGTGACATACCAATAAAGAGTTAATGGTATGCATGATACCCAACGCTCTTAGTAATGAGATTTTTTAATGGTCATTAGTAAAAAAGGCATAAATTGCAACAAAGTGTGAAGATCAATAAAGGCCGCATGGACATTTTAAGGGTGTGTTTGGTTTCCACCTATAGGAATCAAACTATCACTATGAAAGTGATAGTTTGTGTTTGTTTGTGTTGCTTGGGCCCACAACTATGACTATGAAAGTCTAATATATTTCATACTCTATATACAACTCTTGAGGGGGGAATGGATCTTTCATAGTTGAGGGACCCACTACTACTATCAAACTCATACCCATTGTCATTCCTCGCAGCATACCAAACGCACCCTAAATGTTTTCAGGTGTCAAACTCAAACATGCATTTTTGACTTATCACATGGAATTTTTTTGTAGTTAATCTTTAAATAAAATAGAAAGGCCAATTTATCATTTCAACTATTTTGGCCAACCAACCATCAATAGTCTGAGTCCACGCGTCAACATAAAAATAGTTTTTTCTCCACCTTAAATTTTGAATTTACCCCTTCCGCCAATAGAGATAAAGATTGATCTTGCACTAATTCTAATTACCCTGATGTAACATGAACCCAACATCTAATGCGCTGTGATGTCCCCCCTTCGCCCACTACCAGGGCCGGCAATGTGTATCTTTGCGTTAAATTTTGTTGTATTTTATGAAGATTGATCGTTTATGTATGATAAGTTAAGTACAACTCTATAGTTAGATTTCACAAAGTATAGAGATCACTTTGACCCTTGAAAACGGTTACATGCTGATGTCACATAAGGTTAATTTTGTGTGGTTATTCAACAGATAGTTTTCCTGTGATTATAAACGAACCGGACGAACACGAACGGAGTCCTTTTTATGTTCGTTCATTTAATTTTAACCGGACAAATAAACGGATATGGACGCTTAAACGGACGAATTTTCTTGTTCATGTTCGTTTATTAAGAAAATGAATTGTTCATGTTCGTTTATGTTCGTTCATTAAGACACTAAACGAACGCTAAACGAACATAAACGATCGAACATAAATGAAAATAGACAAACAAACATAAGCTTTATTGAATTCTTCACAATATATTGTTTTATAAGTGTTGCTTTGTGTTGACGTATGTAGCCGAATGGATGGAAACCATTCGGCTCATATAGGTCGAGCCGAAGAGCACAGACCGAAGGAAAAGTCTCAACGGGTATGAACCGAGGACGTAACACAATCCCAGGATTTCAGGGATCGTGTCTCCCACTTGCTCTGACATCCAACAACCAGGTATGGCCTTGCTCCTTCCCAAGGCAGAGTAGGTAATAAGATGAGTAGTATAAATACCCTTCACTTGATTTATGATTCAACTAACACACACACTATACTCTTACGAGCATTTATTATAAACCCTTCATCCTTACACATACTCATCCTCACACCGGAGGTTGGTCTTGGGATAAAACCCGAGGCGAGCCTAACGTGTGCTACTCTTGTGCAGGGCATTATCTGAGGCCGGACGGCAAGCATAAAGGTAGGACCCACTTACAAGGTTTTACTTCAACAAATTGGCGCCATCCGTGGGACACGCTATTCATTCTACCAATCGAATCCGAATGTCGGGACCACCTCCTTTCCGCCCCTTCCACACACCTGATCCCCAGGTCGGAGGGAGTGGGGATAACAATGACAACACGAACAACCAGGACGATTCAGAGAACGATTCGTCCAACCTTCAAGCGATGATACTCAGTCAGATGGCATCCCTAACGGAACTTATTAAGGAGCATAATGCAAAGGGTGGAAGGATGGTCCAACCCATACGCCTGGATTTCGGATATGAGAATGACAAAGATAAAGGAAAAGAGAAAACAACAGAGGCCGAGGAGGATCTGAAAAAACCTTTTAAGGAAGTCCTAAGGTCTCCATTCACCAGTCGAATAGTAGAATTCGCAGGAGAAAACTATGTAATGTCGTTGAACATGAAGTTTTATGATGGGTCGACGGATCCGAATGACCACCTTACCAGGTTCACCGGAGCTGCCAACCAAGGGCAATGGCCGATGCCAACTTGGTGTCTCATGTTCCAACAAACGCTGGATGGAGCAGCCGGAGGATGGTTCGAACGGCTGGAGCCGGGTAGTATAGACAGTTGGAACAGTTTAAGGGAACAATTTTCAACTCGTTTTTCGTTAAGGAAGAAGTGTACTAAAGACCCTACAGAAATCACTAAAATTGTCCGGAGGGCACATGAATCGTTACCAGATTTCAAAGAACGGTGGACAGATGAAGCAAGCTATATCAGTGGGGTTCCGGAGATCATGCGCATTTCGGCCTTCATGGGTGCACATAAATGTCCAGCTCTTGCTAAGAAGTTCTCAGATAGGGTGCCACGAACGGTGACCGAGATGTTCGCCAGAGTGGACGACTTCATAAGGTCTGAGAAAGCCTTCCGGGATACATAACTGCCCAAAGGGGAGGGAATAGATATAGGCCGGGGGAACTACTCTGCTCCCAGGGGAGATCGCATGGCCAGAGGAGGCTCAGGAAACAAGTTCGTGGTAGATCGTCGAAATGACCAGAGACGAAGAGATGTATTCCAACCTTACATTGCTCCTCGAACCAATTCCGGACGGAACGAAGTAAATAGCCGAGGTAATTACCAACGTTCAGAACCATTTCGGAGCAATGTTGAGCGTACGAACATAGGCTCGTTGGTAAAACTTCCATGTGAAATCTTAACTACCGAACGTCAGTTGAATCTGCCTCAACCTCCGCCAATGATTGGGAGACCGAGGGCAGAAAACATGGATAGGTTCTGTGAATACCATGGGGAGAGGGGCCACCTCACGAACGATTGTCATCAACTCAAAAAGCAATTAGAGATGGCATTGAAGTCAGGAAAACTCGATCACTTACTCAGAGACTGGAAGCAAAGGGATGTCGGAGGAAATAGTGATTTTCCTAAAAAAGAGGACAAAGGAAAGAACAAGGTGATTAACATGATTAGGAGCTCTCCTATCGTCCAGAAAAGAAAGTACGGAGGCTGGGACGAAGAGTGGATGAAAGTACCGATAGTATTCCCACCTGTGTCGACAAGTGATTTGTCTGAGGAACCACTTATCATAGAGGGAGACATAGAAGGATATCTGGTAAGGAGAATATATGTAGACGAAGGGTCTTCTGTCAACGTAATGTATGAACATTGTTTCCGTAATTTAGATACGGCCATTAAGGAGAGATTGGAAGAAACCAGTACTTCGTTAATTGGTTTCTCTGGGGAAACAAACAGGCCGTTGGGAAAGATAGAATTAGAGGTAAAATTCGGTGACAATGGGTTGTTCCGAAAGACCATGATGAAATTTTGTGTGGTACAATCCCCGTCACCTTACAATGTTATACTAGGAAGGACTGGGTTGAAAGGGCTTAGGGCTGTTCCGTCTACTATTCACTCCATGATCAAGTTTCCCACTCCCCGAGGAGTGGCCACCGTAAAGGCTAGATCCACGGCTGTTCTACAGTGCCGAAGGATTGAGGAAGGCCAACAAGATAGCCCACAAGGAAAAGCGATACCGGAGGAGAAAGACAGGGAGAGTATTTCAATGGAAGAGGTGCTGGTGAACCCAGCGTATCCGAACCAACTAGTCGCTATAGGTACTGGATTCTCCAAGGACTGTCGAAGGTATCTGGTCGAGTTTCTAAGAAGGAATAATGATGTATTCGCTTGGCAACCCTCCGATATGACCGGTGTTCCTAGGAGGTTGATTAAACATCACTTGAACGTGAATGTTTCAGACACGCCGGTCGCCCAAAAGAGAAGAAGTCTCTCGTCTGAAAAGAATCAAGTGATATTGAAGGAAGTGGAGGAGTGGCTAAGAGCCGGTATTGTTAGGCCGGTAAGATACCCTACGTGGATTTCCAACCCAGTGTTAGTCAAAAAGTGTGACGGAAGTTGGCGTATGTGTATTGATTTCAAAAATTTGAATTCTTCCTGTCCGAAGGATTATTACCCTCTCCCTGAGATTGACTGGAAAATCGAGTCGGTGGTAGGATACAAGTACAAATGCTTCTTGGACGCGTATAAGGGATACCATCAAGTACAAATGGCGGAAGAAGATGAAGAAAAGACGGCGTTCTACACGGAACAAGGAACTTATTGCTATACAAAGATGTCGTTTGGTCTGAAGAACGCCGGAGCAACTTACCAACGTCTGGTTGATTCTGCCTTCCGGACACAGATAGGAAGAAATTTGGAAGCTTATGTGGATGACATGGTGATTAAAAGTAAAGGGGAAAAAGAGATGTTGGCAGATATTGCCGAGACCTTTGATAACCTAAGGAGAATTAACATGAAGTTGAACCCTAAGAAATGCTCATTTGGTGTAGAAGAAGGAAAATTCCTAGGATACATGATAACCTCCGAAGGCATTAGAGCAAACCCCAAGAAAACGAAAGCAATTTCACAAATGCAATCCCCAAAGACTTTGAAAGAAATGCAATCTCTGAGTGGGAAATTAGCCGCACTAAACAGATTTCTTTCTCGGTCGGCTGAAAGATCACTCCTATTCTTTGACACGTTAAAAAACATAACCAAAGAGAACAAAGAAGAATATAAATGGACGGAAGAGGCCGAGGCTGCTTTTCAGTCACTCAAAAAGCTAATACTAGATTTACCAACATTATCTACCCCCAGGAAGGGAGAAACCTTGTACATATACCTTGCCGCAGCTCAAGGTGCCGTTAGTGCAGTCTTGATGGCCGAGAAAGAAGATAGGCAACTGCCTGTTCATTATGTAAGCCGAACGTTGCAAGAAGCCGAGAGGAATTATGTTCCGGTTCAGAAGTTGGCCCTCTCTCTGCTACACGCGTCTCGTAGACTGAGGAGGTATTTTGAAGCCCACCCAATAAAAGTCATAACAGATCAGCCCATAAAGCAAATCCTTAACAAAGCCGAGGCATCTGGAAGAATGGCCAAATATTCGGTAGAGCTAGGAGCTTATGATATAGATTATATTCCGAGGAATGCAATCAAGGGACAGGTTCTCGCAGATTTTATTTCAGAAATCTCAGTTGAACCGGAGGGTGCTGAGCAAGGATTTCGAGAGGAAGAAGTACAAGAAGTCTCGAAACCGGGCAACTGGATCCTTTACACAGATGGAGCCTCCAGCAAGAAAGGATCCGGAGCGGGATTGGTGCTGATCGGGCCTGATTTAGTCGAACATACGTATGCACTTCGTCTCGACTTCCCAAGTACTAACAATGAAGCAGAATACGAAGCACTCTTAGCCAGCTTAAGAATCGCTAAGAAAATGAAGGCGGAGGAGTTGGAAGTGAGAGTTGACTCTAAGTTAGTAGCAAGCCAAATAAACGGAAATTTCGTAGCAACTAAGGAGAGTATGATGCAATATCTAGCGAAAGCAAAAGAGTATATCGGGGGCTTCAAAAAGTTTAAAATTTACAACATACCAAGAACCCAGAATCACAAAGCCGATGTGTTAAGCAAACTTGCATCGGTAGCTTTCAACCATCTTACCAAAGAAATACTGGTTGAAGTGCTGCGGAAACCGTCAACCGAAGAGAAACAGGTGGGAGCAATAGTAGAAGAAGAAGAAGACAATTGGATGACACCCATCATCAGATGTTTGGACGAAGGTGTCTGGCCTGCGGATCCCAATGAGGCTAGGACCTTACGAATGAAAGTTCCGCAATACGTAATGGAAAATGGTGTACTTTTCAAGAAGTCTTACTTGAACCCAATGCTACGGTGTGTAGGACCTCTGCAAGCAAACTACATCATTCGGGAGGTTCATGAGGGGATATGTGGAATGCACTCCGGACCCAGGTCGGTAGTGGCTAAGTTAATAAGGCAGGGGTATTATTGGCCGACGATGCACAAAGATGCAAAAGAAGAGATTCAGAAATGTGACTCCTGCCAAATCCACTCTCCGGTACCAAAGCTGCCCAAAACCAATTTAACATCCATAATTGCACCATGGCCTTTCTATCAATGGGGGATGGATATGTTAGGTCCCTTTCCAGAAGCACCCGGAAGGTTGAAATATGTGATTGTAGCAGTGGACTACTTCACGAAATGGATAGAAGCCAAACCGCTAGTCAGAACCACCGGCAAAGACGTGAAGAAATTTGTTTGGGAAAATATCATTTGTCGATTCGGTCTACCAGGGATCATTGTAACAGATAATGGAACAAACTTTGTTAATGATCCTTTTAAAGGATGGTGCGAGAAGCTAAAAATAAAACAAATAAACACCGCTGTAGCACATCCACAGGCAAACGGATTAGTCGAAAGAGCAAACAAGAGCTTGATGCACGGCATAAAGACTAGACTTGGAAGGGAAAGGGCCGGATGGGCAGATGAACTGCCGAATGTTCTATGGGCATTCCGAACCATGATGAAAACATGCAATGGTGAAACACCTTTTAGCCTGACGTACGGCAGTGAAGCAGTAATACCGGCGGAAATAGGAATGCCCACACACCGAACCATGCTTTACAATCCGGAGGATAGTGAAGAGCAACAACGGCTAAATTTGGATCTATTGCAAGAAAGGCGTGAAATGGCAGCGATTCGTGAAGCAAAATATAAAGCGAAGGTCGAGCAATACTATAACCGAAGGGTTAAATCGATGGCTTTTAAGGTTGGGGACTTTGTGTACCGAAAAAACGAAGCTAGCCGGGTTGAAAATCAGGGGAAACTGGGTCCGAACTGGGAAGGGCCGTACAGGGTAATGGAAGCATACCAAAATGGTTCGTACAAACTTGCTAGTATGGATGACAAGGAAATTCCTCGGACCTGGCATGCAATCAACTTACGAAACTGTTTTATGTAAAATGTTTGTGACGATTAATGATAGCTTACGTCTTCCCCACGTTACGGGAAGCGAATTTTCCTAAAAGATTGTGCAAATTACTTATACGGATCGTGCAAAAACACTCCGTCCATCTACTTATACGGATCGTGCAAAAACACTCCGTCCATCTACTTATACGGATCGTGCAAAAACACTCCGTCCATCTACTTATACGGATCGTGCAAAAACACTCCGTCCATTACTTATACGCATAAAAAAATATATAAGATATATAGAGAACGCATAAAAACAAAATGATCATATATATGGGAACAAGAATGTCCTTCGGTAACACGATTACAATCCAAAATGTGTTAAAAGTACTTATTACAATCCAAAAGGACACAAAAAGGGGTACAGGCACCCCGGATAAAAATTCTAGTCAACCTTTGGTGGAGGGGGAGCAACAGCTGGAGAAGGAGTTGTCTTCTTAACAGGCTCTGCCGGTAGGAGGTTAATTTGATCACCAAGGGGAAGTTGGAAGGATTCCGCAAGCTTCTGAACATACGGATATTCAGCTGAAAAAAGCTTATGATATTCCGGCTTCCATAGTTTTGGAGCCTCCATATTAAGCCTTTTTATCTTTTGCAAGATCTTTTCTGCATCCTCCGGTTTCCTTTCGGTACGAACACCGTCTATGAATCCCCCGGAATAAGATAAGCTATAGACCTTTCCAAGACTTCTCTTATACTCATCACTCTAGAAAAGCCTTCGGAAGGCGGCAGGGATTAATTCCTTAACGGTATTCTGGCGAACAACCTCGGCAACAGCCAACTGAGCAGTTAAGCTTTTGTTCTCTGTCGCAAGCCTTTCGGCCTCCGTGGATTTCTCCGCCAGTTTCTTCTCAAGCTCCTCAATTCTAGAAGTCTGAGAAGCGGTCAAACTTGTTGCCTCATTTTTCTCCTTCTCAATTTCTTCCAGCTGATCAACCAACCCTTTTTCCCGGATGGAGGCTGCACTCCTCTCCTCCTGCTGTTCTTTCTCCAGCACGCGGAACTCTTTCAGCAAGGTCTCAAATTTTTCAATATGGGCATCCCTTTCATCCTTCAGCCCATCGACAATAGACTCACACTCCCCATGAGTAGCCTTTAGCTCTCGGTGGTCTCGATTCAATTGCTGAATCTCTTCAACACCTCTGCTTGAAGTACCACACCGGAACCACAGTTGGTGTAAGATTGTCGGACAAGCTGATTATTGTTCAGACTGGCCAGCGCTTCTTCTTCAGCAGGAGTGGCAAGATGTGACATCATCTCACGGCACGCTCGGAATGAGTTCATACGAACGTCATCCCTGAGGGTCCAACCGGGGATGAAGTAACCTCCGGTCAAATCAGTGTGACCTGAAAATAATAAGGCCGAATGACTAAGTATAAAAAAAAAAAAAAAAAAAAAAAAAAAAAAAAAAAAAAAAAAAAAAAAAAAAAAAACACACAAACAAGAGGATAAGTAAACGCACCTTCAGACAACGGTTGATTCTCTTCGGTCTGCACATGAGCTCTAGAAGCTTGATGCTCTGAATGGGCTGTACAAAAAGATATAAACAGTTAGGTAAGGATAAGTATATTTTAAAACCGGACTAGGAAAAGGAGGATGGTTCTCACCATCAGACGGGGTCGGAGGGGGATTATTCTGAAACCCTTCGTCATTATGAGCAGGAGGAGTGTTGGATTTTTCCAAAGAATGATGCTCCTCTTTGGCATTCTCAACTGGATCATTGGGGCCTTGACCACCGTCATTCTCCTGCTCAGCCCTTTCCGACGGCTCAGCCTGGTTGATAGGATTTACATCCACTGTATGCTCCTCGGAGACAACGACTTCCTCCTCAACCTGTAGCTTTCTCCTCTTCTTAGGCTGGCTCGGCCCAGCTGCAGCCTTCTTCTTACCCACAGGATGGGTTTGCTGTTTCTTCCTTTCCTTCTCTTCTCGAGCGGCCACCACATCGGAATTGGCCATTTCAACCATTAGCTGCGCATAAGTTTTCTCGGGAATTGCAACATCGGGAGCGAGGGGTTCGGCCGTTTTGTTCGGGCGGGGTTGGTTCTCCGGCAACGGATCTCCTTTGCTCACAGCAGACCCTTCGAGTTCTGGAAGTTCAAGATACTCGGACATAGTTGTCACTACAAAGGAAAAACACACAATCAAAACAAGTACAGATAGTCCGAAGTAAATAGTAGTAATAATAAACACCCCTTCTTACCCTCCCCTCCGGCATTCTTGAAAATAAGATGATGACCCGATATCCGGAAGGTGTTGGTAAGCCCATACACCAAAAGAAGACTGTTCGGTGGTTTCCGAAGTACTATAGGTCGAAGAGCCAGCGTGTTGGCATCTCGCTCGGAATAACCGGTTGGGAAACGATCCGTTATTTGCGAATCCCTATGCCTCCACGGCATAGCGTTCGGTATAGCCCTCCGGTCAATCAAAAAGAAAAAATCTTTCCACCATTTCAAACTTGTCAAAATCTCAATAAAGCACGTTTTGGCATGTTTACCCGTCCGATGTTCAAATGAGAACCAGTGTCCCTGCTTACATAATCGGTAGAACACTCGGAACAAGGAGACTGTGGGCACAACCGCTAAACTATAACACCGAACCTCAAACAACATCACCCTATTTACACCCAGCGGAACTAACTGAGACAGATGCACGTTAAAATGGTCTATGACGCTTAAAAGGAAAGCCGAGAAAGGTAGCCTAACGCCTCCTAATCTCATGAGTTGAACGTACACCCCTATTTTGTCTCCCGGCAATTCGTTCATGGTGAGATCTGGGGGGGGGGGGGAAGTATGGGATGAAGGTCTAGCGGGATTCCGAATTCTATTATCATATCGTCTAGATCTCTCTGGGAAAGCCTAGATGGGTGCATATGCATATCAAACTTACCGGGAGGTTTGGATGTCAGTAACAAAGGTGGGTCAACCGGAACGTTCATCTCCCCAGGTTCACTTACGGCCATGGTAAAAAACAATACGAAGTAGCAAAAATAAGAAGGGTGGAAACGCACCTCGGAATAGCTTTGCAAAATAACAAGAAGCAACCGAAGAGATTTGAAGAAAAACACAGTAAAAAGTAAAAATGAAGAGTAAAGAAGTGATATATATATAGTCGATATGGAGATGTGTGAAACGTCGTATCGTGTACCACTCTCGACACGTGGCTAAGCTGGGACCGTTTGATGTCTGCGCAAAACCTAAGTGGTAACCAGCTGTCAAAGGGGGGCATAAGGGTAATTTTGACGCAGTGAATAAACTTCGTACAAAAACGCGTAACATTTCCACCACAAACGGCAAGGGACCAACGGCACTCGCACGCATAACGGAATTGGAGCATCGGTCGGAACCGATACTCCAATACTGGGGGGGGGGGGGGGGGACATGTTGACGTATGTAGCCGAATGGATGGAAACCATTCGGCTCATATAGGTCGAGCCGAAGAGCACAGACCGAAGGAAAAGTCTCAACGGGTATGAACCGAGGACGTAACACAATCCCAGGATTTCAGGGATCATGTCTCCCACTTGCTCTGACATCCAACAACCAGGTATGGCCTTGCTCCTTCCCAAGGCAGAGTAGGTAATAAGATGAGTAGTATAAATACCCTTCACTTCATTTATGATTCAACTAACACACACACTATACTCTTACGAGCATTTATTATAAACCCTTCATCCTTACACATACTCATCCTCACACCGGAGGTTGGTCTTGGGATAAAACCCGAGACGAGCCTAACGTGTGCTACTCTTGTGCAGGGCATTATCTGAGGCCGGACGGCAAGCTTAAAGGTAGGACCCACTTACAAGGTTTTACTTCAACACTTTGTTTAAACAAACCAATTTTTAAAATTATAAAATTAAAAGATATGATATATGAATATAAATAGATTAATAAACATAAACGAACTTTAACGAACGCTTAATCAGACGTTCATGAACATAAATGAATGAACGAGAGTTTTGTTCATGTTCGTTCATTTAACTAAACGAACGTAAAATATTGTTCATGTTCGTTCATTTAATAAACGAATGAACATAAATGAACTTTTTATCGAACGGTTCATCAAATGTTCACTGAACGTTCAGTTCGTTTACAACCCTACCTGTGATATCATGTATTTTAACATAAATGAAACAAAGGAAGCAAGATAATTATTTCAGTTTCCTTTTGTTAGAATATATAAACCATGACAATCAAGTAAACAGGTAAAAGACATAGGCGGAAGCATGTGATCATCTATAACATATTAATAATTAACATAAAT
Source organism: Artemisia argyi (assembly GCA_030686995.1). Classification (NCBI taxonomy): domain Eukaryota; kingdom Viridiplantae; phylum Streptophyta; class Magnoliopsida; order Asterales; family Asteraceae; genus Artemisia; species Artemisia argyi. The sequence goes on along the minus strand of CM060686.1, from coordinate 11,589,738 downwards.
GTCGATACAAAAGTTGGGTGTTCTTAGCTTGGGCTCTGGCTCTCGTACCAATTCGCTTCTTAATGCTTGAAACCTGCGCACTAAGAAAGTAAACAACACCGTTAGGCTTATCGTGGGATTGTCTCCCACGATTAGACTCCGGCGTGAGAGTAAGTAATCGGTTTTAGGGTTTTGTTTAAGAGTTAGAGATTGTGTGAATCGTACCTTTAATGAGAATATATTATTCTATATATATAGGGGCGCAGAGACCGTGTAGGTTTCTTGCTCCTTACTCTTCGCACACGTGGTGCTTATCCGGGTTATGGATATCTATTCCGTAAATAGAAGATCCTTATCCTATGACCGGGTAGTTTGGTTGGGCTTCGGACTCCGTGAGTCCAAGCCATTGGTATTATGGCCCAAGTCATTTGTCATGATAGCCCACTCGTGGTGGGTTTGGGCTTAGTAATGTTTATCATTTGGGCTCGTGGCCCAACTATAGACTATACGTCATCATGTCCCCCCAGTCTAGTGTGTGCGGCTCGTAGCCGCGGATACTAGACTAGTGAGAATAGCGGTACGCGTGGCGGGAAAAAATCGAATACTTCCCGCCCAAAGGTGGGAACAATGTATCAAGTCCCAAAAATTTCGTAAGAAGTGCATCGAAAAACGGGGAGAGTGTCCACGTGTTCCTCGGGAAGAGGGAAAAAGTGTTGTACCTTTTCTCATCCTAGCCACACGTTTTGTTAGTGGGATCCACGTGGCGTCTCTTTTAAGGTTTTTGATACTTATAAAAGTCACCGCCTCCTTTCACTGTGGATCACACAGTTAAAATCATTTCCGCCATTTTTAAACCTTTCGAAGCTTTTTTTTCTTCGATCTACTATTCTACTAGGTAACTGCGCGTGCGCAATTTAGTACACCTTGTTTATATCTTGAAAATGGTTGCTCAGTTGCACGAGTTTCGCTCTGAGATGGATGAGGATGACGTACGTCAGTTTTCCTCTAATTACTTCATTCCTCTCGACGTCCATCCTGAAGCACCAGATGTTGACGCGTGTATTGCCGATTTCCCCGATGGGAAGATAGGTTTATATACATGCTTTTTTGATTACGCGAATTATCACGTACCAATATCCGTATTTTTGAGCAACGTGCTCAATTTCTACCAACTCCATATCTCACAGCTGCACTGTATAGGTGCGGCGAAGATATCCAATTTTGAAATAAACTGTCGGTTACTTGAAATCAACCCGACTGTCGACCTATTCCGTGCGTTCTGCCACACAACGTGGTCGCACGGATGGGTTTCATTTGCAAAGCGCTCAGGGCGCCTTCAATGCTATACCGATAAAGTAGATTCCTTAAGGCATTGGAGAGAATATTTTTTCTTGGTGGATGATGTTGTGTTTCCATCGCGCTTTGAGTTCTATACTCAAGGGTCGCTGCCGAGGGATGAGCGTCCTGTCCCTGGTTTGTATAGTGTCGCGGATGCGGATACAATTGATAGTAACCGCATTCTCATTAACTCCTATCCTGAGGAGTTTTTGGTGCATATGGGACTGAGTCGCAACTATTTTGATGGTGCGGACGAGGTTCCAACCTTCATTGATGGGAACGGCCAGGGTGGGTGCTCATCCTTTCTTGCCTTTGCCTCTATAATGTAAGTGTTTGTTTGTTTTGCGTGAATAACTAAGTTGTTCTTGTTATTTTTTTTTTGTCTGTCGCAGAGATGGACCTGTTCGCTGTTGTGAAGTTGAAGGAGCCCAAGCGCGTGACAATGGGGGTGCGCCCTCTGAGGGATGGTGAGGAGCCCATCTTACAGGCTACTGCGGGGCACCTAACGGTGTTTGGGCCCGTTGCACGTGAAGATTCTCCTCCTGCAGCTACGCTTGTTGTGCCGGTGCAGAGTGTTCCTCCTACTGGGGAGCAGTCTCCTGTGGTGGAGGAGGCGCATGTTGAGTCTTCCAACAGCGTGGAGATCCTGGAGCCTGTTGCGGAGGCTCAGGGAGAGAAGCGTAAGGAAGCATCTTCTGGTGGTTATGGCGTTGGCACTTCCAAGCGGAGGCGCCATCTGATTCCTGATGAAGAGTCTGCCACACCGGATGATATGTTCGTTTCTGGCGCGGAGAAGAATCGGTCCAGGTCCCCACCTCTTGTGTAAGTATTTACAACTTTTGTTTTCCTTATTCGCTGTATCCTCGCACTAACTTTACCTTCTTTGTTTTGTAGTGACCATGCTGCGAATGATGATGCGGTGTTTGCTAATCATGTAGTATCACCGCAGGCTGCTCGTGTGAAGGAGCCTTTGAAGGCAGCGGCGCAGATGTCTGCACCTGAGTTGGTGGAGGAATTAGCTGTTGTTGCTGCTCGTCAAGCTGAGTTGGTCACTCAGCTAAAGGCGCAGGCTGTTGTGGAGGTAGGTAACCTTGCTCAGAAGGATAAGCAGATTGCCCTGCTCAAGGCGCAGTTGGCTGAGGCGCAGGCAGAGGTGTTGGCTGCCGATGAGCGCGCAAAGAAGGTTACTGAGGAGAAGTTGACTGTGATGGCTGAGCTGCAGCGTGAGCGTGCGGAGTCGCAGCAGTATAGAGCTAACCTCACCTGGGGGGTAAAGTACCTTGAGGAGAAGAAGAATGAGCTCTGCGGCCAGCTTGCTGACTTTGGCAAGAAAGTGGAGAGCTCTGTGGAGGCGCAGGAGGAAAAGCTGCACAGGTTGAGCATAGAGTATGATGAGGAGTTGTATCCTCATCTGATGTCCATGATTGCGGAGCGCAGGTACTTGTTGTACATTATCCTTTGATTTTGTATATATATATATTTTTTTAATGCATTCTTTGCTGTTGGTGCAGGTGGTTGATCAGCCATGGCTTGCGCCTGGCTGCCATGGGTACGTTGGAGTCCCCAGAGGTCGTGGGTGCCTTTGGTAAGGTGGTGGAGTGCGCCGTTGCTCGTGGCAAGGCGCAGGCTGTGGAAGAGCTTGTTGAGGGTCAACTACTGACCGTTCCCCTCGCTGAGGTTCCTGAATACAATGCTGATGCTTTTGAGGAGCTTGTGAAGGCGATGGGGGGGATGAGGCTCTTCGAGCTTCCACATATTGCACGGCTGGAGCGTGACCAAGATTGTCCCATCACAGTAATAATGGCGGGGTTAACTCTGGGGAGACATATCTTGGAGAACGCAGAGGCTGAACCTGATTTTTATTTGAAGCCTGAGGAGTCTCAGTTGTAGGTTCCAGTGTTCGCGCAGCCACGTGATATTCTTTACCCCTTCGCTATTGAGAAGGAGGTTCCGCTGAAGGAGGTTTTGGAGCGTCACGCAGAGAGGGCGGCCAAGAAGAAAGGTCTCAAAGGGAAAGCCACTCTCTGCGGTGTGGGTGCTGTGCATATTCCTAGGTCAGATGGGGTTGCAGTCAGTATGGCGACCGTGTCACCGAAAGATGCGTTGCTTTTGAAGAAACTCCAAGAGGCTGGGAGCTCTGCTGACCAAGAGCACCACCTTCAACGCCGCCGTAGCTTGTAGATATGTATAACTTGTAGTTATAGCGTTGTAAAAACTCGTGGTTTTTGTTTAAATGGAAGTATGGAACTTTTGCATGTATAGCGTTTTGTACTTAGATTTTCCAAGAGTTACAATGTGCATATAATATCTTGTATAACTTATGTATTAAGTCCGTAGCTTAATAAATAAATGGTCCATAACTTTAGCAAACGTGCAAGTAGGTGTGTAGCGTGCTACATTTATCATTTTGAGGAACCAAGGGTCTTGGTTTCTTAGTTCGTCTAAACTTGCATAGTGTGCGTTGTTGCGCATTCGTCGTGGAATGCATACTAAAGTCATAGTCGTGTATGAAGTTTGTGAGTTTGCGTACGAACTTAGGATTCAATTGTTTTGAATCCATGTTGTGGTATGCAGCGTACTGCGAGTTCCACTATTTTAGGAGTCAATTGCCTTGAATCCATGTTTTGTTAAATGCGCACAGTGTGCATTGAAGTGCATCCATCATGGGATGTACTTTGAACTTACTCCAACGTCTTGACAGTAAGGTATTTAACAGGGATACGTGATCCAATGTTGATGGGTTTGCAACCCTCTTATTCAACGAGTATGTTAGTAGGTTTACTCATCCTGTCTGCCCTCGTGTGGTCTTAATATGTGCATGCACGCCATGTAGGCAATAATATAAATAAATAGAATTGAAACATAAATGAATGATGTAAGCAATAATGTTGAAATGTGTTGTGGAGTTAGCTAGAAACCACAACGTTTTATTGATACTTGCAAGTTTTTGAGAAAGTAAAAAACAATTCCTAACAAAGAAAAGAAAAAACAAACAATTATTAGGCACATACTATAGTGCAAAGATGTCTGTTTGTGGGCCGTAGCCTTTCCTAGAGATAGCATCTTTTGAGATTGCAGATATTCCAAGTACGCGCTAGGTCGTGGCCTTCCATATCGCACAACCTGTATGCACCATTGCCTGGCGCATCGGTGACCTCATAGGGTCCTTCCCATTTGGGTCCAAGCTTGCCTGTGTCTTCTGCGTGGCTTGCGTCATTGGCGTGGTATACAAAGTCTCCTGGCCTGAAGGAAGTATGTTTGACTTTTACGTCATAATACTTCTTCATTTTTGCCTTAGCCTTTGCCTCGCGTATAGCTGCGCGTTCACGTCTTTCTTCCAGTAAGTCCAAGTCTATGCACCGCTCCTCGTCATTTGTTGTGACGTTGACCTGTGGTGTTCGTATAGTTGGCATTCCTATCTCAGCTGGTATGACGGCTTCTGTTCCGTAGACAAGGGAGAATGGTGTGTCTCCAGTACTAGTTTTGATTTTGGTACGATGCGCCCATAAGACATGTGATAACTCTTCCACCCACTTGCCTTTGTGTTTGTCAAGGCGCGCTTTTATTCCTTCACCTAGACTGCGGTTCGCGCGCTCAACTAAACCATTGGTTTGTGGGTGTTTTACTGAAGCGAAGTGTTGTGTGATGTTCAATTGCGCGCACCAATCTTTGAAAGGGTTGTCGTAGAACTGTTTCCCATTGTCTGATATTATCTCTCCGGGTAGTCCGAAGCGACATACAATATTATCCCATACAAAGCGTTTTACCTGGTTGTCCGTGATACTCACCACTGCCTTTGCCTCAATCCACTTCGTAAAGTAGTCTATGGCTATGATGAGGAATTTTAGCCCTCCTGCTGCAACTGGAAAAGGGCCTGCGATGTCAATGCCCCATTTGTAGAATGGCCATGGTGAGGTAATGGGTGTTAGCTCTTGTTGTGGTTGGCGCGGAATTGGCCTGTGTACTTGGCAATTGCTACATTTTTTTATCATATCCCGCGCGTCGTGGTGCATAGTGGGCCAATAATATCCCGACCGTAGAGCGTGTGCTACAACAGACCGTGGTCCTGAGTGCATGCTACATGATCAAGCGTGGATTTCTCGGAGTACATAGTCTGCTTGAAGAGGTCCGACACATCGGAGCCAAGGTTGCAAGAAAGAACGTCGATAGAGGATGTTGTCTCGTAGTTCAAATCGCTGCGCTGTGCGTCGTACTCTTCGAGCATCCTTATGATCTTGTGGTAATATTCCTTTGCGGATGAATTCAATGATAGGTGTCATCCATGTGGGATCTTGTTCTTCTATCACTGTGGATACTTCCATCTCCAAAATTGATTTGTTTTTCAGAGTTTCTACCAATACCTATTTTGACAAGTGCGCAAAGCTTGTAGATGCGATCTTGCTAAGCGCATCAGCTTTTCTGTTGTCCCCTCTAGGTACTTGTTTGATTGTGAACCTATCAAAGTTCTGGATCAATGGCTTGGTCTTTTCCAGGTATTGGATCATGTGTTCCTCCTTGGCTTCATACTCACCTAGCACATGGTTAGCTACTAGCCTGGAATCCACGTTTGCCTCCAGGTTGCGTACACCCATTTGAATTGTAATACGCAGTCCAACGAGTAAGGCTTCGTATTCCGCCTCATTGTTTTGTGGCTGTGAATTCGAAACTCAGCGTGTAGGTGAACTCCATTCCTTCTGGATTGGTAAGGATAAGGCCTGCGCCTGATCCATCCACGCATGAGGATCCATCTGTGAATAGAATCCAAGGTTCCTGTAGGTCTGTTTTACGTGCTGAAGGTGGATTATCAGTATCTGGCTTTTCGACAATAAAGTCAGCTAATATCTGCCCCTTGATTGCGGTGCGCGGTCTATATGAGATGTTATACTCACTTAACAACACACTCCACTTTTGTAGCCGTCCTGATGCGTCAGGTTTAGAGATAACTTGCTTGATTGGCTGGTCTGTGATTACAGCTATTGGGTGCGCTTGAAAGTATCTGCACAGTCTTTTAGCTGCGAATACTAGAGCTAAGACCAGCTTTTCCATGGCGCTGTAGTTAATCTCTGTCTTTTTCAATGCTTTGCTTACAAAGTATATGGATGTCTGGACGGAGTTTCTATCTGTCAATAGTACTGCGCTAACTGCTCCATGGGTTGCAGATAAGTACATGATTAGCTCTTCCCCTGGTCGCGGTGCGACAAGTTTGGGGAGTGATGCCAGATGCTGTTTTAGCTGTTGGAAAGCTTCTTCTGCTTCCTCAGTCCAACGAAAGTCTCCCTTTTTAGTGCACTTCGTGAGTGTTTTAAAGAGAGGGAGTGATTTGTCTGCTGATTTAGATAAGAAACGGTTCAGCCCCGCTAGCTTTCCGTTTAATGACTGGACTTCTTTGAGTGTGCGCGGCGAGGGAAGATCAATAACAGCTTTTGTTTTTTCGGGGCAAGGCTTGATTCCATCAGGTTCAATTAAGTATCCGAGGAACATGCCTTCTGTCGCGCCAAAGGTGCACTTCTTGGGATTTAACTTCATGTTTATTTGTCCCAATGTTTTGAATGTTTCCTCGATGTCGCGTACCAATTCATCCTCTATGTGGCTCTTGATAACAAGGTCGTCAACGTAAACCTCCAAGTTTCGACCTACTTGCTTCTCGAAAGCCGTGTCTACCAATCGCTGGTATGTCGCGCCTGCATTTTTTAGGCCAAAAGGCATTTTCGTGTAGCAATAGACCCCTTGACTGGTGTGGAAAGCTATTTTTTCTTCATCCTCGACTGCCATCTGGATTTGATGGTACCCTTTGTATGCGTCTAGGAAGCACTTAAAAGGATATCCGCACAGGGATTCTACCTTCCAGTCTATCTCTGGCAGTGGATAGCAGTCCTGTGGGCATGCTTTGTTAAGGTCTGTGAAGTCTACGCACATTCTCCAACTGCCATCACTCTTCTTTACCATCACTGGATTAGAAAGCCAGTCGTGATAGTATACTTCGCGCATGATGCCTGCGTCTACGAGTTTGTGTACTTCTTCCAGAATAGCTTTTGCACGATCTGGGGCTTGGACGCACTTCTTCTGTCGTATTGGGGGATATCCTTGTCGGATTTGTAGCTTGTGCTCCGTGATAGAGCGTGGCACTCCGGTCATGTGCTTTGGTTCCCATGCAAAGATATCTAGGTTCTTTTACAAGTGTGCGCACACAGCTGCTTTACCTTTGTCAGATAAAGATCCTCCAATCGAGATTTGTTGATCTGGGTAATCAGGGTGAATAGCGACCTTTAAGTTTGGTGTTTTTTCTGTGCGCTGTTCTGGAATACTCTCCACCTCAGTGGTTACTGCGTTGCATTCTTTTGGTGGTACCGTGGTGTTGTAGAGGGTAACAACTCCTCCTTCCACTGGAAATTTGAGCATCCCATGTGCTGTGGATGGTACAGCGCGCATGGATGATATTCCAGGTCTCCCAATGATGCCATTTTATGGTGAAGGAGACTTGATTACCATGAAATTTATCCATGTTGCTGTTGAGTGTTGTTCATCGCCCACAACTACTAGCAAGCGCAATTGCCCCATAGGCCAAATCTTTTCTCATGTGAATCCAGTCAGCGACGTTGTAGCTGGTATCAATTGACTTTGGATCTCAGGTCGTAGCCTTTTGAAGCAATGCTCATATAGAATATCCGCGGATGCCCCGCCATCGATATACATGCGGCGAATCTCGTGTCCCCCCGTATGTATCTCAATAGTTAGTGGCTCCACTACTGCGTTGTTCGCAGCTAAAGTGGGGAAGGATATAACCTTTTCTGGAGAGAACCTTTGACTGACTTTTTGTTTTGTTTTGCGTTGCCATGATTGTATCATGTAGATGACGTCCGCTTTGTCTTTGGAAGGTTCTTTTTTGCCCCCATTCCTTTGTTTGTCCTTCCCTTCTTTAATGTTTTTTACAAGGTGATCCATTCTGCCTTCCCTTACTAATTTTTCGATTAGTTGTCGTAGTTGGACGCACTCGTTAGTTGTATGGCCTTTTTGGCCATGATATTCGCAGTATCCATTCCTTATGCGCTTGTCCTCTGCGGTACGCATTGGCGGAGGCTTTGGGAAGTTTGCTCCTTCTGTAATAAATATTTCCCTCAGAGTTTTTGTGAGAGGGGTATACTTGTCATTATCTCGTCCACTGCGATAATTTTTGCTGCGGTTGCTGCTCTGGTCATTGGATTGTCTCCTAGGCTATTCTTGTTGCCTATAATTTGAGTAGCCTTTTTTGCTGTCCGCAGCGGCTGCTTCTCCTTGTATGAAGGATCTTGTGCGCTTCATTAGCTCATTAAAGGTTTGGGGAACCTTGTCGTTTAGCTTTCGAATGAGTTCTTGGTTGTTAATCCCATTCATGAACCCTGAAATTTTTAGGATTTCAGGACATGCTTTGACATGTATGCACTCATCTTTAAAGCGTTCCATATAAGTACTAGTTGATTCCCCTTGGCGTTGTTTTACTCTGGCTAGTTCAACCGGGTTTTTAGCGCACTTCTTTCTTTGGGTGAAGTTTAAACGGAAGGCTTTCCGTAATTCTTCAAACCCGCCGATGCTCCGTCGTGGGAGCTTGCTAAACCACGTGCGCGCATTCCCTACTAATGTGGAGTTAAACATATGGTACCACACAGGTTGTGGCTAATTTTCGATAGTAGCAGCTGATTCGAAAAATTTTAGGTGGTCATCCGGATCACCTGTCCCATCATATGTTTTGACATTAGTGGGCATGCGCCTCCTCTTGTGATCAGAATAATCGATGATGCGTCGTGTAAATGCATCAACTTTCTGGCGACGCCATGGAAGGGACATGTCTTTGTCTTCTTCTTCACGACATCTTCCTCTTGACTTCCAATGTCCTGTTTCCTTATCCTCGTTGTCTGAGGAGTCGTTGGAGGAGGAGTAGTCTCTTTTGCGGCGCTTACGCCGGCTTCCTTCAGAGGAAGAACTTGAGGGGCTTTCACTTGGGGATATTCTCCTCCCTAATCTGTCCTAGATTCTTTTGCTCCCAGACCTGGAGGAACCTTCGCTTGGTGAACGTTGAGGTCCTAATCTGTCTTGTATCCCTCGATTACCAAGTCTGGAATGAACGTTAGTGCGCCTCTCGCCGTCTTCATATTCCTCGGAATATTGTGAGTCAGATGTCGTACCCAGCCTCTCATAGACAGTGGCACATTTTTCGTTATTTTCGCGTCTTCCTCGTGGGTGGCGCGGTGATGATGCTTCGCGTTTAGGACCAAAGTTGAGCCGGGCTTGTAGGCTCGTACTCGACCTTCTCCTTGCTTCTTCTTGCATGAGTGCAGTCAGGGTTTCATAATTTTGGGATACAAAATTACCCAACGTTAGATCAGGCACGTCCTCGTTTGCTGCAATAATATCTGCCTCAGTATTGGGCACCCTATCTCTGTTAGGTGCGCCCGGCGGCACAGTGTTGTCCACTGTAGGTGCCGTTTGGTGAGGAGTATTGAAGAGAGTGCGCTGGAGTTCTTCAATGCTTGGGACTATGGTGGTGATGTGGGTAGTCCTTACAGGCACTTCCACCGCTGGGAGAGGTTGGGTTGGTCCTATTTCTTGGTGACCAGGCGCGCTGGTTGTCCTAGAGGCCTGCCTAGGGGTCGAATCTTGTTGATTCTTCGTCAGGGGGTCACGTGTTTTTTCCAACTGCGGAGTCCGCTGGCTTGAATTTTTATTCTTCGTCATTCCTAGTTTGGGCTCTGGCTCTCGTACCAATTCGCTTCTTAATACTTGAAACCTGCGCACTAAGAAAGTAAAAAACACCGTTAGGCTTATCGTGGGATTGTCTCCCACGATTAGACTCCGGCGTGAGAGTAAGTAATCGGTTTTAGGGTTTTGTTTAAGAGTTAGAGATTGTGTGAATCGTACCTTTAATGAGAATATATTATTCTATATATATAGGGGCGCAGAGACCGTGTAGGTTTCTTGCTCCTTACTCTTCGCACACGTGGTGCTTATCCGGGTTAAGGATATCTATTCCGTAAGTAGAAGATCCTTATCCTATGACCGGGTAGTTTGGTTGGGCTTCGGACTCCGTGAGTCCAAGCCATTGGTATTATGGCCCAAGTCATTTGTCATGATAGCCCACTCGTGGTGGGTTTGGGCTTAGTAATGGTTATCATTTAGGCTCGTGGCCCAACTATAGACTATACGTCATCAATAAATATAAATAGGAACGTACCGTGGTGATTCTAGCCCGAACAAGAATCAATAAAGCAAAACTTGATCAAGTGAAGAACCCTAATTAGGGTTTATATGAATCAATGATCAATCCCTTACTGTTTTATTGATCGATTCCTTGATAACAACTATAGTGAGTTGTTACCTCGTTCTTGTACATACAAATTACTAACGAATTAAATTGATTGCAAGATCAAACACAAGTATTTTTCTTGATGAAAAAATCGACCCAACCCTTAGGGTTTATTAGGTTCGATCGGCAGGAAGAAAATAAGAGGAAAAGAAAGCCTTTAGGGTTTAGTGTGTGTACAAAAGATGTGAATGAATGACCCCAAGCCTTGTATATATACTAGATGAAACTTGGAGGACAAGTTGGAGTAGGTTTGGGTTTCCCCTTGCCGTTTTCGACCGGCCTAGGACCTAAGAAGGGGTTTCCGGAACCTTCTTGGCTCCTACTTACATCCTAGTCCTTTTCCGTTTGTATTTAATGATAGTTAGTACTTACGGTTAATCACTAACGATCATTAGTCCTTATACTTGTATTAATTAATAAATATACATAACAATTAATATTTATTAATCTTTAATTCTCATTTGCAATGTGTGCAATCCCGAGGTATCGGGTTCGATACTAGACATGTACGTATTAATATTTATCCACAAACCAACAGCTCCCACTTGGATATCTATTAATAGTACAATGACATTGGTTAGCATCTTGCAACACTCCAATGCCCCTAGTTCGACTCGAGGTAGGTTTCCTAGATAAAACCTTTAATGATTCATCGTTATTATTATCCTTTTGTTTCTAATACCACATTAATAAAGATATGGGTTTAAGTAATTCTTTATTAAATTTATGTTTCTTGTTTGTAAATGATTGAACAAAATCACCAAAACATCTGAAAGTATTCCAGATAGACTTTGGGCATGGCCACGCAAATATATTGTCAATCCTACGAGTGGCCAGCAATATTAAACTCCAAAACAAATTCGAAGGAACAAATTATTTCTTGACTATAAGAATAACCCATGAACTTTGCAACACTTCTGAAAACAATCCTTATGACTACCAGTTACGGATAGCGGTAAATTGCTTCACAGAAATGCACTACATCCATGACACTTATCTGGTATCTCAAGTCTGAGGATAACTTTTAAACATGATTCACTTTAATGACAAGCCCCATAATGTGAAATCATATCATGTGAAATTGGTATCACTCCGCATCAATATACTTTTAAATATATTCTAACCAATACTCAGATTTGCCTTAATTTAATGATATTCCCATATCAATAACAGACAACGGACAATTTTAGAATAATAATTTATTCATGGATTTAAACATGCAAAAACAAGATATATTATTAAGACAATGATGAATAAATATAAATAATATTTTATTTCATTAAAATAATAATCATACATTACATCATTTATCCAAATACTAATCATAAATGGGCATGAAACTTTCAGCTAAACGAAGCCCTATACTTTCAGCATGCTTTTAAAGCTTAATACTAGGTAGAGGCTTTGTTAATTGATCTGCTAAGTTATCATCTGTGTGAACTTTAAGTAACTCAATTTCACCTATTTCGACTTGTTCTCGAACATAGTGATGTTTAATCGAGAAATGTCTGGTGCCTTTGATGATTCCAGGTTCATGGGCAAATGTAATTGCAGCTGAATTATCGCAATACATTTTTATAGGTCTTTGAATCGATGGCATAACTCCAAGCCCCGAAACTAACTTCCTAATCCAAACGGCTTCCATTGCAGCTTCTGAAGCAGCTATGTACTCGCTTTCTGTTGCAGACATCGCTAATGTACTCTGCTTCTTGCTCCTCCAATCCACAACTCCTCCATTAATGACAAACACATAACTCGTCTGAGACTTCGTATCATCTTTATCTCCTTTCCAGGATGCATCGCAGTAACCTGTAACATCAAGTTCTGCATTTGGATTTCCCTCATATACCAAGAACATATCTTTAGTAGCCCTAAGGTACTTAAGAATATTCTTAACAGCAGTCCAGTGAAGTTCACCTGGATTCTGTTGATACCGACTGGTCAAATTCTGAGCAAATGCCACATCAGGCCTTGTACTTTTCACTGCATACATAATAGATCCCACAGCCGAAGCATAAGGAACCCTCTTCATGCGTTCCACCTCTGCAGGTGTTGAAGCACAAACTTTGCTGCTTAAGCCATGTTGCTTTCGCATCGGCAAATATCCTTTCTTGGAATTTTACATATTGAATCTCTTCAATATTTTATCAATGTAAGCACTTTGACTTATCCAATCAATCGCTGAGATCTATCTCTATAAATTTTGATTCCAAGAATGAATGCAGCTTCCCATAAATCTTTCATAGAAAAACACTTTCCAAGATATGCCTTAACCTTTTGCGAACTTGGAATGTCTTTTCCCATGATCAATATGTCATCAACATATAAAATAAGGAAAATTACATCACACCCACTAGCTTTGTGATATACACATGGCTCATCAAGATTTTGAGTGAATCCATACTTTTTAATCTCACTATCAAATCTTTTATTCCATTGTCGTGATGCTTGCTTCAATCCATAAATGGATCTTTGAAGCTTACATACACGATTTGGAAATTCAGGATTCACAAACCCCTCAGGCTGCGCCATATAGATGTCTTCGTCTAGGCGACCATTTAAGAAGGCGATTTTGATATCCATTTGCCAAATTTCATAGTCATAGTATGCAGCTATGGCTATGAGAATCCTAATAGCCCTAATGTCAGCTACAAGAGAAAAGGTCTCCTCGTAGTCAACACCATAAGTTTGGGTAAAGCCTTTAGCTACCAAACAAGCTTTATAGGTGTGTACATTGCCATCCATGTCAGTTTTCTTTTTGAAGATCCATTTACTCCCAACTACCTTGGCATTGGGAGGAAGGTCTACTTCAATCCAGACTTCATTATCTTTCATGGATTGTATTTCCCCATTCATAGCAACTCGCCATTTTTCCCTTTCAGGACTATTCATGGTAGCCCTATAACTAGTAGGTTCATCAAGATCCCCTAGTATAGTTTCGTATTATACGTTAAGATATAGACGTTTAGGAGCTTTCACAGTTCTTACAAATCTGCGAATGGGAACCACTTCAACTTCTGGTAGAGGACCTAAACTTTCAGGTTCTTCCGGAGGTTGGCTAGTGTTTTTAGAAGGTAATGCATCTACATGATTGTCTTCCAGATCATATACTTTCCCACTGAATTCTTGAGATATGAATTCCTTTTCCAAGAAATCTCCATACCTTGCAACAAAAACTTTGTTTTCAGGTGGGTAATAAAAGTAGTAACCCATTGTTTCCTTCGGGTATCCTACAAAGATGCACTTTACAGATCTTTGTTGGAGTTTATCTGCTGAGTCACATTTAACAAACGCCTCGCAACCCCAGATCTTTTGATAAGACAAGTTAGGTACTTTACCGGTCCATAACTCATACGGTGTCTTATCCACCTTCTTAGTTGGAACCATATTTAGTATGCGAATTGCAGATTCTAAGGCATAATCCCAAAACGAAAAAGGAAGAGTTGTAAGATTAAACATAGATCATACCATATCTAGCAATGTACGATTTCTTCTCTTAAATACACCATTTTGTTGTGGAGTATATGGAGAAGCGAGATGCTTGACAATTCCATTCTCAGCTAGAAAATCTTTAAACTCTTGACTCAGGTATTCACCACCTCTATCAGAATGAAGAGCTTTAATCTTCTGTCCGGTTTGCAACTCTACTTCTGCTTTAAACACTTTGAATGTTTCACACACCTCATGTTTATGTTTAATTAAATAAACATAACCATAACGACTATAATCATCTATAAATGTTAAGAAGTAGCTAGCATCCCTCTTTGACACATGTCTATGTGGTCCACACACATCTGTGTGAATAAGACCAAGTAGATCAGAAGCTCTTTCCATACGATTATTGAAACGTTTCTTAGTCATCCTACCATATATACAAGATTCGCATTTATCATATGATTCATCATTGATATCTTGCAAAAACCCGTCGCGTTGCAGCTTTTTCATGCGAGTCTTGCCTATATGAGCAAGTCGAAAATGCCAAAGATAAGATGAATCCAGACCTTTCTTGATTCTCTTATGATTGATGCTATACATTGAATTATTACAATCATTGGATACACTCAAATTAATCTAAAAAATACCATTCACAGCAATAGCATTAAAATAAAAAACATCATTAAAATAAACAGAAATTGCATTGCCATTGATAGTATGTTTAAAACCAATATCCAACAAACGAGAAAAGGAAACTACACCCCTAACAATTGAAGGTGCATAATGACAATTATCCAAATACAGTACTAAGCCCGAAGGCAAAACTAATTCGAATACGCCTATAGCTTCAACAGCTGCATTTGCTCCATTACCAATGTGCAGATATTGTTTTCCATAGGCAAGCCTCCTCTCAACTCTAAACCCCTGCATAGTATTGCAAATATGAATACCACAGCCCGTATCATATACCCAGGAATTTTTATGAGTTAAAGTAAATAATTCAATCATGAAGAACGCACCTGAAGTACTGGGTTACCAGCTTCATTCTTCTGCTTCTTCTGTCGCAAGTCATGAATGTAGAGTGGACAATTGCGTTTCCAATGGCCCTTCTCATGATAGTGGTGATAAGCATGATCCTTCTTGTTGGGAGGATTCACCTTGTTCTGCTTGGGCTGGTGCTGCTTCACCTTAGGATTTTGTTGATAGGCCATGACCTGCTTGCCTTTATCAACCTTACCCTTACCCTTCTTCGCTTCTGATTTTTTCTGGATCCTACCTCCTTGAATTGCCAACACTTGAGGAGTAGGAGCCTTGCCCTGAGGCGGAAAACCTTTCTCATAATCTACCAGCATTGCGAGTAATTCTGAGACTGTCTTCCTTGAGCAATGCATGCTAAATTTTTGAACAAAACCCCTAAAGTCCTTGTTAAGGGACCTATTGATTAGGTTCACTTGCACATTCTCGGGGTAACCGAAGTCGAGTCTGTGAAGTTGATCAAAGAAGCCTTTCATCATCAACACGTAATCACTTACAGGTTTCCCATCACCATGTTTACAGCTGTGTAATTGATCGAGCAAGTCATACAATTCAACATCTGGTGATTTCTCATAAGTTTTCATGAGTTCCTGAAGCATATTGTATGGATAATAGTACTTAAACTGCTTTTGTGACTTAGCATCCATACTAGTGAGCATTAAACAAGCAACCTCATTATACTTCTTGTACTCAGCATACCATGCTGCTTTTTCTGCTTCAGATGCAGTATCAGCAGGACGGTCAGGGCAAGCAGTATTCAAGTAATCGAGCTTATCAGTCACGCTCAAGACAATTCTGAGCGATCTGTGCCAACCATTGAAATTTTTCCCAGTCAGTTTTTCCCTTTCAAGATAACTCTTGAAAGCAGAAACAACATTGGAGTTATCGGGTTGAGCCATTTCTATAGAAAAAAGATCAAACATTAGTATTTTCGATAATACATATTTTCAAGAAAATAGAATACCCAAGGTTATATTCATATAGCCACTTAATTTTCTTGAAAATCTAGGATCCAACTTTACATAGATTTCATTACATCAGTTGATCTGTTAGTAATGAAAGTATAAAAGATGGTAATCTGTTGAACAATAATTGGCAAACAAGTTTTCCAATTCCTAGATCATTATGGGAATTACATCAAATTGATTCATCAATTTGCAATGTAAGCATGTTTCATCCCATCTCATGCCTTAAGTTCTAGGTCTCACGCACAACTTAATTAAGTCGTCTAACTTAGAAACGTGTAAAATATCTATATCTGGTCTCACTTCAATAATAGAATTTTACATTGTCATTAAAATTTAACCTAGGTCTCACGTTTACCAAATAATAATTCCAAGTGTCTCTTGTAGTTAGATGGCATGTAACTTAAATTTTATAGGGTATTTGTTTGATGTGACAATCAAAACATGTATAAAGATGCATGCACTCATCTTTATAACATAAATTTTCAAAACCTTTTTATTACCAATTCTTTAAGATTAATTCAAAAAGTTTTACTTGAGGTATCGGGTTCACCAATTAAAGAAGAACTTTCAATTATCACCCACAAAAGTGGAATTGAGGTAAATCACCCTCAAGATGATATTGTACAAAGAATGGAGATAAAAGAAAGTCATCTAAGATGCATTCAAAAGTGTGATTACCAAGGTAGACTCTAGGCTCTTTCCAAACCTTCTTACCATCATTATGAATTTGTCTTATAAGGCTAACTTTTAAAACCATGTGTACAAAAACATCAATCAAGCAAAAGTTTTTGAATTAAATCTTAAAACATGTAATAAAGTATGAATCTTGCTAGTCTCGCCTGGGAGCCAATTACCGTGCGAAGCAAACCACTGTCGGCACATAAGACACCACAAGAATCATTCTTTATCACTTAAAGTTTCACCATTATTAGTACAATTAATTTTCTTTATAAAAGTTACCCTTTTTATTGCTTACAATCATGTCCAACAAATAAAACAATAAAACAAGTAATCAAAGATAAATCAAGCAACTAATAAACATAACAATTATAAAGATGAAACAATTAGCCACATGCAAGCTTGATTAGAAAAACCCTAATCAAATCAATTCTAGGTTTTCAATATGCATGTAATCAACTAAGGCCTTCCCTTCTTAATGGAAGTGAGCCACATACATTGACAAATCAATTGTGTAGGCCAAAGTCAATATACACACCACATAGCACATAACTTGATTTTATTAGATTGGAGTCTTCCCCAATTTTAGATCTATCTAAAACATGTGACAAACATAACAATTAAAACAATTAATAATCTATGACTAACATGCATGTTTCGTCACGGATCAAAGCATAACAATTACCAATTAGGTCACCAGTACGTCCAATTAACACATAAACTTGTTAAAACCGAGGGTTTCTAATCATAATTAATATTTAATACAAACCCTAAAATTTGGGTAAAGGAGGTAATCGACCCCCCCCCCCCCCCAAATTACAAGGGTTTCGAATCTAAAACCCTAGATAAAACAAAAAACCTTAACATGTATCTAAAAACATTAAAGATTCAATTTTTATGTGTTAGTAATCATTAACATGATATAGCAGTCTCGTGATACCACTGTTTGAATATATAAACCATGACAATCAAGTAAACAGGTAAAACACATAGGCGGAAGCATGTGATCATCTATAACATATTAATAATTAACATAAACATAAATAGGAACGTACCGTGGTGATTCTAGCCTGAACAAGAATCAATAAAGCAAAACTTGATCAAGTGAAGAACCCTAATTAAGGTTTATATGAATCAATGATCTATCCCTTACCGTTTTATTGATCGATTCCTTGATAACAACTATAGTGAGTTGTTACCTCGTTCTTGTACACAAAAATTACTAACTAATTAAATTGATTGCAAGATCAAACACAAGTATTTTTATTGATGAAAAAATCAACCCAACCCTTAGGGTTTATTAGGGTCTATCGGCAGGAAGAAAACAAGAGGAAAAGAAAGCCTTTAGGGTTTAGTGTGTGTACAGAAGATGTGAATGAATGACCCCAAGCCTTGTATATATACTAGATGAAACTTGGAGGACAAGTTGGAATGGGTTTGGGTTTCCCCTTGCCCTTGTCGACCGGCCTAGGACGCAAGAAGGGGTTTCCGGAACCTTCTTGGCTCCTAATTACATCCTAGTCCTTTTCCTTTTGTATTTAATGATAGTTAGTACTTACGGTTAATCACTAACGATCATTAGTCCTTATACTTGTATTAATTAATAAATATACATTAACAATTAATATTTATTAATCTTTAATTCTCATTTGCAATGTGTGCAATCCCAGGTCTCGGGTTCGATACTAGACATGTACGTATTAATATTTATCCACAAACCAACACCTTTTTCCCCTTCCTCTTGGTTTTGGAATTTAGAAAAAGATACTCACGCACCTTACAGATTTTCAATTGATTGCATTGATGATTCCTCTTGTTTATAAAATAAGGATGGGATTTGTCCCGCACATCAATCCGCGAGAAACTATTATTTGACAACGGGTCTACCATTCCAGGATGCCAATGTCGTTAGTTTATTTTTTTCTTCCCATTTACAAATACCAACTAGGTGGAGTGCCCGCGCGTTGCGGTGGGGCGTTTTGAGAAAGAAATATGGTTAGTTGGTTTGAGCAGGTGTTGTACTGCAAGAGTGGCATAGTAGTTTTCATACATAAGGTTTAGGAAGGCAAATGATTAATTTCACAAAATGAGAATCATCTAGGTGTATGAATCAGGTAGCAGTAAATGTACAGCAAATGGTTCTGAACAACTTGTAAAGGCATCTCTATCTATATTTGTAGACATATAGAAGCAACTACTATAAAAGTATACAAACCACCAGGCGTGCTCCGATTTATGGTACTATTACAGATACATGGAAAACCGTAAAAGCATCTATAAAGGCATTCGTAAAAACATCTATATCCATATTTGTAAAAATAACTCGGGTAGCAATTATCAGACATATAGAATTTACTATCCTTAGAATGCATGTACAAAGTAGGTAGCCACCAACGTATAATAAACATTAAACAGAAAGTTAATACGCTATATATTAACCGTTGGAATAGGTATTATAGCAATAAAGACACGGGGATAGCATATAGGTAATGATGGGAAACAAACATGGTATAACGCATAGATGATTATACACTGGTCATTAAGAAGAGCATGAGAGATAGTATACAGTGCAATGAGTACTATATAGTATGTCAGCCTTGTATTGAATTTATTATTAACCTGCTGTGTTCTAATTTTTTGTTAGAAAATTCTTATACAAAAGGCTTTATCACAAACTATGGACAAAATAAATTTATAATTGTCCTTGTCTAGTTAGTTGGCTGTAAATAAGCACTTGCAATAAGTAGTTAGGTACATGCTTATCAGTTTTAAGAAAGTTAATTGGTAAAAAAAAATAAGTGATCCCACCCACGTCGACAGTAATTTTTTAGCATTACCAATTTACACTTTTCATCCATAACAGCGTCTATTTAATAGAAATGAATATCCAAGACACCTGTGGGTTGACTTCAACTATTTGATGCCCTCATTTGATGACCACTGGTTGGTTGGCTAGGCGTTTTCTGTTACGTAAAGAATGAGTGATTCCTTTTCCAATAGAGCACACCTGGAACGACGACAATCTATAGTGGGTAGTGAAGTTGTGTTTTATTTTTTTCGTAAATTAGAGACTGCATTATGTACACAGCAGAATATAAAGTATAATACACATAAAAGTGCAGATCCAAATGCTTATTTAAAGAAGTCACGGCAATGTAGTACCTGATCAGAAGGAGATGCAGCACACTTCTCCAGTTAAGTTAAGTTGTGAGGAAACAATACGACAGAGGTGGATTAGCGAGTGCCATGAACATTGGCTTTTTTAAATTACTTATGTCCTCTGCAAATGGAAATACAAATTACTTATGTCCTCTGCAAGTGGCCGAAAAGGCTTGATCAATAAATCCTGAAAAACAAACCATATTAACAGGAGACAACAATCACAATTTTTGAACAAATACTAAAACATAAACACTTCACTTGGTGTCTCTTCTGAAAAACAAACCAACATTTAAGTTTAAGGAGATGTACCTCCTAATTCAAGCCTGTAGAATGTTTAAAGATGCATCATCTAAATCCTGGTTGTCTGTGCAAACACTAATGCACAATGCTTTTCCAACACGGGTCCCTTTATATGAAAGTTACGGCTAAAACTTGATCAGTTTGACAAACTGCGAAGCCATCGCGTCTGCATGAAAAAAATATATATTTTAGCAATAATTATGGATTTTTTTATTACAGATGATTGTCTAATTCTGATTACTCAGTATCATAGTTCCATATAGTTACATACCACGGTAGCCATAAGCGCGAAACTATGAAGGCTTCCTTATCACAAATAACAAAAAACGGGAAAAATCATAGGTGACACTGTTTTGACATATGTTCCCAGGCCTCATATATGGCATCGGGTGCCACCCCTTTAAGGTATACAAAGTCATTTTCGCCTTCACAACAACTTTAGCAAATCTAGTTCATTTTCTTGGTGTAAGCCACTTTCGACCATGATGGTCCAATGACTGCAACAAAAGAAAAGTGATATTTTGTATCAAACTGCAGAGAAACATAAATTTTTAAAACCGAATCAAATGACCCATCACGTTTAATAACTCAACATTTGAAAATGGGGTAACCCTTACCATTTCAATAAGCTTTTTAAGCTAAGAGTGTTTTCATATCCACATTGCTTTTCCCATTTTTTTAATATATAATCGAAAATCACATAAGCTCATTTGCCGACAAATAAGCTTATAGATATACGTATTTGTGAGCTGAAATTGCAAATGGAAGAAGAGAACGACGATGGAGTCTTAAGGGGTGTTTGGGGCTGCTGGCAAACAACAGCTTTAAATGGGGGAGTGGGACATTTCAAGGGAGTGTTGACAGTTGCTGCAAAGCTGCTGTTATGTAAAACCATTGTCCATCTTCCTTCTGCCATTTAGCCCTTCTTTTCCTGCATATTTCATAAATTTAACTCCATGAGAAGAAGGAAGTATATAAGTGAAAGAAGAAGCTGTAAATAATCATTAAAAGTGTGTTATTGTCGGGAATTATAGATTTGAATATTTGAAGATTACAAAACAAACAAGTAGAAGTGAAGAAAGAAGAAACAAGAGGGGCCTAATATGTAATAGTTAGATAGCTTTTATAGTAAGCTAGGGTTTGTAACCTCCCTCTATTATATAAAGAGGGTAGGCGTCTAGGTTACAAGCATATCTCTTTCTTAGCTAGTCTCTCCAATGAGAGTTTAGAAACGCATAGAGCGTATAGTAGTAGATTAGTAGTTAGTAGTTTATTTTATATTTATAATAAAGAAAACCTTATTAGTAGTATTGATTATGTTCTTGTTATATTCCGCTGTGCAATCAATGTTGCTAATCCTAGAAGAGCTTAAACGATCTTGATTTTACAATTAGTATTGATTATGTTCTTGTTATTGCTAGGGTATCGACATGAATATTTCTTGTTCATCAATTCTGGTTGTCGTCGATCTGATTGGTGAATTAAATTG
This sequence comes from Artemisia argyi, assembly GCA_030686995.1. NCBI lineage: Eukaryota > Viridiplantae > Streptophyta > Magnoliopsida > Asterales > Asteraceae > Artemisia > Artemisia argyi. The sequence continues at coordinate 11,568,017 of CM060686.1, read as the reverse complement.
TAATGATGAAAGATACCTCGTACTGAATATGTTTTAATTAATTGTTGCTGATAATTAATTAAACCTCGTCCTAACTTTAAGATCGTGGGTCAGTAATTATCATATTGGGTATTAATGATCATTAGTCGGTGCAAACATTTAAACCTCGTACCTGTTTAATTATAATGGGTCAATGGTTTTCGAAATTTTTTCATATATTCCTGATCATGGGTCACTTGGCAAAGGTGTATATTAATATTGGTTAGGATTCTGTGTGGTGCGATTCATGGATAATACGATGGTCCGTTGTTGGTCAATACAATCACATGGGGTCAAATTGCTATTTGTCGAAGATTTAATGAAGGACAATGATATATTAAATCTATTTTGTAAGTCTTTTACATGTTTGAGGTACATGCTATTATATTTTTGGTATTGATTTTGTCGTGTTCTGCATGGTTAATTGATTCACATCATGTGGGGTTGAGTTCATATATTGACTGATTGTGGGTCACGAGGGTCAGTGGAGTCACAAGATTGATGTATCGATCTATTTAATATTAAACCTTGTACTACAATTATAGAAAAGTGACATTGTGGATCAGTGCTAAAGCAAGTAAAGTTGGAATAAAAGCTGGATCAGTCATGGTCGATGTGTTGTACATGGAACGATGATTATTAGTCTGTTATAAAACAAATGGGTCGCTGCACTCACAATAAGATAATATAATGGTATTAAGTAAAAAGATCTGGTTGACTTCACTCTGATTGGTGGTTATCATGGATATATTATTTATTTTACGAGAAAAGTGGATCTGGTTTGTCTTTGCATATCTTAAAGATTTGTTTCTGTTTGTGTGGGGCTACGATTTGGTTGAATACTAGTTACCTCGTACTGTTGTACATGGTGAATTATTTGAAGGATGTGAGGTTAGTAGTGGTCCAAGTTTCTGCTGATAAGGATATATACCTGGATATTTAATTCTGCTGCTACCTTTGTTGGATACTGCTGCTCGGGTGTATTTTGTTTATGCTGTTCGATACTGCTGATCGGTTTCTGCTGTTTGGATTCTGCTGCTCGTTAGTGTATGTGTGTGTGTATATATATATATATATATATATATATTATTTTGTTTTTGCTTGTTGATATTTAATTCTAGGTCCGAAGACGCCCTTGGATCTTGAACAATGAAGATGAGTATGGTTTGTTTTGGAGATTCAGTTCGTGGCATAATTCTTGACTGGAACAGTTACACGCGCTTTACAAATATTTTGGGGGGCATATGATACCATACAGTTCATGATATGATTACACAAAATTAGATAATCATAAGCATTAAGTGGTTTCTAGTTGATCCGTTTGCGCTCACTGAGACTATCGGCCATTGCATGTAATCGCCATGCATATATTGACTACAAGAATTATCCAAAGACATTTTATGATGTCTTTTTCGCACTGAAGGATGAGATGATCTATGCTACTGAGTTCATGATTCAAGCAGATGATTCGTATACTTTTTTTTAAGGGGAAGCTTATTGATTATATACTTATCATCTACATGCATCACTTGAGGGGAAGCGTTTACGGAGTTGCACAAGACCCTATTGGATGATTACAAAAAGGGGAAGAAGATTTATGATGTGCAGCTGATTATTTGTGATGACATGTTTTAGCATTGTTTCTTCATGCAGATTGTTTTGTAATATCAAATAGGGGAAGATTGTTGGGAATTATAGATTTGAAGATTACAAAACAAACAACTAGAAGTGAAGAAAGAAGAAACAAGAGAGGCCTAATATGTAATAGTTAGATAGCTTTCATAGGAAGCTAGGGTTTGTAACCTCCCTCTATTATATAAAGAGGGTAGGCGTCTAGGTTACAAGCATATCTCTTTCATAGCTAGTCTCTCCAATGAGAGTCTAGAAACGCATAGAGCGTATAGTAGTAGATTAGTAGTTAGTAGTTTATTTTATATTTATAATAAAGAAAACCTTATTAGTAGTATTGATTATGTTCTTGTTATATTCCGCTGTGCAATCAATGTTACTAATCCTAGAAGAGCTTAAACGATCTTGATTTTACAGTTATTTACGAATTTCTTATATGTAAAGCTACAAAATTATTATCCATATGAGAAACACAATATGCAAGTGTAAAAAAATAAGATGGTAAAAAAGAGTACCCCAAAATGTAAGTTGTCCGATTTCTGCAGTTGTTTTAGTACTATGAACTGAAGTGTGTGTAGAAGGACCCAAACGACCGACAAAACTTCGCGTCATTCTACTAATACCAACCACCAAATACGGAGTACATAAGATAGTAAGAATTAACACAACTTAAATGATATTCGAAAAGAATGTAACCCAAAAGTAATGCGCTTACCTGTTGACCAACCTCCGTGGCGACATCTGCTACTGCATTCGTCTGAATAGGCTGATAACACCAGTAACAGTAGGACGTTGCAAAAAGCTAGCATAACTTAGAATGGATTTTACGTATTCAACTGACCAACCTTCTTATCACTAATAAGATGCCATAAACCTGATATCTCAGTCATGACTTCAATCTATATATAATACCTGATTCCTTGCACAATTGTATCCTGAATCTCTAGAATATGAAATCATAGTATATAAGTCCGCATCTTGAAAAGGAAAACACACTTTTGATTAGCAGATAGCTGTTACAAATGTTTGACCGTTACAAACCTGTCCTAACACGCAACAGGATTGAAGGTGTTTCTGCAATCACATACCGGATCAAATACCTCATCTTGTCTCCCTTCTATTCTTAGTTGCTGCACCCACACAACAACCAAATAAATAAGTTTCAGTTCCTAACTAAAACAACCCAAAAAAGGTGTAAAACAATCATATCATAAAGCACCTAACGCTATCGGCCTCTTTTTCACATCGTCCTCTGCAATATCCTATTTCAAACAATAAAAACACATTAAACAAAAAGAATCATCCGGCATTTAAGAAAAAAAGAACACTCCAATACAATACTGAACAATTTTTTGAATACACAAACTATATCTTAGAAATATATACTTGTGAAATAAGCAACTCCAAACTCAATATTATGCAATGTTTAGTTTAAGTAGCTTATAAGTGCTTATTTATAAGCAGAAGCTGAACAAATAACTAACCGAATACCAACTTAAATCATGATTTCAAGAATAAGTTATCAAGTATCTGATCATGACTTGAAAACATTGCTATGCTCAAAATTACATCAAAAAAACTTATAAACAAATATTATACAAACCACATACAATGAAATCATCTGTATCATCCTCAAATACACCAATCAATACCTCAACTATATTCAATAATTCAAACACTTAATATGCAACACCAACACCTTATTTATAAAAAGCTCCATTGCGGTCTTAAATATTGTTGCAAACTGAAAATGCTAAATTCATTGCATATAATACAATTGCAGTCTTAAAATATTGTTGCTAGCATTTTCAGTTTGCAACACTTACTAACCGCAACTTAAACTACTTCTTTAGCAAAACGCCCCGCCGCAAACTTAAAGCACAACATCATAAAATCCAAAAAAAGAAGTAAAATTAACATCAGAAATTACCTAGAAAAATTTAAACCTGAATACACAACTATTACTCTAACAGATAAGCAAAAAGGTTACAAAGCCGACGAACCTGAGGTAAACCTGAATACACAACTATTACTCTAACAGATAAGCAAAGAACAAAATGAAAACAAAATGGGCGTCAAGTAAATGCGGCTAAAAATGGAACAAATGAGGCTCAGAGCTGCGAATGGTGAATCAGTGGCCAATACTCGCAATAGCTGCAACCACCATATGAGTGTGGATGCCTTGCCAAGGTATGGGCCTCAGTACAGTACCCCCAACCAAGATATTGGCCATGGCTACAACCATAATTCAACTCAGGTTGCCATGCCAAGCTGCCGTCTCGGTAAATTATGGTAAAAAAAATGCAGCTAATCATCATCATTGCCTCGATAAATAAACAATTAAGTAGTGTGTTTCGTTTTTCGTTTATACGGCCTTACGCAATACGCGTCACCCACACATACATATACTAAAATCAGATTACCATAAACCAATGTTTCATGTCTGCAAATATAGTAGCAAAGGCAAATGCCACTGCAGCCGCAGGTTATGCAATAGGATCAGATACACAAATTCACCACCAGCACAAAACTCCCGCCATGGCTGCAACCACATTTGTAGTGTGGCTGCTACGCCAAGATACGGAAGTGCCCGACATGGCTGCAACTATTATAAGTCGCCCTGCCAAGGTGTGGATACCAAATAAGTCTGGTGAGGATCAAAAAAAGAGGATACGCCCACCATGGCTGCAAACGAAAATAGAAAAATATAGAAAATCATAACACTTAATGCAAACACCCAAATCTCAAACACGCAAAAACAGATTAAAAAACAGCAGACTTACTATCAATTCTTCAAAATAGTTCCTTTACACAATAACCTAGCCACAGCTTCTTTGATCAACAAATTATTGACCACCTAATCTTAAATCCAAAAAAAAAGAAGTAAATTAACACAAAAAACTTACCTGGAAAAATTTAACAATCGAAACTGATAAACCATCCAAGCAACTCCACCAACAAAAAACCCTAAAAAATTACACACAACCTCTTATCATTAACTTAATCATCATTCTTATAAAAAAAATAAAAAGAAAAAGAAAAGAAAGCACCTAAAAATTAACTATAATTAGAAAAATGGTGAACCCTAAATTTGGGTCATCAGAACTGACCTTCTATGTGTGGTTTTGAAGAATCCAGAAGAAGGTTCTTTATCACAAAAGATGTGCTGCAGCCACAACATATGGCTCAACGACAGCCACAAAACAAATAAAATAAGCGAGTTACTATTCACCCCCTCTATTGATACAAAAGTTGGGCGTTCCTTGTTTGGGGTCGTGTTCTCGTATCAATTGGATCTTAATGCTTGAGACCTGCGCACTAAGAAAGCAAACAACACCGTTAGGCTTATCGTGGGATTGTCTCCCACGATTATCCTCCAGCGTGAGAGTAAGTAATCGGTTTTAGGGTTATAGTGAAGAGTTAGGGTTTTTAGATGATACCTCAATGAGAGCCGTGATATTCTTTATATAGACACAAAATCCTTGTTGGTTTCGTGTTCCTTTCTCTTTGGCGTGTCTCGCCATATCTGGTCTATTGATCTTTATCCCGTAAATAAAAGATCATTATCAAGACCATAAATAATATATTTGAGTTTGGGCTTTCGTGAGCCCAAATCGTTATTATGATAGCCCAAATCATTATTATGATAGCCCACGCGTGATGGGCTTGGGCCTTAGTGGTGTCCATTGGTCGGGTTCGTGACCCGAGTGCGGACTATACGTCATCATGTCCCCCTAGTCTAGTATGCGCAGGGTGCAACCGCGTATGCTAGACTAACAATTATAGCGGAAAGCGTGGCGGGGAAACTTCAAGTATTTCCCGCCAAAAGGAAATATATGGTGTATCTAGTCCAAATGAGTCCCAAGTATTCCTCGAAAATCATGAGGAGGTGGGTGAAAAAGTGTTGTACCTGTTGATCTCCCAGCCACACGATTAGAGGTAGTGGGATCCACATGGCAAGCATCTGAGACTATGGGTAACCCTATATAAAGGGTATGCCCCTTTTCACTGTGATTATCACAGTAACAATTGCATTTCCTCCATTGTTAAAAACCTTCAAACACCCGTCAAGAAATCAGCTTTATACGAAGGTAATAGCGCGTGCGCATCTTGACACCATCAAATTTTATTTCAAAAATGGTTCGCCAGTTATCTGATTTTGCCTCCGATCTAACCAAGGAAGAACTCTGTCAGTTCACCTCGGATTATTATATTCCCCTCGCGTTGCATCCGGTAGTACCGGTGGCGACTGCATCTATTGCTGACTTCCCTGACGGAAAGATAGGGGTGTACACGCGCTTTTTCGAATTTGCGAATCAGCGCGTGCCCATCTCACTATTCTTGAGCGATATACTCAATTTTTATCGCCCTCACTTATCCCAGCTGCACTGTATAGGCACAGTGAAGATAACCAATTTTGAAGTAAACTGTCATTTACTTGCCATTAACCCCACCATCAATCTCTTCCGCGCATTTTATCACACAACGTAGTCAAACGGGTGGGTGTCCTTTTCCAAGCACGCAGGGCGCCTTCAATGTTATTTGGAAAAGTTAGACGCACTTAGGAACTGGAGGGAGGGGTTTTTTTGGGTGGATGATAAAGTGTTCCCCTGGATCTTTGAGTTCTATACCCAGGGAACATTACCAAAGGATGAGCACCCAGACCCCGGGATGTACAACACAGATGACGCGGAGACAATAAATGCCAACCGCATCCCCATCAACTCTTACCCAGAAGAGTTTTTGGTGCACATGGGGATTAGTCGCAACTACTTTCAAGGCGCTGACAAGGTGCCAACTTTTCTGGATGAGGATAACCGGGGTGGGTGCTTGTCCTTCCTTTCCCTCGCATCTGTAGTGTAAGCATTCTTTTATATTGTATCTATTTGTAACTCCATTTTGTTTGTTGTTTCTTATTTGTTGCGCAGAGATGGATTTGTTTAGCGTGGTGAAGCTAGCAAAGCCCACACAGGTAACCGTGGGGGTGCGTCCTCTGAGGGAGGGTGAGACACCAATTTTGGAAGCCACAGTAGGGCGCATCATGGAGTATGTGCAGGAGGAACCGGCAAACGTCGCCCAACCACTATTGGAGGCGACCCCCGTGCGCAGTGTTCCTTCTCAGGAAGTGCAATCCCCAGAGCCCTCGCACACTGATTCTTCAGAGGGTGTGGGGATCCTTAAGGCTGATAGTCATCAGGAGGAGGTGAGCCAGAGAGTGAAGCGCAAGAAGGCTTCTAGCGATGGTGGCGCGGGCACATCCAAGCGAAGACGCCACATTATTACTGTGGATGTGTCATCAGATGAGGATGCGTCGCCATCCACCAATGCGCAGGGGACAGCTGAAACTCCTTCTCCCAAGTAATATCTTGACTTCTTGTCCTTTGCGTGAAGTGATGAAGCTGCAGGGGGTGATGCATCGCATATTGAGCAATCGCCACCTAAGGTGAGTCACCCTCAGGTGGAGGGGCCTTCGAAGGCATGTGAGGATATGCCTACGGAGCAACTGATAGAGGAACTTAGCTTGGCTGCTGTGCACCAGGCTTCATTAGTTGCTCAGCTCAAGGCTAAGTATGCTGGTGAAGAGAGCAGCAGTGCGTAGAAGGATGAGGAGATTGTGCGACTGAAGGCGCAGATGGCTAGTGCTCATGCTGCAGTGGAGTCAACGAATGCGCACTCCGAGAAGCTCGCTGATGAGAGGATATCATTATTGGCCCAATTGAGCCATGAGCGTGCTGCTTTTGACCAGTACAAGTCCACCTGCCTATGGGGGTTGAAGTACATGGAGCAGAACAAGACCAAACATTTCTCTCAATTGGATGAGTTCCGCAAGGCTGTAGAGGATGCCTTGGAGAAAAAAGAGGGTAAATTGCACAAGCTTAGTATTGAATATGATGAGGAGTTGTACCCGCACTTGGTTTCTTTCATTGTTGAGCGCTAGTAGCACTTGATTCCTTTTGATTCCTTTGAATGTTTTCAGACTTGCAGCATTTGATTTCCTTGAAATTATTATCCATATTGGGAATGGTGTTTTATTCGTAGGTGGTTGATCAGTCATGGTCTTCGCCTGGCTGCTATGGGCACATTAGAGTCCCAAGAAGTTGTAGAAGCCTTTGGGAACGTTGTGCAATGCGCCTTAGCGCGTGGCAAGGCTGAAGCTGTAGAGGAGCTACACGAGGGCAAGATGTTGACGGTGCCCCTCGCGGAAGTGCCAGGCTACAATGGTGATGCCTATGCGGAGCTTGCCGCTACCATGGAGAAGATGAAGCTGTTCGAGCTCCCTCGCATTGCTCAACTGGAGTGCGACCAGGATTACCCCATAAGTGTCATTATGGAGGGGTTAACCTTGGCGAGGCACGCAGCAGAGCACGCAGAGGATCAGCCTGACTACTTTTTGAAGCCTGATGAATCGAAGCTACAGGTACCTATCTTTGCGCGTCCACGCGACATCCTAAACCCTTTTGCTCTTGAGAAAGAAATCTCTTTGAAGGCATCCTTGGAAGCCCATGCCACAAGACTCGCAAGGAAGAATGGTGTGAAGGGGAAAGCGATACTCTATGGTGTTGGTGCAGCGCATATTACCAGATCTGATGGGATTCCTGTTAGCGTGGCAATAGTGTCACCTGAGGATAGTAGTCTACTGAAGAGGCTTGAGGAAGCTGGGGATGCAGCGTACAAGGTTGGTGGTTCAGAGCATAGACGCTCTCGTAGTATGTAGGCTGTTTTTGTAATAGGTTCACATTTTTGTTGCACATGTGTATGTTGAATCTATCACTTGTATAAACTCATGATAAGAATGAAGTTGGTTTGTCATCATGTTTGTACTTAGTTTATTTGTCTTTGCATAAAAGACATCCAAGAGTCAAACTGTGATCAAAACGTACTTAGAAAAGATTGCAGAATCTATGATCCTTTATAGTTATATATGAAGTCCATAACTTAATATATATATATATATATATATATATATATATATATATATATATATGCAAAATAGAAAATTCATAAGTGTATGGGTTAATATGCAGCGTACTGCAAATACCATATCAAGGAATCAAGAATCTTGACTCCTAATTAACTAAACACGCACAGTATGCATTGTTGCGTATCCGTCGTGGGATGCGCATTGAACTTACTCCAACGTCTTGAGAGTAAGGTGTTTAACAAGGATGCGTGATCCAATGTTGATGGGTTTGCAACCCTCTTACGCAACGAGTTATTTATTAGGTTTACTCATCCTTTTACCATCATGGGTTTTAATAAATGCATGCATGCCATGTAGGCAAAAAGATAAATCAACGATATTGAGACATAAATAAGATGTAAACAATAAAGTTAAATGTGTCGCGGAGTTAGCTAGAAACCGCGATATTTGATTAATTCTTGCAAGTTTTTGGAAAAATAAAAATTTGCCTAAACAAAACAAAATATAAATACACGGACATTTATTGAGCACTTACTAAAGTGCGGAGGTGTCTGTGCATGGGCCGTAGCCTTTCCTAATGATAGCATCTCTTGAGATTGCAAATGTTCCATGTGCGTTGTAGCTCCCGGCCATCCATATCACGCAGCTTGTACGCGCCTTTTCCTAGTGCTTCTGTGACCTCATAGGGTCCTTCCCACTTTGGTCCAAGTTTACCTGTATCTTCTGTGTGGCTTGCATCATTAGCATGATATACAAAGTCGCCTGGTCTGAATGAGGTGCTTCTGACTTTAGCATCATAGTATCCCTTCATCTTTGACTTAGCTCTTGCCTCACGTATAGCTGCACGTTCGCGCCTTTCTTCCAATAGATCCAAGTCTATACGTCGCTCGTCGTCATTGGTTGTGACATTAGCTTCCGCTGTACGAATAGTTGGCATCCCAATTTCAGCTGGTATGATAGCTTCTGTCCCATAGACAAGAGAGAAGGGTGTGTCTCCAGCGCTAACTTTGATTGTCGTGCGGTGAGCCCATAAGACATGCGACAATTCATCCACCCATCTTCCTTTGTGTTTGTCAAGATGCGCTTTAATTCCTTCGCCCAGACTACGATTCGCGCGCTCAACCAAACCATTGGTTTGTGGGTGCTTAACTGACGCGAAGTGTTGTGTAATATTTAGTTGCGCGCACCAGTCTTTGAACGGGTTATCACAGAATTGTTTTCTGTTGTCCGAGATAATCTCTTCAGGTATTCCAAAGCGGCATACAATGTTTTTCCAAACAAATCATTTTACCTGGTTGCCTGTGATAGTTGCCACTACTTTTGCCTTAATCCACTTAGTGAAGTAATCTATAGCCACAATAAGGAATTTCAGTCCTCCTGCTGCAACAGGGAAAGGACCTGCAATATCAATGCCCCACTTATTGAATGGCCATGGTGAAGTGATAGGCGTTAGATCTTGTTGTGGTTGGCGCGGGATGGGTCTATGGACCTGGCAGTCGCTACATTTCTTTATCATGTCCCGCGCATCGCGATGCATAGTAGGCCAATAGTATCCTGACCGCAAGGCTCGTGCTACAACAGACCATGGTCCTGAGTGCATACTGCATGAACCAGCGTAGATCTCTCGGAGTACGTAATCTGCCTGAAGAGGTCCAATGCACCGAAGCCATGGTTGTAGAAATGAACATCGATATAGGATACCATCTCGAAGTTCAAACTTCTGCGCTGTGCGCCGTATCCATCGAGCATCCTTCTGCTCATGGGGTAATATACCCTTGCTTATAAATTCGATGATAGGTGTCATCCACGTAGGATCCTGCTCTTCTATCACCGTGGATATCTCCATCTCCGAGATGGATTTGTTTTTCAGGGTCTCCACCAATACTTGTTTTGACAGGTGAGCAAAGCTTGTAGATGCGATATTGCTTAGTTCATCCGCTTTCCTGTTTTCTCCTCTAGGAACTTGGTTAATGGTGAATCTGCCAAAACCCTGGATTAGGGACTTGGTCTTGTCGAGGTATTGGACCATGTTATCCTCTTTAGCCACATATTCGCCCAACACATGATTGGCTACTAATCGGGAATCGACATTTGCTTCTAGGTTGCGTACACCCATTCAAGTTGCAATGCGTAATCCAGCAATTAGGGCTTCATACTCTGCCTCATTGTTCATGGCTCTGAATTCAAAACGCAGTGCGTAAGTGAATTCCATTCCTTCTGGACTGGTGCGGATAAGGTCTGCGCCTGACCCGTCTACGTACGAAGATCCGTCCGTGAATAGGATCAATGGTTTTTGTAATTATACCTTGCTGCTTGGAGATAGAGCATCAGTATCTGGTTTCTCAATGATGAAGTTTGCCAGTATCTGTTCCTTAATTGCAGTGCGTGGTCTATAAGAGATGTTATGTTTCCCTAGCAACACGCTCCATTTTTGTAATCTTCCCGATGCGTCGGGTTTGGAGATAACTTGCTTGATAGCTTGGTTCGTGATCACTGCTATCGGGTGTGCTTGAAAGTATCTGTGCAGTCTTTTAGCTGCGAATACTAAAGCCAGGACCAACTTTTCCATTGCGGTATAGTTAATCTCTTTCTTCTTGAATGCTTTGCTTACGAAATATACCGGTGTCTGTACGGAGTTCCTATCTGTCAGTAGCACCGCGCTGACTGCTCCATGAGTTGCAGACAAGTACATAATCAACTCCTCCCCTGGTCGGGGTGCGACTAGCGTGGGAAGCGCTGCTATATGTTGCTTAAGCTGTTGAAAAGCTTCTTCCGCTTCCATAGTCCGATGAAAGCCTCCCTTTTTTGTACATTTCGTGAGTGTTTTAAAGAGAGGAAGTGACTTATCCTCTGATTTGGACAGGAATCTATTCAACCCGGCTAGTTTTTCATTCAGGGACTGGACTTCTTTCAATGTGCGTGGTGAAGGGAGTTGGATGACAGCTTTTGTTTTTTCTGGGCACGGCTTAATGCCATCAGGCTCAATCAAGTATCCGAGGAACATGCCTTCTGTAGCACCAAAAGTGCACTTCTTAGGATTTAACTTCATGTTGATCCTTCCCAGTGTCCTGAATGTTTCTTCGATGTCGCGTACCAACTCATCTTCAGTATGGCTCTTTATGACGAGGTCGTTAACATATACTTCTAGGTTGCGGCCCACTTGCTTTTCAAATGCATTATCTACTAATCGCTGGTAAGTGGCGCCTACATTCTTCAAGCCAAAAGGCATTTTTGTGTAGCAGTAGACGCCCTGGCTTGTGTGGAAAGCTGTTTTTTCCTCATCTTCTTTGGCCATTTGGATTTGATGATACCCTTTGTATGCGTCCAGGAAGCATTTAAAGAGGTATCCACACAATTATTGTATCTTCCAGTCTATCTCTGGTAGCGGGTAGCAATCTTGTAGACATGCTTTGTTAAGATCAGTGAAGTCCACACACATCCTCCAGCTACCATCACTCTTTTTCACCATCACTGGATTAGAGAGCCAGTCATGGTAATAGACCTCTCGCATGATGCCTGCGTCTACAAGCTTGTGTACTTCCTCTAGAATGGCCTTTGCACGCTCTGGTACCTGGCCGCGCTTTTTCTGCTGTACTGGAGGGTATCCTTGTCGGATCTTCAGCTTGTGTTATGTAATCAATCGTGGTACGCCAGTCATGTGCTTTGGTTCCCATGCAAAGATATCTAGATTCCTTTGCAAGAGTGCGCACACGGCCGCTCTGCCTTTGTCAGACAGCGATCCCCCAATCGATACCTCTTGCTCTGGGTAATCGGGATGAATTGCGACCTTCAGGTTTGATACTTTAGCTGCGTGCTGTTCTGGAGTACGTGTCGTCTCGCATGTAACCGTGTTGCACTCTCTAGGTGATAAAGTGGTATTGTAGAGGGTGACAATGCCTCCTTCTACTCGGAATTTGAGCATCCCATGCACTGTAGACGGTACTGCGCGCATGGCTGATATTCCTGGTCTTCTAATAATGCCATTGTATGGCGAAGGAGATCTGATCACCATAAAATTCATCCAGGCCACCGTGGAGTGTTGTTTATCGCCAACGACAACAAGTAATCGTATTTGCCCCATGGGCCATATCTTTTCTCCTGTGAAGCTAGTCAGCGACGTCGTGGCCGGAATTAACTGACTTCGTATCTCAGGTCGCAACCTTTTGAAACAATGATCATACATGATGTCTGCGGATGCCCCTCCATCAACATACATGCGGTGGATATCGTGACCCCCCGTGTTTATCTCGATGGTGAGCGGTTCCACTACTGCGTTGTCTGCAGCAAGAGTGGGGAAAGAGATTTCGTTCCCATAAGAAAACTTTTGGATGACCTTTTGCCTAGTCTTTCGCTGCCATGATTGTATCATATAGATGGTGCCAGCCTTGTCCTTAGGTGTCTCTTTCTTGCTCCCATTCTTTGGTTTGTATTTTTCCTCCTTGATGTTCTTGACAAGGTGATCCAATTTGCCTTCTTTCACTAATTTATCAATTAGTTGGCGCAATTGGACACACTCGTTGGTGGTGTGGCCCTTTTGTCCATGATATTCACAGTACCCGTTCCTTACGCGCCGATCCTCTAGGGTGCGCATTGGTGGGGGTTTCGGGAAGTTCGCACCCTTTGTCACAAATATCTCCCTTGGAGTCTTTGTTAGTGGGGTGTATTTGTCATTATCTCGTCCGCTCCCCTGACTGCGGTAGCTTTTGTTGCGGTTGCTACTCTGGTCATTGGATTGTCTCCTAGGCTGTTCTTGTGACCTATAATTTGAGTAACCTTTCTTGCTATCCGCAGCAGATGCTTCCCCTTGGATAAAGGACCTCATGCGCTTCATCAGTTCATCAAAGGTTTGGGAACCTTATCATTTAACATTCTGATAAGTTCTGGGTTATTGATTCCATTTATAAACTCTGAGATCTTTAGTATTTCGGGGCATGCCTTAATGTGTATGCATTCGTCCTTATAGCGCTCCACATAAGCGCATGTGGATTCCCCTTGTCGTTGTTTTACCCTAGCCAGTTCGACAGGGTTCTTAGCGCACTTCTTTCTTTGAGTAAAGTTCAAGCGAAATGCCTTTCGCAACTCTTCAAACCCGCCTATGCTTCTTCGTGGAAGCTTACTAAACCAGGTTCGCGCATTCCCCACCAATGTTGAATTGAACATGTGGCACCACACGGGTTGTGGCCAATTTTCGATGGTGGCGGCTGATTCGAAAATTTTTAGGTGGTTGAAGGCGAAAAATGATCCGTTTTTAGGGGGTCATTTAAGCCCGAATTCGAATTTATTCGATCAAATATTGCCCTAAATCGTTCCTTTTGTGATTTTAGGTACTTTGGGAGTGAAATCTGGAAAAGGAAGCAATTCGGACGTTTTTTGAGCATAAAAGTGAAGAAAACGCCAAAGTCTTAATTTTCCATGCTGGGAACAGTGCATGACGGCGTCAAGAGTAGTTCCCTGACGGCGTCAAGAGTAAAATTCCATGACGACCCAGAAGAGTTTTGATGGCGTCATGAAGGTAGGGCGTCAAGAGTAAAAGTCATGACGGCCTGGAAATAAATTGTTCTTGACGGCGTCAAATGTAGATCTAGGCAGTCCGAGGATTGTTTTGGCGGCGAGGTGACGGCGTCACCTAATTGGTCTTGACGCCGTCAGACCCCTTTTCCTATATATAGTTTTCTAATTTTTCACATTTAAAGAGAGAAGTTTTAGGAGAAACCCTAAGTACGATTTTGGTGTAACTTTACAGGTTTTTCAAGGGTTCCAACCCCTTGATACCTTGCATGATTAATCAAGATAAGTGTTCTTCTAATTCAATCAATATGTCTATGTGTTGGTTGTCTATATCTTGTTCTTGTCTTAATTCCATCATGCTAGGCTAGATCTATCTTGTGTTTGCTTAGATCTAATGAAACCTAGATATTAATTATGTGTTGATTACTTGTTTATTCTTGTCTTGGATGAATGATTTATATGTTAGGCTTAAGAAAACTGGCAGATCTCCAATTGGTAACATGCTTGAACGTCTTAAGAAACATGAACCAACGCGCACTAGGTCTTTATTGGTTGTATTTAATGCATGAGCCACTGTTTACAATCCCTATAGTTGTGCTGGGCATGGTGTAGGAGGAGATAAGAGTTCATAGAATTGGGGAGTTATGTGTGCCACCCCATGAATGGTATTAAGGAATACGATCCGTCATCCATGCAATTATAACAAGTAATCAACGTGTAAAAGATATCTAGGAAGTAGTGAAACCTAAGTAAACATATTTTCTCCAATTACTGCTCACAACCTTAGTATAAATTAGTTTATTTTCATTTCTAGTATTTTATTTTGATTGCATCTTAGTATTGAGTTAGTTGATTAGCAACTAATTCCACCCAAATCCTTCAAACCCGAGATTTTAATTTGCTTTCCATAAAATATAAAAACACAAAAATAATCATCCCTCATCTTTAGAACTAGTATTTAGGCTTTCTAATCCTAGCGACACTATTCCTAAGCTGAACGATCAATCCCCCGGTACTTGTCACTATACTATACTACAACGATCAGGTACACTGCCTGGTGGGGGTTGTAAGCTTCTCAAGATCCCTTGAGAGGTAAAGCCTGTTGCGATTCCCACGCATCAAGTTTTTGGCGCCGCAGCCCGGGGAATAGTTATTGTCTAGGTTAGAATTTCTTTTTATTAGGTCTACTTGCTAGATTCCTTTCTAGTAAGATTTTATTTTTTATTTTTAGGTCTTCTTTAGTCTATATCATTTCTTTGTGCTTTTGTTCGTAACTCTTTACCATCCAACATCATGGAAGGTGGTAACATTTTTGAACCCGTCATCCCACCACAACAAAACCCACCACTAGAACCCCTTAGGCCCCGAACCTTAGGAGAGTATTCCCGACCTAGCCACCAAGGCTACCGAAACACCATTGAGCTCACCGGAGCCAATGTGACCCCCTTGCGATCCGACACCATCCGGTTGGTGCAAAGCGGATGTGCATTCCATGGACTTCGTTCCGAAGATCCAAACCAACATCTTAAGGACTTTCTCAAAATCGTAGATTCCATAGACCTAGGTGTTGAAACTAGAGAGACTACCCGTTTACGCCTATTCCAATTCTCTCTACGGGATCAAGCTAGTCAATGGCTTGAGCGTTTACCCACGGGATCCATCACCACATGGGATGATCTCACCACTCGTTTCCTTGCTCAATTTTTCCCACCGGGGAGAACTACTAAGCTTAGAAATGACATCTTGATGTTCCAACAACGTCAAAATGAATCTCTTTATGAAGCATGGACTCGTTTCAAGGACTTACTCCAAAAAGTCCCTCATCATGGCATAGATCTTTGGCTCCAAGTCCAAATTTTTTATGACCATATCGACATCTCCACGAGGCGAGCCATTGACCAATCGGTCGGTGGTAAACTACGTGATCTTAGTGCGGAACAATCATGGGAACTCATAGAAGATCTTGCTCTCTATGACAACGAAAGTTGGAATGATCCCCGTGATTTGAACAAAACGGTCAAGGCAATATCTTTGCCTTCGAACAATTCTAGCACTCCCGACCGTAGGATCATGGAACTTGAGGACCAAGTCAAGTTTCTCATGAAATCTTACGAAGCTCCTAAGCCTTCAAGTCAAGTGAACAAAATCACTTCTTCATGCGAACTATGTAGTGGTCCCCATGACACTCGTGATTGTATGGAACTCCCCGGAACAGCTTTTGCGGACTACGCATCCACGCGTACCGACGAAGCGGGAGATAAGTGGTACACTTTCAAGCCCGAGCCAAACACTTACGGTGATTCATACAACCCCTCATGGAAAAATCACCCAAACCTTAGGTGGAAACAAAATCAACCCAATTCATCGAACCCACCAAATCGTTACCAACCAAACGGTCCACCATCCAACCGTACTTTCAACAACAATCCTTCTAACAACTATGGTAGTACCAACAATCTTGAAGGATTGATGTCAAAGTTCATGGCATCTCAAGAAGCTCGCATATCTAAGTTTGAAGCCGATTTCAAACAAAAGCAAAGCGAGATGACCACTAGAATTGATGCATTGTTGAAAGTTCTCAATGACCGAGAAATGGGAGCACTCCCAAGCGACACGGTCAAGAATCCGAAACTAACCGTTAATTCCATATCCTCAGTTTCGTCACCCACTTCGTGTCCACAATACTACTCGGTTAAATCAACGAGCACGTGTTTCAAACAAAACCAAGTTCTCCAAAAGGACCAATCAAATAAAACACCCACTATAGAGCCGGTCAAAAGCATAGTTGAAACACCTCTTACGCAAGACCTTGACGATGAATTCAAAGAACTTCACCTTGAACGCCCCGTCATTGATGTCTTAGCGCGTGCTCCTTACTATAGTGCCCTCCTAGAAAAATATGAGAAGTGTAAGCTAGGTAAAAATGGGACCGCCTTCGTTCAAAACAAGTTGCCTAAGAAGCTTGATGATCCGGGCATATTTGTTTTGCCCTGTAAGATAGGAAGATCCAAAGCTTTCGACACACTAGCCGATTTAGGGTCAAGCCTCAACTTGATTCCCTTATCCTTATTCACCGCTCTTAAGCTAGGGAAGTTAGAGGAAACGGAGGTATTGATAGGGCTAGCGGATGGGAGTATTGCCCACCCGGTTGGAATGATTAAGGATGTAGTTGTTCACGTAGGAAAGTTAACTATATTAGCGGATTTTCACGTCCTAGACATGGTTAGTGACACTACATGCCCATTATTGGTAGGAAGAGGATTTTTAGCAACCGCTAGTGCCATGATAGATTGCAAGGAATCCAAGATAACGGTAGGTGAAGGCGATACTTGGTTGGTGTACGATGTAAAGAAGCATAGTTATGATTGTGATGATGAACCGACACCGCATTGGGTAGAGATGAATAGGAGACCGTCTAGATATGGACCTTGGATAGAAAGGAACTTTATAGGACCTCAATGCCCATTCTATCTAGAAAAAGATTTTGTTGAAAAGACACATTCGGTAGAACAACTCATAGCTAGAGATGAAGAGCTAGACCCCTTTGAGGACCCCTTAGTCTTTAGGAAGATGATTGAGTTATTAAGCGTAATGCCCATCAACATAGAAAGGAATAAATGGAAAAGAGAAGGAGACAAGTGTAAATGGAGGTGGGACAAGCCACCTAAAGAAGGTGACGGGTCATGGCATATTAGAATGACTTTGTATGATCCGGATGGAGAAAAGTTTGAAAGGTCATACCATACCAAGGAAACCGATAGGAAGTTGAAACCTAAGTTTGATCCCAAGGATGTCCTCAACGAGGAACTCACCGTATCACGTAGTAACCCATGACTTTGAGTCTAGCTATAAGACTCGTAAATAAAGAAAAGCGCTTCTTGGGAGGCAACCCATGTTTTGTGCGATTTTATTTGTTTGTTTGTTATTTGCTTCCGTATGCATGCTTTATTTTTATTGTTGGTAGATCATGTTTCTAAACTAAATAGTGGAAATACTTTACTTTGTTGTTTTGGCCTAGTCTTAACTCCACTTAAAGGTATTTTTGCAAAAGATAAGTGTAAGGGGAAACCCCAAATATGTTTTTAAGAAACAAACCGATCATGATTCTCCATAATATTAAATGAACATGTATATTCGTATTTGTTAGAGTCAAATGCTTGTATTGAGTCATAATGAAGTTTTGCAGGATTTTCCAGGAAGTAGGACCAAGTTTTTCCAGAAATTTTCCGGAAAATTAACATAAGAATTTCTGCAGGTCAATTCTGACGGCGTCAGGGGTTTACTCTTGACGGCGTCAGGAGTAAAAATCTGGAAATTTTACCGGTTTTGTTTTTCTAACGGAGTCTTATGGTTTTTGTGAATTATTAAGTTTTATAATCTCCAGGAGATCTGCAAACTTCATTCCACAAGCATTATATCTTATCTTGTTTTCTAGGATTTAGTAACTTATATAGGATGCCGCCGATTTTACGCGAGGTTGTCTTGTCTATTTTGTCAGGTTTTACAGGTTACGTATGACAAGAAGATGATTTATATTCTGGAAGGGAAGCTTTGATTGTTCATTTTCTTGGAGGAAGATTTAACCTGGCCATACTATTATCCATGCCGAGCGAATCAGAGGAGTATTTGATTTTATTCTCTTTACTTTTTCACTTTTACATTCTTTACTTGAACATTGGGGACAATGTTCATCTTAAGTGTAAGGGGAGGGTAAAAAGATGATACCTTACATATGCACTTTCGCTTGAGTTTGTTTTGTTTAATGGTAGATGTGTAATGAAACTATGAGAAATACTTGTTAGTGCAATTTTAGCACCAAATTTAAAATTTTTTACAACATTTAGGAGTGAAACTTTAGCCATAGCAAGCGTCTCATGGATAGGAGATTGTATGACTAGCACATAACCGTATATTCAGAAAAATTTTCCACCCAAATATGTGAGGTTCGCCTTTAGATTTGATAGGAAAAGCATTCATTATTAGTGCTTATGAGTGTACCGGTAGCATTTAGATTCTAGAACTTGCGTTAGTGATGCATCCCGAGACCGCTAGTGAGACTACATTCGTGTAGTAGGATTTACTACATGATAAGAGGCATTAGGATTACCCTTGTGTTAAACCCGTATTATAATTACTTGACCATTTAAGTCATATTACTTGGCTAGCTAAGTCAACTAATTTTTCCCACACCCTTAGCGTTGTACTCATTTTTAGTACACGAAACCCCTAGTACACCCCTCCGAGCCTATCTTTTCGTTTCTAACTTTAAGCATTTTACTTAAAGGAAGAATTTGTTACACCCCACTTAAATGTACAACCAAATCGCCTTAGCCTTCCGTGTATGCGCTCATTTTTAGTGCATTATTGTTATTTGTTAAACCCTAAGTTAACTTTCTAATTGATTACATGGTTGCTAAGTCGAGTCATATCCTTGTACATATTGTTTTGGGACGATTGGGACTCATGGGAAAGTACTTAATTTATGGAGTAATGGGGAAGAACATCATATATTACCCCCATATGTACGTTAATCTTAAAAGTGCTCCAAGTGTTTTAATTTTCTTAATTCGAGTCATTAGATTAGTTAATTGTAAAGTATGTAAAAATTCAAGTGTAAGGGGAATGCTCAATCCCCTATGATGTATTATTTTGGATGGTAGGGTAAGAGTGTATGCAAAAAAAATAAAAAAAAAATAAAAAAAAAAAAAAATCGAAAAAATCAAGAAAAAGAAAAAAAATAGAAAAAGAAAAAGAGAAAAAACATACGGACTACCATCCCTTTTTATTCTATGTTCATTTTATGTTTTTGTTATTTTTCATTTATTAGCTTAAGTCGAGTCTAGTCTTGGCTTGGCAACGCCATATTATATATGTAATTAACCAAGATTGTTAACTCGCCACCAGCAAAACTTCCTTTATCCAACAAAACCGTGTATTTCATATCCCTACACCTAACGTTACAACCCTTTAAAAGACCTCTTTGATAGTTTATCTTAGGTGCTTACGCCATGTGGTGGAGGTTTGATCCTTTCTCAAGCCTATGGTAATCTATTTTGCTATGACAGGTAGTGAGAGATGTTTTCCATTTCCATATTGTAATTTATACTTTATTACACCCGAGAGATGTGAGTATCTAAACACTATTTGTGAGGTGCTTTTGTATGACCTCCGTGCTTGTCTATTAGTCTTTAGTGGAACGATTATTTGTTGTAATTACTTTTATATTAGTGTTAAATGACCCCTAACTTGTATTTTGAGTAGAATAAAAGCGCATTTGCTTGAGGACAAGCAAATCTCAAGTGCAAGGGTATATGATGAGGCGAAAAATGATCCGTTTTTAGGGGGTCATTTAAGCCCGAATTCGAATTTATTCGATCAAATATTGCCCTAAATCGTTCCTTTTGTGATTTTAGGTACTTTGGGAGTGAAATCTGGAAAAGGAAGCAATTCGGACGTTTTTGGAGCATAAAAGTGAAGAAAACGCCAAAGTCTTAATTTTCCATGTTGGGAACAGTGCATGACGGCGTCAAGAGTAGTTCCCTGACGGCGTCAAGAGTAAAATTCCATGACGACCCAGAAGAGTTTTGACGGCGTCATGAAGGTAGGGCGTCAAGAGTAAAAGTCATGACGGCCTGGAAATAAATTGTTCTTGACGGCGTCAAATGTAGATCTAGGCAGTCCGAGGATTGTTTTGGCGGCGAGGTGACGGCGTCACCTAATTGGTCTTGACGCCGTCAGACCCCTTTTCCTATATATAGTTTTCTAATTTTTTACATTTAAAGAGAGAAGTTTTGGGAGAAACCCTAAGTACGATTTTGGTGTAACTTTACAGGTTTTTCAAGGGTTCCAACCCCTTGATACCTTGCATGATTAATCAAGATAAGTGTTCTTCTAATTCAATCAATATGTCTATGTGTTGGTTGTCTATATCTTGTTCTTGTCTTAATTCCATCATGCTAGGCTAGATCTATCTTGTGTTTGCTTAGATCTAATGAAACCTAGATATTAATTATGTGTTGATTACTTGTTTATTCTTGTCTTGGATGAACGATTTATATGTTAGGCTTAAGAAAACTGGCAGATCTCCAATTGGTAACATGCTTGAACGTCTTAAGAAACATGAACCAACGCGCACTAGGTCTTTATTGGTTGTATTTAATGCATGAGCCACTGTTTACAATCCCTATAGTTGTGCTGGGCATGGTGTAGGAGGAGATAAGAGTTCATAGAATTGGGGAGTTATGTGTGCCACCCCATGAATGGTATTAAGGAATACGATCCGTCATCCATGCAATTATAACAAGTAATCAACGTGTAAAAGATATCTAGGGAGTAGTGAAACCTAAGTAAACACATTTTCTCCAATTACTGCTCACAACTTTAGTATAAATTAGTTTATTTTCATTTCTAGTATTTTATTTTGATTGCATCTTAGTATTGGGTTAGTTGATTAGCAACTAATTCCGCCCAAATCCTTCAAACCCGAGATTTTAATTTGCTTTCCATAAAATATAAAAACACAAAAATAATCATCCCTCATCTTTAGAACTAGTATTTAGGCTTTCTAATCCTAGCGACACTATTCCTAAGTTGAAGGATCAATCCCCCGGTACTTGTCACTATACTATACTACAACGATCAGGTACACTACCTGGTGGGGGTTGTAAGCTTCTCAAGATTCCTTGAGAGGTAAAGCCTGTTGCGATTCCCACACATCAGTGGTCATCAGGATCACCCGTCCCATCATAAGTTTTAACATTGGCGGGCATGCGCCTTCTCTTATCTTCTGAGAAATCGCTGATGCGCCGAGTGAATGTGTCAACCTTTTGGCGGCGCCAAGGACGGGACATATCTTCGTCCTCCTCCTCATCGCAATATCTTCTCTTGGACTTCCAGTGTCCTGTTTCTTTGTCCTCGTTATCCGAGGAGTCACTTGAGGATGAGCTTACCCTTTTGCGGCGCTTGCGCTAACTGTCCTCGGAATCCGAGCTTGAAGGGATTTCGCTTGGTGAGCGCTGTCGCCCAAGTCTATCATGAACTCTTCGGCTGCTAAACCTTGGAGGGCTTTCACTTGGTGAGCGCTGTCGCCCAAGTCGATCATGGATTCTGCGACCACCAAGCCTAGCATGGACATTGGTACGCCTTCCATCGTCTTCGTACTCCTCCAAGTACTGCAAATCAGCTGCCTCATCATTCGCAACTTTCCTTCCGACCCTAGTGAACACTGGGAGTCGGCGGCTGTCCTTCTCGCGCCTCTCCTTTCGATGGCGCAGTGGGGATACTTCGTACTCAGGGCCGAAGTTGCCGGGCTTGCAGGCTTTGGCTTGACCTTCTTTTCGCTTCCTCTTGCATAAGGGCAGCCAAGGTTTCGTAATTTTGAAACACAAAATCACTTGGTGCTAATTCAGGTGCAACTCCTTCTAGCGCGAGGATGTCTGTTTCCACATTAGGACCCCTATCTCGATTAGGCGCACATGGCGGCTCAGTGGGGTCTGTTTCTGGCACCGTTTGGTGGGGAGTGGTGAAAAGAGTGCGATGTAGCTCTTCCGCGCTAGTGGTTGTCGTAGTGGCCTGGGTAGTCCCTGTGGGCAGTTCTACCGTTGGAAAGATCAGATCTGGACCTGACCCTTGATGCCTGGGCGTGCTGGTTGTTCCAGGGGCCTGCCTAGGGGTTGAATCGCTTTGATGCTTTTTCCCCTGTGGGTCACCATGTGTTTTCTTCAACTGCGGAGTCCGCTGGCTTACGTTTTCATACTTCGTCATTCTAGTTCTTAGTGTAGGGTCCCACGGATGGCGCCACTTGTTGATACAAAAGTTGGGCGTTCCTTGTTTGGGGTCCTGTTCTCGTATCAATTGGATCTTAATGCTTGAGACCTGCGCACTAAGAAAGCAAACAACACCGTTAGGCTTATCGTGGGATTGTCTGCCACGATTATCCTCCGGCATGAGAGTAAGTAATCGGTTTTAGGGTTATAGTGAAGAGTTAGGGTTTTCAGATGATACCTCAATGAGAGCCGTGATATTCTTTATATAGACACGAAATCCTTGTTGGTTTCGTCTTCGTTACTCTTCAGCGTATCTCGCCTTATCTGGTCTGTTGATCTTTATCCCGTAAATAAAAGATCATTATCAAGACCATAAATAATATATTTGAGTTTGGGCTTTCGTGAGTCCAAATCGTTATTATAATAGCCCAAATCATTATTATGATAGCCCACGCGTGATGGGCTTGGGGCTTAGTGGTGTCCATTGGTCGGGTTTGACAGGCTTGGGCCTTAGGCAACTGTAGTAACCACATAGCCCATCGGATCGGATCAATTGGGTGGTGGGTGCTACACCGATCGGATCTCAAAGAGATGAAGGAGTTGTGAGTGTGGGTGAACAGTCCGGAACATGTCGGGTATACTAATTGTTAAATGGGTCGGGTTGCAAAAGCATATGGGTTAGCAAAGCGAATGTAATAATGTATAATGTTCAACATCATCAACTTATGTCATGCTTAAACAAAAAAAAAAAAAAAAAAACATCATCATCTAAATCAAAAGCTGGTAAAATCAGCAATTGACGACAAAGTGATCTATTGGATAAAAAACATATACACCAATGCTAAATAAAACACATTCATTAATTTGGAATATTACATAAAGCACATCTTCGAATGAAATCCATTACAAATGGAAAATAACAATTACACTTTGGGGTTTTCATAGTAAAGAACTTGTTTCTTGGGCTTAAACAGGTACCTAGAACGAAATGTCGAGCGGATTACATCGAAAAACAAAGAATATTGCAGCCATACATACAGGAGGCCTGGCATCAAACCAAATACGGCGATAAGGATTGGCATCCATAACAAACCCTTATGGTAAAGTACAAAAAAGCTGACACTAAAAGCTACCGTCATGGTTGTTATAGACAGGAAAAGTGTTACCAGACCCAGCATCAGCTTTTTGGGTAATGATTCCAAGAAATCACGTTCAGCATAACGAGATGTGAGAATAGATAAGAACATGAGAATTGAAGCTGAGGACGAGAATAAAGATATGGCATCTGCCACAACAAAAACCATAAAGGTTGCTTGTGAGTGGAAGATAGGGATACCATTGTCCTGATCATATCCACCAGGAACTGTAAAAGCTGCAGCAAATACTATGGTTGCAATAAGCGCTGCTACAACCATACATTGACTAGCCGTTCCCTTCATCCATTTTTCACCCTGTGTAACTAGCTCTTTGTGGTCTTTGGTGAAAAGCTCATGTGGTGTAAGATCATCTTGGTTCTTTCGTTCTCTATAAGAAAGGGGGATCATATTCTTTACTTCCTACAATAAGAACAAAAGGTAGAAGAGTTAAACACTGCTTTATAGTGATATTATTTATGTAATAAAAATGTATCACTGGAGCTTGGGGCGGATTAGACGAATATTTAAATATATGTACCTGGAACCATAACAATTCTCGTTGCATTTGTAAAGCAACTCCGGACACATCTTCGAGTTGCTTTTTCTTCGCACTCTTCCCAACTAAGTGCAACATATTGTTATCATTTGTATCTCGGAGAGGAGTTATCAGATCCTTCATTGCGCCTATTTCATACAATAAGTTGTAGATACCCTCGTGACGATGTTTGACCGCAATGTGAAATATGCTTTGATTGTCATCATTTACCTTCCATATGAGATCAGGATATTGCCCGATGAGCTCAATTAAAAAATTAGTATTTCCCATTTCTGCAGCAATAAAGACTACCCTTGAAGAATATGTAACCTTCGGAGAAGCACGTAATATATTATTGGTTTCCTTCTGCATTTTTTCTGTATGTTTTAAAATGAGTTTTTGAAATTGCCGAGCTTGATCTTCCTTTCTGATGCTATTGAGAATCGTCCGTGTTTCCTCATGCAAATCTGAAATGTGTCCATATATGAGCTTTTGTAGTTTAAGAGCTTGATCTCCCTTACCAGAGACTGTCTTGTTGTTTTGCTTGATTAAATCTATGGATCCTTTGACTATGGTCTGGCTTTCAAGGTGCATGCTCACAAGATGTTCAGAAATGAGTTTTTCTAGTTTCTGAGCTTGATCCGAAGCTGGAATAGTTTCTTGATTAAGCGAATCTTGTGGCCCTCCCATTATCTTATGGGTTTCATCTTTCATTTTGGAAACATGTGCAGAAACGAGGTTTTGTAGTTGTATAGCTTGAACAGCCCATCCAGACGCTGACTTTTTGTCTTGCTTAATCACGTCTGGTGACCCTCTCAGTAATTTATCAATTTCATTCTTGGGCTTCTTTGCAATAGCCCCCCAAATCTTTTTTAGCAACGGTAATGCTTTACCTTCCTTTTCAGGTGCTCCCAGTGTTACACCAATGAAAGCGAAAACTGAAAAAAACGTCAGACAAATAAGCCAAATTGATGATACAAAATATAAATCAGATATATAATGAAACAAATAGGTGGAGTTTAAGCAGGGCCGTCTTTGAGGGTGTGCAGGGTGGGCAACCGCTCAAGGGCCTCAAAAAATTTAGGTGTCTCGAAATTTGTCCCGTCAACAATTATATGCATATGTACACATATTTTTCACGAAAAAAACGTATTTAGTTGAGAAAATATCTTAAATAAGCACATATATTATAACGTTTAAATAACTAATTGCATTATATCTTATAAACTGTGATACTTTATATATAACATTCCTTTTCGAAAGGTCTCATTACGTAATTTCGCCCAGGGCCCTCAAAATTTTCAGAAATTCAAGGATGGCCCTTTAAGGCTTGCTATAATGACTAGTGATATAAACGAATATATTTTTTCCTTCTTTCTTTCTTTCTGTTTTTTTCCGCTTCATTGCATGTTATTTCACATGAGTAAACCTGAAAAAATAAATGTATAAGCACAAACAACGGAACAAGAATAGATTTCCGTGAACAAGCATGTTTGTTCTCTTAGACGTTAAACATCGCAAACGAAAAAAACACTCTCGCCAAAAATTAAACAAAAGTTCCAAATATGAAAACATCCATAACTTGAATCCCACCAATAAAAGTAAGTATCTAAAGTTTAATCTCTAATTAAAGGTTTTAGGATAAATTTAAGGGACGACAAATATACCCATTTTTCAACATGCATTTCACTAAAAAAACACATTACAATGCCCTTATTTATTTGAATTGAATGGCACATAAAACACGTTTATATATATACTAAGTAATCATAACGAGAAGAGCTTAAGACGACAAGAGAAAAAAAAGGCTTAGATTAAGACACTTTGCGATAAAATGCATATGACTCATCATCTATACTCATTCGATATAACTACATTACTATTTTTGAAGCTTTTTTATACAATGAAAAAGAATTTGTATTCGGAAAGGGTCTGTAAATTAATGGCTTTTCTAACTTGTGTCATAGTGACACTTGTTAAAAGCAATTAACAAATTGAGATTATCATTTTTGAATGTCACTTGATATTATTAAAAATTTCCTAATTTACTTTGATTTACCATATTCACGTGTGTTGAATTTAGAAACAGATAAAAATTAGGATTTAGGAAATAATCATCTTCCTTCAATGTTTTTCTTCTATAAACAACTTTTAAAAGGCTTGTCATTAAAGATGCTCTTATAATAACATTATAGGAATATTATTTGATGGCTTGATTAGTTGTATATATAAAAATGAGAAATAAACACATCACAAAATCAAAGGTTAATACAAGTAGAGAAAAATCACATAATCCATGTGTCAAAAACTTATTAAATAAGTATGTAATACACGGTTTAGATGTAAAATTTGGAAAAAGAACATTGTTAACCACATGTCACAAGTTTTAGGGCCCGTTTGGTTTGTAGGTGGGTTTAGGATTAGGATTTAGATTTAAATTTGTATTAGATGTAGGAGAGAGAAAAAGAAATAAAATATATATTTAACTAATAAATAATTACTTTTTATAATTTAGTATAGACTTTTTACTTAATATGGACCAATAGTAAAATGAAAAAATTATAGTGGGACCATTTTAAACTTAAAACACACCTTACCCATCTTCTTTAAAAATATGTGGGTCCAATGGGGTTGAGCCCACTTTTTAATCCAAATTATGTAAACAAACATGTTTTTTGATCACTAAACTCAAATCCTAAAGAGATGGTGGATACCAAACGGGCCCTTAATATATACCCATATCTTTCTTTTTTTTAGTGTTCTTAATTGGACCATATATTCTATAAGGGGCTGTTTGGTTCAATGTATTTGAATGGTTTTTAGTGGCTTTGATATTAAAATACAATTAAATAGTGTGTTTGGTTAGATAAATAAAAGATGAGATTTGATATTAGAAATTTAGAATCTCATAAATGGTTGGCTTACAAATACACTACATGAACGATGGATTCTTAGCTCAGTAGGGACATCCACATTTAAAGCTTGAAGCTAGACAAACTTACCCTTGTTTTTACGTTCTTATTCACTTTCCAAGTGGGCATTAATGTAATTCTCAATATATTAATCTACTATCCTTTCACACAAATCATGTGAACCAAACATGTAAAAAGAATTTTAAAACATGAGATTTTATAGTCTCCATTATTTAAATCTATCAATTGAAACCTCATGAATTCAATTTATATGAGCCAAACAGCCCCTAAACAATTTTGAATTATTGGGTTGCATCTGATAATCAAAATTAGTAACAGGAATAGAGTTGTTTACCCCAAATGATGAATCTCCACATAAAATTATATCTTTTGACAGAAAATGCTTCAGGTTTGCCAGCTAAAATTCCAAGTAAGCTCCCATTAAAAGCCAGGTCTGGGTGCGTCTCCACTATCTTGAGTGCGATATCTAAAATATATATTCCACAATCACACTGTAAGCTAGAATTTTTAAGACAACAACAACATAGTATTTCACACTTGTGAGGTAGAATTACACAGATAATATCAGTGAGATGAAATTAATAAGTTTGAAAATGCTTACCGAACATGTTATTCTCGACACATTTCTCAAGAAGCCAACCACGAGTTTTAGGTGTCCAACAACTATCCTCCAAATCCTTGGATTTTTCATACATATACTTCACCACTTCGTAATTTCCAAACAAGGCAGCAGTATATATTGGCATCATCATTGGCTCTTTGCCTTTTGAACCACCGCCAGGGATTGACAGCAACTTTTCGTTCTTTTCCATCATAATTTTAACTGTCTCGATGTTCCCGGCTGCAGCTGCTAAGTAGAGGGCGGTGTTGTGATTATGATTTACCAGTTCCAGATCTTCCTTTGTCATTAATTTCACCAAATTCTCCACAAACTCTTCCACCTTTTTGGGAACTTTTGCGGATGCCGCAACATGAAGTGCGGTTTCTCCATTTTCAGTAATACTGTATCTTATCAGTTCTGTCTCTTTGTTCTGCTTAAAAATGTCGTCGGCAGCTTTCCAGTCGCATTTTATCGATGCTTCGTATAGCGGGACACCAATTTTTAGGTACTGTTCTCTACATTCTTTAGAGCAGGTCCATTGTAAATAGTCAATTAGTTAGTATTCAATTATATATGTTCATCTCATTACTGTCTTATTATGACTAGTTGAGTACCCATATATAGCGGCGGAAATTTAAAACTTCAAACAGTTATAGTTGCAAAATTTTGGTTAATTGTTTTGTCTATGAAATGAAGGAATATTTTTTATTAGGTCAAACTTTTTAACACTAAGTAACCATGGAAGAAAATTATATGGATGTAAAGTACAAAATTAGAAGGAATAGGAGTATAGGTGGATTAGTAATTTAGTAGTACTCAATTTGATACTCTCTCTTCCAAAATAAGTGTCAGATTTTACTTTTTAGAATCTTTTTTGTTCAACTTTGACTTTGTGTTATATAATAGTTGATGAAAATTGTATTAATGAAAATACATTTAAAACTCAATTCATATATATATTTTGCATCAAGAATGATATAACACAAATAAAAGTATTTACGGTCAAAATTGAACAATAAAGGGGTAATTATTTTTATTTTTACGGTTAAATATATTATTTTTATTTTTATTTATTATTATTTTATTTTTATTTGAAGGATTATGTATAGTAGAGATTAACGATTAAGCATCATTTATAATTGATACAGTTTGATACATTAAAATCAAGCAAAGTATATATTATAAAAAATAAAGAGGTAATCTATATTATTTATAATGGAGGTAGGACTCTCTCTCCAAAAAATTCAAATGTAAAAAAATGATGCATGATTTACAACACTTTAAAGCAAGCAATTTTCATAATTACAACAACCATAGCATTGTGTACAACAAAAACTAGCATGAACCGAAATTCAGACCACTTTTCTTAGAATTCTACATTAATAGCATTAAAAACACCCCTATACTCAATATTACAATCATTTAAACACAATTTACAACCCTCATTCTATATTAATAGCATTAAAAACACTTCTACACCCAATATTACAATCATTTAAACACAATGTACAACCATCTATCTTAACGACACGAATCTGTGACCAAGACTCGACTCAATAAAACTCGACTCGATACACAAGGCTGTGAGCTCAAGCTCATGACATCCCTTGTTTTCGTGACTCAATAACAACGACAACAACAAAAAGAAAGAAAATGATACCAAACAATTATTTAGCTTCATATTTATTAGTTTTAATATTTATTTAATCAAAAACTCTTAAAAATTCATGTACTTATCCCCAACCGTCGCTAGAACGACAAAAAGGGTGGTGGGTTTTCCTACCTTCGACCGCCGGTATCAACAAAACGAGAGAGAGTTGGTTTTGGTGATGAACTCGAGCTGTGGTGGTGTTAATCGTGGTGTTGGGAGGCGTTTCTTGGCGCGTGATGTATGTCAAAATGATGGAGAGGTTGTAAGGAGTGTGGTGGTGGTGGCGGTGAGTTTAAGTGGACGGCGGTGATTTTTGTTTGGCCGAAAAAACGACTGGAGAAGAAGAAATAGGGTGCGGCTGGTTTGAGAGAGATAAGGTGTCAAACCCTAAGTTAGGGTATAATGAGGTTTATATAAGAAAGTGTTTTGGACCTTGTGTGAATCCTATTGCACCTTTAGGGACTAATATTGTAAATATATGCTAGCGTGGGAAGTGTAGTTTACCAAATTTTTTAGTATTTCGTTCTCGAGGCAAATTTAGGTGTCGGAATAACTTCTCACGACATTTTTATTAATTTCATCGAAAATTTTTATTTCAGGGTACCCGCCGCTGTAACGCGCGGATACAATGCTAGTTATTGAAAATGTAACTAAACATTTTTTTTTTTATATTAAAACTTTTTTTTCCTGCTATTATAACTCTAAAGTTTTGAATTCGAACTTTTGTTTGTATTTTTCACCATTTTACCCATGCGGCCCTACTTTGTTTTTACCACTCTATTAATAAAAAAAAGGTAAAAGTGATCACTGCAACAAAGTGTACACGAAATTCAAGATTTTTAATACACAGAAAAGTCTAAATTCAAAATTTGTAGTGTCAAGTTGTATAAATTATCCCAAAACTAGAAATAACATATATGTGAACCAAAAAAAACTGAATAAACATCATGAAGTAGTGCAAGGGAGTATCATACTCTTTAACTGCTTGTAGCGATTGGTCAAAATCGTAAGTTTGAAACTTGCAACATCTTATTTTGTGAGTGGAATAATCCAGTTTCCTTTTTTATGGCATAATTTCATACTGAATAAATTCAAAATCAAAATCTAAACCTCACTCATAAAACACTCATATTTGTTATTATAAAGAACAATTTTGAAAGCTAAAAGAAGATTGTGATATTTATGAGTACTCTTATCCAATGTTTTAAAACCCGGGTTGACCCGGCCGGTTCAACCGGTTGAACCGGGAACCGGCTTGGAGAGAGGGCCGGATGTGACCGGTTTTTTGCTTATTTGAGACCCGGATTGAACCGCCGGTTTTTTATTGACCCGGGTTGACCAGGTTTGATAAACCCGGTCGGGTCATGACTTTTCATCAAAAATCTATTATTTTTTTAAAATTTTAAATTAACCTTTCTAATTTTAATTGACAAGTTAAAATGATGAGTACTATTGTTAGTTAAAATTTTATAAAACATTAAATTAGAGTTATATATATCTTAGAAACTCCGATTAATATTAGCTTTAATTTAGGTCGTTATAACTTGGAATAATAAGTTGATTGTTTTGCAAATCTTTGCTATATAGTATAAAACCAAAGTTTATCGGTAAAGTCTTTAATCTTTTTTATTAGTTCAATCGAATGTAGAAATAAAACTAGACAAATCATGAGATCATGCAATACTACATATTAAATATAAAAATATATATACATAAATATGGAACCGGTTCGACCCAGCGGTTCAACCGGTGACCCGGTGAACAGGCGACTAAACCAGGTCGATAAAAAAAAACCAGGCTTTAAAACATTGCTCTTATCAAAATGTTAGTCCACAAAAAGATTAGTCAAAACAAAATCTTCTCTTAACCAGTCCACGGGAATCTTAATCTTTTTTATATGAAAAGAGACGGTGCATTTTATAATAATGCAGTAAAATGGTTATGAGAAAATACCTGATCCAAGTAGAGAATATCTAGGTTTATTTGGCCCAGATGTAGAGTGTGAAGTGCTGGTATCCTTAAGCTGCTGGCTTGAGGTATTCTCTTCATCGATTGGGCCTAATGGGGCATCTGTTTGCATCATCTGCATAGTGATAGACACCGGCCGTTAATAATAAAATAATTGTTTCACATAATCACTTTATTATATATCTACATGATCTAGCTGATAATACCTTTGGTTCAGCCAAAAAATTCTAGCGAACGAATATCCTCTGTGTAATGAGTGAAACCTGAAATGCTTTGATGTGAAGTGGTTATTTGAACATGCATTCCAGCGGTTTATATACAAACAAAATTGTTAAGTCAATGTAAATTTAAAGAAAACAAAGGGTGTTTTGCAAAAACATTTCCCCATCTTTTCGGATTTTGGTAAAACTGATGTTTCTATTGTTCGATAGGAACTCAATTGTAAAATCGAGCATTCCTATTAGCTATTAAAAAGTCAAAATTGTTAACCCTGGGCTTTAGCTATATCATTGAAAAAATATGTGTCAAAAGTGCGAAAAACAAACTTTGAAAAAAGGCGGAAGGAACATATTACAAAAAGTCATCAACACGACATACCTAAAATAACAAACGTGATAAATTCTAAAACAACGAAAGTAACTAACTGACTTAGCTCAGTTGGTCATCTAAGTTCCTTCTATAGCTTGGGAAGGGGTTTTACCCGGGTTCGAGTCTCGCAGGTGATAAAGAAAATCCGAATTTTCCTCTTAGTGCGAAGTCGTGAGTTCTAGGGGCTTTCCTTCACGGGTATCTCCTAATGGTTCAGGTCCAGGGCCTGCCCATTTGAATGGTTTAACTCGGGGGTCGGATTTCAAGTGTGACGTCGTTCTAAAAATAAAAAATGATGAAAAGTCATCAACATGACATACCTATGTATCTTTTCAAAATTTAAATATGACATGAACCCCAATTCTATTTTATAAATACACCTCATATGTCATTGCATTTGCCCAATCCCTACTGCAATGTGATGCACTTGAAAACACATCTAAGAGCATGGGGTATGTTAACAAAATTCCATGGTGAAAGCTTAACCAACCCGGCGTTAAAGCCAAGTTAACATACCGGGAGTGGAGGTGAAAGGTTGGTTAATGAGCAAGGTGAAGGGGTTAACGAGAGGTGAAAGCTTAACAAACCCGGCTTTAAAGCCAAGTTAACATACCGGAGGTGGAGGTGAAAGGTTGGTTAACGAGCAAGGTGAAGGGGTTTTCACTTCTGTCCCCTAATTGAAATGGTGTTTTTATAATTGTTGTTTGGTTAAAGTTTTGTTATGATAACGGGTGTTTTTAGTTAAAATTTGGTGACTGATATGACACTGAAGTGACATTTGGTTAAACTTTAACCTTTGACACCTTGCCTTGCGCTCTAATGTTTTAATTCGCTATTCAATTCCATCCGTTTGAATTTTTGAATTGGTCAAGAGTGAACTAAAATGCATGTAACAGGCCAGTACTATGTAGTTGTACACTTCTACCATTGATTTAACAAGTGTCGTCAGTGGAACCTACACGTCTTCCTCACATGTCTAGAGACAGCTTGCACAAGTTGTTGATAAATAATACGGGGAATTTTATTTATTTAGCAACTCCCCCAGTACAAACTGCACACAATATAACACTGCTATGCACACAGTACAATCTCATTATACATAAAAAGGTGTGTATATATATATAAGAGGTTTGGAGTGTGTGTATACTAGAGCCCTTTTACAAATAATGCTCCTTAGTCTTTTAAAAGTAATATAGTACGGAGTACAATAATTCTTTTGTCCACAAAGTTACAACATTTTATTTCGAGTAAATTGCAAAAATCATCCTTGTGGTTTGGTCAAATTGCATGTTTAGTCTTTATGGTTTATTGAGTGCAAAGATCGTTCTTATTTTGCACTGTTACGTGCACTTTTGGTCCTTCAATAGTCAAATTGGCTAGACCTCAAGGACGATTTTTGCAATTATGAAGGACTAAAAGTGCATGTAACAGTACAAAATAAAGACGGTCTTTCTACTTAATGAACCACAAGGACGAAATGAGCAATTTGACCAAACTACAAAGACGATTTTTACAATTTACTCTTTATTTCAAAACAAGTGAAAAAATAAAACTAAAAAAATCATCATTTTGAAGAAAATTGAAGTCAACTCATTTATAGTCTTTACTGGCAAAGGGGTCATGTCCTCTATCAAAGGCACGTGATCTATAATTTTAATCCGTATTATGATAGTGACAAAATACTCAGGTACGTTCAGGGAAACACCCTTTTTTTCTATAAAAAACAAGAAAAATAAAGATTGTGCTTAAATCAATGTTTTCTAATAAAATATTTTGCAAAACGCAAAATCCCCTATTTCCTAACTTATCAAAGAAAACTACAAAACAAATTTTAGTTGTATCTTTTGTAACCCACAATCCTCCTTCACCTTTTTCAAAATAGAAAATACAGACATCAACTAAACACCTTTTTTTTATATTTTCAAGTGTTTTGTGAAAATAAATTTCTCTTTCAAATTTTTATAAAATTGGAGATAGAAAACAAGATAATTTTTTTTCCAACTAAACGCACCCTCAGTAAATTTTACCACTGGTTGATTGGATATTTGGATGTCACCCGTATCATCTACCTTTTTTCTTAGAGATTTTTTTTAAATGACCTTTTTATATGGTTAGTTTACGATATTAAACGTCGCAAATAATTTTTTCAAAATGGATTTTAAGATATTATCCATTACTTTTCAACCATATACGTGTCTAGGCGATTGCTACGGTGACGGAATGTGCTAGGTGTTTGCAGGGCGTTTTCTTGGCTATTAATACAAGTTCTACACGACACCTAGGCGAGGAAAATATGTGCAGGGGACTACTATATTAACAGGGTCTACTCCCCCCCATCTGCAAACCCTCCCTAGTGGGAGGGGTACTTTTTGCAGCTTTTTGCAAATTTTGTCCCCCCCCCCCCCCCCATTTTTTTTTTTTTTTTTTTTTTTTTTTTTTGTTGTTGTTGTTGTCCAATGTTGTCCAGTTTTTTGGGTCCAAAGATTGCACACAAGGAGTTGTTGTTTTTTTTTGTCCACATTTTTTGTCTAAAGATTGCACACAAGTGCAGTTATTACACAAGCACAGCAGCATAGCAGCTCAGATTAACACGTAATCATCATTGCCGATTTAGAAAACCATTTTGCACAAGTGATTAAAAAGTGTTAGACTCGGATATGAAGGTTGCAAAGTGATAAAAATATCACTTTGCCATCCTTTCGGTTTTTATAAAACCATTCGTCATCGCCTTTTTTGAAAGAAAAAAATTGTCCAAAGATTGCACACAAGTGCAGTTAGCACCCAAGTGCAGATTGCACCCAAGTGCACAAATCAGATTGCACACAAGCATATTGCAACCAAGTTAGATTGCCCAAGTGCCCAGATTGCACCCAAGTTACACATGTTTCACAATTCTCACAGATTGCAGATTCCACATTACACAAGTGAAACATATGTTTCACAATTCTCACAAGGTTCACAAGCTCAGGCTGTTA
This sequence comes from Artemisia argyi, assembly GCA_030686995.1. NCBI lineage: Eukaryota > Viridiplantae > Streptophyta > Magnoliopsida > Asterales > Asteraceae > Artemisia > Artemisia argyi. Next base: position 11,532,788 of record CM060686.1, on the reverse strand, counting down.
GGTACCAAAAGCAAAGTAAAGATTCCCAAACCGTAGGAACTCACAAGAGGAATCTCAACTGTAGAAACTCACAAGGGGAATCTCAAAGTGTTAGGTACAACAAAACCTCTCATGATATATTGAGCCTCACCACAAAGCAGTATCACAAAGCAATCTCAATCACAAAGCAACTATCTCAATCACAAATCCAACAAAGCAGATTCACAAAGTAATTCTCACCACAAACAAAGCAAAACAAGTACCCCCAAGTTACCACAAGCAGATTCCACAAGTTACAACAAGTGCAGATTCCACAACTTACAACAAGTTAAAACAAGTTACAGATAGGGTTGGGTTATATTGACGGTGCCAAGTTTTTTAGTTTAACCCTCTCTAATACCTAGGGTTGGGTTATAACACAAGCCAAGTGAAACACAAGCCGCAAGTAACAAACCACAAAGAAACAACAAATATCTTAGGCTGCCGATATGTCTCAATCACCATTTTACACACAACAGGTAATCACCATTTTACACATTAATAAGACATCGAGATAACATTAGGCTCAGATTATAAGTTGTTTCACATAAGCAAGTTTTATCATATATGGCTGCAACATCGAAAGTTGAAAATTAAGTTTTTTTTGCCGTCCAGTCGGAAATGCCACGCCAAAATCATGTTTTTTTTAAATCATCATTGCCTTATCCCAGTTTAAAAAAATGGTTTCAAATCAGCTTAAAATAACAAACTGCTTATCAAGCATATAAGCAGTTTGTTATTTTCAGATTCATAAGCAGTTTCATCACCAAACCCTTTACATAATAGAGAGGGTTGATGAGGCGAAAAATGAACCACTTTTAGGGGGTCATTTAAGCCCGGAATTGAATTTATTTGATCAAATATTGCCCTAAATCGTTCCTTTTGTGATTTTAGGTACTTTGGGAGTGAAATCTGGAAAAGGAAGCAATTCGGATGTTTTTGGAGCATAAAAGTGAAGAAAACGCCAAAGACTTAATTTTCCATGCTGAGAACAGTACCTGACGGCGTCAAGAGCATTTTGGTGACGGCGTCAAGAGTAAAAGTGGTGACGGCCCAGAGAGAACGTGAAGGCGTCACCCAAGGTCGTCACGTGTTAACTTGTCAAAACTTGCGCGCGAAGTAGCTGATATTGTTTTGGTCATAACTTTTGCATACGAACTCGGATTTAGGTGATTCAAAAGCCCACGCGAAGAGGACGAAGAGATCTACAATTTGGTGAAAAAATGGTCGTGACGGCGTCAAGAGTAACGGGCTGACGCCGTCAAGAAGGGCCGACAGAAAACATGCATATAAATATAACATCATAACTTCACTTTTTGAAAGCCCTAAACCCTAAGGTCGATTCCTGGGTTTAGGTGGGTGTTTTTCCAGCAACTTAGAGGGTTTCAATCACTCCATAAACATCATGTATTGGTTTGATGATTCTATCTCAACTATGTCTTTCATTACTCTTGTTGATTGTCCTTCTTTGATTATGTGTTGTTAATTCACCTTGTGTCTACTTGTGATTATGTGAAACTTGTATATAATTGATTAGATCTCATTGATTTCTTGTTGATGTTGTGTCTATCTCCATCAATGAGGGGCTTGTTGATGTGTGTGTCTATCTCCATCAATTAAGGCGTGACAACTTCAATAGTTCTAGTTGGTTTAGTTTATAATTCTTGTTTCCTATTGATTCTTGTTTTGATTGAATGAATTCGATGTTAGGCTTAAGAAAACTGGCAGATCTCCATCGTGTAATGTGCTTGAACGTCTTAAGAAACATGTAGCCAAGGCATACTAGGCTATTAAGGTAGTATTTAACGCATGAGCCACTGTTTACAATCCCTATGGTTGTGCCGGCATGGCATAGGAGGAGATAAGAGCTCATAGAATTGGAGAGATATGTATGCCACTCCATGAGTTATTAGGAATACACCCGTCAATTAAAATAAGGTTTACAGTCAATGGGTAGAATTGGATAGCTAGCAAGAAGTAACATATCATAGGTAGACATGCTTCACTTATCTTGTAGAACCTTAGTTTATTTTCTTGTTAATTAGTTTAATTAGTAGCTTTTGGGTTAGTTGATTAGCAACTAATTCCGCCCTTCCTTCCAATACCAGAGATTTTTACTTGCTTTTCATAAAATATAAAAACACAAAAAGAATCATCCTTACCTTTAGACCTAGTTAGATTAATTTTCAATCCTAACGACACTATTCCTGAGTTGAACGATCAATCCCCCGGTACTTGTCACTATACTATACTACAACGATCAGGTACACTGCCTGGTGGGGGTTGTAAGCTTCTCAAGATCCCTTGAGAGGTAAATCCTGGTGCGATTCCCACGTATCAAGTTTTTGGCGCCGCTGCCCGGGGAATAGTTATTGCTTAGGTTGAAATTTTAATTTTATTAGGTCTACTCATTAGCTTCCTTTTTAGTGAGATTTTTTTTATTAGCTTTCTCGTAGTCTATCTTTTCTTTGTGTATTTTTTCGTAGAAACCTTTCCATTGACTCTTCCGTTCACCATTATGGAGAACGCGAATCCACCATACTACCGACCACGAAACCCATTCACTCCTAATGACATCTTGATGTTAAACCAATATCGAGATGAACCTATCTATGATGCATGGACTCATTTTAAAAATTTACTCCGAATAGTCCCTCATCATGGTTTCGATCTATGGTACCTAACTCAAATCTTTTACTATAGTGTCCACCCGTATGACCAAAGGTACATTGACGATTTTACCAACGGGGACCTTAGGAAATTAAATGCTGAAGAAGCATGGGATGCCATAGAAGATTGTGTCCAATATTATTATAGATTAGACAACCCGACAAACAACATAACAAATCATTTGATAACAAATTTGAAGGATCATGAAACAAGTTTGTTGGGGGATGAATATACTCATGTTGAGATACCTAGTTGGATGGCACCTAATATCATAGTACAAAACAAACATATAGGTAATCTAGGTACAATGGAGGATGAGGTGGATAATCCAAGCCCACAAAGTACCCCACAAGTCCTACCATCATTTGAGGCACATACACCACCCGTGACTTACCTGGAAGAAGTAGATGAGACTATAGGAACCCCAATTGAGGTAGAACCCTTGGACCAAGCACCACTTGAGGATATAGGTTTGAATACTTGTAGTGATAACCTTACTCCTAGTTCTAAGGAATTTCCTAGTGTTGATGAACCGGAACCTCAATCTTTACACACCTTTCCATCCTTAGATATATTTCTAGGAGACAAAAGAGGAACCGACCCACCCATCAACCAATATTATCCGGGTAGTTTTAGGATGAAGGAAGCCATTCACTCACCCCCTTCACCTCACGTGGCATATTCACATCCTAAGGGTGTGTATCGCTACTTTCACCCACACTTAATCCTAAGTGTAGGGAGAACCTCCCCTATTTCCGTTAAATAAGGGTAGAGTCAGGCTCGTGACTCGAACAAAAACAAGCGCTTCTTGGGAGGCAACCCATGCTTTATGTGTTTTTATTTGTTTGTTTGTTTGATTTTATTTGTTTTCGTATGCATGTTTTATTTTTATTGTTTGTGGCTCATGTTTCAAAGTAAATTGTGAAAATGCTTTATTTTGTTTTTAACTTCGTCTTAATTGCATATAAAGGTATTTTGCAAAAGATAAGTGTAAGGGAGATCCAAATTTGTTTATAAGAACGAAATTGAGCATGAACCACAACAATAATAAATGGATATGTGTATTAGTACTTGTTAGAGTCAAATGCTTGTATCGAGTCATAATGATGTTTTGCAGGATTTTCCAGGAAGTAGGACAAAGTTTTTCCAGAAATTTTCCGGAAACTTAACATAAGAATTTCTGCAGGTCACTTCTGACGGCGTCACGAGTTAACTCTTGACGGCGTCACGTGTAAAAATCTGGAAATTTTACCAGTTTTGTTTTTCTAACGGAGTCTTAAAGTTTTTGTTGAATTATTAAGTTTTATAAACTCCAGGAAATCTGTAAACATTCATTCCACAAACATTATATCTTTAATTGTTTTGTTTTTATTCTTAAGTCTGGAATTACATCTAGTTGTGAGTTTTCTTTGTTCGGTTTGATGCTTTGGGTTTTTGTCTGTTTTCTCAGGATTTACAGGTTATGTATGACAAGAAGATGATTTATATTCTGGAAGGGAAGCTTTGATTGTTCATTTTCTTGGAGGAAGATTTAACCTGACTACCTTATTATCCATACCGAGCGAATCAGGGGAGTATTTGATTTCATTCTTTTTACTTATATCACTTTTACATTCTTTACTTGAAAATTGGGGACAATGTTCATCTTAAGTGTAAGGGGAGGGTAAAACGATGATGCCTTACAGATACACTTTCGCTTGAGTTTGTTTGTTTGATGGTAGATGTGTAATAAAACTATGAGAAATACTTGTTAGTGTAATTTTAGCGCCAAATTTAAATTTTTTTACAACATTTAGGAGTGAAACTTTAGCCATAGCAAGCGTCTCATGGATAGGAGATTGTATGACTAGCACATAACCGTATATTCAGAAAAATTTTCCACCCAAATATGTGAGGTTCGCCTTTAGATTTGATAGGAAAAGCATTTACTATTAGTGCTTATGAGTGTACCGGTAGCATTTAGATTCTAGAACTTGCGTTAGTGATGCATCCCGAGACCACTAGTGAGACTACATTCGTGTGGTAGGATTTACTACATGATAAGAGGCATTAGGATCACCCTTGTGTTAAACCCGTATCATAATTACTTGACCATTTAAGTCATATTACTTGGCTAGTTAAGTCAATTAATTTTTCCCACACCTTAGCGTTGTACTCATTTTTAGTACACGAAACCCCTAGTACACCCCTCCGAGCCTATCTTTTCGTTTCTAACTTTAAGCATTTTACTTAAAGGAAGAATTTGTTACACCCCACTTAAATGTACACCCAAATCGCCTTAGCCTTCCGTGTATGCACTCATCTTTAGTGCATTATTGTTATATGTTTAAACCCTAAGTTAATTATCTAATTGATTACATGGTTGCTAAGTCGAGTCATATCCTTGTACATATTGTTTTGGGACGATTGGGACTCATGGGTAAGTACTTATTTTATGGAGTAATGGGGAAGAACATCATTTATTACCCCCATATGTACGTTAATCTTAAAGTACTCCAAGTGTTTTGATTTTCTTAATTCGAGTCATTAGATTAGTTATTGTAAAGTATGTAAAGATTCAAGTGTAAGGGAAATGTTCATTCCCTATGATGTATTATTTTTGATGGTAGGGTAAGAGTGTATGAAAAAAAAATAGAAAAAGAATAGAGAAAAAACATACGGACTAACATCCCTTTTTATTCTATGTTCATTTTATGTTTTTGTTATTTTTTATTTATTAGCTTAAGTCGAGTCTAGTCTTGGCTTAGCAACGCCACATTGTACATGTAATTGACCAAGATTGTTAACTCGTCACCAGTAAAACTTCTTTTATCCAACAAAACCGTGTTTTTCATATCCCTACACCTAACGTTACAACCCTTTAAAAGACCTCTTTAATAGTTTATCCTAGGTGCTTACGCCATGTGGTGGAGGTTTGATCCTTTCCCAAGCCTATGGTAATCTATTTTGCTATGACAGGTAGTGAGAGATGTTTTCCATTTCCATATTGTAATTTATACTTTATTACACCCGAGAGATGTGAGTATCTAAACACTATTTGTGAGGTGCTTGTGTATGATCTCCGTGCTTGTCTATTGGTCTTTAGTGGAACGATTATTTGTTGTAATTACTTTTATATTAGTGTTAAATGACCCCTAACTTGTATTTTGAGTAGAATAAAAGCGCATTTGCTTGAGGACAAGCAAATCTCAAGTGTAAGGGTATATGATGAGGCGAAAAATGAACCACTTTTAGGGGGTCATTTAAGCCCGGAATTGAATTTATTTGATAAAATATTGCCCTAAATCGTTCCTTTTGTGATTTTAGGTACTTTGGGAGTGAAATCTGGAAAAGGAAGCAATTCGGACGTTTTTGGAGCATAAAGTGAAAAAAACGCCAAAGACTTAATTTTCCATGCTAAGAACAGTACCTGACGGCGTCAAGAGAATTTTGGTGACGGCGTCAAGAGTAAAAGTGGTGACGGCCCAGAGAGAACGTGAAGGCGTCACCCAAGGCCGTCACGTGTTAACTTGTCAAAACTTGCGCGCGAAGTAGCTAATATTGTTTTGGTCATAACGTTTGCATACGAACTCGGATTTAGGTGATTCAAAAGCCCACGCGAAGAGGACGAAGAGATCTACAATTTGGTGAAAAAATGGTCGTGACGGCGTCAAGAGTAACGGGCTGACGCCGTCAAGAAGGGCCGACAGAAAACATGCCTATAAATATAACATCATAACTTCACTTTTTGAAAGCCCTAAACCCTAAGGTCGATTCCTGGGTTTAGGTGGGTGTTTTTCCAGCAACTTAGAGGGTTTCAATCACTCCATAAACATCATGTATTGGTTTGATGATTCTATCTCAACTATGTCTTTCATTATTCTTGTTGATTGTCCTTCTTTGATTATGTTTTGTTAATTCACCTTGTGTCTACTTGTGATTATGTGAAACTTGTATATAATTGATTAGATCTCATTGATTTCTTGTTGATGTTGTGTCTATCTCCATCAATGAGGGGCTTGTTGATGTGTGTGTCTATCTCCATCAATTAAGGCGTGACAACTTCAATAGATCTAGTTGGTTTAGTTTATAATTCTTGTTTCCTATTGATTCTTGTTTTGATTGAATGAATTCGATGTTAGGCTTAAGAAAAATGGCAGATCTCCATCGTGTAATGTGCTTGAATGCCTTAAGAAACATGTAGCCAAGGCATACTAGGCTATTAAGGTAGTATTTAACGCATGAGCCACTGTTTACAATCCCTATGGTTGTGTCGGGCATGGCATAGGAGGAGATAAGAGCTCATAGAATTGGAGAGATATGTATGCCACTCCATGAGTTATTAGGAATACACCCGTCAATTAAAATAAGGTTTACAGTCAATGGGTAGAATTGGATAGCTAGCAAGGAGTAACATATCATAGGTAGACATGCTTCACTTATCTTGTAGAACCTTAGTTTATTTTCTTGTTAATTAGTTTAATTAGTAGCTTTTGGGTTAGTTGATTAGCAACTAATTCCGCCCTTCCTTCCAATACCAGAGATTTTTACTTGCTTTTCATAAAATATAAAAACACAAAAAGAATCATCCTTTACCTTTAGACCTAGTTAGATTAATTTTCAATCCTAACGACACTATTCTTGAGTTGAACGATCAATCCCCCGGTACTTGTCACTATATTATACTACAACGATCAGGTACACTGCCTGGTGGGGGTTGTAAGCTTCTCAAGATCCCTTGAGAGGTAAAGCCTGGTGCGATTCCCACATATCAAGGGTTAAACTAAAAAACTAGCCACTGTCAATATAACCTAACCCGTAAAGTATATAAGAATAGGGTAGGCCATAAGCACATAAGCACTTTTTTATCATAAGCACATAAGCAGTTTGCCAAGAAACCATAATGACAGAGCCCGTGGACTAGGAATAGGCCAGAGCAGGTATTCATACTACTCAAAGATGGCAGATCAAGGTGTTAACCTACCCACAGCCACAGGTATTCATCACAATCAGCTTAAACATAAGCAGTAACACTTACCCATCACATAAGAATCACCAACACTTAAGAACACATAATCACCAACCACATAACCACCAACACTTAATCACCCACCATAGAACCACCAACCACAGAACCACCAACACTTAATCACCCACCACAGAACCACCCACATCTCAAATAATCACATAATCACCCACTACAGAACCAATAAACCCAAACCCTAATTTTTAAAATTTAGGTGTTTTATATTTTTATGATAGATCTACTTAATTAAACAACACACAACTCAAATAATCACATAAACATCACATAATCACCCACCACAGAAACAAAAACCCCAATCCCTAGTTTTTAAAATTTAGGCGTTTTATATTTTTATGATAGATCTGCTTAATTAAACAACACACAACTCAAATAATCACATAAACATCACATAATCACCCACCACATAACCAATAAACCCAAACCCTAATTTTTAAAATTTAGGCGTTTTATATATTTATGATAGATCTGCTTAATTAAACAACACACAACTCAAATAATCACATAAACATCTCAAATAATCAAATAATCACCCACCACAAAACCAATAAACCGAAACCCTAATTTTTAAAATTTAGGCATTTTTTATTTTTATGAAAGATCTGCTTAATTAAACAACACACAACTCAAATAATCACAGAAACATATCAAATAATCAAATAATCACCCACCACATAACCAATAAACCCAAACCCAAAATTTTAAAATTTAGGCGTTTTTTATTTTTAAGATAGATCTGCTTAATTAAACAACACACAACTCAAATAATCACATAAACATCTTAAATAATCAAATAATCACCCACCACAGAACCAATAAACCAAAACCCTAATTTTTTTTTGAAATCGTTGTTTAAACAAAAGATTTTAGATCTAAAAATCTAAAACATAATATCACATATCACAGATCACAAACATAGAACAAGTGATTTAGATCTAAAAACGTTAGATCTAAACGTTTTTAGAGAGAGATACCAGAGAGAGAAAAGAGAGAGAATGAGAGATTATCACACACAGAATGTGTGTGTGAGAGAGAGAGAGAGAGAGAGAGAGAGAGAGAGAGAGAGAGAGAGATAACTGTGTGGGGGTGGGTAGGTGTATACGCGTTAAACGAGTTTTTTTTTTTTTTCTTTTTTTTTTCTTTTTTTTTTTTTTTAATTTGTTGTAAATATTTGTAAAAAAAGTATTGTGTAAAAAAAAGGTATTGTGTAAAAAAAAGTTATATTTGTAAAAAAAGGTATCAGATATATTTGTAAAAAAAGTTATATTTGTAAAAAAAGGTATAAGATATATTTGTAAAAAAAAGCATTGTGTAAAAGAAAAGATATATATCATTAGTAAAAAAAGGTATAAGTTATATTTGTAAAAAAAAAAGTATTTTGTAACAAAAAAGTTATATATCATAGAGTAAAAAAAAGTTAAACAAAAGTTTTTTTTTTTTTTTTTTGGTAAAAGGTCAAAAGACCCGGTAAATATATTACTCCAAAAAACATTTAAGTACAAAGGCTATGGGTGAGTCCCATATCTCAGCCCATTACATAGGCGACAACTTACATAACAAGATACTACCTATTTTCCAAAAGGAAAATAAGCCACTACACAAATGATAACAAAAGACAATGACAAAATAAATTACTTCCTAAGACCTTGAAGCTTAGTGCCGTACATGGCATTAAAAGCATCCAAATTCCCCGGAAGATCATAAACATGCTGCGCATAGTTATCGTAATCATATCCATCATAGTCATATTCACGCTCGTGACCCCCACCAAATAGATTAGCGGACTCATCAAACGTGTTAACAACCTCCTCATCATCACTTTCAGACACAACGACATCTCCCACTTTAGAAAATGGGTTAATCCTCTTAGTAGAAGAAGTAGATGGAGAAGAAAATGAACTAGGCTTAGAAGTCCCAACCTTTTCCTTTTCATTCAGATCATGCACAAGAGATTCTTGTGTTGTAGTAGCAGTCTTAACAGACTCATCCTGTTTAGCTTCCTCAGTTCTTCCAGACGACACATCCAAAGTCTCTTCCTTTGTAGACATACCATACTCATCAGTATCAACCATCATAAGTGCATCAAACTGATTAGATGTAACAATCTTCGTTCCACTAGTACTAGGCACATCAGCATTCTTCTTCCTGTTGACATCCACTTTATTGGGTTCAGAAGGAGGCACTTTGGGTCTATATTGTACCTTCTTTCCCACACTAGGCTTTGTGAAACCTCCTTTATTAGGACCAGATTGACCACCCCTATTACTCTTCTAATTATTATTGACCATTAGGAAGCCATCATTAACACTCGGTGTAGGTTGAGTAGTAGGTGGGACAAATTTAGAAAAATCACCAAGAGTATGACTAAAGATCTTACAGTTATCACAACGAGGTGGTTTCCACTCGTATTCAACCCGTATCTTCTCAATAGTCGAACCCGAACCATCAATTAGAGGTATCTCAACAGTGATGCTATCCCGAAGCACCTCATCCGACTTCACATCAATCATGCATCTAGCAAAACTACTTCGGCCCCAAGAATCCTTGCACATTTGGCTGGTATAAGCATCTAATCTTTTGGGCGTACCAATCAATGTAGCAAGGAGACTAAGACCATCATCAGAAAACATAGCAAGAGGAACATCATGGAATTTAACCCACACCGGGATGTTAGTCAAATCCTCTTTAAGTAAATTGCTGTTCAATGTCCATGGTTTAAGAATAATAGGCACATTCCGAATCAACCATGGTCCATTTTCAAGAACATCATCAACACCTTTCCTAGAAGTGAATTTAAAGAAAAAGAACCCCTTTGCATTCATCATTACCTTATGTATGCCAATCTTAGCCCACGCATTACGTACATAGTAATCAACAACAGGAAACGCAAGGCATTGACCAAGGAAATACCCATATAGAGTATTCTCAAATTGGAGATTCACCTCTTCTACAACTTTTATACGGACAGAAAGGTCAACATTAGCCTTCTTGGTGCTACATTCCAACCTACGAAAGTTAGACACGTGTTTCTGAGGTTCATATGAGGCAGCACCCGCATAAGGGGCCGACTTCACTCCATTACCACTAGTAGCATCCATGGGAGTACTAGGACCAGAAGTTGCATAGACCGACTTCACTCCCGTACCACTTGTATTAGAAGTCTGATCCAAAACACCCGTATTAGCAGCAATCTCATGTTGAACTTGATTCATAGTAGCATCAAAATTCTTACGCGCACTTAACAATAACTGTTCAACATTAGGAGCAACTACAGGTTCATTAGTAGACTCCTTCGCCACTTGAGGTTCATTCACCATAGCATTACCATTATCATCACCTTTAGCAGTAGTAACAGCGACAGGAGTCCCATCATTCAGAGGTAATGGAACCCCATCATCATCCACGAACACAAGTTTGCCTTCGACAATTTTCCGTTCTATGTCGCGTATCTTTTCATCAAAAGAACTCGTCACATGAGGAAGATTCTTCTTAACAACCGATTCCTTACTCACACTCTTAGGACTCAAGAAACCCTTATTCATCTCTCAACACCAAGTAAACAAATCAAACTTAATAGAACCAATGTTACCAACAGCAAGCTAAGCCAATTCAGAAAAAACCTTAATCGCTTAGGGTTTAAATCATGACGCCCCAAGAAAACTAACCAGCATCCATGATCCAAACAATAATGGGTAACGATTCAATGGATAGAATAGAGGATCAGAACCGACTAAGGAGTGGAAGTAATAGTTCGAATCCAAGCAGAACCCTATAGTCGGTGTAAAAAAAACGATTAGAATGAAAACCCTAAAGTATGCGATTTCAAAAAATTCACTAAATCCTTAAGATACAAAGCATAAATTCAAAAAAATCAATTGATAAGAGTGTTAAATCAAGGTAGTATGCAAGGAATCAAAGAGATTAGGTAGAATTTAGAATAAACAATTGAGTTAAGGGTTGTTAGGGTTTTCTCCAGAGAGAATACGTATAAGGGTCCTATAAGGATAGTTTAGTTTTTTTTAATCATTAATACATGTTAATTGTTCAACAAAAGTTATAAAAATGTAAAAATGTAAAAGTTGTAAAAATGTAAAAGTATTTTCTTAAAAAAAATTAGTTATAAAAGTATTAGATAAAAAAATGTGTTATAAAAAATGTGATGTATTTTCAGGTTTTAGGTTCTCACGAGCAAGTAACTGAGTGGGTGCAAAATATAGCTCGGGAGCTCGGTTTTGTAATTGTTAAAAATAGAACCAAATCAGAAGATGGTCAGATGAACGAAATCAATTACATGTGTACAAAGGGTGGGACGTATGAATCTCAAGGTAGTGGAAAACAGAAAACCAAATATGTAAAACCAATTGTCCATTCAGATTAGTTGCGAAATATCATTGAACAAAAAATTATTGGGTTTTGAGGGTGAAGGATGATACGCATAATCACGATATGTTTGAGTCGTTGCATAGTGTGGCATATGCAATGCGATTAAAGGATGATGAGTTGGGTTTGGTCAAAGAATTGTCAGATTATAACATACGACCACTTAATATACTTTCGACAATACGGGGTTGTAATCCGGATAACGTGTCTAGCGTTAGAACTATATATAACGCACAAGATAAGTTTCGGAGAGCCAGAGTAGGTGATAGAACTCCAATTCAAGTCCTTTACTCGCATTTGCGGGATTCAGGGTATACATGGTACCCGAGGGTAAATGAGCATACCAACGAGCTTGAGGAGCTATTTTTTGTGCACCCCCGTCGTATGCTCTATGGTGTACATTCCCTAAAATCATGCTGATGGACTCGACATACAATACCACGATGTTTAAATTGCCGTTGTTGGAAATTGTTGGAGTAACTTCAACAAATAAAAAAATTTCAATGGCGTGTATATAGCTTTTTATCAAGTGAACAAGGGCATAATTTTAGATGGGTATTGCAACGTATGAAGCAAGTGATAGACGAAAGATATTACCCACGTGTTATCGTCACTGACAGAGATTTAGCGTTGGTTGGGGCAATAAGAGAAGAATTTCCTGACGCTCACAAATTACTCTGTCGATGGCATATAGAGCAAAATCTGCTTAAGTTTTGCAGAAATAAATTCACTGGGTTATATGAGTATGAGTCCATTAAACACCGATGTGATTGGATGGTTAAAGCTCCGACATTCGAATCGTTCAAGCGACATTATCAACGCCTACAACAGCTATTGGTCAACCATCCGGGTACTTAATTATTAATTCATTTTTTTTAATTATTTAATAAATAAGCACCCGAATGACCTTTTATTAATTCATTGTTTTTTTCAGATGTCTCTACGTATCTAGATAACTGGCTGCAAGATTACTCACTGATGTTTGTCTCGTATATTACCGACCGATATCGCTCCTACGGCCAGACAACAACGTGCAGAGTTGAGGCTCACCACGCGTTGTTGAAATTATATTTGGACGGCACACAGTCCAAATTAGACAGGTTGTTGAGGTCGATCGATAAGATTCTCATTTCGCAAGAAAATGCGATAAAAGAGAGTTTCAATAGAAGCATCAACGAGAAACAAAATAAGTGTAATATACCACTATTTCAAGAATTGTGGTATAAAGTTTCCAAACATACTTTCAACCTCATGCACAAAGAACTCCACCTGTCGATCACCCCAGAAGACTGTAGCCATAAGTTGCGGGCAAATTTCGGACTACCATGCTTTCACGAGATGCAAATCTATGTATATCATGGTAAGTATATTAAATTTATAACTATCAAGTTGTTTTCCACAATAATATCAGTAATTTATACAAGTCACTTTAATTGAATTCAGGATACCCCATTCCACTGGAACAATTTGATATTTTTTGGAGAACCCTGTCTGTTCCGTGGCCTGTTATCAATAGTCCCCCGCCTGAAGATGGCTCTTCCATCGAACTTGGTGATGATGATGATGATGATGATGATGATGATACTTCGTTTAACGATGGCGTGCGACAATTCAAGAATATTTTTAGCAAATCAACATCGTTTGCCAAGAAAAATATGTTAACAAAGTTGAGAGAGATATTCCATCCTGAATCTGTTGACACACGTGAACCAGCTATTCAAAAAAAATACCCGTGGACGTCCGAGCGCAAAGGACAAAAAGGGCTAGGCTACACAAGTCCCGGACTTGAATGAAGTCCCTGACTTGGATGAAGTACCAATCGTAGATCACCGAAGAAGTACAAATTCAAGATCTACAAAAGTCCCGAACTTGCGGAAAGAACCTCCAAGACATAGCTCTTACACGGGTGATAGTCTACGCCACAGATTATATGCTGAAGATAATGTGAGCAATAAATTTATTGAGCATATTCCACATATTTTCCGTCTATACGTAATAAGCATATATAATGTGCTGTGTGATGGAAATTGTGGGTTTCGGTGCGTTGCCCACAGTCTTGCTCAAAACGAAAATAGGTAGGCCGAAGTCAGACATATGTTATTGCAAGAGTTAGATTATCATAGGCAAACTTACATAAGTATGTGGCAGCAACATGACTTTGACCTACTTTGGTATACAATAGACTGGTTCAATGGAGGTGCACCTATCTGTCGCTGGATGGTGATGCTAATCACGAGGCTGGTTATCGCTTCAATGATTCACCGACCTGTTGTATTTATATCCCAGCAAGGTTGGAACACATGTTTTCCACTTTTTACCGGGGCAAACTTATCACAAGGAACCGACCCCTTTGTGATTGCCCGTGTGGGGGAGAGTAACTATGCTGACTACATTTTACCGACGCTAGACAGAGATTCTCCACTTCCCCATATCCACCCACTATGGAGGTATTTCAGAGAGCCAGTTGCAGCCGAATGGGAAACTTTGTATCAACATCGACTAATGGATCATTGATTTATGTTGTAAATAATTATACCGACAAAACCATTGTAAATGATTACTGATTTATATTGTAAGTAATTATACCGACAAAACATTGTAAATGATTATTGATTTATGTTATAGAGTATGTAGTTTGAGAAACCTTTGATCTCAAATGTTCATTTATTTATTATGCATGTCCTTTCTTTGGCCAGGTGGAACGAAGAAATCCTTTCTTGTGTCGATGTGAGAAAGGATTCATTATAGAACGCTAATCCTGGAAACCAGCTACTCGTGGGCAACTGTATTATGCATGTCCTGATTCAGTGGTAAATAATCATACGTTTGCTTAGTTATGTAAATATGTAAATAATTTGTTTGTTAAAAATAAATTTCTTATAATTTTCTTAACATGTAACAGTCAGGTACAGATAACTATGGGTGTCGATACTTCATGTGGAAAGATGAATTTGAAAGGAGGTACTTTAATCAAGCCTCTTCTTCAGCGCAGTGCTCAAACTGTGTTGCGAAAGATAATAAGATTGACGAGCTTGAAGCAAGAAACAAGCTATTGATGAAAAGAATTAAGACGCTGGAGATGGAGTTAGAATTGGCAAGGAATCCTGAGGATCACGCTTGTCAGTCGGGTGCAAGGCTCCATGATCTTTTAAATGAAATGAATAATCTTCATATGTCGTAGATGTTGTTGTTTTTAAATAATATGTTAACGTTGTCGTTTAATTTAATAATAACAATTGTTGTTGCAGTTATTTAATGTGGTAATATTTAACGTGCTATTATACAAACAAAACATTACACAATACTTTCAATTTAAACAAAAAAAAAAAAAAAAAAAAAAAAAAAAAAAAAAAAAAGACAAAACAAGGGGAAAACTAAAAAAAAAGAAAAAAAAAAAGTACTCCCTAGTTTACTAGAGAGGGTTAAATTAAAAAACTAGTCACCGTCAATATAACCCAACCCCATGAAATTTGTATTGAACTAGTAGTTTCTTGAAAGAACAATTTTTATTTTTATTTTTATTTATTTTTAAATTTGGTTAATCCTTATTACGTATCAGGACACGTAGTCTCAAGTTTACTATGTAAAATGGTGACCACGTACGATCTTAATTTTACCTGTTACATCAGCTTTCTCTCTCCGACAACCTTTAAACGACCGAATATCCATAGCAGCGACCTTCTTATTTTTTTAAACAAATTTAAACTTCATTAGTAATAAAACTTAAAAATTACAATAGTTGAAATAATAATAAAAACATTACAAAGACAGCTAAAACGTAAACTAATAATCTAAGTTATACATATTCTGGATTGATGCCTTCATATCCATAAGTTTACGTTGTTGTCGTGGGTGCAAATTTGGGTCGATTGTTGAATTGTAGAAAATTATGTCTTGATCCCGTTTTGTTTTTTTATCAATTCAATTTGCCGACGTTGTAGCTCAATTTTCTGCATTTCCAACTCCTCTTGTCATAGACTTCTTGCCTCTTCCATTTCCATCTCTTGTTTCCTCAGCTTTATATAGTCCTGTATGTAACACCTCGTGAACGACACGACTTAAAGTCATTGAAATTTAAATTTTTAGGCGGAAATTACCCAACTTTAACGGACATGCTGTAACTCTTTTGACTATTAACAAAAACCTATACAAATTCATACCCTGAGTCTATTTTTAAATGAAACTAGACTCAATTACCTTCGAAACACCGAGTGGCGCGACCCTTGACGACTTATAGTGTAAAAGATATAATTTTTTGAAAACTGACTCCGACTAGTTCTCCAACTTGTTCTCGACTAGTTTTCCAACTATTTTAACCACTCTACAAACACTTAACTATATAAATTGTTTTTCCAATATTCTTGACCCGTTTGACCCAAAATGGGTTAAAAAGGACTTTGTCCCAAACACCTCTTTTTCTGCATACTTCTTTTATGCACTTTTGACCCATTTTGCGGAAAACGACTTCTATTACTCGGAAATACACCAAAACTTCTAGAACTTATTAAGACATTATAAACACCCAATATATGCATAAACTTGGTCATAATGACCCGCGGAAACGTGCTTTACAAAGTGACAGGTATTATGCCAAAATACCTATTTTGACCCGTTTGCATACACAATTTAACCATAACAACATTAACCATAAAACAAACGCTTAAACATGAACCAAAACACACATTTGACATTAAAGACCATGACAACCTTGATCCATAACCACTGACTCATTCAAATCCCAAAATGGGTACAAACATACATTAATCCAAACACACCTTTAAACATGGCCATAAACACTTGGCCTATGTTATGACATTCCATTTGGCGACTCAATTACTTCAACGACCATAACTTATACCTTGACACTTGAAAACATACTTACAAACCATTTTATACTTTCGGAGGTATAACATTGAATTGAGCTCGGTATCTATCTAAGCTCTTACTTTCTTACCATGCTTCTAACCTTCCGTATTAGTCATCCTTAGGCCTTAGTCGAAACCTTGCCGGCTTAGCATAAGCACCTACAAAACATTGATATCCTAAAACCGTAAGTAGATGGCTTAATAAGTAAAATGATTATAATGTAATATCATAATCATTCACACATTATGCAACATAAACTATTAATCCATTTCAATCATTAAACACTACACGTACTTTCAAATACTTAAGACCTTACTAATCTATCTCAACCACGTCTAGGCACACTTAACTAACACATCCCTTGCGAACTATAACATACTAGCATTAACTCCATTTTCTTATAAGCACAAACATTCCATAACCTTAACATATAATCACATAACACATAATATGAGGAAATCAATATAACATTATTTTATAACCGGTTTACTTACCTTGATTCCAAGCTAATGAAACCAAGAACATCATCATCATCATTATCCTTCCACATCCTAATCCATAATCATTATAACATAAACATTTGATTACATAACCAATTAACCATAACAATGGTTATTCAACCATTAACCCACTTCTTGATACTTAAATTCGTTATATAATCATATATTGATTATATGATAACCATCTTATAAAATTACCCACTTTACATCAACACCATTAGCCTCACCATCTTTTAAACCCATCCAATTAGCTTAAACATTATCATTTACCCATTTCCCCAAATTAGGTATATGAACCCTAATTTATAATCCATAAATTCAATTAAAATTAAAGACTACTTACTTGAGGGATGATCAATACAAACTTATTTCTTGATTGGAGCACTAATCCTTCATCAAATTGGTCTTTTGATGAGAAGCTTGTTTCCCTCCTTTTCTTTCTAAATCGTACACACATATACACCTAATGGATAATCATGAATTATGAATATCCTGGAGATTTCTAGCTTATACTTTCTTAACACCAAAATTATGTCACCACTTGACACTTTTGGTCCCTCATGTCCTTTTCTTTCTACTTTGGTCACAACCAACTTTATAACATATTTATTACTTGGCAATATTAGTCTTTCAAGTCCATCTTTTTCCTAATTGTGGCACATCATATTTATAATAACCATTTACATAAACTTTGACTATTAAATTGACTATCGGGTTGACTAACTAATCCGGTAAGTCCTTATATCTTATAAAGTCATAGTCAACTATTCCAATGACATCGTTGTAATAAATTGCTTAGGCCCGGTTTCAGGGTGTTACATTCTATGACCCCCCTTCTTTTTTCCTAATTTTGGCAACTTGAAGTTGAAGTACTTCTCGGCTAACGAACTAATAAATGATGAAGGTGGCTCACGAGATGAGGTGGATGATTTCTTCTTGGATGCATCACGACCAATTGGTCGTGATTCTAGAGTCTCTTCCTCATCAGAATCATCCATGTTGTGCTAATTCAAACCACCTTTTGTTGATCCCGAGGTGGTTTCTGAAGTCTTGGATTTCTTGTTACCCCTTTTGTTATTGTAGAAACAAGGCATATCAATATCTTTCCAAGCAACATGATCCTTCAAAACTTTTCAACGCTCCTCCAATGTAAACTTATGATTGTTAATCAATTGTTATTCTTTACAAGCTTTTTGGTACACATCCAGGTCATTCGCACAACTTTCGTGATTCTGCTCGATATTCTCCATAATTGCACAAAATGCACCAACCCTACAACGAACCTTATTCTCCCATTTGGTAACGATCGAGTCGTATGTTCTGTCTGAACCAGTTTCATTTTGAATGTATTGTATCACCTCATCCCAAAACCCCGACCTGTTGACAGCATTTCCTCTCTCGGAATTTTCCAACACATGAATCCAAGCTTTACATAGCGTGACCTCTTTCGGTTTTTCCATGGTTTAAGCTTTGGCTCTTGGGTTGCGACATTTTTACCTTTAGCCTTTGTAGCACGTCTCGAAGGCTTCTTTTGTTTGACGGGTGACGTCTCTTCGACATCGTCATCGTCTTTAACCGTAATGGAACCTTGAAATGAACCGTGGTGCAAACCATGACCCGAACCTTGCCCCATTGAAACATCATAACTCGGATAATGTTGACTCGCATAATGTTGAGTTGGATAGTTTTGACTCGGGTAATATTGAGTCGGATAGTCTTGCATTAACTCCTCAAAATCCATATCAAGATTAACACCCTCAAGCGGGGAAAACTCTTAATTCGGTTGGGAAGATATCGAGAAATCCATGGTAGGATAATACGATGAAGTCGCGCTCGACGTTGAAGTCGACTTTTGTTTCTTTGCAGCTCGACACTTTCTACTGCCGCCTCTTTCGGGACGAGGTCGTTTGTTAAGGCCGAATATATCCTTGAGACATGTAATGTCTATCGGTTCCTCGGCATCCCATTTCGGAAAATTTTTCAAGACCTCCTAAACGTGAACATATATGAAACCCCTGTAACCAAAGTGTTCTTTAAAGTTCCTCTTCGCATTTTCGAGATGATCGTGCTCATTTTAACCACTTCGACGCTGCAAATGTTTATAAACAATGTTAAATTTTTGGCAGTCGCCATTAGGCCTCGTCTATTTACCCATTATCATATTTTTGGTACGAGGGTCACTGACAGTTTGAGCATTGAACATCTCTAGAATTTCGTTCCAAAAGTAATCTTTGGAACGGTCATTTCCCATTTCTTTGTCTTGGGAAATTTCTATCCAAATTTCCGCAAGTAACTTTTCTTCGGCCTTAGTCCATTTCCGATTCACACGCATACCTACAGCTTCCATGTCATCGTCGATGTCCGTGTCTAAATCCACGACTTTTTTTGATTTTTTGGCCATGGTTTTTTTTCCTCTATCTTCGGCCGGTTCACGTGGTTGTGGTACTTTGAATTGTGAACCCGATGGTTATGATTTAAATTGTGGTTATGGTTGAGATAGAGGAAACGTGGATGGTTGAGACGGGTTAAAAAATTGTGGTGCCGGAAATTGTTGAGGTTGATTTGCGAATCCCTGTTGAAACGCATATTGTTGGTTAAGATAAATTGCCTCGTGATTGAATTGTTGCATACCATATGGCGACGATGATTTTGAATTTTTCGACGAGGGGTAGACGGGTTTGATGATCCCCCATATTGTTGTGGGTTTAAATTGAGGAGATTCGTGAAATAGTCTCCTTCATTCGGGTTTTGAGACATGATTTTTTGTTTTTGAGTTGAGATATAGAGAGTAATGTTTATGTTTTGCTTGAATTATAGTGAGAAAAATGTATGTAAATGCTTTGGTATTTATAGTGTGTGTTAAATTTATTAAAAAAAAATGAACCATTTAATAATAAAACGGTAATATATTCGTTTGAAAAGGCCCACTCCAACATCCATATTTTCAGAAGATGACCTCGCCGTGCAAGCGAGGTGATGAGGCGAAAAATGATCCATTTTTAGGGGATCATTTAAGCCCGAATCCGACTTTATTTGATCAAATATTGCCCTAAATCGTTCCTTTTGTGATTTTAGGTACTTGGAGAGTGCATTCTGGAAAAGAAGCCATTTCGGACATTTTTGGAGCATAAAAGTGAAGAAAACGGCAAAGTCTCAAATTTCTATGCTGGGAACAGTGCATGAAGGCGTCAAGAGTTGCTCTTGACGGCGTCAAAGTCCCAAGATTAAAATACCGTGGTTGATGACGGCGTCACATAGGCCGTCATAAGTAGATCAAGGCCGTCCGAGGAAGTATTTGGCGGCGAGATGACGGCGTCACACCATTGCTCTTGACACCGTCACCCCTGTTTTCCTATATATAGTTTTCTAGTTTTTCACATTAGGAGAGAAGTTTTGGTGAAACCCTAAAGACGAATTTGGTGCAAGTTTTACAGGTTTTTCAAGGGTTCCAAACCCTTGATACCTTGCATTGTAATTGAGATAAGTGTTCTTCTAATTCAATCAATATGTCTATGTGTTGGTTGTCTATATCTTGTTCTTGTCTCAATTCCATTATGCTAGGCTAGATCTCTTTTGTGTTTACTTAGATCTAATGAAACCTAGATATTGATTATGTGTTGATTACTTGTTTATTCTTGTCTTGGATGAATGATTTTATATGTTAGGCTTAAGAAAACTGGCAGATCTCCAAATGGTAACATGCTTGAACGTCTTAAGAAACATGAACCGAGGCGTACTAGGTCTTTATTGGTTGTATTTAATGCATGAGCCACTGTTTACAATCTCTATAGTTGTGCTGGGTCATGGTGTAGGAGGAGATAAGAGCTCATAGAATTGGGGAGTTATGTATGCCACCCCATGAATGGTATTAAGGAATACAATCCGTCATCCATATAATTATAACAAGTAATTAACGTGTAAAAGATATCTAGGGAGTAGTGAAGTCTAAGTAAACACATTTTCTCCAATTATTGCTCACAACTTTAGTATAAATTAGTTTAATTTCATTTTTAGTATTTTATTTTGATTATATCTTAGTTTTGGGTTAGTTGAATAGCAACTAATTCCGCCCACTCTTCCAAAACTCGAGATTTTACTTGCTTTCATAAAAATATAAAAATACAAAAATAATCATCCCTCACCTTTAGAACTAGTAATTAGGCTTTCTAATCCTAGCGACACTATTCCTAAGCTGAACGATCAATCTCCCGGTACTTGTCACTATACTATACTACAACGATCAGGTACACTGCCTGGTGGGGGTTGTAAGCTTCTCGAGATCCCTCGAGAGGTAAAGCCTGTTGCGATTCCCACGCATCAAGTTTTTGGCGCCGCAGCCCGGGGAATAGTTATTGTCTAGGTTAGGATTTCTTTTTATTAGGTCTACTTGCTAGATTCCTTTCTAGTAAGATTTTTATTTTTATTTTTAGGTCTTCTTTAGTCTATCTTATTTCTTTGTGCCGTTGTTCGTAACTCTTTACCATCCGACATCATGGAAGGTGGTAACATCTTTGAACCCGTCATCCCACCACAACAAAACCCACCATTAGAACCCCTTAGGCCCCGAACCTTAGGAGAGTATTCCCGACCCAGCCACCAAGGCTACCGAAACACCATTGAGCTCACCGGAGACAATGTGACCCCCTTGCGATCCGACACCATCCGGTTGGTGCAAAGCGGATGTGCATTCCATGGACTTCGTTCCGAAGATCCAAACCAACATCTTAAGGACTTTCTCAAAATCGTTGATTCCATAGACCTAGGTGTTGAAACTAGAGAGACTACCCGTTTACGCCTATTCCAATTCTCTCTACGGGATCAAGCTAGTCAATGGCTTGAGCGTTTACCCGCGGGATCCATCACCACATGGGACAATCTCGCCAATCGCTTCCTTACCCAATTCTTTCCGCCGGAAAAGACTGCAATGCTTAGAATAGACATTTTGATGTTTGAGCAACAGCGGGGTGAAACTTTCTACGAGGCTTGGGCCCGTTTTAAGGATCTCCTCCACAAGATCCCTCATCATGGCATAAACCTTTGGTTATTAGTCCAGATTTTCTACGACCATGTTGACTATCACACTAAGCGCACCATCGACAGGGCCGCGGGAGGTAAATTGCGTGATAAGAATGCTGAGGAGTCTTGGGCAATTATCGAAGATCTCGCTGTTGATAATCATGAGATTTGGGAATTTAAACATACGATAGAAGCGGCCATCAATGCAGTCTCGACATCTGGAGGAACCACCGAAATCCCCGATGAACTCTTATGCAAACTCGAGGCAAAAGTTGACTATTTTGAGGAAAGGCAAAGGAGACCCTTAAGTCCTAGACAAGCCACTGTCAATTCTATCTCAAAACCAACTTCGGCACCATTATCTGAGTCACCTTCTAGAGAACATGTCGAGACTTTTCAGAGGTGCACCCCACCTTGTTCCCCTCCCAAGGAACTTAGCTCGGAGTTTGAGGCTAGGATGAGAGAATATATGGCAACTCACTCTGATCGGCTTGCTAGATTCGAAGAAGCAGTTTATAAGCAAAAAGAGGAGATGCAGGAGAAAATGAATGAGATGTTGAGTCTATTGGAGGAGTATGCCAATCAGAGAACCCCCGAACGAATACTGCTAAGGAAAGAAAGCGCCACTCCCACCACCCAATTTGTTAACTCCATCACCATTGTCCATAAAGATAACGAGAAGGTAGAAACTCCTGCTAAACAGACCTTAGAAAAACCACCAGAGTCCCAACCTTTGAGTTACTACCTGAAACATGATATAAACAAAAACACCATAACAAATTGGATTAAGGGTGATGGGCGTAACCAATCCTCCGGACAGGTTCCTGAAAAAGAGGAAGAAGAGGAAGATGAGCATGATACGCTTCTTGGAGAATCAGTGGTCGAGAGGGTACTGGTACAGAAAGTGGCTACTAAGCAGGTAGCATGTGGGAACTTTGAAATACCAACGAGCATCGAGGACTTGAAACATCTTAGTGCTTTCGCCGACCAAGGATCGGAAGTAAATCTTATGCCCCTAACTATTTACATCCAACTAACGTCAAAAATGCCAGCACCTACTCGTGTTAGGTTATCTCTTATTGGACACTCGTACGTATACCCCCTAGGAATCGCAGAAGATGTATTAGTTAATGTTGCAGGATTCATGTACCCCGTTGATTTTATGATCATTGATGATAAAGGGGATGGATGCATGCCGATAATCCTTGGGGCACCATTCCTCACCACCGCTAGGGCTGTCATTAAGTATGAAAGTAGGAAGATTGAGCTTAAATCTGGAAAAAGAAAGATTAGCTTCCCCATGACCCCGCGAAGTGAGCATGAGAATTTGAGTTGGAGAATGATCAAAAACAACATCGGCACGACACCCATTCGTGTTCAGAATAAGATTCTTGCATGGGAGGCAAGAATAAAAAGCTATAAGAAAGCTTAGGATGAAAGAAGAAAAGGCAATAAGGTTCCAATTGAACTCGAACATACTCGACATAAAAAAGGTCATACACCATTTGAGGAAGGGAACTTGGTGCTCTTGAGACACTTGGAAAAAACAATACCACCCGATAAACCAAGTCCTTGGTGGTATGGGCCATTCACAATCGAAGGATTGAGCAAAGATGGGATAGCTAATTTGAGAAGCAATTTAGGTGGGAAGGTGATTGCGAGTATCGACAGATTGAGGCACTACCACCATAACAGTAATGATCGCAACTATATGGGGTATATCATTTCAAATGATGAAATCACGTAGTAACCCATGACCTTGAGTCTAGCTACAAGACTCGTAAATAAAGAAAAGCGCTTCTTGGGAGGCAACCCATGTTTTGTGTGATTTTATTTGTTTGATTGTTATTTGCTTCCGTATGCATGTTTTATTTTTATTGTTGGTTGATCATGTCTCTAAATTAAAAAGTGGAAATACTTTACTATGTTGTTTGGCCTAGTCTTAACTTCAACCTAAAAGTATTTTTGCAAAAGATAAGTGTAAGGGGAAACCCCAAATATGTTTTTAAGAAATAACCCGATCATGATTCTCCACAATATTAAATGAACATGTATATTCGTATTTGTTAGAGTCAAATGCTTGTATTGAGTCATAATGAAGTTTTGCAGGATTTTCCAGGAAGTGAGACCAAGTTTTTCCAGAAATTTTCCGGAAACTTAACATAAGAATTTCTGCAGGTCCATTCTGACGGCGTCAGAGTATTACTCTTGATGGCGTCAGGAGTTAAAATCTGGAAATTTTACCGGTTTTGTTTTTCTAACGGAGTCTTATGGTTTTTGTGAATTATTAAGTTTTATAATCTCCAGGAAATCTGCAAACTTCATTCCACAAGCATTATATCTTACTTTGTTTTCTAGGATTTAGTAACTTATATAGGATGCCGCCGATTTTACGCGAGGTTGTCTTGTCTATTTTTTTTGTCAGGATTTACAGGTTATTTTCGACAAGGAGATGATTTATATTCTGGAAGGGAAGCTTTGATTGTTCGTTTTCTTGGAGGAAGATTTAACCTGGCCAACCTATAATCCATACCGAGCGAATCAGGGGAGTATTTGATTTCATTCTCTTTACTTTTTCACTTTTACATTCTTTACTTGAACATTGGGGACAATGTTCATCTTAAGTGTAAGGGGAGGGTAAAAAGATGATACCTTACATATGCACTTTCGCTTGAGTTTGTTTTGTTTGATAGTAGATGTGTAATAAAACTATGAGAAATACTTGTTAGTGTAATTTTAGCGCCAAATTTAAATTTTTTTACAACATTTAGGAGTGAAACTTTAGCCATAGCAAGCGTCTCATGGATAGGAGATTGTATGACTAGCACATAACCATATATTCAGAAAAATTTTCCACCCAAAAATGTGAGGTTCGCCTTTAGATTTGATAGGAAAAGCATTTACTATTAGTGCTTATGAGTGTACCGGTAGCATTTAGATTCTAGAACTTGCGTTAGTGATGCATCCCGAGACCGCTAGTGAGACTACATTCGTGTGGTAGGATTTACTACATGATAAGAGGCATTAGGATCACCCTTGTGTTAAACTCGTATTATAATTACTTGACCATTTAAGTCATATTACTTGGCTAGTTAAGTCAACTAATCTTTCCCACACCCTTAGCGTTGTACTCATTTTTAGTACACGAAACCCCTAGTACACCCCTCCGAGCCTATCTTTTCGTTTCTAACTTTAAGCATCTTACTTAAAGGAAGAATTTGTTACACCCCACTTAAATGTACAACCAAATCGCCTTAGCCTTCCGTGTATGCGCTCATTTTTAGTGCATTATTGTTATTTGTTAAACCCTAAGTTAACTTTCTAATTGATTACATGGTTGCTAAGTCGAGTCATATCCTTGTACATATTGTTTTGGGACGATTGGGACTCATGGGTAAGTACTTATTTTATGGAGTAATGGGGAAGAACATAATATTATTACCCCCATATGTGCGTTAATTTTAAAAGTGCTCCAAGTGTTTTGATTTTCTTAAT
This sequence comes from Artemisia argyi, assembly GCA_030686995.1. Classification (NCBI taxonomy): domain Eukaryota; kingdom Viridiplantae; phylum Streptophyta; class Magnoliopsida; order Asterales; family Asteraceae; genus Artemisia; species Artemisia argyi. Next base: position 11,506,820 of record CM060686.1, on the reverse strand, counting down.
ACGAGTCATTAGATTAGTTAATTGTAAAGTATGTAAAGATTCAAGTGTAAGGGGAATGTTCATTCCCTATGATGTATTATTTTGGATGGTAGGGTAAGAGTGTATGCAAAGAAAAAAAATAATAAAAAAAAATAAAAAAAAAGAGAGAAAAAACATACGGACTACCATCCCTTTTCATTCTATGTTCATTTTATGTTTTTGTTATTTTTCATTTATTAGCTTAAGTCGAGTCTAGTCTTGGCTTAGCAACGCCATATTGTACATGTAATTAACCAAGATTGTTAACTCGCCACCAGTAATAACTTCCTTTATCCAACAAAACCGTGTAATTCATATCCCTATACCTAACGTTACAACCCTTTAAAAGACCTCTTTGATAGTTTATCCTAGGTGCCTACGCCATGCGGTGGAGGTTTGATCCTTTCCCAAGCCTATGGTAATCTATTTTGCTATGACAGGTAGTGAGAGATATCTTCCATTTCCATAATGTTATATTACTTTATTACACCCGAGAGATGTGAGTATCTAAACACTATTTGTGAGGTGCTTGTGTATGACCTCCGTGCTTGTCTATTGGTCTTTAGTGGAACGATTATTTGTTGTAATTACTTTTATATTAGTGTTAAATGACCCCTAACTTGTCTTTTGAGTAGAATAAAAGCACATTTGCTTGAGGACAAGCAAATCTCAAGTGTAAGGGTATATGATGAGGCGAAAAATGATCCGTTTTTAGGGGATCATTTAAGCCCGAATCCGACTTTATTTGATCAAATATTGCCCTAAATCGTTCCTTTTGTGATTTTAGGTACTTGGAGAGTGAATTCTGGAAAAGAAGCCATTTCGGACGTTTTTGGAGCATAAAAGTGAAGAAAACGGCAAAGTCTCAAATTTCTATGCTGGGAACAGTGCATGAAGGCGTCAAGAGTTGCTCTTGACGGCGTCAAAGTCCCAAGATTAAAATACCGTGGTTGATGACGGCGTCACATAGGCCGTCATAAGTAGATCAAGGCCGTCCGAGGAAGTATTTGGCGGCGAGATGACGGCGTCACACCATTGCTCTTGACGCCGTCACCCCTATTTTCCTATATATAGTTTTCTAGTTTTTCACATTAGGAGAGAAGTTTTGGTGAAACCCTAAAGACGAATTTGGTGCAAGTTTTACAGGTTTTTCAAGGGTTCCAAACCCTTGATACCTTGCATTGTAATTGAGATAAGTGTTCTTCTAATTCAATCAATATGTCTATGTGTTGGTTGTCTATATCTTGTTCTTGTCTCAATTCCATTATGCTAGGCTAGATCTCTTTTGTGTTTGCTTAGATCTAATGAAACCTAGATATTGATTATGTGTTGATTACTTGTTTATTCTTGTCTTGGATGAATGATTTTATATGTTAGGCTTAAGAAAACTAGCAGATCTCCAAATGGTAACATGTTTGAACGTCTTAAGAAACATGAACCGAGGCGTACTAGGTCTTTATTGGTTGTATTTAATGCATGAGCCACTGTTTACAATCCCTATAGTTGTGCTGGGTCATGGTGTAGGAGGAGATAAGAGCTCATAGAATTTGGGAGTTATGTATGCCACCCCATGAATGGTATTAAGGAATACAATCCGTCATCCATACAATTATAACAAGTAATTAACGTGTAAAAGATATCTAGGGAGTAGTGAAGTCTAAGTAAACACATTTTCTCCAATTACTGCTCACAACTTTAGTATAAATTAGTTTAATTTCATTTTTAGTATTTTATTTTGATTATATCTTAGTTTTGGGTTAGTTGAATAGCAACTAATTCCGCCCCACTCTTCCAAAACCCGAGATTTTACTTGCTTTCATAAAAATATAAAAATACAAAAATAATCATCCCTCACCTTTAGAACTAGTAATTAGGCTTTCTAATCCTAGCGACACTATTCCTAAGTTGAACGATCAATCCCCCGGTACTTGTCACTATACTATACTACAATGATCAGGTACACTGCCTGGTGGGGGTTGTAAGCTTCTCGAGATCCCTCGAGAGGTAAAGCCTGTTGTGATTCCCACGCATCACGAGGAGGCCTTGTGGTGTGGTGGCGACACTACTACACAAAAGGCTATAAACACCCCCAAATAGAGACTGGTTATATACAACCCTATTCTTATGAAAAAAAACTAGCTGGAATGAAAGGAACTGAGATTGGTTTTCTTGAAATAACCGGTTTTCATAATATAAATCACATAAAAACTGGGTTTGCTAGTAAAAACCGGTCCTTTTACACAATCAAAGACACTGCTTTTTGGGTAACAATATATCTCTATATGTTTATGTTATAGACATCGTTTTTTTAAGAAACAACCAGTTTCTATTACATTGGGCGGTTTAATTTCTTTTTTTGAACAAAGGGCTGTTTAATTCAACTTTTCAATTGAGTGGGATTTGATAAAAAAAATTGAGTGGGATTAATTAAACTTTTTATTTTCATTATCTTTTAACATTTCCCTCTTTTATTTCCATTTAGCTTACTGTTTCCCTCTTTCCATTCACAAACCCTAACCTTCACAGCCGCTACCAAACTACGATATTCACCTTCACACAATCAGTTTCTACTCCCACAAAGCAGGTATTCGTTTTACTTTTGTTTTGAAATTTTTTGATTTTGACACTACAACAAATTTGTCATTTGTACACACTTTTTTCTTCACACTTTATAAAGTGTGAGCTTTTTTCTAAAGATATTCACTCTTAAAAGTGTGAATAATTATTTCAAAATCCTCACGCTTAAAAAGTATGAAGAATTTCAATCTCACACTTAAAAGTGTGAAGAATTATTTCAAAATCAAATCATCACACTTAAAAGTGTGAAGAATTATTTCAAAATCAAAATATTCACGCTTAAAAGTGTGTAGAATTATTTTAAAACCCTCACACTTAAAAGTGATAAAAATGTTCATAACACTTCACACATAAAAGTGTGAAAATATTTGCTACATACAATTGGTTCACACATATACTAGTGTGAACTCTTTGATTCTTCACACTTTAAAGTGTAGCTACATGCTCTAATAAGTGTGAGTATATAACTATTTTGTAGTAGTGTGAATTTAAAAACCTTGAATCTTATTCCATGAAACCTGCTTATGCTATTGATACGAAATTGATTTTTGTTATTTGTATATAATACTTATAACTTTACAAATCAATTGTTTTGTCTTAATTACTGTAACACTTGATTCCTTATCAAATTTACTTTTTATATTTGGTTACGCTTTAAGACAAATTGGGGCTGATGATAGAAACATAATATGGTCAGGTGAAGTAATTAGAATTACTATGTTCAAAATTATCACTATGTATATACAAGATTTAGTTATTTCAATATTCCATTTGACGCATACCAAGATGTTTGTCGATCCCGTTTTGCCATCTCTAATATTTAGTTTCAAGTGTATGCAACTCAGTAAAATTTAGAGGTGGCAAAACGGGGGGTCAGGCGGGTACGGGCACGGGCTAGAACATGCATGGGCTAAACGGGCATGGGTCAAACGGGCACATGTGATACAAATCGCTTTATAGAAGATAAAAAATAACGAAATAAATTCGTTAAACGTAATACTTCATTTATATTTAAAAAATTAAGTATATTATATATGTAAGTTTTTCTTAAAAAAGATTATAATGTTCTCCAATTATAAGAAAATATGTGCCCGTTAGTGCCCATTTAATTTTTAAACGGTTTAAATATGTCAATTTCAAAAAAAAGTGGGGGCTAAAGTGTGCCCAAGTCTTTTACAAAGTAATCAAAATTAGCCAATTTTTTTGTTCATTTTGGGCACAAATTGCCACCTCTAGTAAAATTTTCTTTAGCTACATGTAATTGTGTAACATGTCAAGCTACAGGTGGAGAAGAGGCTAGTGTATGGACCACTGATCTTGTAGGTACATCGTTCTCTTTTTCGTTTTAGTTTAGTGGTCTGTGCAAAGAAACATGGTTCAAAGTCTGATTTATAAACATGATACTTTTTATTTTCTGTTTTGTTTTGGATATTGAGAGATTAATTATTAGTTCTCTAACTTTTTAGAATGTTGATCATAATCGTTGTAAGTTGGAAACATGATACTTTTTATTTTCTGTTTTGTTTTGGATATTGAGAGACTAATCATTAGTTCTCTAACTTTTCAGAATGTTGTTCATAAGCGTTGTAAGTTGTTGTGAGTACTCAGTTTGGAAAATAATATTTTCCTATCAGACGAAATTATTTTTTGACTTTTTTACTCATAAGGATTGTAATCCAATGATTTCAGAAATATTGATTCATTCAGGCATGTCTTTTTTGATGTTTTCTTTTGGCACTCTTTCGAGAAATCTTATTATGCTAACTTATTAAATCCTTTAGGTTCGTATGTACCAGAGGTATTGTGGATGGAACTCATTAAGATATACCCCACTTTCATGCTCTGAGGTATATGCATTACATTTTCTTTCCATAACTTTCTGTTAAAATTGTGTTAATGCATTTTCTTTGTAAGGCTGAGAGAGGAGGATACAAGACGTATGTTATGGAAGTTAAAGGTGCTCGGGTATATAGCAAACTGAAGTACGAATCGGGTGTCCATTTGGCACATTACGGGATAATAAAAATAAGTATTAGTGCTAGCACAATCCCTTTTTTGAACTGATATATGGTTTTGTTTCTCAAACTTGACATCATCTCGTTTCAGGTCGAAGAGGTTGATGTTGTAATTGATCCAAAAGATATTGAACTTACAACTGCGACGTCGGGTGCCGGAGGTATGAGTTAACATATATTCTTTGTATACACTCCTGCCCTATAAGGCAAACTATATTGCTGAACTCATTTGTTCATTTGTGTTCTATGTGCTTTTAAACTATGCAGGTCAGAATGTGAACAATGTCGAAACAGCAGCCAATCTTTTACACAAACCAACAGGAATCAGAATCTTCTGCACATAAGAGAGGAGTCAACTAAAAAATAAAAATCGTGCAATGCAACTATTGCGAGCAAAACTGTAAGGAAACATTATCAAATTCAGATTGTCTTGTGTAAATTAGTGCCAATGGTCTTAAACCCAATCTATTGATTGTAAACCTTCTTCCACCTTTTTTTCTTATTGGCAGAGGTGAAGGGTTGAAAGTGACCGGAAGTCTATATTTTTCTATGCATACAACCTTCTAAGTTGTTTTATTTGAAAATTGTAGTATTATTGTTTTTACTCAAAGAATAGCAAATTCATTACATATATATAAAAAAAATGGACAAAAAGTGTTAAAATCGGTCTTTACATGAGGTGAATCCATTTGACGTATTATCCAACCCAGCCACGTTGCAACCTATACTTGTTGTAGTCTCGTTATTTTGCTATTATTGTCTTATACTTCATCATCATATTTAAGGTATGAAATGAAACTAAAGGAACATCAAGAATCTCAAAGATGTCAAAGAAAATCTCAGGCTTGAAAATCTGTTCTCTCAGATGATAAGTTACATCACGAACATTAGAAATGCACCTGGGATTCTGAATGCTGTATCTCGCAAATTATGGATGCATATGTTGGCAGTGGCTCTCGTTCAGAAAAGATCCGCACGTACGATTACGAGGTATCACCCGAATCTTGAACTACAATATTTAGATAATTTAGGTAGAAGATGGTATCTATTAGGCACTCTCATTATGTTATGTTCAGATGGCAATTTTAACCTATTTACTTACGAATGGGTTGATTTGTGTATGTTTTATTTGTAACCAGTTAAACGTACAAATAACAAAAGTAGTTAAAACTACAGTGGCGGATGTCAACCTATTATACATCGTCTTCAAGAAATATACACAAAACTAGTTTTTAGTCAAATTAAGTTTTATTAAAAGAAAAGAGGGTTCTTAAAATGTACAGATAAGAGATGTTGAGACTTGAGATAACATAGAAAACTTCACTTTGGATTTTAAAACTAGATACACTAAATGGTATATTCAAAGTTACTCCACTTAGCCTTGTTGTATGCAAGGTTACTAAACATGATAATGCGATTGCTTAAGTTTTCTGCATATGCTATTTACTGCAGAAAGCCATAAAGAATCTTTAAGGTTTTTTTTTTTTTTTTTTTTTTTTTTTTTTTTTTTTTTTTTTAATCTAATTATCTAATGAATCAATAGTACTCCAAACATTCTCTTTTGTTCAAGTATAACGGCAAGCATCTAAAGGGCTTTCAATTGTTTGTTAACTAGCTGATATACCTATTTCAGGTATACCTAGTAAAATTTGCTTGAGGTTGACTGTTCTTTACTTGTTCATGCTTAAATGATCATTTGTCTTGTGCAATTTACTTGCTATATGCACGATTTAGCTAAACTACTTATGCTCCAAGACAACTATCAATAATATTTTATGGGTCTGCAAGAACGAAAGGTTTGAGAGGTCAAGAGCCGAAGAAGTCGCGGATTTGGCTCTTTTCTCTTCTCAAAGTTTGACACCACGACTGGAAATATAGCACTTTATATATATTTGACACCACAGCCGGAAATATAACACTTTATGTATATATAATCTAATTTGGATTTTGTCTAGGATTTATGTTTAGTTGAATTGACGTATTATCTTAATTTACTTTGTTGATTTTGACATTTGTGGTGTATTTAATCACTTTATATATATTTGCTTCATTTATATATATTTCTTTATTAAAAAAATCATTTCTAAAATTTTCCAATTGGAAAATTTTAGAAATAAATTTTTTAATAAATTAAATTCACCAAAAAGACTGGTTTTAAGTTAAAAATACATCTTTTTACTTTATATAAAGATTGGTTGGATGCTTTTATAAAGACAGGTTGTGGGAGAACCGGTGTCAATGTATAATAAAGATATGTTTATTTACACTATAATGGAGACCGATTCTTAAGGCAAAACCGGTGTCGATGCTTCTAATAGAGACAGGTTGCGAAACTGGTTTCTATGTGTTTCGATCATGGAGATATCCCCTTCAGAGAGTGGTTTCAAAACCACTCTTCATGGGCCATTTTGACCGGTTTCTGTGAGATTTTTTGTAGTAGTGCGAGGGACGGCGGAGGTGACACGGTGGAATGGCGAGGCATGAAACGCATTGCACCGGGTGCTCTAAGTCTTAATATAGTTGAAATAAATACTCTCCAATTTGATAATACGCCAGTGGAAGGACGGCGGGGTCGGCAGTGAAACAACGTCGGTAAATTGAACGAAGTGAGTCGCCTGATGAGTGAATGACAATGACTTGTAAAGAGGTTATGGAAATGGACTAAAAGAAAAAGATGCTAAAATATGTGAAATATTGTTTAATGCTTATTTGTCAACTACATACATGTCATCCATTTTTATTCATGTGTAACTTGAATTAGCCGGAAACAATGTTGTATGAAACTTGTAATATAAAAACCTTTTGGTTGTTATCTAACAGACGCGAGACAGAAAAGCATGACTTCCTTAAATAGCTTAATCTTAAGGATTTTTTCATACATAATTCCAAGTCTAAACCACCAAGGTAAATTACATAACCAATTTTAACTAGTTTCACATTTGCATTTAGGGGATGTAAGATTACGGTCATAGCGTAACATTGCACTTATATATCATGTCAACACATTTGTGTTAATCATTATGACGACTTCGCTATGAATAAATCTATATTAATAATAATTATTTCAACCTACCCTTATATGTTTTTTATGTAAGAAAAAGAAAAAGTCTATTAATAATAAAGAATTGAAGGTGAACTGTTCAATCATGCCATTTTTCGAATAAACAACTCTACATTGTTTAACAAGACATTATTGTTCAAAAGTCTGCTAAATAAGAGATGATCATGTCCTATTAAGATTAGTGTTCAACCATATATTTAACACTCCTAAACTATTTAGGGTAGTTCAAGTTTACTTTTTTAAATGGTAATCACGACATCCAAATTTCCTTGTATTATGGATCTGAGTTCTATACTATAATGCCACATGCTTTGCGTTCGCACATTTTATTATATGACTCAAAATCTACTTCTTCATGTAAAAGTCAACTGAAACTCAGCGACATTACGCATGTTGTCCTTGGTAAATCTTGATTTGCCACCTCCCGCTTCTCGATGTTAAAGTTGTCGTAATACATTATTCATGTCGTCTAGCATATAGTCATGAACTGTTCGGTGCACTTGTGAAATTTGAGTATGATATAGGGATATCTTTAACCGTTCCACCTTTGTGCCTAGGTGCTCTTATAGATGTCATTTGTAATTGGTCAAAGAAATTGCAACTTACCTTCTCGTGGGTTAATTGAGTGAACAATAAAGTTGCTCATTGAAGGAAAATGATTTGGATGTCTAACTCATGTGAATACTATTGTGCCTAATATATTCATTGTTTAACACATGGATTGCATAATTTCTCTTTCCTCAAACTTACCGTTGATCTTACCAAGTATATGATGATATTTCTTAGAAATAAAATTAGACATGTTAATCTCTACTCCTTATTGAAATGTTCTTCCAATCAATGTATTATATGAGACGTTTGAATTGTGTGAATCAAAGTTGTTGTAACCATAACATGGTATGATTTAAAATTCAACTGTTAATTTTTATTTATTTAGCATAATCAATTTATCAGAAATAATTAACGAACATATTGGCGCTACTCATTTGATTGATATGTTAGTAGGTTTTATTCAGAAGTGTTTGACAAGATACCTAGAAGTATAATATGACATAAAATGACAAACAAATAGAATCCGCGAATCGTTGTGACTAATTTTGTTTATCAAACGCAAATAATTCGGGTGTGATTGATGCTAGTTGCTTCCATACTCAAAATAGTTGATGACAATAAAATCATCAACATTTATGTATATGATAAAAGCCACAACAAGCGTATGACTACATTATATTCTCACAAATAAAAGGGGTTATCGTACAAAATATACAACATAACCAATACCTAGTGTAAAATACTAGCATTGTTTCACATAACTAGAACCCATTAATAAATTATCCGAACATGCCAACAACGCAAAGGTAAAAATGGTTCCAGTGACTAATCTCTTATCATAAAGGAAATTAACCCATCAAGGAAAAGCTTACTATGAAGAATCACTCCTAACCACCACCACACCCCCCGCACACACTGATCGCCTCTTACTCGCCTTAGCTTGAGATCTCTGAGATCTCCATTTTCACCTATCACAAGAAACAGGAACTTAGCCAATGCTAAATTTAAAGATAGAGCACAATAAGAGGAAAGAGGACTCCTTAACGAAAGGTTTATCAAAATCGGAAAGTATTGCCAATTCATTGAGTTTTAATCATTGGGAAAAATCTTTAATAATGTACCATACTTGTCACAAAAATTACTTTCGTGTAGCGAACAAAAAATATAGCTTTTTGATGTACTGAACTTTCATTTTTTGGCTTTTTTTATGTACTATTGACATTTTTGCCCCTCAAAATATTGAAAATCCAAGGACATTTTTGTCACGAAAATACATAAAAAAGGACAAAAATGAAAGTTCAGTACATCAAAAAGCTATTTTTTTTGTACGCTACACGAAAGTAATTTTTGTGACAAGTATGGTACATTATTAAATATTTTTCCCTTAATCATTATATAACGTGTGGCTTTTGATCGATAAAAAAATTATGAGTTCGCTAGAACTAATTAGTTACAATACGTATTTCAGTGAGTATGTTCGATAACACAGACCTGATGGATTTGTTGTAGAAAAGAGGCAGTGGTCAAGAATTATTCTAGAAAATTCTTGATACGAGGTTTTTATTTGTAGTACAAGCTAAGAATAAACATCATCAAAAAATTGGGATTTTATTTTGTTATAAATTGCATGTTCGTTGTGATATTTATTTATGCAGAAACTAGAAATCCTTAAATATATTATGATCGACTTACTTGAAAATCTAGTGCTTCTTCAATCTTATCAGCGATCATTTCCATTGTAGGGCGTTCTTTTGAGTTAAAGCTAATGCACTGATATGCGGTTTCTATAAACGTTCGAAAAGAACTGTTATCGATTTGATCTTTAATTTCATGATCAATTAACAATTCCTTTCCATAATCATAGTACCGTCTCACCAGATTTATCAACAGCCGTGGTTTACCATCTTCAATTTTTCTTCGATACCAAGCCAACATCCCACTCAACATTTCAAACATTACAACACCAAATGAATAGACATCCGACTCTGGGCGGAGGATGCCACCTTCATGGTAAATAGGATCCGTGTAGTAGTTTGTACCCACAGCATTTGTATAGAGTTTGGTTTGTTGCTGTTTTGCGGAGTCTGATTTTGACAATCCAAAATCACAAATCTTAGCTTCCATATTTTCATCCAACAATATGTTAGCACTCTTGACATCTCTGTGTATAACTCTGTTGTCCTCCCCAAGACCCGTGTGAAGGTATTCAAGTCCTTTGGCTGCCCCTAAGCAAATCTTGAGGCGTTTCACCCATGTTAGGCAACGTCTCCTATTCTTGTCTTTTAGATGATAATCAAGGCTACCATTGTTAGCATACTCGTATACTAATATCATCTCATCACCTTCATCACAGTAACCTATGAAAGGGATGATGTTTTGATGATGGAACTTGAAAATCAACTTAAGCTCGTTTAGGAACTCCTTCTTTCCTTGCTGGCCAGTCTTATCAAGGCGTTTGATGGCAACTTCATGGTTTTTCCACTTTTCAGATAGTCTTCCTTTGTATACCACACCAAATCCACCTTTACCTATCTCAGTACTGAAGTCACATGTGGCCAAGTTGATCTCCTTCAATGGAATGAAAAGATCTTCTAGCTGTTGATATTGGTGGCTTGGTATGCCAGTGGTAGAATCAGTAGGTCTGTGCTTCTGTCAATATAAACACAGCCATTTTGTTTAGAAAAAGATTTAACTATTTAGCTAAGAACAAATATGTAATGTTTTGAGTTCAGTGTTCTAAACTTCATGATTGCTAGCTATTTAAATGAAAATACTTACTTGAAAGTACACTGCTTCCTCAATCTTTTTGATGATCCTATTCATCGACGGCCGTTCCTTGATGTTGTAACTAAGGCATCTGTACGCAGTTTCTGCAAATGTTTGTAAGGAACGACCATCAATTTGATCTCTTATATTCGGATCTATTAATTTATCCATTTCGTTGTCTCCATAGTGACGATGGACCCGTCTTATCAGATCAGGTTTCCCACTATGATTGTCTTTTCTCTGCAACACCGACCCACTCAAGATTTCAAACATTACTAACCCAAAAGAGTACACGTCTACTTCAGTATTGACTATATAACTTTGCTTGTAAATGGGATCCATGGATGCCTGAAAATCGCGGATTATAGGATTGTTTGCAACGTCCCAATTTTTATAATCAGACACTTGAGGCTTATTTCTTGGGACAAATATTGACAAACCAAATCCAGTAATTTTGGCTTCCATATTCTCATCCAGCAATATGTTTTCACTCCTGACGTGTCTGTGTACTACTAATCTATTTTCATCCCAAAGACCAGAGTGTAGGCACTTAAGTCCTCTTGCAGCCCCTAGGCAAATCTTGAGCCGTTGTTCCCACGGTATGCAGCGTAGTTTATCTTGGTCTTGGAGATGATCATGAAGACTACCATTCATAGCATGCTCGTAAATTAGAATCATATTGTATCCTTTATAACAGTATTCATCACAGTAACCAATGTAAGGGATGATGTTTTCGTGGTGGAATTTGGATACTTTTTCAAGCTCATTACAGAACATTTCCTTTCTTACCAGAAATCTATCATAAGTTTCATACCCGTTATATTTCCTATAGATTTTAAAGACAACTGTACGGTTTGGCCATCGTTCAGATAGTTCTGTTGTGTAAAGGTCACTATTAATATGAGGTGGGAGAGAACTCTCTTTAGACATTCCCATGGCCAATTCGATCTTCTCGTATGGAATAAGAAATTCTCTTGGGTTTCGATATTCACCGCGGCTTCCTTTGACAGAAAAAGCTTCCCGGTTCTGCGGATATAAACTGATTGAGTATCCAATTTTTTACAACGTCCCTGGTGACTTTATTTGTGTAAAAGAATTGTTTCGAAGCTATAAATGTTTTGAAGTATTTTTTGTTGGGTCAAGAGTTTGAGCAATTGTCTCTCACATTATTTAAACTTAAAATAGACTAAGTTAAGTTTACTTTTTTATTTGAAATCATGTGTTATATAAAGCTCACTCTGCAACTAGTTTTAGAGACGTTGAAGACCATCTGAGGATACGCTTAACCTCGCTGATGCGGTATCAACTAGTAAAGTACCCGAGTTGAAAAC